>OY787618.1:4004045-5204045 GCA_963678935.1 Umbilicus rupestris | reverse complement strand
GCTAAGCAACAGCAAATTTGCTTCAGAAGTTGCTGAAGCAAACCGTAGAGTGTCGCCTACTGTCAGGCAGTGCAAATTTCATTAACCATAGGATAATCGTTGCATTTCCAACATATGTAGCATTTTACTGAATTTTCTTCCGCCATGTGATTGTATTGGACTTAAATTTGACACAAAGTGCATTGAGTTTATATTTGACACAAAATGCATTATTTATGATATGAATCTACTGCATAGAGTGTTGTGATTTGTAGTTTTATATAAGGAAAATTCATTAACTATTATTTAAGTAGATAGGGTTTAATTTGACACAAAGAGTATTGGCTCTATTCTTTTGCATTTAAATTTTCAGTAAATAAGTTAAATTAAATTAAGTATATTACTTATTTTTTTTAGTATGGTGGTGTTGTGATGGTGGTATTGTGGTGATGGTGGTGTTGTGGTGATTGTGGTAGCATTGTGATGGTAGATAGGAAAGAGATAATGAATAATAATTTAAGTATTTAAGTTTTTAAATTAAGTTAAATTCAGTTAAGTTAAATACTTCGGTAAATAAGTTTAGCTCAAAAAAACAGATCCATTACGTTAGTTTATGTTTGACGTGCGTTATTTTATGGCTTCATTGCATAGTGTTATGATTAGTAGTTTTATATAGTTTATAAGAAAATACATTGGATGTATGTTTGGGTATTCTGAAGTGCATTAACTATTATGTAAGTGGATTTGGTTTATGCTTGATTCAAAGTGTAATGAAGTTATGTTTGACAAAAGTGCATTGGTTTACATTATGACTCTACTGCACAAAATGTTGTGTTTTTAATTTTGTGTAAGTTCATTGGTTTATAAGTAAAGTATATTGACTATGATGTAAGTGTATTGATATGTTTGACACAAACTGCTTTGAGTTTGTGTTAGAATAAGTGCATTGGTAATTATAAGTGTATTCGGTAGTTACATTTAACTATAAAATTCATTATTTATATTTTGGAACACAACATCAGGAAAGATAACAGGAAAGATGTTGGAAAAGACGGGAATAGTGACATGTGATACTAAGAATCAGTTAAATGTGTATTGACTCAAATGCTTTTTGAGGTTAATTAGAATTTCAAAAATATGGAAATAGTTACGGATAATTTATGATGTTAAATCTTTTGCTCTAGAAGTCAGAAAATAGCTTCAGGAATCCACCAAAAGCAGGGGCTCATTTGAGCACTATTCTAATGGTAAACATGTGTAACAATATGAATAATTTTCAATTAAATTTTGTTTTTCTCAGTTGAGTTCATTTTTGTTCCAATAATTTTAGTCATTTCATTTATTTCACTCCACTTAATTTCAATCTAAAAAACCATAATATAAACCAAACTGCTCCAATAAAAAGATCAATATAATCAAAGGCGTAGTGGAGCTATACACATAAAGACAGGTCAAGAGTTGGGCTATGGAAAAGTATTTGGGTAGAATAAATAAAAAACAAGGAAGGTCAAGCAAGTTTTATTCCGACTAGGCTCCTCTAAAACACCCAGTGTTGATGGATTCTCTGTAGTCTTCTTTCATAAATGTTGGCCTCTTATCAAGCATAATGTTGTCAATCAAGCCTTGGCGTTCTTTGTTGAATCGGAGTTAGCGTTCCTTCAGGAGCTTGGATCCCTGAAGGGGCTATAAATAGCGGAAGTAAAATATAGTAGGAAAGCTAGATTTGAACACAAGTTAATTATATTGGAAATCTAAGTTTGAAGACAGACTTTGGGAAAAATCACTACCTTCTAGCTTGCACTAGAAGGATATAAGAACTTATTTACTTCTTTATTTATGGATATACTTACAGAATATAATAGAAAAGTGCTTTGCAGTTAATCTCAATAAGCCGTGTTAAAGTATTTGGCATACTTGACAAAATATGTAAAAAATGATCTAGCGAGATGCTACAACAATATGTGAAGACAGCAGCTGGAGCATCTGAAGACTACAAAATGCCTACAAGTTGATCTAGTAAGATTGTTGGGACATGTACCCAGCAGGTTTTGATGGAACAAACACCAAGCTAAGCAGATGGACAATTGGACAGGAAGAGTTGAATACTGCGCAGAACGAAGTCTGTGTGGACGGGTAGGGACCCTTCCACAGAGAGCAGCATGTGGACAGGTCCACACGCGGCGCATCAGAATATTCCTGAACTTCTTATTATTAAGTTTCTAAAGCTGTATTGATTAGGTTTTTGATATTTAGAAACCAGATAATTAAGTAATCTATGAAATATTCGAAATATTGCTAGGATATTCTTTTAGATATATCGTAACCATAATTCAAATATTTAGAAATATCTAATATCTTTTATGATCTTGTTATTATCTTTTTAGTTTATTAATTAAGAAGCAAGAAGATTTGATACAAGATAAAGATGGAAATCCTAGCACTATAAATAGAGCTTCAAAGTCTCAAATTAAGTTGCGGGTCAACATAAGAGGGTGCAGAATTTTGGTGAGGTTGATCTGTATTTTTCGAGCTGCTTCACGTTGCTTTGTCTGAGGAAGGGTCCGATAAACCAGTCCAATGAGCTGCTGAATAACGCCAAGGGTAAGCGTCCTCCGCATGGCAGTCAGATTGATTCATAGAAGATAGAAGGTGGGTCTAAGGCGAATTGGAGATTCGGGTGCTATTCAACTTGTCTAGTCTTTTGTGAAAAGTATATCGGTACATTTCAATAAAAGACTGCTTCTCAAATCCTTTCAGTGAAATCTGAAAAGTAGTGGTTTTTCTCTGAGTACTGGTTGTACTAGAGTTTCCACTATAAATTGATGTGTACAAGTCCCTTACTTTACCTTTCTGTATTACATTATTCATCCGCTATGCAAACTGTACTTGGGGACACTTCAACGGTGTACCCAAGTTAAACTTAAGCTAACCTAACGATCCAACAAAGATGCTACAACAACCTGTGAGGATAGCAGCTGGAGCATCATGCAGGGCAGCATCCGTTGACTTTCGGGAGCCTTCCAAATTCAAAAGATCAGCTTTTGGCGATTGTTTTCTAATTGCTTTAGGAAATTCCAACAACAACAGATTGCTCAAACAACTCAGCAAACTCGAGTTAAAGATATGGTTCCAAAAAGGATTTTTGGAAAGAAGGTTGTTATAACTATATCTCAACAAACTTCTAAGATCTTTGGCTACTAAAAGGAGTTTGGAAAGTGCCTAAATCCTAGTGGGACTAGGACTAGGATTTCCTTAATCCTTCAAGGGCTGCCAGTTTATAAGAGCAGCGCCTCTATGGAAGAAAGGGAGCTCACACACATAGAAAAGAGAGACACACATATAAAGAAAGAGCTAAAAGCTAGAGAGCAAAGTTGAGAATTGTGAGCATATGAGATCAGGACTAGCATAGTCTGATCAAAGCTTGATCGATAGAGTTCAATTGGAGCTGAGCCTCGTTGAAAGATCAAGTACAGTCTGTGAAGAATCGTAGCGGGTGAGGCAATCACGGATGATACGCTGAGTGGAGGTCACTGATCAATGGGGAGCCTCATCGGAGTTGTGCGAACTCGCGGAAGTCAGACTGAAGCGGCTAGGAGAGCTCGTAGAATCCGAGGTACAATTTGGGGTTAGAGCAACTTGATTCTGTAGGTTGCTATAACATCCTGTCGTAATGCATTATTTTAGAATAGGCTAAGTCTATGTGATCAGAGCGGTAGCGTTCTATTACTGGAGTGTGTTGACAGTGTAAGCTAGTCTGTGTGATCATACTGGCGTCGATTCAAGCTAGGTTAGAAGTAAAGGTTGGACTAGCATAGGCTGAGTACTGATATCCCTGTACTAGAAACCGCGATTAGTGGAATCTTGAGAACTCGAGAGAAGTCCTCCCCAGACGTAGGCGATTGATGAACTAGGTGAACAAAGTGCTTGTTTCTTTCAGGTTCAGCCTAAGTGCAGAAATTACGCAAAGTGACAGAGAGGTATAGCAACCTGTTGATACAAGTCACCAGCAGAACTCGTAATTTCAAGCTGCCCCTTCTTTCCTTTGTGATTCTGCTCAACCCAATTCTCGAGTTAAACTCCTTCCTGCCATGCGCATGAATGGTCCATGACTTTTGAACCCACACCTGGCGACTTTCCCGATGCTCTATGTTGAACTCATCAACCTCGCAGATGCAACCGCTGGCTGCCGGATTGTTGCTTGTACAAGTAGTGAGCTTTATTAGTTGTGATCTCCTTGTATTTCTTTTTTCCCAGCGCTTCTTAATCTTGGTATCGCCTCACCTCTTTATACTTGGAGATCCACACGCATATTTCCTTATCTACATGATCTTGATGATTTCCAAATTCTTGTTATGGAAGTCACTAGATCCGGTTTAGAAGATTTCCCCATATCAACCTTCCAAACTAGGATATTCATTATCCAATTATAATGAGTATCCTATATTTATTAAATATATTTTAGGTAATATATATAGTAGATATTACCGAATACTATCTAATCCAATCTTCTGGATATTTGAATCTGTGCCGATCTGGATTAGATTACTTGCTGCTTATTTCATATTTCTTGTATTCCCGCGTAGGGATCAATCCCCTGGAGTATCAACAATTTTTGTGTTTTCCTGCACACTCATTTACAAAGTCAGTTGAGTGTTTGTCAATCTTCAAAACATAGAGAAACCAACATTCGTAAATAAGGGACCCATAGCGAAGCTTAACATTACACTCATTCACTTGGTCTCAAAAATTAATGAAGCTACAAGAATGGAAAATTTCGACCAATGAGTTTGATGATGCAGTATGGCAGTCTTTGACAAAACCAGCACAAGTGAACAAGCGGCTGAACAAGCCGCTGCTATAGCCGGAGCTGGTTCAGGAAGCTGTAGCATCTGTTCGTCAGCAGCAGCTCGGATCCTCGAGGAAGGAGCTTGGCATTGCATCCATTAGCATCAATGGAGTTCCTAATTACTCAGAGAGAATATTCCAGTAGAGATTCCCAGATGGCGGAGAAGATTTGTTTGTAGAAGATTAGATTTGCAAATCAAATCGAACCCCCAGTTGCAAATCAAATCTAATCTCCTACAAATTAGGAGATATTGTTGTTTGAAGGAAATTGCCAAAATTGTTAATGATGGAACTGGGGGTTCCTATTTAAAGGAGGTTGGGCAGAGCATCGAGGGTATCGAAGTGAAGAGGAAAACATGAGAGCGTACACAGAATACCGTGAGAGTAGAATTCAAGTGCGAGAGGATCTTCGATCATCACCGAGAGCAGAGCATGAGCGCAAAGCTGAGGTGATTGAAGCAGAGTGTGATCAGCGCTTGCAGAGTCTGATCATAGCTAGATCAGGAAGCCAATTCAGAGCAGCGGTTGCTTGTTGGTTGATCAAGGGAGGCCGCAAAGGAATTGACGAGTGGACGAACTCGGTCAAGTGATTGGTCGGCTAATCTCACTTGTGACAGGTGGTCACTTAGTGAGGGGGAGTGCTCCAGAGTGTGCAACGCTCGTGGAGAGGTCCGATCGGCTCAGCAGATTGCTTGGAGCGATGCGGATAGTTTTGGTACCAACTTTGTGCTACAGCAAGTGCTATAGCCACCTGCATGTAACATTGAGTTATTTAGAATAGGCCGAGTCTGTGGGATCAGAATTGTAGCTATTCTGAATTATTTCAAGTCTGTAGGTGTGCTATACACAAGTCAGAGCCTGTTCTCATTGTGTGACTAGTTTAGGTCAGGTAACATAGGTGTCGTATGTCGAACCGTGTTGTACTGTGGACCTGAGAAGCTAGTGGATTAAGAGTTGGAGTTGAGCCCTTCCCAGATGTAGGCAGATTGGCCGAACTGGGTGAACAAACCTTTGTTCCTTGTTCTATCTTGCTGCATCAGATTTGGGTGTTCAAGAGTGTGCTGTAGCAACTGCTTGTACACAATCTGCAACTCAGAGGTGCTGCGAATTTCAATTGGTATCAAAGCCGGAGCTCAACAAACAGAGTCAAGATCTTGTGCACCTAGCTGAGAAGAGCAAGACAATGAAAGAAGGTCAAAGCACAAGCCGCCCTCCACTACTAGAAGAAAGCAATTATGGCAACTGGAAGGCTAGAATGAAGGCTTTTCTCAAGGCTATTGATGAGAAAGTGTGGAAAGCTGTGGTGACAAAGTGGGCTCCTCCCAGAACCACTGATGATAAAGGAGTTACTAGGAAGAAACCTGAAGAGTAGTGGACTGAAGAAGAGGATGCTGCAGCAACTTGTAATTCAAAAGCCTTGAATGCAATCTTTGCTGTTGTGGATGCCAACAACTTCAGATTAATCACCAATTGTGACATTGCAAAGCAAGCTTGGGAGATCTTGGAAGTTGCTCATGAGGTGACTGACAAAGTGAAGATATCTAGAATGCAGATGGTTACTTCACAGTTTGAAAGTCTGAAAATGCAGGAGCAGGAAATCATCACAGAATTCAATGCCAAGCTGTGTGATCTATCAAATGAAGCTCATGCTCTTGGAGAACCTATCCCTGAAGAAAAGCTAATTAGGAAGGTCCTCAAATCATTGCCATCCAGATTTGACATGAAGGTGAGTGCCGTTGAGGAAGCTCAGAATGTTAGGCACATGAGGCTGGAAGAATTAATTGGGTCTCTCAAGCAGTTTGAGATGAAGCTAGTCAAAGAAGATGCTCCCCTCAAAAGAAAAAATGTTGGATTGAAAGCTGAAACAGAAGAGAAGAAGCCCTCAGCTGATGATCAACTAAGTTTACTGGTAAAAAATCTGGGGAAGTTCTTGAAAAACATGGAAACAAGGTCTAGTCAGACCTTAAACTCTCGAAAACAATCCAGAAGAGGTGGAGGAAATCAGAGAAAAGCTAAAGAACCAGCCAAAGAGGAAGAAGAAAAGAAAGAAAGAAGAAAAGGCATTCAGTGCTGGAACTGTGAAGGATATGGACATAGAGAATCAGAGTGTCCTAGCAAGCAGATCAAGGGTTCTGACAAGAAAGACAACAAGTCACTAACTGCAAAATGGAGTGACTCTGAGGAAAGTGATGAAGAAAATTTTATTGCGTTAACTAGTGTATCCTCTTATGATTCTGAAGAAATGAGTTCAATTATGGGATTGTTGTGTCAGATAGCGAAGATGAGGATGACTCTACACACAACATGTTAGAAAGCCTGATAGACATGCTTCAACAATGTGAGGATGCCCTGAAGGTAAATCAAGAATTAAAAGACAGAATCAATCAACTGGAAGAAGAGCGGGAGGTGCTGCTTGAAAAACTGTCAACCTACCGAAGAAAGAAGATTCTGCTACCAAAAACACTGCTGTTAGCACTCCTCTCACAACTGACCCTCAGAAAATTATACTGGATGAAATCCTCTCTTATCAAAGATTTGGAGGAGGAAGAATGGGCCTGGGATATACAGGTGAGGAAACCACTGGTAGAACAGTCTTTGTTAAGCCTATTGAAATAGAGAATATCGAGGATTGTGAAGAGAAAGGTAAGCTCAGCCAGAAGCTGATGAAGGAAGAATTGACTGTCAACCTTAACCAGGAGGTGTTTCAGCAACCGCTATATCTACCCTCTGTATCCAATGCATGTCTTCCCAGAAGAAGAAGTAATCCACAAGCCTGTGGAAAAGGAAAATGTACTCAAAGAAAACATTTTAGCCTAAAGAACCCTCAGATACGCAGAAGGGTTATCAGAGATGATTTCAGGAAAAGGAAATCGAAGCTCAACAATCACTATCAGATGTCCTTCAGCTCGGCTTATCTTGTAAATCTTCGTCAACATCAGAACTGCAATGGAGAGTCAGAATAATGAAGAAACCAGCGCACTGGAATGGAGCAAGCAAAAGAGTGTCACAGGAAAGGGAGGTGTGGAGACCTAAATGTGACAAACTGAAAAACAAGGGAGTTGACGGTCAAAAAGCCGTCGAATAGAGACCGACTCAAGTATGGATGAAGAAACAACCAGCTGACTCTGATAAGGAATCACCAGACAATGGAAGTAGCATCAGCAAATAAGTGATCCAGTTCCGTGATGCTATAGCAACCAGCCTGAAGAAGCTTGTTCAAAACATTTGTTTGCTAAAGACAGAAGAGGTCACATGCTGGGCACGTGCTTCTGAAAAGAAAAAAATAAATCAGCGGGTAAATCAAATTTCTAGGGCACATTCGGTTGAAGCTTTTCCCAAATCTCACGCAGATCAAATCCTCCCTTACTCGAACTCCTTCTGCAAATTGCTAACAATGGTGAAGACTCGCGGACTGAAGAAGAACCTAGCAGCAGCACGACAAGGCAGAACTGAAAGGAAGTCTAAGTCTCGTAGTGAAGTGCCTACTCAACGACTAGACTTGGTGGTCTGGGAGCCTGCACCTCTCCCTGTGTCGCACAATGCACCTCTCCCTGCACCTCGCACCCTTCATAACGCACCTTCCCTCTGCAACAAACAATTGACATAATTTTTGTGAGAATTTTACAAAATGAGTACCGTAACATAGTTGACTGATGCTGATGATATTCGCTGTTAGTCCTTCTACGACCAACACGTTTTTCAGATTTGGCAACCCGTGAACTTTCAGTGTTCCCTTTCCAAGGACTCTTCCTTTCAACCCATTTCCAAATGTTACGTCTTGGTTCTTGCAAGGCTGAATATCTGTGAGATAGGATCTATTTTCTGTCATGTGACGAGAAGATCCAATATCGAAATACAAGTTTCCTTTCTTCGAGGACTTAGTTGAGTTGAAGCACACTTGACTAATATGGCCCATTCCTGATTTCCAGTTTTTGCTAAGTGCGGGATAGTGCCTTTGGATGTGGCCAGATTGATTGCAATGATAGCAACATCGTTTGTCCTGTCGAGTTATGGACGAATGCTGAACATTTTGCTGAAGCATCTTCTTGTTTTTTCCTTCCAGTCGACTGACTTGTTCTTTCAACCTTGAGATTTGAGCAGTTTCTTTTTCTCATCATTTAACACCGACACTCTAGCAGTCAGGCCTTCATTTACCCACTTTCAGACATTTGCCAATCATCTGTCTATAGTGTTCCGCTAGATATTCCTCTGTGATTCTATTATGACTATTACCTCCTTTCTGTGGCTAGGTTGAACTTTGACTATTGGCCATTGATGACAACAACGCTTGTCCGGATATCACTTTTTATGTTGAGCGAATGGCTCTGATATCAATTGAAATTGTGTTGCGTTGATGATGCGGAGTTATAGCTTTTGCTTAAGCACTCTCTGTATCTTTTTTCGAAACTATTCTACTGAAGAATAAGACACACACGGTGTGTTTGTTCACCTAGTTCGGCAACTTGCCTACATCTGGGGAGGATGCTCTGATCCTCAAGATTTCACTATAACAGTTCGAAGTACAAGGACTCGCACCTTTACTTCTCACCTAGCCAAAATCTAAAGCTTAGTCTAATCTCCTAGACTAGTTAGCAATCTGAACTCACAGATTCTCTTCGTGCAACCTACACTTTCATAGTAATAAATAGTTACAGACCTAACACACAGACCTAGCCTATTCTATTACAAGATATAGCTAACGGAATGCTTCAGCACACTCTTCACCAGAGTTGTTGTATGTTCTATCCACGACACTCCAAGCTCTCCCGCCAAGTAGTCGGACACTCTGAGTTCTTCCAACTCAGTCTTAGCTCCCTCTTAATCAATGACTCCCTCCGTCACTATTGGGAAACTTTGAACAATAGCCTCGCATCTTGCTACAGTCCTTGTCCGCAGCTGATCACCGAGTTCTGACTATTCCTTCGACGAGCAGTGCTCCAGTCGAACTCAGAATCAGTCCTAGATCAAACTCCACGAGTCCTGATTCCTTCAGCACACCATATTAGTCTTCAACTCAAAGAATAACCCCTGCTACCGTGGTTGATCTTTGTGTGTACGCTCTAGCTCTCTACATTTTTCCCTCGTTTGTTCTCTCTCTTCTTGCTGCCCTTCGCTTAACTCGTCAAGCTCTCCAGCATACCAGAAACGCTTGTTGAAGATTTCGTTGCCAAATTTGTTGAAGATTTCGTTGTCAAATTTGGACTCTTGTATCTTTATCTTCTTAGACCATGTGCTGGCGTTTGCAGAGCTCTTGATGACGTCTGCATACCTCTCTGAGCTTCTTCAATGCCAGCCGGAGCCTCATGCAACGCCAGGATTCTGCTCTAGCTATGGATCATCATGGAGTGGTAAAGCAGACTCTGTCTCTTAATAGCTGTCTCTTGCCCATCCTTCAAATAGTGTCTCAGCTTTAGATCTTCAGGCATTGCTTCCGCAGTCTCTGGCTCTTTGTTGTTGTTGTTGTTGTTTGGTCAGTCTTCGGATTGTGCTTCAGCCATCGATCTTCAGGGAGTGCTTCAGTAGTCTCATGAGCAGTTTTATCAAGGATGCCATATCCTCAACAATTTAATGAATTGCTATTCTTTGTATAAATTGCATGCTCTGATTATCAAATTAGCATAGCCTAGCGGTGAAACTGAATTGATATCTATTGCGTGATACTAGGTTGACTTCCCTATTAGCTAAGCCTAGCGGTAGAACCTAATTGGTGTTATTAGTCAGGAAATAATTAACCTATTCGAGAACTTGGCGGTTAAGAGTAGGTAGAACATCGAAGTCGACATTACCCTAGCAGGATTGTTAGAATAGAATAGTTGTTTTACTAGTTGATGCATGTTTAATCGATGATTACCAGTTGCAATGCATATCCCTGAACTAATTTTTTCTGAATTTGATAAACAACAACAATCTTCTTGCAAAACCCCCTTTTAGTGTGATAATTATTAGTGAAACTTTATAACTAATTGCTCTCTTTGGATTCGACCCTACTTACTGCTTGCTAGCATAGTAGGAGACTATAAATATAATTTTGGCGCACACAACGACGTGCCGTTAACGGTCCCTCCGTTAGTCAACGAGGCTCCGCTCTTGTTGACTCCCTCAAATCAGTGTAGGATCAGACTGCTTGAGTCCTGTTCACTATTCAACTCTCACACAATCAACGCTTTAGCACTCCCTACTTCCGCGAACTCTGATCTTTTCTCTCTGTTTGTGTACTTGATTGGATGCTTGTTACTTCGGACTCTGCCTACATATACAGCTTCAGCACCTCAGCAATTTAGAAACTTCAGTCCGAAACGATAACGCTACGATCCGAATCCTTTCCTCGATTCCTGGAAGTTGTTGAACTTTTGTTTCGAAAAAACACAACTTACAAACAAATCTTGTTTGCCTTCATCCGAGCCTCTGCTAAAGATCTCTGATGAATTGGGACTCTCTTTGACCATTGCCACGCCGACACCAATCAGCCGGACATCCTCCGAGCTCCTCCAGATTGAACGGGTATAAAAATACTCTCTTGATGCTTTAGCCTTGAATCTTTAGGGGATGCTATAGCCACTTCTGGTTCTTGTCTTGACCCCTTCTGATCATATGTACCAGCTTCAATCATCACAGGATGGTATAGCTTCGGCTCTTTTATTTTGTCAGTCTTCATTTGCATGTACCAGCTCCTGGTACCACAGGATGCAATAGCATCTTCTTCCATTCGGTTTTGTCACAGATGCCATATCCGTAACATGTGTGATGCGAGCAACTATGCTGTTTGTGCGGTGCTTGGTCAATAGAAGGATAAGAAGCTTGTGGTTATTCATTATGCGTCTAGGACTCTAGACTCTGCACAGAAAAATTATTCCACCACAGGCAAGGAGCTTTTAGCTGTTGTGTTTGCTCTTGAAAAGTTTCGTTCTTACTTACTTGGCTCTAAGGTTATTGTATTTTCTGATCATGCAGCAATTAGGCACTTGATGGTCAAGAAAGAGTCCAACCCACGGCTCATCAGATGGATCCTACTACTCTAGGAGTTCGACGTTGAAATAAAAGACAAGAAGGGGATCGAGAACACATTAGCTGACCACTTGAGCTGAATAATCAAGGAGGAGGAAGAGATGGCATTAACGGAAACGTTCCCTGATGAGCATATTTTTACTATGTATATAAAGACACCATGGTATGCTAACTTAGTGAACTACCTAGTGGGAGGTATGTTCCCTCCATCTCTCATTAGAGCTCAAGGATTAAAATTCAAGCATGATTCTAGATATTATATGTGGGATGATCCTTATTTGTGGAAGATTGGCGCTGGTCAAATAGTTAGAAGATGTGTGCCAGAAAATGAGATCTCATCAATTTTGTCTTTTTTGTCATGAACATGCTTGTGGTGGCCATTTTGGTCCTAAGGCTAGAAAAATTCTGAATAGTGGATTCTTTTGGCCTCATTTGTTTAAAGATGCTTATGACCATTGTAAAGACTGTGATAGATGCCAGAGGGTAGGAAACATTTCTGATAGGAATGAAATGCCTCAAAATCCGATAGTTGTTGATGAAGTCATTGATATTTGGGGCATAGACTTTATGGGACCATTTCCTATTTCTTATGGTTATCAATACATTTTGGTTTGCTGTGGATTATGTCTCGAAATGAGTGGAAGCTAGGGACACTAGGGGACTAGCTATCTTTACCACATTTATCATTTTATTATTTTTATTTTGAGTCTTGCATGAGTTCCCGTCTCAACGCTTGAGTCATACCATGAGGACACGGTCAGTTAAAGTGTGGGGTAAGAAAGTTAGCATGCTGTGTCAGCACGTTTGTTTAATGGGATGATGTTCTATTCTATGAAGTTTTGATGTGTATGCTGACTTTTGAAATATTGTGATGCTAATGACTTGATGTTATATGTTCTTTTGAGTTGACATACTACAGGATGTGAAGTTGAAAAAAAATGTTCTAGAGGGACTTGACACACATTCGAAGGTTCAGAGGATTAGTCACATGGGACGTTGAGTTGTGGAGGTTGGCATTCCAAGTTATGAGGGGTGAAACTTTTACTCCATCGTTGCAATGTTTATGCCAGTGGTGGGACGGGAAAACAAACTGTCCTATCCCTAGTCCAAGTAACCGGGAATGGGTGGGTAACCTCTATCCTGCCTCGCTGATCACGCGTCGTTGTACGCGTCAAATTAATCCTTCCTTCTCCACTTAGTACAGCGACTAAGTCAGGGTCGATCCCACAATGAGCATGCAGACTCGTCTTCGCTAGCAACCTACAACTTACGAAATTGGGGGTTGTGAGTGATTAGATTGCGCAGGTGCGCGAATGAACAGTAGTGAAAGCAAAATTGCATTATACGTGCGCAGGCAATAGATATTAAGTACTATAACTATGAAAAGTATCGGTAAAGAAAATCCTCTATGAACGTATCCCTTATCATCGACTCTAAACATCTATAGTACAGTTCTACTTAAGTTAGCATCCGATCAAGGCTTCCTAACGTGCGCGCATGTTCCGATCAAAGTCCATGAGCTATTAATTCTTAAAACTAGTCTAAGCAACTACGAATCCTATCACAGTAGTAGCCGATTATCCTAGTGTGTTACTCCTAGTTGTCACCGTCAAGTTATCAACAGTTTAACATACAATAACGAGCAGTTAGAATAAGATTGCGGTTCAAGGCTTCTCTTATTCGCACAACTAATTATCACCCATGTGCATAGAATTAATATAAGTAGACGAACTAAGCATTAAACACAAGTCTCAAAGGAAATACTTCATAGAATCATGCCCAACCGATACAAGGTATTTAGCTAGACATGCTAGAAGAAAACATCATAGAAATAATAAGTAAAACTAAAGCAGCCAAGGAAAAGTAGCAAGCCGGCGCAATCGCAGGTTGCTTTTTTCGGCTGGCGCAGGTGGTTCACGCAGAATCTCGACGGCAGGCTTTCTTGAGCTCGTGTGTCTCTGTTGCTATATGTCTTTCTCTCTATCTATCCTCTTCCAAACCCTAGCTTTTCTCCTCTTTATATACTGGTCTTGAAGCCCAAGGAATGCTTAGATTTGGCCCGTGAGAATCTTAGCTAATTCCCAAATCTAGGAGATTTTGTAGGAATAATGATGATCAAAATTTAGAAACGCTGCTATCCTGCGCATGGCTCGCTGCGCACGTTGATTGCGCTACTCGCTTTTCGCAGTCGGTTTGCGCACTGCAGTCTGAATCAGCTATCTCCTATCTCCTTTTGCGTTGCTAGCCTCGCAGGTCGTGCACTGCGCTCTTTAAAAGCGCCCGTTAGCGCGCATCTGACTTATGCTCCTGTTTCATCCTGAAATACAAAAATACCGAAAACCAGTAATCTTGTACACAAAATAATGCAAACAAGCACAGTGTTAAGATCTAAATAGCGGATATAACTAGGCTCTATCACTCGCGCTGAAAAGATGGTATTGAAAAAGAGCGGGACGCGTTCCATATGCTGCAATTCGAAGGCTGTAATAGGAACCGTTCGGAGAGAAGAATAAAAAAAAAGAAATAAGCAATTCATATTGGGGAGCAAAGCTAGAGAAGAAGACAAGACAATCAAGTTGAGTAAAGTCTTCGGACTACACAAAACAATAAAGTTTTAAGAGCTGATCTTAAAAAAAAGGACAAGGTTGAGTTCCTCATAACTTGGATTCATCACGTGCCAGAGAAAGAAAGTTCGACGTGGAAACGTGGCTATGACTTTGACGCGGAAACCAGTCATCCATTAAATTCCATCTCTACCTTAAGGGTAATATGTATCATTTTAGATTCTTGCTGATCATTATTAAAGAATGAGTGTGAGTATATTCTAATGAACTGATTAGGGAAGGCATCTCGAGTAAATTCAGTGTTTAGTCTTTGGCATTGTAGGAATAATTTAAGTGTGCTAGCCTTGTTCTTGTTCGGGGACGAACAAGGATAAGTGTGGGGTAGTTTGATGGAGCGTATTTCTACGTTCCATCTAGTTATTTATTCTCATTGTTTAGTTGCATTTTGTGTGTGACAGATTACCTTATTGTAGTCTTTTTCATCGCAGGTGTATTGGGATCGTTTTGGAATTTTACTGCGCAATTGGAGCATTTTAGGCCTCACTCAATCATTCGGGAATGAAAGGAGCAAAGACTTTGTTGCGAGAACAAGAGAGAAGGGAAATACTAAAGTAGTTTTGATTGAACCAAAGAGTTGCTTGGTTCAATTAGGTGCTTGGTTCAATTGGTAACCGTAAAAAACTGAATATTTCAGTTTAGAGCTTGCGAATAAAAGAGCGGCTGCGAATATTTCATGGGGCTGCGATGGAAGAGCGCAAATCAAGGAGTCGCGGGCAGGAAGGCGCGCATAGGAGAAGATTTATAAAGAAGAAGATTCTCTCATAAGGAGGAGAGCTTCTCTTCATCAATTGATCAACGGAGTGACAACGAAAGAAGGATCATTAAAAGAGCCCCGAGGAACTTTCCTTTCAACACCTACAGCCTTTGTGACAGATTTCTTGTTCTCTGAACTCAGTATTTTGATTAAACTTGATGGATTGTAGTATTAACTAAATGTTCTCAATTTAGGGATTCACAATGCATTGCTTAGTTTGAGATCTATGGATTCATGTTTGGGTTTAGTAAATTTATGCTCTTGGTTTAAAACGCATGTTTTGATTGACGGTTTAGCATAGCCTAGCGGTGAAACTAGATTGATGTCAATTGCATGACACTGGATTGCTTTGTCATGGTAGTGAAGCCTAGCGGTTGAACTAGTTTGGTGTTTTTAGTATATTCATTATTAAATCTATTCGAGAACCTAGCGGTTAAGAGTAGGTGGAACCCGAGAGTAGTCTTTCACTAGTTGATGCATACTTGGTCGATGATTACTAGTTGGAGTGCATTCCCTAAACTGATTTTTCTGGATTTGATAAACTCTAAACACTTCTTGCGAATAACTCCATGTTAGTTATGAGTAGGATTCTAGACTAAATGCTCTCTCTTGGGTACGACCCTACTTACCACTTGCTAGTGTAGTAGGTCTTTATAAATTTAAGTTTGCAACACCCAATGACGTGTTATCAAGCATCCAATGGTAAGATAGACCAAACAATTTGCCAAGCATGCAAGGAACGCGAAGCTGAGATCAAATTCCTAGAGAATACAATAGTTCAAATGGAGAGTAACTATAACAAATTGACACACACCATAAAGAGCATCAGGGAAGATGACGAGGAGAAAAGAAGATATGGATTAAAGATTAAAAGCAATCAACATCGAACAAATAAGAACAGACTTCGCTAAAACATTCTGAAATGGTAGCGCCTTCGTTTGCTGAGGGTGTACCAGCAGGTTCCTATATCAACCTTTTGTGCCGAATTAGCTTCTACCGCGAATAACCTGAAAGAAATCACACACAATGATTTGTTCACCCAGTTCGGCCAACTGCCTACGTTTGGGGAGGACTGCTCTTGAGTCCTCAACGATTCTACTAGTTCTGTGGTTCTTAGTACGACACAGACTTGACTTTACGCCTATGCTAGATCAATTAATGCTACCCAACTATCACGAATCGTACTTGATCTGAACACGCTCAAATCAGTGCCACACTCCTACACACTAAAGTAGTTATCGCTTTACACACAGATTCAGTCTATTCTAATTAAAACAGTGATACAGTAGGATGCTATAGCACACTCTTGTGCAATATAGCTTGTGACGAGTTTGTCTGTGACGCTCCAAGCCTTCCGCTGAGCCGAACAAACTTCTCTGCGAGTGCTGCACACTCCGGATTACTTCCCCTCACTCTGTGACTGCCTGTCACTGAAGAGAGTGAATCTTCTGCCGTCGTCCGAGTTCCTCAGACACTCACGATGCTCCCTCGACTCTCCTTGATCAATCAGCAAGCCTCCGGATCTATTATGTCTCGATGGCAACGTCCTCCTTATGGTGTATGTACTACAGTAACCAAATTGTTTTGAATTACTACCTGCGGTGGTATTACCTGTTATAGAGTCCAGATTGTAGGGGATTCAATTATCTAGTTAGATGACATATTCTTTCTTTGATTTTGAAAGATGTAAAAACCTATCTATAAAAAAAGTGACTTTAGTTTTGTTTTTTCCCTTAATTCCCAAAATGATACATGACTCGAAACAAGTTGTGCGTAATAGATGGAATAAATGTCATATTTCATATCACTCCGTTGGAGTGGATAATAAGAGTAAAAGCACTAGAAACATAAAAAGCTGTAAAAGCACTAGAAACATAAAAAGCTGGCCCAACAACTTGCCAACGCTCTCCAAAATTTTCATATAACAACACTCTAAAAGTTATGACATCCACACTGTCTACTTAACACACTCATTGGCAGCTCCAGATTCTACCCCTCGCCTACTTCATACCTCTGGACTCTCTGCCAAGGATGGATGTCGATCAATGCAGCCCCCTGTTATGGAGTCGCTGCGAACTGGTAATGACACATCACTCAAAACAGCTTCTCTTATTGGTTGGGTTTTGTTTGTCTCATTGTTATGGTGTTGAAGGGTTTGGAGGAGCTGAAACACTCTCTGGTGAGCACCACTTGGGAGCTTGAGATGACTATCCTGTCAGCAAGAGATGAGATATCAAGGAGGGAATGTGATGTGATCCAGCTTAAGAAGCTCTTGAACAGAGCAATCAAGGAAAGAGATGAAGCCCAAGCGAAATGCCAGGGCCTCCAAGAAGAGAAGCTTCTGCTACTCAAATTAGAGCAGCAAAAGAATAATGCTACAGGTATCTCAGGAAGCAGCGAAAGCGAATCAAACACGAGTGCCAGTAGCACTCCAGAGAAAGTTTCTTCCAAGAATCCCCTTGTTCTGCTGCCAGAACCTGTTCTGGAGCTGATCGCTGACAAGCCATTGCCAGAGAAAGGAAGGCTATTGCAGGCAGTTATGGAGGCAGGGCCATTACTCGAGACAGTTTTACTTGCCGGCCCACTGCCCCAGTGGCAGCACCCGCCTCCTCAACTCAACTTCATTGACATTCCGCTAGTGTCCATCTCAATCAACGCTTCCAACCATTCCCAGTAACAAAAAATACCCACAACTTTTTCATAGCGATCAACCCTTGATTGACTCCATTTCCCCAAGAAAGCATCATGGCTTGTCAACGCAGTAGTCAGATGACAGAAATTAAGCGCTTCAAAGAGTGTGAAATGCAGTTTCTCATTTCCGCGTTCTTTTTATTTTATTTTATTATTCTTCCTACAATTATATAAAATATGCTAGAGGGACCTCGAATTTAATCAAGGGGGAAGTTGTGTGGTGTCTGGTGTGTGAACTAATTAATGATTTTGGCCAATCTTGTGGGCAATGTTTTACTCAAAAAACTCTCAGTTGGAAGAGGATCTTATGCATCTATTTATATTAATTGTCATCATCCTATTCCAAAAGGTTTGCAGGAGTAAAGAAGCCAATCTTCATGATTTGGTTTACTTTCACTTTAAGCATAACCACCATCATCTATGCCCACTTTCTGCCCTTGAAACTGCAGACAATGTAGTTTTGGGTAAATGATATGTGCAACTAGAGAAATCTCATTCTCAACTGTTTATAACTGTAACTTCCATGCCTTCACTTTTTACTCAAATGCCTACTCCCACTCTGTCTGCAATGATTTGGGAACGGATGCACACACACTGTTCATTCTTCTTTAGTTGTGTATGTTAGATTAATTTAGTATTAAATTAATTCGACAAAACAATGAAATTTTTAAATAATTGTGATCTAATTTATAAGAAGCTTGTGAACTTTAATTTAGTAACAGAATATATTGTCTGGATACTGAAAAGGTAATTATGATATTCTTTGATGAATATCCTAATTCGTAAATATCTCGATTATATCTTACCGTCTACAAGACAAATATGAATTATGATCCCGATCTATCATATCTTTTTTGGTTTTTTTAACCGACTATAGAGACATACGGCTAGATTGGAAGCATTAATGCATGATTTAGAATTGCAGGCTTCTTTTAGGTTTATTCTTATATATGAATTTATTTTATAGTTAAACAACATGCTTGATTATTTTGTTATGGGTATTGTTGGATCGGAGTTAGTATTCCTTCAGTAGGATGGATCCCTGAAGGGGTATAAATAACGAAAGTATATATAGTAGGAAAGCTAGGTTTGAACACAAGTTAATTATAGTGGAAACCGAAGTCTGAAGACAGACTTTGGGAAAAAATCACTACCTTCTAGTTTGCACTAAAAAGATGTAGAAACTTGTTTACTTTTTTATTTATGGATATACTTACAGAATACAATAGATGAGTGCCTTGCAGTTATTCTCAATAAGCTGCCCCTTCTTTGCTTTGTGATTCTGTTCAACCCAACCATAGAGGTAAACTCCTTCCTGCCACGCGCACGGATATGTCTCTGACTTGTGTGAACCCACACCTGGTGGCTTTCCTGACGCTCTATGTTGAACGTCTCAACCTCGCAAATAAACCTCCGTTCGCTAGCTGCCGGGTTGTCGCTTGCACACGTAGTAAGCTTTATCCGTTGTGATCTCCTTGTATTTCTTTCTTTTCAACGCTTCTTAATCCAGGTGCCGGCTTACCTCTTTATACTTGGAGATCCACGTGCATATTTTCTTATTTGCATGCTCTCGATGATTTCCAAATTCTTATTATGGAGGTCATAAGATCCGATTTAGAAGATTGCCCCATATCAACCTTCCAAACTAGGATATTCATTATCTTATAATAATGGATATCATATATTTACTAAATATAATAACTAATACAGATCCTTACATCAATATTCCTTTTTATTCTACAAATTATACAATCAACAGAAAAAATAAAATAAAATTCTGCCCGTATAGGCCAAACACAAGATTATGTTTCATGCAAGCGGAAAGAATTAGAATGCCTAGGTTTTTCAACCACTCTAATGAAATTTATTTGGCAATGCTTACTAGCCGGCTCAACTTAGTTGCTACACTTTTATGGTTCATGGATTAGATTTGAGGTGCATTCGATTGAAATAAAATTAATATGAATTGATTTGAACTAAACAACTGAACTTAACTTTAATAGGAGAACTGAATTGATAATTAATTTTTCAATTTAAAAAGCCAGACATTTAAATTTAATGAAATATTTAAATCAATTGTTAAATTGAACCAATAAAAATTTAAGAACAAAACATACCCAAATGCTTAATTTAATAATAAAAGACTTACACCTTAGCTACATTGCGGACAGCAAGCAGCTAAAGCTCTTGAAAACAATTTGTCCATGACTGGAGAGCATTTTCACGTTTAATAAGAAAACCGTCTACTACATGATTGGATTGCAACCTGATCTGTAAGTTGCTACAACACGCAGTAAAGCAAAAAGTTGAAGCAACCTGAAGACAACTAGAGGATGATCAAATGTTACTGATTGAAAGAAGTTTTCTAAATATATTTATGAAATAGCTGCTGAAACAGAATTACTAATCATCTTGGAGAAGATCCGGAGAAATCTACAAAGTTTCCTAAAAGGTTTTAGGAAATAAATGCTGCAGTAGAATTGCATAACAACCTGCGAATATCTTGAAGAAAATTCTGTCGGTTGAAAAGATTTAGCAAGTGTCCCTAAATTCAACAAGTCCTAGTTGGACTAGAACTTTCTATATTCTACCAAAGGCTACTAGTATATAATGACAGCATGTGTATGAGTAGAAATCATCGACGAAAAGAGAGCAAAGAGATACATGAACAAAGAGCGATAAGCGAAGAGCGAGTGTGCCATTCTAAAAAGCTGAGAGGGATCATGACTAGACAAGTGTGATCGAATCTTGATTAGTATGTTCGACTGGAGAGGAGTCAAGTTGAAGATCAAGAAGAACAAGCCCTTTGGAGAATCGTCACGGTTGAGCTGATCACGGACAATCAAAGTGCAGAGCAACGTTCTCTCAAGCGGACTGGAGGCCACTGATCAAGGAGGAGATCAGAGAGTCGGAGGCCTGTGCTACTAAAGAGTATTTTGACTGAGTAAGTTGTTGTAGCATTCTATCATACACTGTGTTATGTAGTTGATAGAATAGGCTAGTCTGTGTGATCAGACTGACCTAAGATTTTAGCAAGGTTATAAGTAGAGGTTGTTCTAACAGTTGCTGAGAGCGGATACATTTGTACTTTAACCGGTTATAGTGGAATCTTGAGGAATGAACAGAAGTCCTTCCCAAACGCAGGCGTTGGCCAAACTGGGTACCAAAGTGCTTGCGTTTTCCAGATTCGGTCTTAGTAAGATTATTCGACAATCATTACAATCAGTTGTTGTAGCAACCTGATTGACTCTGTCACTAGCAACACATCAATTTCAATATTGTAAACCACTAGTTTGCTCCTGAACCTATCTAAACCAGCATTCCCTAAAGAGAGGCCAAAGACCTAGAATTGAGGACCAAAATTTTGAGAGAAATTACGATCTAGGGCAAAAGGCACGACCTGAGAATTCCAAGATTGAAGATCCGGCTTGGTAGTAAAGAATCCTTTTCTACCCCATTTGTTCTTCTTTCTTCTTTCTTTTTATACATTTATTCTCTTTGTCTTACGATGGATGATTAGTAGTTACATTATCCTGCGAATCTACGAATCCCATGTTGCATGAACTCTTTTCATACACTTTTAATATAGTTTTCACTTTGATTCACATGCATGTGTTTGATAGAACGTTGTTTGATGCTATGTTTTATGCGAATTTGTCATAAGGATGTGTTACGGATATGGCATCTGTGATAAAACCGAGCAGAAGAAGATGCTACAGCATCCTGTGGTACTAGGAGATGGTACATGCAAATGAAAACTGACAAAACTAAAGAGCCAGAAGAAGCTATCATGTGACGATTGAAGCTGGTACGTATGATTAGAAGGGATCAAGACAAGAACAAGAAAAGGCTATATCATTCAATGCTAAACCATCAAGAGAGTATCTTTATAGCCGATCAATCTGGAGGAGCTCGTAGGATGTTCGGGTGATTGCTGCTGGCATAGTAATGGTCAGAGAGAGTCCTAGTTGATCGGAGATCTTTGGCAAAGGATCGGATGAAGGCAAACAATATTTGTTTCCAAATTCCGACTTAGGAAACTAAATCTGAACAAACTTCCAAGAATCCAGGAGAGGATTTGGTTCGTGCCATCATCAGTTTCAAACTAAAGTTCTAAGTTGTTGGGGTGCTGAAGCTATATATGCAGGCAGAGACCGAAGCAACAAGTATCGAATCAAACACACACGCACACAGAGTAGAGATCAGAGTTCGCAGAAGCAGAGAGTGTTGGAACATTGGTTGTGTGAGAGCTGAAGAGTGATCAAGACTAAAGAAGTCTGATCCTACATATATTCAAGGGAGTCGAGTGGAGCGGAGCCTCGTTGACAGACCGAAGGGTTGACAATTGTGGAGTGTGTCTCGCGCAAACTGTCCTAGGGTGCTCCAAAACAGCGACAGGTAGTCGTTGATCAAGGGAGAGCAGCGCAGAGTGTCCGAATGAGTGAGCAGGGAGTGCTTGAAGTCGTCGACAGAAGCGTCAGCTACTTGACGGAAGAACTTGCTGCAACATCATCTGGGTACACTTTGTAATAGGATAGGCTTAGAGTTGTAGAACTACTAGCTATCTATTATTGAAAGTAGATTACCCTGTGTAGCTAATTTATGTGATCAGATGGAGCGCAAATTACAGCTAGGTTATAAGTAGAGGTTGTTCTAGCGTAGGCTGAGAACGGGATCCTTTGTACTTTAACCAGGAATTGTGGAATCTTGAGGACCGAGAGCTGTCCTCCCCAGACTTAGGTTGTTGCCGAACTGGGTGAACAAATCTGTTTGTGTATTTCAGACTTGGGCAAAGTGTCAGCAACTTGTGGTTTCTCATCAACAGTAACGCATTGCTAATTTCAAGTGCTATCAGAGCCGGTCGCTCGTCACACTGAGTGAGGTCCGGGAAGGCATTACTATCCATCATGGGCGACAAGATGAGATAACAAAGCTCAAGTATATCACTACTAAGGAAGTCAAGACAGTGATTATGACAACAGTGATGAAGAGGAAATCACTGAAGAATCCATTACGAGTCATCTGATAGCAGTAGTAGAAATGAAATTATGGAAGTAGTGGAAATGAACAAGGGGCTGATCGCAAAAATATCAAAACTTTATGATGAAAAGGAAGAGCTTCTAAAGATCATCTCATCCATGACAGAAAAGGCTGAACAACAAGAGGCAGAACACGCTGAGATTATGAACGAAGTGAGTTTGTACAGAAAGACATTCAGAATGCTCAACAACGGCACAAATAATTTGGAAGAAGTCTTGGCTCATCAAAGGCCTAGAAATAACAATTCTAGACTCGGGTACACTGGAGAAGGAGGCATTGGAGTAACAAATTTGTTAGAACAGAGACACTAGTAGTCCATGATTGTGAAGTTTTAAAGAGGAAGAGAAACCAGTGTCGGAAGAGATAAACCAGGAGAAAGAACCAGAAGATGGTACAACAAACTCTTCCACTCCGAGGTCGAATTTCACAAAACAAGGGCATATGTTATTTCTGCAATCAACCTGACCACATCCAACAAGTTTGTTCAATTCTGAGCAAGTACTTGAGATTACAGAAACCATCCAGAACAACCACCTGTGATATAGAAGATAATATGGCTTTGTATCCTACAACTCATCGAAAGAGTTCAAGAAAGGAAGCTGGTATCTTGGCAGTGGATGTTCGGGACACATGATTGGAGAAAGAACCTTCCTGACAAACATTCAGCCTTGCAATGAACAGAATGTAACTTATGGCAACAGGCTAAAAGGGAGAGTTCTTGTAAAAGGGACACTAGCCAAGATATTGGCGCCACAAGCCCTCTCCAACTGCTGCACATGAATCTGATGGGCCTTATGGAAATTGAAAGCTGTGGAAGAAAAAGGTATGTGTTTGTATGTGTCGACGACTTCACACTCTGTATTGCTGGATTGACTTTCTAAGAGAGAAATCAGAAGCAGTAAAGATTGTAATCAACCTGGCTAATAAACTGGAACAAGAAAGGGGTTAAGAGTGGCCTCCATAAGAAGTGACCATGTGAGGGAATTCGAGAATGAGGCTATGGACAAGTTCTGCCGTGATAGAGTTATCACCCATTAATATTCATCCCCATCACTCCATAGTAGAATGGCATAGTGGAACGCAAAAACAGAACCATACAGGAGATGGACAAAGTCATGATACATGCCAAGAACATCCCTTTATGTTTTTGGGCAGAGGCTATGAACACAACATGCTACATCATCAACAGTGTCCATCAGAAAGAGAACAAACCAGATCTGTTATGAACTTTAGAGACAGAAGAAGCCCATTGTAACATTTTCACATCTTCGGAAGTGAAAGATATATCTTAAGAGATCGTGAGTATCAGAAGAAGTTAGACCCAAAGAGTGACACAGGAATATTTCTGGGTAATTCCATGAACAACATGGCGTACCGAGTCTACAATTAACGAACAGAGGCCGTTCAAGAATCCATAAATGTTACTGACAAAGATACAATTGAAGAATAAGGAGAGCCACCGAATATTGAAAGTGATGAAGATTCTAAAACAGACAATCAAAATCAGCATCAACCGCAGAGAGCGGAAGAAATTGGTCGAGAAGGTATATTAGAGGATGCTATAGTAAATTCTTCCAATTGAACGTGAAATTTGCACTGCGTTACTGTAGATGACAACCCACTATTTGCTGACGCTTTGCTTCTGCCAAATCTGTAGAACACAAACAAGTTTGTTTTGTTACCTAGTTCGGCTGGGGAAGACTACTCTCGGTCCTCAAGGCTTCACTATCTCAGCTAGAATGTGTGAAAATTGATGTTCAGCACTAATGTTTTGATTCTGGTCAAATCAACTCAGGCTGCCCGGATCAACTTGACTCCAGGAAATTTCGTTCAACACTGATGTTTTGATTTGACCAAGGGGCTGGGAGAATCAAAATTGATTAGACCAAGAAAAAGTGATTCGACCAAAGCATAACCATTCGCCCTACATTGATACTTTAATTCGACCAAGGGGCTGGGCGAATCAAAATTAATTCGATCAAGCAAAAGTGATTCGACCAACACAGAACCCTTCGCTCAGCATTGATGCTTTGATTCGACCAAGAGGCTGGTCGAATCAACTTCCGAGCAGCACGAAGCAACTTTGATTCGTGCAAGTCAAGTCGGCCCAAACCCTAATTCTAAAAATCAGCCCAATTGATTTTTAGTATAAATAAAAATCGAGAACTCATTCAAGTGGTTGAGAAGATTTGGAGGAACCAGAGGCAAGAGAGAAGAGAAAAGGACGAGCTTGAAGGGAAGATCATCGTCACGGTTTCTTCGTTCTATATTTTCTTCACTCTTGTATTGGTGGTAATCACCATGAGTAGCGAGTAGTCTCTTAATTCTGGGATCCTACGGATCCCATGCCTATACTCAACCATGTTATCTTAGTAACATTCGATTATGTTAATGGAATTCTTTAATTCTACTGTACTCAATTTATCGTTCCTGTATGTTTGCCCTCGATTGGATGCTTTCATGTTAGAACGAAATTAGGTTAAGGACCAAAAAGAGGATTAGGTCTTAGGGAATTAACCGGATTGGGTAGAGTTGATATCGAAACATGGTAGCTATATTGTTAATACATGAATCGATAGGAAAGTTGACATCTTTTGTCAGGAAACCCTAGACTTACTAAATCAAAACTGTTGATAATCCGTGATTGGGTGGGGTTCAATAATGTAGATTAATTTAGGTAATTATCCGTGACTTGGCAGTTTTTCTGATGTTATTAGGTTATTTCCATAATTCCATAATATAATTGAAAGGTTTGAATTATTGCATGATTTGTATGTTAGGCATGTGTGAAGTTCGATCCTGGAACTCCTTCTCTGATCGAATCAATTGTTAGAATCTAGGATAATTAGAACAAAACCCAGAATTTCTATTAGAAGTAGCTGAATACATTGATTGCTAGCTAGTATATACACGCGCCTGTTCCTAGGATCGACCATTGGCTTACCAATGTCTATAAATTATTTTGTGACTACAATTTGACCCCTAAATCTTATTTCTAACAACTATAAAAGGTTAAAAATACGCATTGTCACTGCATCGGGAGCAATCATGCGGACATCCTCTAAGCTCCTCCAGATTGATCGGCTATAAAGAAACTCTCTTTATGCTTTAGCCTTGAATCTTCAGTGGATGCTATAGCCTTTTCTGGTTCTTGTCTTTATCCCTTCTGATCATATGCACCAGTTTCAATCATCACAGGATGCTACAGCTTCTTCTGGCTCTTTTGTTTTGTCAGCCTGCTTTTGCAAGTACCAGCTTCTGGTACCACAGGATGTTGTAGCCTCTTCTTTCGCTCGACTTGTTCCGCTTTTTGAGAGATGCCATATCCGTAACAATCTCCCCCTTGGCATTTTTGACAAAACTACAGCCCTTGCAGCCTTCACTATTGACTGACAAAACCTATCATATCGTAAACAATAATATTAACACCTCTTGGCGGCAGACACATCTTTTTTTTCTTCTTCTCCCCCTTTTTATCACAAATGACAAGACTGTGCAGGAGTTGCTTCAGCAACTTACTCCGACAACATACATAGACCCAGTGCAGATCTCAGATTCTCGAACCTAATCCCATCCAGCGGTTTTGTAAACAAATCTGTCAGCTGCTTCTCTGTTAGCACAATCACTTCCTTTTCAACCAAGTCTCTGATTAAGTTGTATCTGATCTCAATGTGCTTGGTTTTACAGTGTTGCACTGGATTCTTGGATATGCTGATGGCACTTATATTATCACAGTAGAGGGTCATAGTATTTTGCTACACACTGTATTCACTCATCATCTACTTTATCCACAACATATGTGCACAGCTGCTGCCTGCTGCTATGTATTCTGCTTTGGCAGTAGAAAGAGATATATTATTCTGTTTCTTGCTGAACCACGAATCTAGGTTATTTACCAAGAAGAAACATTCTCCAGAGGTACTTTTTCTATCTTCTACACAGCCTGCCCAGTCAGCATCACAGTACCCAACTAATTCCGCACTTGTGTCCCTGATGTACAATAATCCATACCCCGTCGTGCCTCCAACATACTTGATGATTCTTTTGACTAGTTGAAGATGGCTTTCTTTTGGACAAGCTTGGTATCTTGCATACTCCTACTGCATAGGATATGTCTGGTGTGTCAAGATCGCATTAGATTTTATTGCATATTTGGAGTATGTTCACTCAACCATTCAAAAGCAAGACCAAGACCAAGAGCACTTGAACTGAAGACTTGCTAGTTCAACCAGTGCTGGTTCACTCAGATTTGGTTCAACCCCAACCCAAACCCTAAGTTGAGAACACATTAGAAAAGAGGATGACTCACCAGATATTAGGAGAAAATAACCAGAGGAGGTGGCGGTAGAAAGAAAAGAGCAGATGCTGGCGGAGGTACTGTTCATCGTTTACTATTCATCACCGGAAGTACTGTTCACTATTACTGTTCACGGTTTTGTATTCTCATCTCAGTAGATAAGCTAAACTCAGTTTTTATTACATTCGATGGATTGTATGTGTAGCTAAACCCTTATTTCAGTTTGGGGTTTACATTGCAACACTTGGTTTGAGATCAATGAACACTTGATTTAAGTTAGTGATTTACTGACTTTGTATGAACTAAATGCATTGATTATATATTTAGTGTAGCTTAGCAATGAAGCTAGGTCGATATCAGTTGGATTATACTAGACTAAACTGCATTGTTAGCAAAGCCTAGCGGTAGAACTAATTGGTGGTGTTAGTCGAGTAACTACTGAACCTGTTCGAGAACTTAGCGATTAAGAATAGGTAGAATATTGGAATCCACATATCCTTAGCACGATTGTTAGAATGGGGCAGTATTCATTAGTTGATGCATGTTATTCGATCAATGATAACTTGTTGTGGTTTATTTCCTGAACTGATTTCCTTCTAATCGAGAGACACTCACTATAAATAATTGTTCTTCTGATTTCTCCGAACTATCATTAGAATTCTAGACCACTTGTTAAGTGTTAACATATTACTATAAATATAAATTGAGGCGCACGATGATGCGCTGTTAATCCTTCTGGATTTTCTTTGGAGGTACCCGAGCTGGTTTAGGAGAAATGGAAGTCTCTTCAGGGGAGATCTCGGTACTTGGCTCTGAGTCATCCACTGTATTTGTTTGATCGGAAGAATTTGCTATAGCATCCTCTAATACAGCTTCTGGTTCAACTTCTTCCGCTCTCTGAGGTTGATGCTGATTTTGATCACTGTTTTAGATTCTTCATCACTTTCAATATTCGGTGGGTATTCTTCGTCTTCAATTGTATCCTTGACAATAACATTTATGGATTCTTGAACGGTCTCCGTCCGCTGATTGTTGACTCGGTATGCCCTGCTGTTCATGGAATAACCCTGAAATATTCCTTTCTCACTCTCGGGTCTAACTTCTTCGGATACTCACGGTCTCTTAGGATATAACATTCACTTCCAAAGATGTGAAAATGTTTTACAGTGGGCTTCTTCTGTCTCCAAAGTTCATAACAGCTCTAGTTCGTTCATTTTCTGATGGACACTCTATTGAAGATGAGCATGCTGTGTTCATAGCCTCTGCCCAACAACATAAAGGAATCTTCGTTTCATGTATCATGACTCTGGCCATCTCCTATATGGTTTTGTTTTAGCATTCCTCAATGCCATTCTGCTGTGGAGTGATAGGGAGATGAGTATTAATGGATGATACCTCTATCACGGCAGAACTTGTCCATAGCCTCATTCTTGAATTTCCTCCCTTGGTCACTTCTTATGAAGGCCACTCTTAGACCCCTTTCTTGTTCCAGTTGATTAACCAGCTTGATTACAATCTTTACTGCTTCTGATTTCTCTCTTAGAAATTCAATCCAGGAATACCGAGTGAAGTCATCGACACATACGAACACATACCTTTTTTTTTTCTACAGCTTTCAACTTCCATAGGGCCCATCAGTTCCATGTGCAGCAGTTGGAGAGGTCTTTTGGTACCAAATCATTGAAACTTTTGGATGAGAAACCCTTCTCTGCTTTCCGATTTGACATTCTCCACAAATCGAGTTTGTCTCTCCTCTGACATCGGGGAACTCCTCAGATTAGTTGATCTGCAACCAGCTTTCTTAGTGTTCTCAAGTTCAGGTGTCCCATCCGTTTGTGCCATAAGTTTATCTACTCGGATTTTGACACTAGATAGATTCATACAGAGGTTGCTGCAGCATCTTCTAGCAAGTAGCAATTGTTGGCAAACCTCATTCCTTTCATCAAGCACTTTCCCCCTGCATCAAATACATGGCTCAATTTCTTAGTAAACTTTACAAAGTGTGTAACTTCACATAACAGACTTATGCTAATGATATTTTCTTTCAATCCATCCACAAGCATCATATTTTTCAGTTTGGGCAACCTGTGTACGTCTAGTGTCCCTTTCCCAATAAGTCTCCTTTTCAGCCCGTTGCCAAATGTTACATTCTGTTCTCTGCAAGGCTGAATGTTATTCAAGAAGGATCTTTCTTCACTCATGTGTCTCGGACATCCACTGTCAAAATACAAGCTTCCTTTCTTGAACTCCTTCGATGAGCTATAAGATACAAAGGAATATTATTTTCTATATCGCAGGTGATTATTCTGTGATGGTTTTTGTAATCTTCAGTGCTTGTTTAGAATGGGACAAACCCGTTGCATGTGACCAGGTCGATTGCTGAAATAACATATGCCTTTGTTTTATGAAAATCGACCTTGGAAATGAAGAGTTTGCTGTACCATCTTCTGGTTCTTTCTCCTGGTCTATCTCTGTTGTTGAGCATTCTAAATGTCTTTCTGTACAAACTTACTTTGTTCATAATCTCAGCGTGCTCTGCCTCTCATTGTTCAGTTTGTTCTGTCATGGATGAGATGATCTTCAGAAGTTCTTCCTTTTCATCATCAAGTTTTGATACTTTTGTGATCAGCCCCTTGTTCATTTCTACTACTTCCATACACTTCTCAACCATCTATGTGTAATGACTGGCAATAGATTCTTCAGTTGTTTCCTGTTCATTAATGCTATCATAATCACTGTCTTGAGGAATCCTTGAGATCAAAGGAGCAAAGTGTGTGGAGAATGCCAAGTTGGAAAACAAAGGAAAGCCTCCCACCCCAAGGCCTCTGAGATAAAAATTATTGCATATGGGTCTCATGGGACCAATGGAAGTAAAGAGATGTAGAAGGAAGAGGTACGCACTCGTTTGTGTTGATGACTACTCAAGGTTTTCATGGGTTGATTAGGGAGAAGTCTGAGACCGTAAGGGTAGTGATCACCTTAGCTACCTGGCTGGACGAGAAAAGAGCCTAAGAGTGGACGCTATACGGAGTGATCATGGAAGGGAGTTCGAGAATGATGCCATGGATGAATTTTGCAACTGTCGAGGCATCAAGCTTCAATACTCTTCGCCTATCACTCCACAACAGAATGGCGTAGTTGAACTAAATAACCGGACTATTCAGGAGATGGCTCGTGTAATCATACATGCAAAGAAGGTTCCACTCCGGTTCTAGGCAGAAGCCATGAACACTTCCTGCTACGTCATTAACCGAGTGACCATCAGAAAAGGAATAGACAATACGCGTTACCAGTTTTGGAGACAAAGACAGCCGTCTGTCAAATACTTCCATGTATTTGGAAGCGAATGCTATATTCTAAGAGACCGCGAGTAATGAAAGAAACTTAATCTTAAGAGCGATAGGGGAATGTTCCTTGGGTACTCCACCACCAGCCGAGCATATCGGGTCTACAGCACACGGACAGGAACAATGACTAAATCCGTTAATGTAATCATCAAGGATGAGGAAGAGGAACGTCGATGAAGAGCCTAAGCCAAGAGAGCACAATCAAACCTGTCCCCAAGAACCATACAATGTTGATTAAGGAGAAATGTACTAGAGGATGCTATAGCAGAAGCTCTTGATCAACCTGTGGAGGAAGAGGATCCTGAGAAAAACACGGAAGTGCCCTTTAAAGAACCCCCAAATACTCCAGGTCCAGGTCATCTCCCACCAATGAAGATCAAAAGAAATCATCCCCTGACAATTGTCATCGGTGATATCACCGAAGGAAGACGAACTCGAGGTACATCTCACGTTCACTTATGTGACATGATTAGCAACTCTTGTTTCTTGCTCAGCATCGAACCAAAAAAGATCAAGCAGGCCCTGGAAGATAAATACTGGATAGCTGCAATGTAAGAGGAACTAGGAGAATTAAAGAAACGATGTGTGGGACTAGTTGACTCGACCTGCAGGGATGAACATCATCGGAACCAAGTGGATCTACAAGAACAAAACTGATGAAAAAGGAAATATCATAAGCAATAAGGCTAGATTGGTGGCACAAGGCTATACTCAAATTGAAGGAGTGGGCTTAGATGAAACCTTTGCTCCAGTAGCCAGACTGGAAGCCATCAGACTGCTCTTAGCTCTTGCATGCCATTTAAAGTTCAAGTTATTCCAAATGGATGTAAAGAGCGCCTTCTTGAATGGGATTCTGACTATGGAAGTGTTTGTTGCTCAGCCCAAAGAGTTTGAAACCCCTCAACAATCTGATCATGTATACAAGCTGAATAAGGCCCTTTATGAGTTAAAGCAAGCCCCAAGAGCGGGGTATGAATGACTCACAATCTACTTAATAGAGCACGGGTATGACCGAGGTGGGTTAGACAAAACACTCGTTGTCAGAAGGTCAGACTTTGTCATAGCAGATGGTGAAGCAGTTTGTGGCTCACATGCAAAAAGAGTTCCAGATGAGCATGGTCGGAGAATTATCATACTTCCTTGGCCTTCAAGTCTCTCAGAAGCAAGACGGCATCTTCATATCTCAAAGCAAATATGGGAAGAGTTTAGTGAAAAAGTTCGATATGCACAAAGCAAGCCACAAGATAACTTCTGCAACCACTTATGTCAAAGCGATCAAGGATGAAGCCAGAGCTACCGTTGATCAGACCGTCTATAGAAGCATGATTGGGAGCTTGTCGACCAGACATATCTTACATTGTGGGAGTATGTGCAAGATACCAGGCTTGCCCAAAGAAAAGTCATCTCCAACTTGTGAAGATCATCATTAGATATATTGGAGGTACAACGAATTATGGTCTGTGGTACACAAAGGACACGAGTGCAGATCTCGTGGGATATTGCGATGCGAACTGGGCAGGATGTACAGAAGACGGAAAGAGCACGTTAGGAGGCTGCTTCTTCCACAACAACAACTTGGTCTCTTGGTTCAGCAAGAAACAACATGGCATACCCTATCCACGGCAAAAGAGGAGAACATAGCAGCTAAAAGATGTTGTGCTCAATTGATATTGATGAAGAAGATGTTGGGCGAGCATGGTATTCCACAGGATGCTATTACACTCTACTATGACAACATGAGTGCCATATAAGACATTACTTCATCCGAGACTTAGTAGAGAAGAAGATTATCACTCTACAGCATGTAGCAACCGAGTAATAGCTGGCGGATATCCTTACAAAGCCCATGGATGGAGCTCATTATGAGACTCTGAATCCGCTTTGGGGCTGTGTGTGGTTCCAGAATAGACTCCTTACCCCTCCCATGCCGTTTGTGACAAAAAGGGGAAGAAGAATTATCATCTGGTTGTACCAGCTGAGATTTTGTCAAAATGCCAAGGGGGAGATTGTTAACATAATGACATTCATGACAAAAACAAATAACCGCAAGAAGTTGCTACAGCACCCCATGACAATAGATGCTAGTACAAGTTTCTAAAGTTGACACAACAACAGCAAGAAGATGGTATAGCAACCAGTTACATCAAAAGATTGAGCAAGTATCGGAAGCTGTCAACCGATAACTAGAAGTTGCTTTAACATACAATGGAGACTCAGAGCTAGAGCAGAGTAGCCGTTCATCATGAAGCATCACGGATAGCGTCCGGAGGGTTACTGAAGGTGTTGCAATGGTTGCTGAAGGTGTCGCAATGAGTTAGGGAGTCTTCATCAAGCGATCGGAATTGATTGAAGAAGATAAGGTTCCAAATTGATTTTAGGAAATCAATTCTCAACACTTGCAAGAATCTAGGAGAAGATCCAATGCGCAAAGTTGGTTGGAAAGATCTGCGAATCCTAAGGGATTTAGGATTCTAATGTTCGTTCAGTGCTGCGGCTATATAAAAGAGTGCAGCGCACCCACACACACATACACAACCAAAAAGGAGAGATATGCATAAGCAAATAGCGCAGTGTTGTGGGTGCACGAGCTGAGAGAAGATCACGACTGGAGAAGTCTGATCTAAGCTTGATCTAAGAACTTAGCGTAGTCTCGTTGAAAGATCAAGTACTTGCTTTGGAGCATAGTCGCGGACAGGAGCTTTCGCGGACTATCGAAGATCAAAGCAGCGTTCCCAGATATTGACAGGAGGTCATAGAACAAGGGGGAGCATCACCAGAGTTAGGAGAACTCGTGGAAGTCTGACTACTCAGGAGAGAGTGAGTGGAGAGTCGTGGACTGAAGCTACAACAACTTGACTGAGTAAGTTGCTATAGCATCTTCCTATTACAAATTGTTTTAGAATAGGCTGAGTTTGTGAACTGTAGCTATCTATTACTGAACTATATAGACAGTGTAATCAAGTCGGTGGGATCAGTGTTGCTAATCCGTGTGATCAAATTGAGTATAGATTTTGACTAGGTTACAAGTAGAGGTTAAACTAGCCTTAGTTGAGTTTTGGAAGCCTTTTGTACTTGAACTGAGATAGTTAAATCTTGAGGATAGAGCGAAGTTCTCCCTAGACGTAGGCAATTTCCAAAATGAATAATCAAAGCTTTTGTGTTCATCAGGTTCGGCCGAAGCAGAGAAACTCCTCAAAGTGACCCAGAGGTTGGTATAACAACCTGCTACACCTTGTCACCAGCAGCGCTCGTAATTTCAAAGGCAGTTAAACGAATACTCAGATATCTAAAAGGAACTGATGATCTCTGGTTATGGTATCCAAGAGGGGGAAACCTACAGTTACAAGGATACACTGATGCTCATTTTGCAAGTAACAGGGCAGACAGAAAATCCATGTTAGGGATGGCTCAGTTCCTAGGTTCATGCCTAGTTTCTTAGGGATCAAAGAAGCAAAACGCAGCCGCCTTATCCATAAGCAGAGACCGAATACATAGCAGCAGCTACATGTTGCTCCCAACTCCTATAGCACAAACAACATCCAAGTGGCTATGGCATTAATCTCACCTCAATACCTATTCTATGTGATAACATATCAAGAATCCTATGCAGCACTCACGTACTAAACACATTGAGATTAGACATGACTTCCTAAGTAAGAATGTTGAGAAAGGGCTACTAACCATCAAATTTTGCAGATTTGGGGATCAAGTTGCTGATATTTTCACTAGGGCCCTCAATAGGGAACCCTTCAGAAAACTACGAATAGAGTTAGGTATGATTTCCCAATTGATTATGCACCCCTCGTTATGTCCCTCAATGATTGGCTATGAATTATGAAACTAAGTTATGCATGTGAATCCCTAATGTTAGAAAATTATATTCTATCATCTTATACTTGGGTAGCTTACCGCAAGTAGACACATCATGCATAACACTAGGTAGATTCTTGAATTTGACCCCACATTACATGCTAACATGATGGAAGAAATATCCGACCATCCCTAGCTTCTCATAGTCGAATGGTCCTATGAACCCTGTTGATACTATCCCCACATGGGATTCCTTCACTATGAGGTACACATAATTCTATTATCATCAGTTACCATCTATACTATTTTCTTTGACTGTGTAATTCATATTGATCTAACCATGGGAGTCACAAGGGTACTTTATGTCATCGGTCTACATCAGAGATATCAAGCTGCTTCAACACACTATTCACTTTGACACTCAGAAAAGGTTGACAAGATATCCTCCCAACAATAAGGAAAAGAAGAATTGATTATGTGCTCATAGGATTCTTATCTCTATTGTAAGGATATCGGGGTTGTACACACATTAAACTTGAAATTCAAAATTCAAATAAGGATGGTATAGTGAATGATTTTTTCTTAGGGGTAAGGAGCATAGATTCACAAGCATTGAGTTGTCCCCTCTGCTAGGGGTCAAGCACGAGGGGTTTGATGAGTTCTTGAATGAGGTCATCATTCAACACATGGCTTATGTATGTACCACTCTTCTGCACGGGCTCCCATATGCGTCTATAGTGAAAAATTTATTGGAGTCTCGGGAACTATACGCTGCTGAAAGGGTGACTGTGTGCTATCGACCCCTAACTACCTGAAAAATACATACGATGGGGTTCGTTTATGACGACGATGATGGATGGGCTTGAAAGGTCAAGCACGTGCCTGGGGACGTATATTCGGGATCAGACATTGATAAATATGTGGACATCGATCCATTGATCCCAAATTCCTAAAGAGGCCCCGATGCCGTAACAGCTTAGTTGGGTCGAATGGAAAATACTTTTCAATCTCTACTGTCAACTCTACAAGGGATCTATACCACCCTTAATTTGGCTCTCCTGTATTTAATTGATTGTTGAAGTTTTGTGCTTTATGTGTTTCACTTGTCTCTAACTTTCCTCATTGTTTGATGATGCCAAAAAGGGGAAGATGATAAGGAGATTGCATATTCTGAGGGGGATCTCTCTGAGGGGGAACTGAGGGAATCTGAACTAAAACCTTATCAATTAGACCAGAATAAAGAAATTGACTTATGAAGCAGCATTTTTTTCTTGTTTCTTTTGTTATCGAAGGAGTGTTTGTCATCATCAAAAAGGGAGAATTTGTTGGGTCCCTTATGTTTTGATTATCGACAAACACTCAACCAACCCTATTATTAAATGTATAGGAAAGATTGATTGTTCAAAGATCGGTTGCGAAGATTTCGAAAATATTTGCCAGAATTTGAATACAGTTAGTAAATCTATTAGGTTGTTATGGGGCAATCTCTTAGATTAGATCTTGATATTAATTTCCTATTATTAGAAGGTTGTTATGGGGTAATCGTTTAAAGAATCTTGATTATTTCCAATAAAACAAATTTGGAAGTTATCAAGATTTTTCCATAAAATAATTGGCAGGTGATCTCCAAGGTTAAGAGGTGGCGTTGCCAATGCCAAGGGTGTGCATCAATCCGGCAACCACCCTTAGAGTTCAACAAAGGGCTATGAGTTCAGCAAAGAGCACGACCGAGTTGCCGGGTGTGGGATCATACAAATCAGGGACGCATTCTTGAGAGTGGCAGGGAAGAGTTCACCTCGAGGGTTGGGTTGTGCAGAGAAACAAGGGAAAGAAAAGGTAGGTTACTGAGACTAACTGCAAGGCACTCGTCCATTGTACTCTGTAAGCATATCCATAAATATAGAGGTAAGAGTTCTTAGATCCTTCTAGTGCAAACTAGAAGGTAGTGATTTTTCTCAAAGTCTATATTTAGATTTGGGTTTCCACTCCTACTATCATTTACTTCAGCTGTTTATAACCCCTTCAAGGATCCATCCTCTGAAGGAACCCTACCTAACGATCTAACAACTTTAGACTTCCACGTACTATATTATACAGTTGATATACATTAATAGATTTAATTATGCAGATATCTTTAACTTTATAAATAAATTTCGAAAGTTGTCTGTCTGTTCGACTCGGACTGTTCCAGATCACTTATTAGTTGTTTCACAAAGCTTTAATAGATCGCGTTTGAATGATTGTTAGTCGCAACAACAACAGTAAAAAGGAATGTAAATGACACAGGATATGTTTACCCTGTTCAGCTCACTGAGCCTATTCAGAGGGGGTTTCTCGGAACTCCAAGTGGAAATCACTTCACAATGTATATGTTCAAGAACAATAGATCTTTAAGTAACACAACTCCCTTAGTTACCACTATGTAGTTGAATCACCGTGAGTGCGTCTGACTCCCTCAGACGGAGATCCTTCTCTTTCCACTTGGATTTTGAATGCTCTCTCTTGTTTTCAGCTTCCACGATGCTCGCTGGACTGATGCTTAGATTCCTGCTCGTCTGCTCCCCTTCAAGCTGCTCCGGACTTATCAACGTCAATGCATGAACATTTCCTTTTGGGTTAGGAATTGTCTGCAAGGGCAGCTTTCCTGGATCACTCTTCATCTCATAAACTATGGAGGCTAGCTGCAACATTTGCTTCATGAGCTCGGCTACGGCTCCATCAGTTTTGGCCAGGTTCCTTTGGATTATACTCTCCAAATCTTTGAGTGAATCTTCCCATGACTTACCAGTGCTCGGGCCAGCTTGATTGAAGTTCCTCCTTGGGTACTGATTGTTCTGATTGTTGTACCTCTCTTGTCGTTGAAATGGAGGGCGGTAAGGCGGTGCTTGTTGCTGCTGGGCTGCCCTTGGTTTTGCTGGTGGTGGTTCTGCGTTTGATTCTGCTGGTTTTGCCCTTGGTGCTGCTAGAATCCTCCTTCGTTTCTCCAACTTAAACCATTGGCAGCAAGTCCAAATTGCCTGGGGGCCTGCCTGTTGTTGGAGTTCTTGAATCCACCCATGGCATTCAAGGCAACTATCTCATTCTCGTGAAGGGTAGGACACTCATCTGTTTTGTGGTTTGCAGCACCATAAAATTCACATGGCTTGACTCCACTCACCTGCCAACCATCATACTCCGCATCATCACCTTGACCTCCTTGATTTCGTTGGCCATCTGAATGGTGTTGGAATCCACCTGTGAAACATTCCTCGTCCTGCTGGTGTCATCCCTTCGACTGGTCTCATCCCTGTACCGAGCACTCTCAGCAGTCTCACTGATCAACTCTCGCACTTGATCGGGAGTCAAGTTCAACACTGTGCCACCAGCTATGGCATCCAATAACATACGCTCGAGAGGTCTCAATCCATCCAATAAATACTCCACCAGCATCCTTTCTGGAACACCCAAGTTACAGCAATTTTGTTCCAGTGCGTTGAATCTCTCCATGTAATTATACATGGACTCGCTGGGTGCTTGTCTCGTAGTGGACATCTCTCTCCTCACTTGAGTTGCTTTCGCAGGAGGGTAATATTTATTGAGGAACTTTCTTTGCATTTGATCCCATGTTCGAATGCTACTTGAAGGCAAAGACAAAAACCACGATTTTGCTAAGTCAGTCAAACTCAAAGAAAATACTCTTAGCTTAAACCTGTCCTCCGAAGCTGCATATGGTCTCAATGTTTAGCAGATTCCAGTGAACTCTTGTAATGTCGAGTTGCGACCTCTCCTGGTAATCCTCCAAACTTAGACAGATGGTGCACCACCGTGGTTTTGATCTCAAAATTATCTTTTTTTGGGTCAATGTTGATGCACCACGGCTGATTGTAGGGGCTGAAAGCTCCCTCATAGTCGGCTCATGACAGGCTGGTTGCCTATGTTGTTGACGTGCATATGGTTGAGGTGGGGCATAATCATCATACTCATCCATTCTTCCACCTCTACCGTTGTGTCCTCCCTGGAACTCCATCCTTTGATGAGCTGCTATTTGCCTTTGATTGAACACTCTTTCCGGCTCGTTATAAAATGGTGTTATGACCTGTGGGGGTACTTAATTATGGATGTGATCATTTCCATGGCTCTGGTGGACATCGCCATTGATGCTTCCTGCATTCAACATACTGAAAAATGCAGTAAAATATAAATAAAATAAAATAAATAGTAAACTACCTCTGATTGGCAAAAAATATTTTATAATAGCTAATCGGACACCAGTAGCTCAAATTCCTCCTATTAACAAAACAAAAACAACAACCAAAAAAAAAAAAAAACCAGAAAATAAAGCTAAGAACTCTATACTAAGTGTTAATTTCCCCGGCACCGGTGCCAAAATTTGACGGCACGTCGTTGTGTGCGCCAAATTTATATTTATAATCTCCTATTAACACTTCGCAAGCGGTAAGCAGGGTCGAACCCACGAGAGAGCAATCAGTGATAAAGTTCTACGAATAATTATCATACTAAAAAGGAGAGTTGCAGGAAGAATGTTGTTGTTGTCAAATTCAGGGATATGCATTGCAACTGATAATCATCGATTGTAACATGCATCAACTAGTAAATTATTGTTCCGAGTCTAACAATCATGCTAGGGTAATGTCGACTCTAGTGTTCTGCCTACTCTCAACCGCTAAGTTTTCGAATAGCTTTAACAATTACTCGATTAACAACACCGATTAGGTTATACCACTAAGCTTAGCTAATAGGAAAGTCAATTCAATATCACGCAATAGATATCAACTCAGTTTTACCGCTAGACTATGCTAACTTGATAATCAGAGCATGAAATTCAAATGAAGAACACGAATTCACTAAATTGAATAACGAAAAGTATCTCAAACCGTGTGTCGCAATACATAATCCGCATACTGAAATTAAGATTTAGCTACTACAATCCATCTAAAGCAATAATGAAAATAAACTGAGTTTAGAAAAATACTAAAATTGTGAACAATAACTCGACGATGAATTGTAACTCGACGATGAATAGTAACTCTGGTGATGAATAGTAACTCTGGCGATGAATAGTAAATTGTGCACAGTAACTCTGGCTCAATTCCATGCGTTGCTGCCGCTGCCGCCTCTCCTTTCTCTTCTAAAAGTTGTTGTTCTTTTCGGGGTAGCAGGTCTGTATTTATAGGTAAATAATGCAGACTTCTAAATCATAAACACTTCTAAATCCGATTTTGGACCGTGGGCCCAATGCTGACGTCATCAAATGTTGTCCACTCTGGAAGAAGACATTAGCAGCGCGCCCGATGAAGACATTAAGGCACATAAAGTGTTCTTCTGGCGCGGTACTCACTGAGATGCACACTTCCTTCAATGTCAGTTTCTGCATCGACTCTCTAGAAATGCCATGAATCTCGAAAGTGGTCTTGATACACCTGGAATGTGAAACACTACAAAAAAAGTAATCTATCACACGTAAAGTGCAATTAAACAATTCGATGGATCATATAAATACGCTCCATCAAGAGTCGAGTTTCTTTGTCCCATTGTTCACCATGCAGACATACTTTCTTACTCTTAACAGCTCTGTCACAGTCTTTAAGTGTTCCAGTTTCTCTTTTTAGCATCCGTTTAATTGATTCAAACAGTTCGTAATTCTCAACCTTTACACTTACAACTTGCTTGCTCAGTTTGGAATTTGCTTTGACTGCCTCTCCCCGCTGTTCGTACAGATGTTTGTATTTCTCTACTATGGTTCCTTTGGTGATTTCTGTATCACTGTCGCTTTTACTGTAATTATTTGTTTCAGGTTCAGTCTCTGGAGTTTCTGCGATAGTGGTGAGTGCCAAGTAGTTTGAGTTTTTTTCTTCTGTTTCAGACTCCTCTGACTCAGTATCACACCATCCATCCACAACAACCCTTTTCTGTCTCTTAATGGTGTTTGTGCATTCTGCTTGAATGTGGCCAAATCCTTCACATTCTCGACATTGAATCCCTTTACCTTTTTCTCCCTTTGGACTTTCAGTGGTTCTAGTTTTTCTAAAATTTCTATCTTATTGACTTCTGATGTCTGTTCCAGATTTGTTTTTTGTTCAGACTGACGCTGGTTCAGCTTCCTCATAAACTTGCTGAAGTTTTTTGTCAGTTGGGCCATCTAATCGGACATCTCTTCCTCATCTTCAGCTAATTATGATGTTTGACTTTTGAGTGCTATTCTTCAAGGTTTCTTTTCGGTGCTTCAGATAGTAGCTTCATCTCAAAGTCTTAATGGATCCCATTAGGATGTCAAGTCTCATTCCCTTTATGTCCTGGGCTTCCTCAATAGCTGTCACTTTCATTACGTATTTCTGTAGAAGTGACCTCTGATTGGCTCTCCAAGCGCATGCGCTTCGTTAGCAATATCCATCAATTGTGCATTGAACTCAGTTATCGACTCTTCCTCCTTCATTTTCAGATTCTCAATCCTGGTAGTAATCATCTGTAACGGAGACTATTTCACCTTGTTAGTTCTTTTAAAGGTTGTCTCAAGTATATCCCATGCGTCTTTTGCTACTTCACAGGTAGAAATCAGTCTGAAAATGTCTGGTTCAACTGCATTGAAGATCGCATTGAGAGCTTTAGCGTTTGTTGCAGTCCTCATTTACCATCCATTGATTTTCTGGCTTAAGGTAGGCCACACCATCTGTATCCATGACCAATGGTGCATCATATTTGGAGGCCACTGATTTCCATGCTCGATCATTAATTGATTTTACGAATGTCCTCATGTGTGTTTTCCAATAAGGGTAGTTTAAACCATCGAGGAGCAGAGGCCGGGAAATGTTTTGTCCTTCTTTCGTACTCATCATGATAAGTTCTGTTAAAGCCTCGAATCACACTCTGTACAGCGAGTGTCCCGCTCTGATACCAATTGAAAGTTGTATATCTGTTTGACCCGGGCTGTTCCAGATCACTTATTAGCTGTTTGACAAAGATTTAACAGATCACGTTTGAATGATTGTTAGTCGCAACAGAAACAGTACAAAGAAATATAAATGACACAAGATATGTTTATCCTGTTCAGCTAACCGAGCCTACTCAGGGGGTTTCTCGGAACCCCAAGTGGAAATCACTTCTCGAGAATATCAGCACTGTAACACAGTGTGTTCAACGGTTCTCTTGAGCACACAGCGATCAAACTCTTGCTTTTTCAATTTCAGTCTATTTCTGATGTTGATCGCCGATCTGCAGGTTCCGTTCTTCTTCGTTCTCATATCAGATAGGTCAGAATCGTTACCTCTGCATTTTTCTGATTCTAATATATAGATTAGATTATCTTCTTTTATTTCTTACGAAACAAGATAATATTTGATCATGCTTTTCCAAATCAGGTTTGGATCTAATCTTCGGAGCGCACAATCTGGGAGAATATATCTTCGGAATATCTCCAGAATATTTCTTTGCTGACGCAATATATTCGCTGATTTCAATTGATCTTCTTGCATGCGCCTGTCTGAACTATCACTGTCTCACCCTCTGTTACAGCCTTGTGAATTTTGTACCGTTTCCCAAAACATGACATACATATATACATGGGGCACCAGGATTTAACAAATTTAGTTCTGAAGAATTGATGAAATTTGTTGAACCTCATAATTTTGTTCAATGTAATATTGAAGTTTTATTTAGTTTACCGTTCAATTCTACAGAATTGATGGAATTTGAACTTAATAATTTTTTACAGTGAAATTTTTAAATCTTTATAGTTACCTTGTACATAATTGATGAAATTTGAACTTTATAATATATTACAATGAAATCTGGATTTTAGAAGAAGATTCACCCACCGGCAAGGATACCTACCTTTTCCTTATTTAAAAATTATGAATATATATTTTATTCAAAAGTTCATTAGTAAATTAAATTTCCTCTTAAATATATATATATATATTAAATTGAGATTTTAGATGAGTTTTAGGTATTTTCGAAAAAAATAATCTTAACAGATGAGATGCAATATATCTTATCCCATGGATCTCAATATAGTACGATAGTGCTACTGTCTTATTATATGACATGAACAATAATAACAGTAAAACATGCTACACCACTAATAATCGTCACTTAATTATCCCGGAACCCGTTTAACAAAGCATGATCTGTTGGTGGACTCTCCACATCTTCTTACATGTAGTTAAGTCTTCATATATATATATAGATATTTACTAACCGATAGATGCATGTTTGCTTAGTTGTGTGCCAAAAAGAGGAAAACAGTTTGCTTTTTTTATGTCGATGAGAAGCCAGGGAAAGTCTGACAAAAAGCGATAGATGAGTTGAGAACATGAAGTTGAGGATAGACAGATTACGTAGGAACGCATACAAAGTATCGTAACACAAAATGATAATCCATAAGCAGCATATAAGCCTATATTAGATGATATATGAATGCAGACTAAAGTCATCCACGGCGGAAGATCCTCTATGACATAAAAAAAATAATACTAGGACGACAGTTACGAATAGATCCGAGCTAGGATTAGATATAGAATATGCTTTGCTTGTACTTGTCATGGGGGCAATGTAATCTACGTCACTACTACTATATATATTTATAAAACCACTAATTAAATATCGTCCAATGCATTTACGTGCCTTACACATTCTCCCTACCACCTTTCAACACTCGATCATCTAGATATACAAATCACACATTTATCCTTCAGACTTTGTTTATATGAATCCACAAACGGAGCCATAGCACCAAGTAACCTGTACCTATTATTCCATTTGTACCAAGTACGTCATGTGTACGATTTGTGAAAGTTGCAAAATAAAAGAATAAAGGGAGGTTGGGTTTTAAGAATTCGTAAAGAGTGTCTGATATAATACAGAAAGTAAGAATAAATAGACAACAAATAACAAGTAAAAGGACTAAACTACCCTTACATAATATATAAATATCACTATCTAATATCCCCTCAAACTCACGATGCAATAGTGAAAAGTATCAAGAGTTTACTAACTAAAGAAACAAACACTTGACATGGAATGGACCTTCGTGTAACTTCCAAAAACTAGCCACAAATAAATTTTCCATTCAGAAAATTCGTCATGGCATAACTTCAATACGACTAATTCTAACCATTCAATTGCACAGTCATAATGTTAAGCTAATCATCCTTTGCACAAGCAGTGGTGGTCTGCTTGTGCTTTGTCCTTCCTTCATTATTCGTTGTAGAAGCCAGCTGCACTTGCCCGGATCACACTCCGTGCGTCGAGTGATCGGCTCTGATACCAATTGAAATTACCAGCACTACTGGTGACATGTATCAGCAGGTTGCCATAGCAACCTCTGGGTCACTTTGCGGAATTGTCTTAACTTCAGCCGAACCTGAAAGACACAAGCAATTTTTTCATCTAGTTCGGCAACTGCCTTAGGGAGGACTAATCTAGAGTCCTCAAAATTCCAATAAGCTTGGTTTCTAGTACAAGGATTCCAGAACTCAGCCTATTTACTACTAGCCTAGCTTGGCTCTGATCACACAAACTAGGCTCTACTGTCTTCACACTTCTAGTAATAGATAGTTACAGACCTGAACTCACAGATTGGCATATACTATTACAATGTGTAATAGAATGTTATAAAAACTTCTGTCCACGAATCAACACGCACTCTCTACTGTGACGTCGGACTTCCACGAGTACTTCAGACTCTGGCAATCGCTCCCCCTCGATCAAATGACCTCCAGTCAGTATCAGAGAACTCGTCATTGATTTTTAATGGTCTGCGATAGCTCCTCTTTGCAACTCCGCTTCAAAGCTTGTACTTAATCTATCAACGAGCCGGCGCTCCAGTTGAGTCTCTCGATCAAGCGTAGATCAGACTTCTTCAGTCGTGATCTCCCCTCAGCCCACACACTCACAATTCAGCGCTCTAGCCTTCAGCCTTCCGCTCATAGCTTCTGCGTCTATCTCTCTCTCGGTGTGTGTGTTGTGGATGTGCTGCTCTTCCTTATATAGCAGCAGGCGTCGATCAACCATAGTCCACACACTCACGATTCTCTTGTGCAAAGTTCTACTAATTCTCCAGTCGTAGAACTTTGCACAAGAGAATCGTAGATTCCTGCGGATTTATTGAGATAATTTCCAAAAACTAATTTAGAAACTAATCTTGTTCTGACCTCTGAACAAGGACTCCTGATTGATTGCGGCTACCCAGGCAACTCCCGGATACGTTGCGACGCCGACAGCTGCCCTCCGGACACTCTCCGAGCAGCTCCATGTTGACCGGCTATTGCTCTAGTTCTGATGTAAACGGATTGCTATAACATCTTCTCGTTGTTGTTTCATTTTGTCAATTCCAGTGCCATGCTCCAGCTTCCAACTCTAGCAGGAGGCTGTAGCATCTTATTGGGATTGTTTTGTCAATGATGTCATTACCTTAACACAAGGTCTTGTGATAAAATTTTACAGTCAAAAGACATGATTGGATCCATCATAAGAGTCTTCAAATTAAGTTATCATAGTCTAAGGAACTACAAACATTTGCGAAAGACCTTCAAGAAGTTTCCCCTCCGACTAAAATTAAACTAAAATTAAATATAGCTCGAAGTGGACCGTATGTTGTCTTGGCAACCCAGCAATTTGGTATGATCTCTGATAAGTCTATTATCTTGGCATCCATCACTTTGATTTACTTTTCAATACGTGATCCATATCAGGACGTGTACATGTAAGAATATATGAGACTTTATATATCCAAAGTATAAGAAAATTTTTACTTCTCTTGAATATCCAGAGTATTCTTAGGACATTAATCGAGACTAAATTTGTCTCTTTTAGAAATAATGGTGCCATATTGTTTAAAATTTTGTATGTCGTACTTTTCAAAAATTATCAATATAATTCCTTTGAGAAAATCATAAGAAACCCTCGAATGATCTTCTTTTATGTAGATTCCTAAAATAAAGGAGGTAGCACAAAGATAATTCATCTCAAAATGCTTTAATATAAATTCCTTGGTGTCATGTAAAGTCCTGGAATCATTAATGGTTATTAGTATGTCACCGACATATAAATGTAAGACAAACTTTTCGACCGTCACAAACAAGATAAGGATTTATCCACATGATTTAGCTCAAAACCGTACGAGTAAATAATCTTATAGAACTTAAAGTGCAACTGATGAGAAACTTGTTTAAGTTCATAAATGGATTTTCACAACTTTTAAACCTTATTTTTGTATCTTTCGACATAAAATTTTAATTTAAGGGTCAAGTTACAGTTATATTGTTTTATAAGATCGATAAGTCCAAGGGTTGATCCAAGAAGTAAACAAATGAGTATACTATAAAAGATAAAAAAAAATTAGCTATTCTAATGTAAAGTGATTTTAATTTTCAAACTAAATTTAAGAATGAGATTTCTTTAAATAAGAGAAGCATTGCAGAATTATACTTCACCCATATATACCACTCAATTTATGCAAGACAGCATATATATAAACATATTATATGATGAAATTCACTGCGCGTTGTTGATGACAAGTTACACCGTCTGCTGTAGCACTCTATTTATCACTCTGCAGAATTAGCTTTATTTGGCCGAACGTGAAAGACTCTCCACATTTGTTTACCCAGTTCGACAACTCGCCTTCGTCTGGGGAGGATGCTTCGATCCTCAAGATTTCACTATCACGGTTTGAAGTACAAAGGACTCAAAACTCAGCCTATGCTAGTTAAACCTCTACTTCTCTCCTAGTCAAAATCTTAACTCAATCTGATCACATAGATTAGCTCGTAGTCTAATCACCCAGACTCGCTTCGTGCTACCTACACACTTCCAGTAAAGAACAGCTACAAACCTGATGCTTAGATTTAGCCTATCCTATTACAATGTGTAGTAGACGGAATGCTATAGCACACTCTATACTAGAGTTGCCGTAACTCCAGTCGACAACTATTCTATCACACTCTGCCAAACAGTCGGACTCAATCGTGAGTACTTCAAACTCAGAACTTGCTCCCCTCAATCAATGATTGTCTGTTAATATCGGGTAGTTGGGATGAGTTCTCCAATGGCCTGCACCCCAACCGGTTCGCAGCCGTTCTCCGAAGCAATTGATTGATCCTTCAATGAGTCGCGCTTCAATTGAGATCTGTGGATCAATGCTAGATCAAACTCAACGAGTTCTGATCTCCTCTGCGCACAACACAACTTTGCTCTTTGCCCGTTTGTTTGTCTTGTTGTGTATTCTCTAAGCTTTGATCGATGACTGATTGATCTGCCTCTGTACTCCTTTTATAGAGTCATCAATCATCTTTTTGGAAATCCGCGTTGCCTTGGAATTCTTCAGACAGCTGGAATCTTCTCCTTGATTCTTGCGAAGTTGTAGGAGTTTGTAAGGATTCTGTTTCCTAAATCGGAATCTAGAAACCTTATCTTTTTGAATCTCTCCGACCATGTGATGACGCTGCTGCTCACTTGATGACATTTGCAAAGCTTCCTGATCTCTCGCGACACCGCCAGCACTTCTCCAGACTCTCTCAGTGCAGCTTCAAGATGATCGGCCATTTTGCTCTAGCTTCAAATCATCACGGGTTGCTATAGTAGTTCTAACATTTGTCTGTTGCCCAATCTGCCTCAGCTTTTGTGGTTCACAGAGTGCTATAGCAGATTCTTATGTTTTATTGTTGTACTTTGTTGCTATTTTATCAGTCTTCAGATTGTGCTTTAGCTGCAAATTTTCAGAGAGTGCTGTAGCAGATACTTGTGCAGTTTTGTCATAGATGTCATACTTCAACATATGATGAATGAGAATTGAAATTCGCAGCACCTCTGAGTTGCAGATTGTGTACAAGCAGTTGCTACAGCACACTCTTGAACACCCAAATCTGATGCAGCAAGATAGAACAAGGAACAATGGTTTGTTCACCCAGTTTGGCCAATCTGCCTACGTCTGGGAGAGCTGAACTCCAACCCTTAATCCACTAGCTTCTCAGGTCTACAGTACAACACGATTCGACGCACGACACCTATGCTACCTGACCTAAACTAGTCACACAATCAGAACAAGCTCTGATTTGTGTATTGCACACTTACAGACTTGAAATAATTCATAATAGCTACAACTCTGATCCCACAGACTCAGCCTATTCTAATTAATTCAATGTTAACTGTAGGTTGCTATAGCACCTGCTTTAGCTCACTGAGCCGATCGAACCTCTCCACGAGCGCTGCACACTCTGGAGCACTCCCCCTCACTTAGTGACCACCTGTCACTAGTGAGTTTAGCCGACCAGTCACTTGACCGAGTTCGTCCACTCGTCAATACCTCCGCGGCCTCCCTTAATCAACCAACAAGTAACCGCTGCTCTGAATTGGCTTCTTGATCAAGCTATGGTCAGACTCTGCAAGCCCTGATCACACTATGCTTCAATCACCTCAGCTCTGCGCTCACGCTCTGCTGTTGGTCATGATTGAAGATCCTCTCGCACTTGAATTCCACTCTCACCATATTTTGTGTACGCTCTGGTATTTGCTCTCTTCACTTTGATACCCTTGACGCTCTAAACAGCCTCCTTTAAATAGGAACACCCAATCCCACCATTAATAGTGTTAACAATTTCCTCCAAACAACAATATCTTCTAATTTGTAGGAGATTAGATTTGATTTGAGAAACAAACCTCCTACAACCACTCTGGGACGGTATATTTTCGAGGATATTCTCTGTTGAATATTTATAAGCTCCGTTGATGCTGCCTGATGAACGGCCGAGCTCTTTTTCCGAAGGTCCGAGCTGCTGCTGAAGAACAGATGCTACAGCTTCCTGAACCAGCTCCGGCTATAGCAGCAGCTTGTTCAGCCGCTTGTTCACTTGTGCTGGGTTTGTCAAAGACTGTCATACTGCATCATCAAGAATAAACTTAAAGAGCTCCAAGTAAGTCAATCAACCGTGGATCATTACTTTTCACTAAACATCTTATACTCATAATTCTTCTAATGAGGTGTTAACTTGATTATTTCTAACCATTAATAGTCAACTACGTTAAGAGCACACTGAACCCGCAAATTTCAAATAAGAGTTGCATAATTCATAGCATAAGAGAGTTTGCTACATTACGAAATACGACTACTCACAATCATTCAAATAACACAGGAATACATCATGTAACTAGAGGATCCAGAAAAGGCGTTGGTAATAAGAAAGAAGACTTCACTACAAATTAAAATCCTTGATCTTCAATGACAAATCGTAACTATTGGTCCAAGTAGTAGCCGCCTCTTTCCTATTCTTGAGAGATGATGGCTTTTAGCTTCATGAATTAGGTTAAATTTAGCCAAGATTCATAATATTGAGTTTAGGTCATTTGAACTTCATTTTATCCCAAAACTACACTTTGCTGGTCGTAGCAATACAGAAGTTAATCAATTAATCGCTGGTTTGAATTAGTTTAAAGATGCAAGAAGTTTTCTTGGCACCTAAATTCTAAACATTAGACTATTTTCTTTGACACATTGGACGCAAATATCGAAGTTTGAAAAATCAAGGTCCAGGCAGTTGTGTCAAAATGAAGCTTGATTTCATAATTTATGCTTGGTGCCACATGTTTTCACATCTGAGATTTCTAAATACAATGGAATAACTTCTATTGAATATAGATTATCATAGAAATTTATTGAACCGGTTCCACCGATGCTAGTATTAATGGATAATTAGAACTAAATATTTTCTAACGAATAAATGTACACAAATTTGTCGAATAGAAAAATTGAAATTAAGTTTCGTTTAAAAGAAATGGTATAATAAAAGTATCCATTAATGAGTAATGATACTCACACGGACGGAGGGAGCCTTTGGCTATTTTTAGGGTATAGCCCAAGTAGTTTTGGGAAAATAAAAAAACTTTTATAAAAAAATTAAAAACATGTTCATAGTTTAGCTGCTAAGACAGCCAATAGCCAGCCAAAACCTTCACACTTGACACCACAATAAATTTTCCAACCCTAAATCACCCAAAATCCTTGTTGCCAACTGTCAAAGATCTTCGAGAGCCAAAACCTTCGCACCACAACAGCCAAAATCATTTCATCTTGAACTGCTGTCTACGAGGCAAAAGATCCAGCAGTAATTCGGTCCAGGCTTCAAACTTAACTTCTAGAATTTCTACTCCATTGATGTCTAGCTTGTCCACAACAGCCATGTAGGGCATGTGGCTAGCATACAGATTAGTAGTCTTCATGGAAGAAATTGCTGCAAATAAGCAACGATGAGTGGTTTAAGTCTTGGAAATTAGCGTCATATGTTGGCTTGATCTGTTCGAAGCCATTTGCCGAGCCCTCAGATGAATCTTATGCTCTTGTTGGCCCAGGGTGAAGATTCTTAATTTGGTCTGCGGGCATGCCTAGGCACAGCCGTTTATTATATGTGATGAATGTCATGTAGGGGACTTTGGATGGAGTTCTTGGATTAGGAACTTTAGTTTTCGTATTTTTTGATTTAATTGGGCATTGTGGTATTTAGTTTTGGATTGCTCATGGTGTCAAGTTTGAACTTTGAAATCAGCAAGAACAAGTTTTTTATACTAGCATGGATTGTGGTATTTAGTTTTGGGTTGCTCATGGATTGTTTATGTCTAGGTTTATTGAAGACAATGACGGATCAAAGAAATGCTAAGCGTTAAAAAAATTTATTACAATGGTTTAAAAGTGATGTTTCTTCAAGTACTAGCGATAGTGAAAGTGGAAGTGGGGAGGAGAGTAGGAATTTTTTCCGAAGTATCATTAGAAGATGATCAAAATGAAACAATTGAGAAGGAAGAAATATTTGATATTACTTTACTTGAAAGAGATCCCGGAAAACGTCATTCAATATGCAAGTATCCTTTGAATGAACGTAATAGTGTTCGGAGTATGTCAACCCCACTTAAAATGCTATCCATCTACTCGGGATGGAGTTCAAGGTCGAAGATTTTGTCATAAATGGTTCATGGAGTGGCCTTGGCCTGAATATTCTCTTGACGAATATAGAGCATATTGGTTCGCTTGTTTGTTATTTGATAGCTACCCTTCCGGGCATCCGCATTTCACTGAAATTTGATTTGATGATTGGAAGAATGTAATGTCCTAGATGTCAGACATCTTATCTCATGTGGGAGGGATTAATTCTGTACATAGTTCCTCAATGTCAAATTGGGAAAATTAGAGAAACCCCTCCAGACACATGGAAAGAGTGATGAACTCATTATCGTCACAAGAAGTAGTAGATAACCCACTTCGCCTTGTCGCTACCACAGAAGTTGTCAAGGTGTTGGCATGACAAGGATGTTCTTTTAGAGGTAATGATGAATCGGCTGACTCTTTTAATAGTGGAAATTTTAATTCGCTTTCGGATCTTTTGAAAAGAGTGAATGAGGACTATCACAAAGTGATGGACAATGCTCCAAAAAATGCCAAGTATACATCTCCAACAATTCAAAAGCAAATTGCAAATATTCTTGGCAACAAAGTTAGAGCCAAGATTCGTGAGGAAGTAGAAGAGTCAAAATTTTGCATTCATGTTGATGAGGCTCTTGATGTGGCAAATAAGGAGCAAATGGTAATCATTCTTGAATTTGTGAATTGTAATGTGATGATGCAGTATGACACTCTTTGACAAAACCAGCACGAGTGAACAAACGGCTGAACAAGTTGCTGCTATAGCAGGAGCTGGTTCAGGAAGCTACAGCTTCTGCTCGTCAGCGGCAGCTCGGATCTTCTCGGAAGGAACTTGGCAGTGCATCATCCATTAGCATCAAGGGAGTTCCTAAATTCTCAGAGAGAATATTCCAGTGGAGATTCTCAGTTGGCCGAAAAGATTTGTTTGTAGAAGATTAGATTTGAAAAACAATCTAATCTCCTACAAATTAGGAGATATTATTGGTTGGAGGAAATTGCTAAGAGTGTGAATGGTGAAACTTGGTAATCTTATTTAAGGGAGGCTGCTCAGAGCATTGAAGGTATCGAAGACGAGAGAGCAAACACGAGAGCATACACAGAATACCGAGTGGACATAATTCAAGTGCGAGGATCGAACCGAGAGCAGAGCATGAGCGCAGAGCTGAGGTGATTAAAGCAGAGTGTGATCAGGACTTGCAGAGTCTGATCATAGCTTGATCAGGAAGCCAATTCAGAGCAGCAGTGCTTGTTGGTTGATCAAGGGAGGTCGCGGAGGTATTGACGAGTGGAAGAACTCATTCAAGTGACTGGACGGAAAAACTCACTAGTGGTTGGTGGTCACTGAGTGAGGGGGAGTGCTCCAGAGCGTTAAGTGCTCGTGAAGAGGTTCGACCAGCTCAGCAGAAGGCTTGGAGCGACGCGGACAGTTTTGGTACCAGTTGTGTGCTATAGCAGGTGCTATAGCAACCTACAGAGACAGTGTGTTAATTAGAATAGGCTGAGTCTGTGGGAGTGAGTTGTTGCTATTCTAAATTATCTGAAGTCTGTAGGTGTGCTATACACAAGTCAGAGCCTGTTCTGATTATGTGACTTGTTTAGGTCAAGTAGCATAAGCTGCGTTGAGTCGAACCGTGTTGTACCGTGGACCTGAGAAACTAGTGGATTAAGGGTTGGATTTCAGCCCTTCCCAAACGTAGGCAGATTGGCCGAACTGGGTGAACAAACCTTTGTTCCTTGTTCTATCTTTTTGCATCAGATTTGGGTATTCAAGAGTGTGTTGTATCAACTGCTTGTTCATCATCTGCAACTCAGTGGTGCTGCGAATTTCAATTGGTATCAGAGCGGAGCTCAACATACAGAGTCAAGATCCTGTGCACCTAGCTGAGAAGAGCAAGACAATAAGCAACTATGGCTACTGGAAGGCTAGGATGAAGGCGTTTCTCAAAGCTATTTATGTGAAAGTGTGGAAAGCTGTGGTGACAGAGTAGGCTCTTCCCAAAACCACTGATGATAAAGGAGCCACTCAGAAGAAACCTGAAGAGCAGTGGACTGCAGAAGAGGCTGCTGCAGCAAATGGCAATTCAAAAGCCCTGAATGCAATCTTTGCTGCTGTGGATGCCAACACCTTCAGATTAATCTCCAATTGTGACATTACAAAACAAGCTTGGGAGATCTTGGAAGTTGCTCATGAGGGGACTGACAAAGTGAAGATATTCAGAATGCAGATGATTACTTCACAGTTTGAAGGTCTGAAAATAAAGGAGGAGGAAACCATCACAGAATTCAATGCCAAGCTGTGTGACCTGTCAAATGAAGCCCATGCTCTTGGAGAACCTATCCCTGAAGAAAAGCTAATTAGGAAGGTCCTCAGATCATTGCCATCCAGATTTAATATGAAAGTAACAGCCATTGAAGAAGCTCAGAATGTCCGGGACATGAGACTGGAAGAATTAATTGGATCTCTCAAGCAGTTTAAGATGAAGCTTGTCAAAGAAGATGCTCCTCCCAAAAACAAAAATGTTGGATTGAAAGCTGAAATAGAAGAGAAGAAGCCCTCAGTTGATGATCAACTGAATTTGTTGGTAAAAAATTTGGGGAAGTTCTTGAAAAATGTGGAAACAAGGTCTAGTCAAACCTCAACCTCTCGAAGGAAATCTAGAAGAGGTGGAGGAAATCAAAAGAGCTAAAGAACCAGCCCAAGAGGAAGAAGAAAAGTAAGAAAAAAGGAAAGGCATCCAGTGCTGGAATTGTGAGGATTATGGTCATCGAAAGACTAACTGTACCAGCAAACCACTGTCAAACTCAGATCAGAAAAACAACAACTCTATGTCAGCAAACTGGAGTGAAGAGGATACTGATCTCAATGGAGATGAATGTCACATGGCCAGGTCCAGATGCACTCGAAAAGTGGTAAGAAAGAGGTACAGAAATGTGAACAAGGATCTGCTAGAGCAACCTGTGCATCATCTCCACACTACTGGAAGAGAGACTTTTTGTAGATATCAAAGGTGTTACAAATGTGGTCAGAGTGGACACATTAAGAGAAACTGTCCTTATACCTTGACTCGTCAGAATCTCCCTAAGATCTCTAGTCAGCAGAGAAGATCCAAGATGATACACATTGCCCTGGATAGCACAGCTAGAGCAACTCATAAAGAAAGCTGGTACTTTGACAGTGGATGCTTAGGGCACATGACTGGAGAAAAATCCTACCTCACGAATGTTGAGCCTTGCTCAGAGCAACATGTTAAGTTTTGAAATGGGCTGAAAGGTAGAATTCTGGGAAAGGGGACCCTGGCTGTCACAGGTCTACCTCCTCTGGAAAATGTCATGCTAGTGCAAGATTAAAGGCAAATCTCATAAGCATCAGCCAGCTCTGTGACGGGACTCATCAGGTAAAATTCACTCAAAATTCCTGTCAAGTCTACAACAATATGGGGGAGTGCATAATGCATGAATCCAAATCAAAGAACAACTGCTATCTTCTCAAAGTTGATGAAGCTCAACCTTATCAGCATGCTTGATGACCAACTCAGAAGAAATGAATCTGTGGCACAAGAGGATGGGTCACATCAACCTAAGAACCCTGAAGAACATTGCAGCTGAAGGATTGGTCAGGGGCATTTCAGAAATCAAAGGCGAAGTCAGTATTTGTGGAGAGTGCCAAATAGGAAAGCAGAAAAAAGCCTCTCACCCCAAAACAACCATCATCAACACTATCAGACCTCTATAGCTGCTACACATGGACCTAATGGAACCAATGGAGGTAGAGAGTCTTGGAAGGAAGAGGTATGCTTTTGTGTGTGTGGATGATTATACAAGATTTACGTGGATTGATTTTATCAGGGAAAAATCAGACACAGGGGGAGCTATAGCAACTCTGATCTCTTGTCTTGAGCAACAGAAGAATCTCAGAACCTCATCTATAAGGAGTGATCATATAAGAGAATTCGAGAATGAATCTGTTGACAAATTCTGCAATGACCGAGGGATTACCATCAATACTCCTCACCGATCACTCCTCAACAAAATGGTGTTGTGGAGCGCAAGAATCGAACCATCCAAGAAATGGCCCGAGTCATGATTCATGCCAAGAAAATTCCTCTGCGTTTTTGGGCTGAAGCAATGAATACCGCGTGCTACATCATCAACCGAGTCACCATTCGAAAGGGGACAAATCAAACATGCTATGAGCTCTGGAATCAGAAGAAGCCTACGGTGAAATACTTTCACATATTTGGAAGCGACTGCTACATCTTGAGAGATCGTGAATACCGAAGAAAGCTCGATCCCAAGAGTGACCGTGGAATATTCTTGGGTTATTCAGTCAACAGCCATGCCTATCGTGTTTACAATGAAAGAATTGGTACAATGATGGAATCCATCAACGTTGTCATCAATGACATGGAAGGAGAAATCTCCACAAGTCCTAAAGATGAAGACTCTGACTAAGATGGAGGCACAAGTAATCATGACAGAAGTAAATAAGAAGTGGTACAAGAAAATGCTACAGCAGATACTGAAGCAGAAAGTCCTGATCAACAAACAGACAACTCAGTCACTGGGCAAGATGGCAGAGAACCCCTCCCATCATTGAGACAACCTCCAAAGAAGATACAGAGAAATCATGCACTGGACAATGTAATTGGAAATCCTACAGAAGGGAGAAGAACCAGAAGCTCATCTCTCTTCAGCTCCTGTGACTCGATCTGCAGTTCTTGCTTTATATCTCTTACAAATTCAAGAAACATCAAAGAAGCAATGAGTGATGAATATTGGCTGCTGGCTATGCAGGAAGAGTTGGCAGAGTTCGAAAGACATGATGTGTGGGACCCTGTGCCCAGACCTGAAGGGACAAACATCATAGGGACCAAGTGGATCTTCAAAAACAAGTCAGATGAAAAAGGAAACGTTACAAGGAACAAGGCTAGACTTGTTGCACAAGGGTACACTCAGATTGAGGGAGTGAATTTTGAAGAAACATTCGCACCTATTGCTCGATTAGAAGCCATCAGACTTCTCCTGGCGTTATCGTGTCATCTTGGCTTCAAACTCTACCAAAGCTGAAGAAAGAACTGTACAGGCTTAAGCAAGCACCAAGAGCCTGGTATGAGCGATTAACCATCTACCTGGAGAAACATGGATATGAACGAGGAGGAACTAACAAAACTCTCTTTGTAAAAAGAACCAAGTCAGATCTCGTCATTGCTCAAATTTATGTGGATGACATTGTGTTTGGCTCCAGGTCACAGCGGTTGGTGAAGCAGCTTGTGGGGCGGATGAAACAAGAATTCAAAATGAGCATGGTGGGAGAGCTGTCTTATTTTCTGGGTTTAGAAGGAGCTTAGAAAGATGAAGGAATATTCATATCACAGACCAAATATAGCAGAAATCTGGTGAAGAAGTTTCAACTTGATAAAACCAGCCACAAACGCACTACTGCGGCAACTCACATCAAGGTTGGCAAAAACGTAGCTGGGGTTGAAGTGAATCAGTCCACCTACCGAAGTATGATTGGAAGTCTTTTGTACCTAACTACTAGCCGCCCAGACATACCTTTCTCAGTTGGAGTGTGTGCTCATTTCCAAGCCAACCCGAAGAAAGCCACTTCCAACTAGTAAAGAGGGTCATTCGGTATGTAGCAGGAACAGTGAATTATGGTCTGTGGTACTCGAAGGATATAAATGCAAATCTGGTAGGATACAGTGATGCAGACTGGGCTGGTTGTATTGAAGATCGTAAGAGCACTTCTGAAGGGTGCTTCTTCTTGGGAAATAATCTTATATCCTGGTTCAGTCGAAAGCAGAAACAGCATTTCCCTCTCCACAGCTGAGGCAGAGTACATTGCCGTAGGGAGTTGCTGTGCTCAACTGCTCTGATGTGTTTCTCCCTTGTCCATTTGTGTCAAAAAGGGGGAGAGATAATAAATAAAGGCCAGATGAAATCTCTTAGATGTTTTTGCCCTGCGTGGCTTTGCTGAGGCCGAGTGTGGCCACATCTTACGTTTACATTGAAACTATTATAAAGTAGTTTAATATTTATTTTTTTCGTGGAAGACTTCATTTGTGAAGGGTTTTGTCAAAATGCCAAGGAGGAGATTGATGATGCAGTATGGCAGTCTTTGACAAAACCAGCACGAGTGAACAAGCGGCTGTACAAGCTGCTGCTATAGCAGGAGCTGGTTCAGGAAGCTGCAGCTTCTGTTCGTCAGCAGCAGCTCGGATCTTCTCGGAAGGAGCTTGGCAGTGCATCCATTAGCATCAAGGGAGTTCCTAAATTCTCAGAGAGAATATTCCAGTGGAGATTCTCAGTTGGCCGAAAAGATTTGTTTGTAGAAGATTAGATTTGCAAATCAAATCTAATCTCCTACAAATTAAGAGATATTGTTGGTTGAAGGAAATAGCTAAAAGTGTGAATGGTGAAACTTGGTAATCTTATTTAAGGGAGGCTGCTCAGAGCGTTGAAGATATCGAAGACGAGAGAGCAAACACGAGAGCATACACAGATACCGAGTGGACAAAATTGAAGTGTGAGGATCTTCGATCATCACCGAGAGCAGAACGTGAGCGCAGAGCTGAGGTGATTGAAGCAGAGTTTGATCAAGACTTGGCAGAGTCTAATCATAGCTTAATCAGGAAGCCAATTCAGAGCAGCAGTGCTTGTTGGTTGATCAAGGGAGGCCGCGGAGGTATTGACGAGTGGAAGAACTCGGTCAAGTGACTGGACGCAAAACTTACTAGTGGCTGGTGGTCACTAAGTGAGGGGGAGTGCTCCAGAGCATGCAGTGCTCGTGGAGAGGTTCGACCGACTCAGCAGAAGGCTTGGAGCGACGAGGACAGTTTAGGTACCAGCTGTGTGCTACAGCAGGTGCATAGCAACCTGCAGAGACTGTGTGTTAATTAGAATAGGCTGAGTCTGTGGGACTGAGTTGTTGCTATTCTGAATTATCTCAAGTCTGTAGGTGTGCTATACACAAGTCAGAGCCTGTTTTGATTGTGTGACTAGTTTAGGTCAAGCAGGATAGGCTGCGTTGAGTCAAACCGTGTTGTACCGTGGACCTGAGAAACTACTGGATTAAGGATTGGATTTCAGCCCTTCCAGACGTAGGCAGATTGGCCGAACTGGGTGAACAAACCTTTGTTCCTTTTTCTATCTTGCTGCATCAGATTTGGGTGTTAAAGAGTGTGCTGTAGCAACTACTTGTTCACCATCTACAACTCAGTGGTTCTGTGAATTTCATAATGGATTGATTAGAGAACGATTTTTCAAAAGTGATTAGTGTCGTTGACACTTGTTATCAAACATTAAAAGATGAGACATCTAGGGTCCTTGCTCAATATGATCATAATGATGAAAACATAGTGGTCAAGGGCATGACGGTGCAAGCAACATGCATGGTCAATTTAATGGTGTGCAATAAGAGAATCTCCATATGCATATTATGTGCATTGCTTTGCTCACCACCTACAACTGACTTTAAATGCCGCGGCTAAAGGAGTGGCTGATGTGTGGCAATTCTTTTCTACTTTGACTACAATTATAAACTTTGTTGATTCTTCAGCAAAAAGACATTCGATGTTAAAAGCTTGCATGGAAAGAGAAATTCTTGATTTCTAATTCGGGTATTATCAGGCTTGCACTTTGCAACGAGCCAGGACTACTCGTTGGTGATCACATCTTCGTTCTATTTCAAATTTGATCAAATTATTTGGAGCTATTGAGAAACTATTGAGACTTTGTATAAAAAAGGGGTAGACAAAGTTCAAGGGGAAGCAAAAGAAATCGATAAAGCTATGAAAAAATTTGACTTTGTCTATTGTTAGTTTTTGATACACAAAGTGATGAAGATTACCGAGTTTCTTTCTCAAGCTTTTCAAAAGAGGTATTGACATTTTGAATGATGTGCACTTTCTATCAATGGATGAGATGATTTGACTATGAAGGTTGAGGCATTTTGTTCTGAGCATGCTATTACTGTGCCGATTATGTTAGCTCGTTACAAGAAAGGTGTGGGAGATAGTGATTTAGATATAACAAACGAGCACTACTTTCGGGTCAAGATACTTTATTCTATGATTGACTTTCAGTTTACAGAGCTGGATAGCAGATTTCAAGAGAGTTCTTTGGAGCTTCTTATTCTTAGTGCATCATTTCATCCACACAATGATTTTCGATCATTCAAAGCTGAAAATGTGTGTAAATTTGCTTCAAAGTTCTATCTTTCAGAATTTTCATCGTATGACATGGGTGCTCTAGATATAGAGTGTGAGTTCTTTCTATCTAGTATCCAGCAGGATCCAACATTCTCAAATATGGCTTCCATATCTAATTTGTGCAGGTTGTTGGTTGCATCAGAAAAGTCTTATTTTGACTTTTCCAGTATCTACAGCAACAACAGAAATGACATTTTCATCTATGAACATCATCATGAATAATCTTAGAAATAAGATGAATGATGAATTTCTCGATGATCTTATGGTCCTTTATGTAAAAAGGACACTTGCAGGTTGTATTAGCAATGATGATCTAGTTCATGAATTTGAAATGAGCGGACTCGAAGGATAAATTTAGTTAGTAGGGTATTTTGTATAATTCATCTTTTATGACATATTTTGATTTTGTAAATAATCCAAAATATATCCTTCCATCTAGTTTCAAATAATAATAATAAAAAATTTACAACCCTACGTACATTTTAATCCTGCGGCCGTTCCTGAATACCCATGTGAAGGATATAGGAGTAGGAGTAAAATTGTTGATTCATTATGAATGAGTAGGGGAGGGTGTGGGTGTGGGTTGGCAAAGTGTGAGACGGAGAGTGTGAAACGGGGCATCCCATCCTTATTATATTCCCCACCCAACTAACGACACACCACTTTGTTTGGCCTTTCCTTTTTCCCCGATTCTCCAACTGTTTACTCTTCTTTTTTTTTAGTTACCAAATGACAACTCTCCTTGCCCCACATTCACTTGTGTTTTACTATTTTTTGCTCATCGACTCTCTCTCTCTCATACAACTCCTCTGTTTTTTCTTCGCTTGTTCATCAGACATACTCGCTATATATTCGGCCCCTTTCTTGCACACCCTCCTCCTCGTCCTCCTTCTCTCGATCCTTGTTCCTCATCTCTCTGGCAGGCAGCAGCGGTGGAGGTGTGTGCAGATTCAATCATGGATTGCACTAGTCATAATTCAGCAAAACTCCAACCGGTCGACAACAGCAACAAGCTAGTCGATATCGATGTCAATGACGACTGTCGTGGTGGCTTCGTTAATAATGTCGATGATGATGATGTTGGGCGGGTCAGCAAAGCTACAACAAGCGGCAGTAGCAGCAGCAACCCAAAAGAATTAGGAAAAGATATCCACGATGATCGCAGCCAGCCCTCTTCGCCAACGACCATGATGATGATGATCGCAAAGGGAAAGAGGACCAAGAGGCAGAGGCTCCGCTCACGCATTAATATTAATAATGCTTCCAGCCAGGAGGAGGAAGATGAGGAGCAGCTCGACATGGCCAATTGCTTGATCCTCCTCGCTCAGGGCCACTCCAGACCTTCCTCTTCCCCCTCCAAACAAAGCGGAACAAAGAAGTTGTCGTCCCACAACAAGAGATGCTACGTAGCTGGCGTCTACGAATGCAACACCTGCAACCGAATATTCTCATCGTTCCAAGCACTCGGAGGTCATCGAGCCAGTCACAAGAAGCTTAAGATCACCGCCGTTGACGCCAAGCACTTCCCCGCCATTAACTCAACCACTCCATTGGCCACCGTGCTTTCCCTGCAACTTGGTAACATTAACTACAGTAGAGCTCCTCCCACTACCGCGGCTGTTGTTGTTCAAAACCACAACAGCGACGTCAAATCTAGAAACAGGATTCACGAGTGCTCCATTTGTGGCGCGGAGTTCAGCTCCGGACAAGCTCTTGGCGGACACATGAGGCGTCACAGAGGTACAATAATTCCTCTGAATTCCTCCACCAACAACAACCTCATTACCAATACAACCCTCTCCCTGAGCACGGCCGTTATTGCCGTGGGGTCCTCTGCTAAAGTCAATCGGATGAACACCAGCAATGATGACTTTCTATCCCTGGATCTGAATCTCCCTGCTTCTCCTTCTCCTGAAGATCATGATCACACCAAGTTTTCCTTCGCTCCCAAGCAGCCCCAACCTCAGCAGGAGCAGCAACAGTCAGCTATGGCGTTCTCCCCACCTGCTTTGGTGGATTGCTTTTACTAAAGGTCTCATATTCTTCTTCTTCTTTTCAATTCATTCATTTCCATTTTTACTCGATCTGTTATACACCCACAAACCATTGTCAGAGAAATCCCAGAAAACTGGGATCACATTCATTCTTATTCAACCCAATTCGTTTATTAACTTCTTCCACCCTATAACACACTCACATAGACACAATACAGGCAGGCAGACACACCCCAATGGTCGTATCTAGTTGTCATCGCATGTTCTTACTGTAAATCTGTACATAATACATCTTCTACAAGGAATCATCATCTTCACTATCATCATGTATATATAAATATTCTTTTTTTTATGTGAAGTAAGTAGACTTTGCACATGTTCTTGGTTCAACTTTTGAATCTGCTGTTTTTCTTTTCTTTTGATGTGGTCTATCTCAATGTTAGTTATGGACCAATTCTCACTCGCCTAATTGCACCTGTCTCTTCCCAATCATCGCCATATTAAGTAAAAGAATTAGTTTGGATATGTTTTTTTTAATTGAACTTAACAAAGTTTGTTCTTTTCTATACCAGTGGTCCGTTTAAGTTTTTACTTTAAGATTTATCACTTTTTTATGGGAGTAGTTAAATTTAATTTAATTAAATAAAATTAAGTTAAATCTATTTAGGTTAAGTATATTCATTATTATTTTTTATTATTCCATATTGGTTTGTGGGCGATAGTGTGATTAAGGGTGGATGGTGGTGGTAGGTAGGTTGGTGGGTAGGTGGCAGCGGTGGTCGGATGAGAGGTGAGTGGTGGTAGTGTTTTGGTGGCGTTGGTGTTGTGGCGATGGTGATATTATGGTGTTGGTAGTGGTGATGGTGTGGTGGTGGCAGTGGTAGTAGTGTGGTGGTGGTGATAGGATAAAGATGATGAATAGTAATTTAAGTACTTAAATTAAGACAAGTTAAATTCAGTTAAGTACTTCGGTAAATAAGTTCAATTAAAAAAACAGACCCTGTCACAATTTGAACATTAGCTTCATTTATGTCATTTGTTTCGAAAATATTCCATTTAATTCATCTTTCCAACAAATAGCGGTTTATTCAATTTGATCGATTTCCTACTGAATCAATGTGTTCTACATGTTTTAACCAACGAACTACTTCTAGCAGTACCGGTTTGTGGTGAAGGAAGAACTCAGAAGTCTTTGAGTTGCAAACTCACATACCAATGCTTTCTTTTTAGAACTTTCCTATTTATATTTTTTTTATTACCTATTCTACCTCATACCTCAATCAGAGCCTCTGCTCAAGCCTCATCAGGAAGCGATGCCTAATTGTCGAGATATTTGACGTCCATTTTTCCATTAGACCACGCCTTGATGGACTCATAAAGATTCATCCAAAAAAGTTCAAATCAATTTGCATTAAAAAAATCCATAAAAGTAGTCGATTGTCTTCCCATTTAAAATAAAGTTCAATGAATCGCGGAACTTCATGATTTTGAGTCTAATTTTCTAGCCCCCTAGGTGCTATCGCCAATTCATTCTCAATTTTGCGTAACTAAAGATGAACCTAGAATGTCATCTTCTACACCCTTATATGCATGTATATCTCTATCAAATGGGTCGTCATCACTATCTATAATATTTATATAAAGATGTTAATTAAAAAAGTGTATACAAACTTAAGAACATACCATTCACAAATGGACAAGCACCGATCGACCCAAGCCACTCTCTTCGCCCAACTTCACCAAGTCATTGTGGGAAGCATAGAATAAGTCATAAGTCAACCTCTTTGAATTTAAATGAACCTTCAATGTAACGTTTCAGTTGTGACTCGTCCGAAATGGACTAAAGCCTGGACCTGAACACGTAGAACACATAGAACACTAAATTAGCAATGATTTCTTGATGTTTGGTCCAATATCTAACTTAGCATATTTGACGCGATCATAAGCTCTCTATCAAATTAAACTCTTGAATATTTGCTAGATGGAAGAGCTTTGTTCAATCTTTCGAAGATCTTTAAGCTTTTTAGGACTTCTTGAATGTTTTCTAGTCTTTTGAACATGACTTCATCATAGATTATTTTGTCTTCTCTCACGGCTTGTTACTGTCACCAAATAATATCGTAGTACAATGGCAAAGCCAGGATTTATTTTGATCGGGGATAAATTTTTTTCTCAAAATAATTATACTAAGTCATTGTTTATTTATATTTAAAATAAGAAAAAATGAATAATTTTTACTCTATTAATTTGAGTTTGTACTCATATTGAAATAATGGGGGGCATATATTTAAAATTAGCGGGGCAATTTGTTAAACCTAAAAAAATTCAAGCTACTCATACGTAATAACGGTAATATATAGTAAAATTTGAAAAATGACCGGGGGCGGCCGCCCCCCTCCCCGAGCCATGCCTCAACCCCTGTCGTAGTATGAGTAATGTCATTCAGCTCCCCCATACTTCTCAATTGTATGTGATACACAATTTTCATATGCTGATGTTCCTTCCTTAGTGTCACCGCGCCTTTAAATGCCTCAATGTATAACTCAAGTATGTTCCCTTTGCACTTGACCACACTTGCATCCAACAAGCACCCTTGCACATTAATGGAGCATATTTATACGCTCCATTGAGTTGTTATTTCTATAATTTTATTACATTTTGGGTGAGATCGGTTACTCTTTTGTAGTATTTTCGTATCGCAGGTGTGTTCAAGATCGCAATAGATTTTATTGCATAATTGGAGCATTATCACTCATTCAATCAAGATCAAGAAGAGCAAGGTCAACAACAGCTGAACTTAAGACCTGCTGGTTCAACCAGAATCGGTTCAAGTAGATTTGGTTCAACCGGTTCAATTTCCTAACCCTAACATGAAGACACATTGGAAAAACAGATGAGACATCAGACATCTCGGGGCACTGTAGGGGGTTTAGAGAGAGAAAGGAGGAGCAGCTGTTGCTGCTCGTGGCGGTCGTCGGAGTTATTGTTCACCTATTTACTATTCATCGCACTGTTCATCTGTTACTATTCATTACCAGAAATACTATTTACGTTGTTTTTCGTATTAGTTCAGTTTCGTGTTCTTAACTCATTATAGTAGACTAAACTCAATTTTTATCATATTCGATGGATGTTATGAATAGCTAAACCTTTTATCAGTTTGGGGTTTCGCAACACTTGGTTTGAGATCAATGAATACTTTATTTGAGTTAGTGATTTATTGCCCTTGTATGAACTGAATGCTTGCATTCCCACCTGATTGGGGAAACTTGTATTCCTTACAGATTTCTATGTAATGAAGATGGAAGGTGAGGTAGACACTTCCCGTGTCCTGCTAGGGACGCCCTTTATGGTGACCGCAAGAACAAAAATTGATATACATACGGATGATCTTTCTGTGGAGGTAGACGGGGAAGTCATTAAATTCATTATCTGTGAGTCTATGCGATTCCCACCTGACTTTGCAGGAATACATGCCTTGAACGCCATTGAAGATGCATGATAGAGCCTAGTTATATGCGCTATTTAGATCTTAACACTGTGCTTGTTTGCATTATTTTGTGTACAAGACTACTGGTTTTCGGTATTTTTGTATTTCAGTATAAAACAGGAGCATAAGTCAGATGTGCGCTAACGGGCGTTTTTAGAGTGCAATGCACGACCCGCGGAGCTAGCAGCGCAAAAGGAGATAGCTGATTCGGACTACAGTGCGCAAACCGACTGCGCGAAGCAAGTAGCGCAATCCGCGTGCTCAGGACAGTAGAGTTTCTAAATATTGATCTCCTGGATTTGGGAAGTAGCTAAGATTCTCTCGGGCCAAATCTAAGCATTCCTTGGGCTTTAAGACCAGTATATAAGAGGAGGGAAGCTAGGGTTTGGAAAAGAGAGAGAGCAGATAGAGAGAAGGACACACAGCAGCAAAAACACACGAGCTACTCCAGCCCAGATTCTGCGCGAACCACCTGTGCCAGCCGAGAACAGCAATCTGCACTTGCGCCGACCTGCTACTTTTCTCTTGCTGCCTTAGTTTTAATTATTATTTCTATGATGTTTGTTTCTAGCATGTCTAGCTAAACACTTTGTATCTGTTGGGCATGATTCTATGAAGTATCTCCTTTGAGACTTGTGCTTAATGCTTAGTTCGTCTACTTATATTAATTCTATGCATATGGGTGATAATTAGTTGTGCGAATATGAGAAGCCTTGAACCGCAATCTTATTCTAATTGCTCGTTATTGTATGTTAAACTAGTTGATAACTTGACGATGACAACTAGGAGTAACGCACTAGGATAATCAGCTGCTACTGTGATAGGATTCGTAGCTGCTTAAACTAGTTTCAGGAATTAATAGCTCATGGACTTTGATCGGAACATGCGCGCACGTTAGGAAGCCTTGATCGGACACTAACTTAAGTAGAACTACACTATAGATGCTTAGAGTCGATGATAAGGGATACATTCATAGAGGATTGTCTGTACCGATACTTCTCATAGTCATAGTACTTAAAATCTACTGCCTGCGCACGTATCGTGCAACTCTGCTTTCACTACTGTTCATTCGCGCACCTGCGCAACCCAATCACTCACAACCCCAATTTCGTAAGTTATAGGTTGCTAGCTAAGACGAGTCTGCACGCTCCTTGTGGGATCGACCCTGACTTAGCCGCTGTACTAAGTGGAGAAGGAAGGATTAATTTGACGCGTACAACGATGCGCGATCAAATTTTGGCGCCGTTGCCTGGGAGCAACACAGCTAAGTTTTAACTAGTTCAAGTTTTCTTTTACAGTAGTTAGTTATTTCTTTTTATTTTTCGTTGGTGTTTCTGCGAGTATGCAATCAACATCAGCCTGCGCAACCTTGAAACAGTTGCGCTGCGCAGATCATAGTTGCGCACCGACAGGGGCAACAACCTAGTTGTCTTTTAATTCCGTTTTCTTTAAGTTTAGAATAGGGCACGGAGAATAATAGTGTCATCGGCGATAACTTAGGGGACAGAACCCCAGAGGGACCTAACAATGCAAGGGCAGATAACTACGCAGCTCGGTTCAGAGAGGAAGTGCAGCGCGAAGTTGAAGCTCGGATGGCCGCTGAAGCAGTGTATAATGCGCAACCCGCGCAACAGATCGTGCGACGCAGAACAGTGCGCGAGATGTCGGCTCCAATCACAATCAACCAACCGTGGTGCATAATGCTTCCACCAGATGGGCATTTTGAACTACGGAGCTCATTCATTCATCATATGCCTAAGTTTCATGGGATGAACAACCAGAACCCAGTCAAGCATGTGCGCGAATTCCTAGTTATCTGCGAGAACATGAAGACCGACGGGGAGAGTGAAGAAGCGCTGAAGCTGAAGGCATTCCCTTTCTCATTGTGTGATACAGCCAAGCATTGGCTGATGAGCTTACCAACAGGATCTATTCGCACATGGGAGCAGCTCTAGAAGAAGCTCTTAGATAGGTTCTACCCCGTAGCAAAGATCGCGCTATTCAGGAGGGAATTGGCCGCACCTAGGCAGGGCGTAGTAGAGTCACTATCAGAGTACTATGAGCGTTTCAGGGAGCTGGAAGCCAACTGCTATAATCATGGCCTGTCCCAAAATGTGCTGATAGAGAATTTCCTGAAGGGGCTACAACCGATGGAACTTAGATTGTTGAATGCATGCGCAGGTGGTGACATATGCAACATGTACCCGGAGGATGTATGGCAGATGATCGAGGACTCTGCTGGACAGGTGAGGCATCAATTGACGCTCGAGAACAGTCGTGCGCGCGCTGTGCATCAGGTGGACTCCAGTGCTGAAATAAAGGAGATGAAAGCCATGCTACAGAAGCTGATGAGTGCGCAAGGCACGCAGCCAGTTGCGCCGAAGGCATGCGAGTTCTGTACGTCCACGGAGCACAAAACCGACGCATGTCCCACACTTTTTGAGGAATCAGGAGATGTAAATGCTCTAGGAGGATGGGACAATAGAGGACCGCAGAGGCAGAATCAGCCGCGCTTTGGACTGGCCGCAAATGGGTTCAGATGGAAGGAGGAAAACAATTTCCAGAGGCAGTCCGCGGATCAGCGCGCGCCACAGCAGACGCAACAAGCTGCGCCCTACAATCCACCGTATCGCCGCACTGATGCACCAGCGCATAACAACCAGCAACCGAGGCGAGCTTTGGAAGATATCGTGGGGCAGCTAGCAGACACAGTGCGCAAAAATGACGAGAAGTATGACAAGAGGTTCGAGTCCATTGAGAAGCAGCTATCACAGATTGCTACCACGGTGTATGAGCTAAAGAAGAGCGATGGCAACCTGCCTTCGCAAGTGATTCAGAACCCCAAAGGAGGAGTCAATGCAGTGACCCTGAGGACTGGGCGCACGATAGGAACAGAGCAGACCACGAAGGCGCCCGCGCAACCAGCTGCGCAAGTCCCGGATCCAGCAGAACAAAATGCGCAACCAGAGCAAGACGCGCAACCAGAAGTGCCAGCCAAAAGCCAGCAGGGTGAAGCGCCAGGTATAACACAATTAAAAGACAAGGGCACGAATCGTACTAATATACTTGCACCTTTCCCTGTGCAGGCACCATCGGCTAGGAAGGAAGCGCTGGACAAGGAGCTATACGAGTTATTCAGTAAGGTGGAAATAAACATTCCCCTTATTGAAGTAGTTCGGCAAATCCTTAGGTACGCCAAATTTCTAAAGGAGCTATGCACGAACAAGCGAAGGAAGGGCGAGTGCGCACAGGTAATGCTAAATGCGCAGGCCTCAGCGATCGTGCAACATAAGGTACCACCTAAGTGCCGAGACCCAGGTACATTCACCATCCCTTGCACTTTAGGTAATACCACGGTGAGCAATTCCATGATTGATTTAGGCGCATCCATAAATTTGCTACCATATTCCCTATATGCGACATTGCACCTTGGACCACTAAAGCCTGCAGGTCTCACCATTCAGCTAGCAGATCGGTCTTGCAAACAACCTGCAGGCATGATAGAGGATGTTCTTGTGCGAGTAGGAGAGCTGGTGTTCCCAGCAGATTTCTATGTGCTAGAAATGGAGGGTGAATCAAGCACCAGAAGTGCGCAGATCCTACTAGGCAGACCTTTTCTGATGACCGCGCGCACAAAGATAGACGTGTGGAGGGGCACGCTCTCCATGGAGGTTGATGGCGAAGAAATCCATTTCAACATATTTAAGGGGATGCAGCACCCCCATGAAAACGCCACAGTGCATGCGATGGACAGCATAGATGACTTGGTCGCAGATGCGCAATGCGCAAGCGCAGAAACTGGACCTGAGACACTGGCACAGGCAGAGTTGGAGGCGCAGGATTAGGAGCTGAGCAGCGCTGAACCAGAACTCAAACAGGTACACGATATAGTTCATATTTGCATTGCTAATAAAATCTTACCCTCTATTGAACAGGAACCCAAGGTCGAGCTGAAGCAACTTCCAGAGCACCTTAAGTACATATTCCTAGGAAACGAAGACACCCTGCCAGTGATTATAAAGAAGGGATTAGAAGAGGAGCAGGAGGCGCAATTATGGCAGGTGCTGCGCAGGAACCAGCGCGCTATAGGATGGACACTTGCTGATCTGCGTGGAGTGAGCCCAGACATGTGCATGCATAGAATCCTATTGGAAGATGGTGCCAAACCATCCAGGGAGGCTCAGCGCAGATTAAACCCGAATATGATGGAGGTAGTGCAGAAGGAGATCCTAAAGTTGCTTGACGCAGGAGTCATTTACCCCATCTCAGACAGCAAATGGGTAAGTCCAGTGCACGTAGTGCCAAAGAAGGGAGGAATCACAGTGGAAGAGAATGCACAGGTCGAGCTAGTTCCCAAGCGCATTCAGACTGGATGGCGCATGTGCATCGACTACAGGAAGCTTAACGCAGTCACGCGCAAGGACCATTTCCCGCTAGACCGACTGGCAGGTAAGCCCTATTTTTGTTTTTTGGACGGATATTCAGGGTACAACCAGATACCCATAGCTGCGGAGGATCAGGAGAAGACCACATTTACCTGCCCATTCGGTACGTTTGCGTTTCGGCGCATGTCATTTGGGCTGTGTAACGCGCCAGGTACATTCCAACGTCTAGTCATGAGCATTTTTTCTGATATGATTGGTATATGCATATAAGTGTTCATGGATGATTTTACTGTGTATGGAGGTACCTTTGATGCATGCTTAACACTTCTTGATAAGGTCTTAGCGCGCTGCATTTCTAAGAACCTAGTGCTCAATTATGAAAAATGTCATTTTATGGTAACGCATGGTGTAGTACTAGGACATATCATCTCAGAGGAGGGGATCAAGGTAGATAAAGCTAAAATTGATCTTATTTCCAATCTACCTTATGCCACTAGCGTGCGCGATGTGAAATCATTCCTTGGGCATGCCGGATTTTACAGGCGTTTCATAAAAGATTTTTCTAAGATTTGTATACCCCTGTCTAACCTCTTGCAAAAGGATGTGTGCTTCGACTTTACTGATGAGTGCAGGGCCGCATTTGATAAGCTGAAGGAGGCGCTGACCAGTGCGTCAGTGATGCGCGCGCCAGACTGGAACCTGCCATTTGAACTGATGTGCGACGCAAGCGATTATGCAGTAGGTGCAGTCCTGGGGCAGCGAGTGGACAAGAAGCCGCACGCCATTTACTATGCATCGCGCACACTGGACGCTGCGCAAAGGAACTACACCACCACGGAAAAGGAGCTTCTAGCAATTGTGTTTGCGCTGGAGAAGTTCCGTGCATATGTTCTAGGCGCTAGGGTCATCATATACACAGACCACGCAGCCATCCGCTACCTAATGTCCAAGAAAGAAACTAAGCCGCGCCTGATGCGCTGGGTGCTCCTACTTCAGGAATTTGACTTGGAGATCAAAGACAAGAAGGGCACGGAGAACACAGTTGTGGACCACCTGAGCAGGATCGTGAAAGAGGAGGAGCCAGGGCAGATCACGGAGACATTTCCTGACGAGCATCTGATGGCGCTGACAGGTAAGGTACCATGGTATGCGCACATTGCGAATTACCTGGTCACAGGTACGTTTCCTCCGCATTTCAATAAAACCCAGTGCATGAGATTGAAAAATGAGTCCAAACATTACCTTTGGGATGATCCATATATGCTTAGAATAGGGCCTGATCAGATTTTGAGGCGCTGCGTGCCTGACCATGAAATTAACTCTGTTTTGATGTTTTGTCATGCGCACGCATGTGGAGGACACTTCGGTCCAAAGCGCACCAGCAGAAAGGTCCTGGACTGCGGATTTTATTGGCCACGCTTGTTCCGTGACGCATATGAATACTGCAAGAACTGTGACAGGTGCCAGCACACAGGAGGCATATCAGCGCGCAATGAGATGCCGCAGACGCCGATTCTAGTGGATGAAGTGTTTGATATATGGGGAATTGACTTCATGGGGCCATTTCCCCCATCTGCCAGCTATGAATATATATTGGTCGCAGTGGACTATGTCTCCAAATGGGTCGAGGCTAAGGCCACACGAAAGGATGATGGTAAGACAGTCGCTGAATTTTTGAGAACTAACATCTTTTGCAGGTACGGGGTACCTAAGGCGATCATTAGCGACCAAGGGACTCACTTTTGAACCAAGATTGTGGCGCATTTTCAAGCATTATGGAGTGCGCCACAAGACGTCCACTGATTATCATCCTTAGACGAATGGACAGGCCGAGGTTTCCAACAGAGAGATCAAGCGCATCCTGGAGAAGACTGTGAGACCATCACGCAAAGATTGGAGCCAGCGCCTGGACGACGCGCTGTGGGCATACCGCACTGCGCATAAGACGCCCATTGGGACTTCACCGTTTCGGTTGGTCTACGGAAAGGCGTGCCATTTGCCAGTAGAATTGGCGCACAAAGCATACTGGGCACTGCGCATATGCATCCTCAACTTGGATGAGGCTGGCAGAGAGCGCGCGTTTAAGCTGAGCGAATTAGAAGAGCTACGCCTGGATGCCTATGAGGGACTGCGCGATTATAAGGCGCGCACAAAGGCATTTCATGACAAGCATATCCTCAGACGCACTTTTGAGCCAGGAGACCAGGTATTCTTGTTCTCATCACGCCTGAAGCTCATGCCTGGAAAGCTGCGCAGCAAATGGACTGGACCGTACACAGTCACCAAGGTTTTCCCCTACGGAACAATCGAGTTAGAAAACGGGCACCGGCATCGTTTTCAGGTCAATGGGCAGAGAGTCAAACGGTATCTAGGAGAACCTTGGGACGATATAGTGCGCGACATTGAATTGGCAGACCCTGAGATAGCTGATGCGCCCGATGCTGCGCCAGAGTCGCCACCAGATGCACCAGAGGGAGAACAGGGGACTATTGCTCATATTTCTTCTCCCTCTCTACCTACCCTCGTTACTTATAATTTATCACATATTATTAACTATGCTGACCACCCGCCCGACCCTTTGCGCAGGATCACGAAGAACCCAACACATGCACAAGCGCAGGGTCACTCAGGAGCAAGTGCGGGGGAGGTCGCTGGTGTACCTTCACCCGAGTAACGAGGTACAGTCGAGCCAACGACGTTAAACAAAGGCACTTGTCGGGAGGTAACCCGACTCGTTTCACTTTTACATGTCTTTCTTTTAGTTTTTCTAGTGTCTTTTAGTTAGTTTAGGACTTGAAGTTTTTTAGTCGAGCAGCAGTGCGCAGGTCCGTGCGCACTTCAGTGCGCAGGACAGCTGTGCCAGTCAGGGGGTATATAAGGGCAGTACTTAGAAAATTTCAGCACTTTTTCACTCGACCGTTGCAAGAACAACTCCCGCCCTCACAACATCTGCTCACTGTCCGGCGCCCAACCCAGCTTCAGTTTAGAGAGATTTGAGGAGCACACGGCCGCACTCTCCCCAGGTAACCTTTCCCCCAGATTTGAGCAGATTCCTGTAGGGTTTGTGCGGTAGTGGAGTGCTCTAGGGTTTTGAAATCGCACCAGGCTAGAGTGCACCGATTGGAGTGCTCGTTAGAGGGTTTTGTAGGCGGGCAGTAGGCGCCCAATTGGTGAAAGTTTCAGGGCATTCGGAGGAGTTTGGATTTTTGGAGTGTTTGTGGAGTGTTGACCGGAGTTGACCAGAGAAACCTAGCCACAATGCAGCCTGCCGAGGACCAAGCCACCCCAGCTCACTTCGCCAGCAAGTACGCGGCCTTCCTGAGGCTTGAGATGTACGGGACTCCGTACATCAGCAGGGAGTTCCTGCGGGAGGTCGGTCTGGAGGACCTCTCATCTTGGAGAGGCTCGCGCTGGCGGGCTGGGAGGCGCTGTTGGAGATCAACAGCGCAGCAGACAGGGAGGACACCTGTGAGTTCCTGGCATCATTAGAACCAGGTGAGGTGGAGATAAGGTACCGGCACCAAGGGGTGCGGTACATTGCCTCGGCTAAGAGGCTGAAGCGCACACTGAGGTGCGCTAAGGTGCGAGAGGCTGACATGGACGCGCACACAAATCAAAAGGCGTGGCGCGAGATGGCGACTGGGCCAGTGTTTGCCGCGGGGCGCAGCAGGGGACGAGAGCTGCGTGACCCGTGGATGTTCTACTTGTGGCGCCAGGTCGCCTATGCAATTATTGGGCGTTTTAATGGTGCGCCGAAGATCAGTTTGCTGGATATGGAGATTTTGAAGGGGTTTTATTATGGGAAGAGGGTGCTCTTTGTTCTGAACATGGTACACCACTGGAGCCGAGTCAGCGCCAAGGGGCCGCTGACTTGCGGAGGGATAATTACGCACCTGCTGCGTGCGTTGCATGGGGCGCCTGAGGTGCCCGAGCACACAATGGTACCGGCGGTTCCTCTGGACCGCGCCCACATGCTGCAGATTAGGGCAGTAGCCGTGAGGGAGGATGGCACATTGGAGTGGTGCTACCGCCTGCAGCCGGCCAGAGTGCCGCGGCCAAGAGCGGACAGCAGTGCGCAAGTAGCAGAGGCCGCGCAGGAGATGGAGGAGGACGAGGCCCTAGAGCCAGTCGTGCCTCCAGTCAGGCGCGCGAGGACCCGCGCGCAGACTGGAGCGCACCGGAGGGCCCGTGCACCACAGGGGGAGCCAGTTACCATTTCCATCGAGGATTCTCCCCCGCGTGCACGCCGGAAGCGCCCAAGGACCGAGGCTGAGGAGGCGCCTGAGGAAGCATCAGCAGAGCAGCGCATGATGTTCAACGTCATGCGCGTGCTTGAGTATTTAGCGCCAGAGGGGGCGGACTTGAGCATGAGCCCACCATCAGGGTGGAGATTTGGAGACGCGATCCCCCCTCTCCTCAGCCTACACCGGCCACCTCCTGGTTCCCCCAGTGAGCCGCACCAGCCAGCCAGCCCTCTTACTCAGCCCCCAGTGCATCCAGCAGAGCCCTCTCCAACCCCAGAACCAGCACCAGCAGCCCAGAAACAGAACCCACCCCCGACCCAGCACCAGTACCAGCACCTGCACCATCCCCTGCCCAGCCGTCTATTCCGAGGTCCCCTGTAGCCGAACCCATCATTAGCATCAGCTCAGACTCGCTATGGGACCCCGTCTCAGAGGACGACTTTGTGGCGCAGCCTGTTGCCCTTTCTGTTGTACCGCCTTCCTTCAGCACCGATATGACGGATTCTTCAGAGGAGGAGGCGCATAGTTCAGCGGCTGCGTCCAGCTCGGAGGACATCTAGAGCTGCGGGGGGGGGGGGGGAAGCGACGCATTATTGCTTTCGGGTGGTATCTTTTCTTTTATATGCTGAACATTATTCGATATTATGTTGCTATATTTGTGCTGACTATTGTGCTACATATTTTGTGTCCCTATGCTATGTTGCGCTGCTTTGACTATATGTTCTTAATTTTTATGTTCTTTGTTTTGCTTGCATGCATGTGCGCGTTCTCCGTGCGCTTGAGCTTGAGTCGTGGGGACACGTCTCTGTTTAAGTGTGGGGGGGGGGGAGCGTTACATTTACATTTCACGTTTTTGAGCTTTATAGTATAGCTTAGTTTAATTGAAGGAAACGGTAGCAGTAGTGCGCTTGAGTGCGGGTTGCGCGCACTGTCAGCTTGTTTTGCGCTATCCATATTGCGTGCGCTGCTATCTACTGTTTTAGTATATTTTTTTTTCGTTTTTTCTGCTCCTGTTAGTTGGGATATACAGGGGATGTGGAGTTGACAGAAACGCTCTAAAGAGGCGGTTAGTCGTTCGCGCTTCGGAGGTGAGGTATATGGTCGAGAGCGCGAGTGGAGGCCTGTGCTTCGCGACCTTCGGAACAAGAGAGTGCGCTCAGTCACGCAGATGCCGAAGGCGAAATACCCAAAGCGTGGCGAGGTGGGAAAGCAGACCACCTTTCCTCTGGAAGTCGAGCTAAGGAAGGCGGGCGCGGGAGTAAACGCGTGCGCCGACCTGCGCAGATAGACCAAGGAGGGAGAGCGGGGCGGTGTTCCATAGCTGTTATCCGGAGGCCGAGACTGGAACCGTTCTGGGAAAGATAGGAACCATAGACAAAGCTGTACAAAAGGAAAAATACTAGCAGATGATATGCGCTACAAAAAGAATCAGCATGCGCACAGATAAGCACCAGCGTGCGCAAAGTCCACAAAGAAAATCATCAAAGGCTTGAGTTCCCAGAAAGAGCGCGAAAAAATCACGCACGGGAAGAAGCTGCGCTGTTAACCATATACCCATCTTCGGAGTGAGAGCTGACAGCCTGGAGCCTATAGAGAGCTATCTCCCAGCCATCCGAAATGATCTTCATCCCAGCTGAGAGGTAATGAATTACGAAATCATTATATTAAAACTGTTGAAGGCAGTTGTGCGCAAGTGGTAGAGCAGCGCAAGGTGTTCAGTAGTGCAGATCGCGCCAGAGTGCAAGACTGTGCGCTAGACTCCAGAGAGGTAATGTATCCGTGCTTTAGTGCTTGTTCGAGGACGAACAAGGGGCAAGTGTGGGGGGTTTGATAGAGCCTATTTATACGCATTATTTAGATCCTAACCCTATGCTTGTTTGCATTATTTTGTGTACAAGATTACTGGTTTCCAGTGTTTTTGTATTTCAGGGCAAAACGAGGGCCTAAGTCGGATACGCGCTAACAGGCAGCGTTTAGGACGCGCATCACACAGCCTGCGGAGCAAATAGAAGAATTGGCAGAGTCGACCACGGTGCGCTAACCGATTGCGCTAACCAATGCCGTGCGCCATGCGCAGATGATGGTGTTTCCAAATCCTGACACCACTAGATTTGGAAGTTGCCAAGGATGAGCCTCTGAGCAGTATATAAAGAAGAGAAGAAGGCTAGGGTTTCATCATCATAACATCACAAGAGAGGCCAGAACTTCAGAGACGCAAGATATCAGTGAGAGAGCGGCAGAACTGGAAAACACACGAGCTTGTTGAGAGGACCTGCGCTAGCCGACTGCGCCAGCCGAGACTGCAACCTGCACGCATTGTTTGCTATTGTTTTCTTGGATACTTTAGATATTATTTACTGTTTCTATGATGTTTACTACTAGCATGTCTAGCTAAACGCTTAGTATCGGTTGGGCATGAATCTATGAGTATTTCCTTTGAGACTTGCGCTTAATGCATAGCTTGCTTGCTTATATTAATTCTGTGCACAATGTTGGCAGCTAGTTGCATGAGTAGGGGAAGCCTTGAACCGCAATCTTACTCTTGTTGCTCGTTGTTGTATGTTAAACTAGTTGAATAGCCTGACGGTGCCAACTAGGAGTAACGCGCTAGGTTAGGCAATTACTACCTTGATCGGATTCGTAGTTGTTTAGTCTAGTTCAAGAATTAATAGCTCATGAACTTTGATCGGAACATGCGCACATGTTAGGAAGCCTTGATCGGACACTAACATTAGCAAACCAAACTATAGACATTTAGAGTCGATGATAAGGAATACACTCATAGAGGATTGTCTGCGCCGATACTTCTCATAGTCATAGTACTTAATCTCTACTGCCTGCGCACGTCTAGTGCAATTCCTGCGTTTACTACTGTTTACTCGCGCATTGCGCAACCCCAATCACTCACACCCCCAGCTTTCGTAAGTGTAGGTTACTGGTTAAAACTGAACTGCTTGCTCCCTGTGGAGATCGACCCTGACTTAACCGCTGTACTAGTGGAGGAGGAAGGATTAATTTGACGCGTACAACGACGCACGATCACAACCTGGTCGGAATAAGCTTATTCACATGTTTTGGTTGCTAAAGCTGAGAGAAGGCACATGTAGGGCACGTGATCCAGAAGCTTCAAATTGAAAAAGAAGATAACGGGTAAATCAATTTCTAGGGCAAAGTCAAGTTGAAGGCGCTTCCCAAAATCGGTGCTGATCATACTCACTGTGCGTTCCTCAAACCTTCTACAATCCCGCAACAATGCTGAAGACTCGCGGTTTGAGGAAGAATCTGGCAGCAGACCGACAAGGCAGGTCTGAAAGGAGGTCGAAGTCGCACAATGAAGCCCCTGCTCAGCTTCTGGACGTGGTGGTGTGGGAACCAACACCTCTCCCTGTGTCGCACAGCGAGCCTTCTCCACACGAAGGAACTTCGTAGAAAAGGAGGTGCCTGGTTCGTGAAGGGAAACCTGTAGCCAGTGCATTTGTGTTATCTGAAGAGGGTGTGGCTGAAGAAGTTTCTGGAGAAGAACAAGCTACAGAGGATGCTGTAGCAGGTTTTGCTGAAGAGAGATGCAGATCACTTGTTATGTCTCCTGGCATTGTGGGTGAAGGGGAGGAGTTAGACGTTGAGTCCGCTGAACAAGAACCTGCTGCAGCACATCCTCCTCCCTTAGACAAAGGAAAAGCCCCTATCCTAATTCCTGTCTCCAGTAGTGAAGAAGAGGAATCAAGTGAAGAAAATGCAGGTGCTACTGGTGAACCGTCTGAGAGAGGACCTGCATTGGCAGACACAACTGCAATCACAGTGGGAGGTACTTGGTTCAGAAATAGGAATGCTTCTCAATCCTGGAGTGCTGTTGAGAGGAAGCACATTGTGTCAGAAAAGAGGCTGGACCTGGACAAGTACAAATCAGCAGCAATTATCCAGCTTCTCACTGAGGTAAACCTTCTCAAGTCCCTAACTTACCCATTCAGATTCAATATAGCTCTGGTTAGGGAATTTATTGTGAATATGGAAGAGAAGTTTGGTGAGGAAGGAGGGGATGAGTCTGGAATGAGTTGGGTGCGGGGTAAGACAGTTCTTATTACCCCTGAAAAAATCGATGAGTTTCTTGAGATACATGAGAATGCCAGGGCACCCACTGATGTTTAGCCAGAGATGCTGGCTAAGGTTCTGACAGGGGGAGTGTGCCTGTCTTGAGGTGGTCCAAATCTGAGTGCTGCTGAACTCACCTCCAAGAATGCCCTGCTGTATCATCTGGGCATTAGAAACTGGATCCCCTGTTCTTACAGGGGGAAGGTTAGCAGAGCCTTTGCTAACCTTCTGTACTCTATTGGGAAGAGGAGGAAAATCAGCCTGGGCAGTGTGATGTTTCCCCAGCTGGCTACTCATGCCGGCAGCGCTTCCTCCAGCAAGCCCATTGTGCTACCCTCCCTCATCTATGGGATGATGGTCTCACAGCATCCGGAGCTTGGTGAGATTTCTGAAGGTTTATCTGAGGAGCTGTAGGTCTTTACAGTAGACCATAAGTTGTTCAAAGGGAAACATGCGGGGGACATAGCCTATGAGGATCCACTCTTGGTTGGTGCTTCAGCCCCAGCTCCGCCGGAGGAATCTCTTCCCCCTGCTGCAACAATTCAATCAGCCCTCTGTGCCAGAATTGTGAGCCATCTCAGGTCTGAGCTGCTCACTCTTGAAGGCGAAGCCAAAAGGAGGGATGCTAGGCGCGGCCAGATCAGGAGTCTGCTCAGAGACCTGGAGTTCCCGGCGGATGAGGAGCAGGCCCCTTGAGCATCTGTGACAAAAAGGGGGAGAGGAAAATGCTGATACAGATGAACTGAACCTTTTTTTTTTGATTGACCCTGCGTGGTCGTGCTACGGCCGAGTGTGGCCACCTCTTACCATCTTACTCTCTTGTTGACTTTTTTTTTCATTTAGAGTATTTTTTGGTTCATGGAAGTGTGCATAAGTGTTCTAGGGTTTTGTCAAAATGCCAAGGGGGAGATTGATGATGTAGTATGGCAGTGTTTGACAAAACCAGCTCAAGTGAACAAGGAGCAGCTATAGCGCAAGTGAACAAGCAGCAGCTTCAGCAGGGGATGCTATAGCAGGAGCTTGTTCAAGTGGCTGCATCATCTGTCCGAGAAGCAGCAGCGACCTGGGCTTGACTAGAAGGGCTGGGAGCTCTACAGATAACATCAGAAGAATTTCTAAAGTGCTGTGGAGAATATTCCAGTGGGGTTTCCTAGCCAGAGAAGGAGATTTGTGTTGAAGATCAAAATCAAATCTAATCTCCTAGATTTTAGGAGATAATTATTCTTTTTGGGACATTGCTTAAACCTGGTCTTGCTTAAAGCTGGTGCTGCTATTTAGGAGAAAGGGGTTTAGAGCAGAGAGGTTGATCGAAGCTGAGGGATACACGAGTGCATACACAGAATTTAGAGAGAGCAATTTTGGTGTGCGACGGACGAATTCTTCGATCATCACCCGAGAGCAGAGCGTGAGCGCAGAGCTGTGGTGATAGAAGCAGAAGGGGATCAGGACTTGCAGAGTCTGATTCGAGCTTGATCTGGAAGCCAATTCAGAGCAGTGGTGCTTGTTGGTTGATCAAGGGAAGCCGCGGAAGAACTGACGGGTGTGTGGCTCGGTCGAGTGTCTAAGCGGTGGTTCTCGCTAGTGGCAGGTGGTCACTGAGTGAAGGGGAGTATTCCAGAGTGTGCAACGCTCGTGGAATCGTTCGATTGCTCGGCAGAAGGCCTTGGAGCGACGCGGAAAATTGTGCTTCAGCTGTGTGTTACAGCAGTTGCTACAGCAACCCTGCTGAGTGAGCGTAGTTTAGAATAGGCTGAGTTTTGAGAAGACTGTAGCTATTCTAGATTGACATTTGTAGAGGGTGTGCAGACACAAGTCAGAGCCTGTTCTGATTGTGTCAAGTGATCCACACAAGGTTGAGTAGCATAGGTTGCGTAGAGTTGTAACCGAGTGTACTTGGAGACCTTCGTGTTTAGTGGATTGAGGACTGGAGAATAATCCTCCCCAGACGTAGGCAGTTGGCCGAACTAGGTGAACAAATTTCTATCTTGTTCATAGTTTGCTGAGACAATTGCCGAGTGAACAAGAGTGTGCTGCAACAACTGCTTGTTCACAAATCTGCCTAACTGAGACGCTGTGAATTTCAGACTTGGTCACGGAAAAGCTCTCGCAGGCCGGCTGGGAAGCGCTGATGGACATGGATAGCGCAGCCGACAAGGAGGACACTTGTGAATTCCTGGCGAGCCTGCAGATCGCTGACTTAGAGATCCGTTACCGACACCGAGGGGTGTGGTACATTGCATCGGCCAAAAGGCTGAAGCGCACCCTGCGCTGTGACCAGGTGCGCGAGCAGGACGTGGATACGCACACCAACCAGGAGGCATGGCACAAGATGGCGTCGGGCAAACTGTTTGCCGCTGGGCGCAGCAGAGGACGAGAGCTGCGCGACCCTTGGATATACTATCTGTGGCGCATGGTCGCGTACGCAGTCATCGGGCGCTACAACGGTGCGCCAAAGGTTAGCTTGCTTGACATGGACGTGCTCAAGGGGCTGTATTACGGGAAGAAGGTGAGGTTTGTGTGGGACATGGTGGTGCACTGGGAGCGGCTCAGCACCAAGGGCCCACTCACTTGCGGAGGTGTGATCACGCATTTGCTGTATGGGCTGCACGGAGAGCCAGAGGTGCCCGAGCACACAGTTATTCATGCCGTCCCTCTTGACCATGCACAGATGCTGCAGTACCGAGCTGTAACTGCTAAGGAAGATGGGTCATTGGAGTGGTGTTACCGACTGCAGGCTGCTAGGGCACCGAGGCACGCATCAATCAGAGGAGCCCCCGCAGAGAGTAGTGCGCAGCAAGAGGAAGCTGCTGATGAGGAGGAAATGGAGAATGTGGATGCACCAGTCGTGCAGCCAGCTAAGCGCATGAGGACGCGCACACAGATTGGAGCGCGCGGGCGGGCGAGTGGGCCGCCAGGGAAAGTTGTGACCATTGACATCAGAGACTCTCCCCCACGCGCGCAGGCGAAGCGGCACAGACAGGATTCTGAGGAGGCGCCAGCAGAGCAGTGCATGATGTTTAACGTCATGCGCGTGCTGAAGTACTTGGCATCCGAGGGGGCAGATTTAAGCATCAGTCCACCAGCTGGGTGGAAATTTGGAGATCCCATTCCGCCTCTTCTCAGTCTGCGCAGGCCACCTCCAGGGTCACCTTTAGAGCAGCGCGAGCCAGCCAGTTCTCCCGCGCAGTCACCGGCCCAATCCTCAGTGCGCACCCCAGTCATAGACCCGCTGCACATGCCGTCAGAGCCCCCTCCGCAACCCTCTGCCCAGATGATCAGATCGCCCTCTGAGGTCACCCCCATCAAAGAGTTAAGTTCAGATTCGATATGGGAGACTGACTCGGAGGAGGAGCCTGCAAACCAGCCCGCGGCAGTTTCAGTTGCGCAACCATCCTCCAGCTCTGAGTATGAGACAGAGACAGAGTCCATGGACGAGGAGGCACAAGGGTCTGCGCAGGACTCCAGCTCAGAGGATCTTTAGGGCTGCACAGAGGGCTAGGCACAAATCATTTCGGGTTGTCTTTATTGCTTTTGAAAACTATCACTGGATATTCTGTTCCTATTTTGTGTGTATATTTTGAGAACTCCTGACCTTGTTTCGTTTGCTGCCTTGACTTTGTTTTTCATTTTCATGATGCATTTTGCATTTAGTTTTTAGTTGTCCTAGTAGCTTGCATGTGTGCGCTCTCCGTTGCGCTTGAGCTTGAGTCATGGGGGCACGTCTCTGTTTAAGTGTCGGGGGGGGGGGGGGGGGGCGTTCCATTTACATTTCATATTTATCATTGTAGTTTAGCTTAGTTAGTGTAGTTATAGGAAATAGTAGCGGTTGTGCGCTTGTGTGCGGATTGCGCACACTTTTCGACTTGTTTTGCCTTATTCATCCTACATGCGCGGCTATTAACAGTTTTACTATAATGTTTTTTGATTTTTTTGTCTTTTTAGCTGGGATATTCAGGGGATGTGGAGTTGACAGAAAAAGCTCTAGAGAGGCGGTTAGTCATTTCTTCTTCGAGATTAAGGTACATGGCTAAAAGCGCTAGTGGAGGCCGGTGCTTTGCAACCTTCGGAACAATAGAGCGCGCTCAGCCACGCAGATGCCAAGGCGAATACCCAAAGCGTGGCGAGGTGGGAAAACAGACCACCTTTCCTCTGGAAGTCGAGTGTAGGAAAGTGGTGACAGCGCGTCGTCGTGCGCCTCAAATTTGTATTTGTAACTCCTGTTAACACACTAGCAAGCGGTAAGCAGGGTCGAACCCAAAGAGAGCAAGTAAGATAGAGTTCTAATGAAAGTCACAGAAAAAGGGACAAACTGAGGATATCAATTCAGAGAAAATCAGTTCGGGGAATACAATGCAACTAGTTATCATCGATCGAATACATGCATAAGCTAATGAATTCTGCCTCAGTCCAACATTCCCGCTAAAGATATGTCGACAATCAAATTCTACCTATTCTTAACCGCTAGGTTTTCGAACAAGTGCAATAGTTACTCAACTAACACCACAAAATCGGTTCTACAGCTAGGTTCTCCCCAACCATGCAATCCAATCAAGTATAACACAATTGACATCAATATAGCTCACCGCTAAGCTACACTAAACTGACAATCAAAGCATTCATTCACTCATACAAGGGCAGCAAATCAATAGCTCGAATCATGTATTCATTGACCTCAAACCAAATGTTGCATTATAAAGCCCAAACTGAAAATAGGATTTAGCTACTGATATTATCCATGGAATACAATAGAGATGAGTTCATTACACTACAATAAGTTAGAGAACAAAAACTGAACTAAAACAAAATTTGAGTGAATAGTGTTTACCTGCCTGAACAGTAATGAACAGTGCGAAACAGTAATGAACAGTAAGTTACTATAGCGCGTGAATAGTGAATTCCGGCGAACTTCAATCTTCTCCCTCTGCCGTTCTACTGTAGCTCCGCCATGAATAGTGCCGTCCAAAGTGAAGTGAAGTTCAAGTGAGAGGATTCTTTTCCTCTTTTGTCCATCTTTTAGGTTAGGGTTTTGGGGTTGAACCACAATGAACCACGTCTGATTGAACCGGTCCTGATTTCTGATTGAACCAACTGATTTTGACTTTGACTGCTGTTGACTTCTTGAACTTGGATGAATGTTCAAATATGCGATAAATTCCAATGCGATCTTGAACATTCCTGCGATACGAAAACACTACAAAAGAGTAATCGATTCACACAAAATGTAATAAAATTATGGGAATAAACAACTCAATGGAGCGTATAAATACGCTCCATCAAGTGGGCGCGGGTGTAAACGCGTGCGCTGACCTGCGCAAGTAGACCGAGGAGGGAGAGCGGGGCGTTGTTCCATAGCTTCTATCCGAAGGCCGAGACTGGAACCGTTCTGGGAATATAAGAAAAGTGGACGAAGCTGTATAAAAGGAAAAAACCAGTTGACGGTATACGCAAGGAAATGAAACCAGCGTGCGCACACAACTCCATATCAGCGCATGCGCAAGTCCAAAAGTAAAGAAAATCGTCAAGGACGGAAGGCTTGAGTTCCCAAGAAGCGCGTGAATGAATCACTAACCTGAAGAAACCTGCGCGATTATCCATGTACCAGAAATCAGAGTAGAGACCGACAACCAGGAGCCTATGAAGAGCTATCTCCGAATCATCCGAATTAAATTGCATCCTGGCTGAGAGGTAACAAATTTCGAAATTATTATATTGGAATTGTTAAGGGTTTGTGCGCGTAGGTGATAGAGCAGCGCAGGGTGAACCGCTGTGCAAATCGCGCATGAGTGTAAGGCTGTGCGCTAGAGTTCAGAGAGGTAATTGTATCTGTGCTTTAGTGCTTGTTCGGGACGAACAAGGGCAAGTGTGGGGGATTTGATAGAGCCTAGTTATATGCGCTATTTAGATCTTAACACTGTGCTTGTTTGCATTAATTTGTGTACAAGACTACTGGTTTTTGGTTTTTTGTATTTCAGGATAAAACAGGAGCATAAGTCAGATGTGCGCTAACGGGCGTTTTCAGAGCGCAATGCACGACCCGCAGAGCTAGCAGCGCAAAAGGAGATAGCTGATTCAGACTACAGTGCGCAAACCGACTGCACGAAGCAAGTAGCGTAATCAGTGTGCGCAGGATAGCAGAGTTTCTAAATATTGATCTCCTGGATTTGGGAAGTAGCTAAGATTCTCTCGGGCCAAATCTAAGCATTCCTTGGGCTTCAAGACCAGTATATAAGAGGAGGGAAGCTAGGGTTTGGAAAAGAGAGAGAGCAGATAGAGAGAAGGACACACAGCAGCAAAAACACACGAGCTACTCCAGCCCAGATTCTGCGCGAACCACCTGCGCCAGCCGAGAACAGCAATCTGCACTTGCGCCGACCTGCTACTTTTCTCTTGCTGCCTTAGTTTTAATTATTATTTCTATGATATTTGTTTCTAGCATGTCTAGCTAAACACTTTGTATCGGTTGGGCATGATTTTATGAAGTATCTCCTTTGAGACTTGTGCTTAATGCTTAGTTCGTCTACTTATATTAATTCTATGCATATGGGTGATAATTAGTTGTGTGAATAAGAGAAGCCTTGAACCTCAATCTTATTCTAACTGCTCGTTATTGTAAGTTAAACTAGTTGATCACTTGACGATGACAACTAGGAGTAACGCACTAGGATAATCAGCTGCTATTGTGATAGGATTCGTAGCTGCTTAAACTAGTTTCAGGAATTAATAGCTCATGGACTTTGATCGGAACATGCGCGCACGTTAGGAAGCCTTGATCGGACACTAACTTAAGTAGAATTGCACTATAGATGCTTAGAGTCGATGATAAGGGATACATTCAGAGAGGATTGTTTGTACCGATACTTCTCATAGTCATAGTACTTAAAATCTACTGCCTGCGCACGTATCGTGCAACTCTGCTTTCACTACTGTTCATTCGCGCACCTGCGCAACCCAATCACTCACAACCCCAATTTCGTAAGTTGTAGATTGCTAGCTAAGACGAGTCTGCACGCTCCTTGTGGGATCGACCCTGACTTAGCCGCTGTACTAAGTGGAGAAGGAAGGATTAATTTGACGCGTACAACGACGCGCGATCAATGCAGAGCTGATACAATGTGGAGAAGCATACCAGAGCTAAACACCGCACAAGTTGGTGCTGGACAATTGACATATGATGTTGCCAGGTATGAGATTAATGCAATTAAATTTTGCAATGAAACAAAACTTGTCCCATCTGTTGTGCGGGCCCCTGAGATTCAACTAAAACCTTTACCGGAGCACTTGAAGTACATTTTCCTAAGAGATGATGAGACGCTGCCAGTTATCATCAAGAGTGGACAAGAAACAGATCAAGAAGTCAGGTTGACGCGCGTGCTAAAAGAGCATAAAACAACAATAGGCTGGACATTGGCTGACATTCAAGGAATCAATCCAACAATCTGTATGCATAGGATCATTTTAGAGGAAGGAGAAAAACCAGTGAGACAACCACATCGGCGTTTGAATCCTATAATGCTGGAGGTTGTCCAGAAGAAGTGCAAAAGCTGCTGGATGTCAGTGTGATCTACCCAATATCAGACAGTCAATGGGTGAGCGTAGTGCATGTAGTGCCAAATTGTAGAGCTGAATGATAACAGAGAGAAAGTGCCGAAGTGAGTGTAGAATGGGTGGCGAATGTGCATCGATTATAGACAACTTAATGCCGCCACACGCAAAGATCATTTCCATTCATCGATCAAATGCTGGACAGACTTGCAGGTAAACAATCCTTTTGTTTTGTTGATGGTTTTTTAGGTTATAACCAGATTCCCATTGCGGCTAAGGATCAGGAAAAGATGACATTTACGTGCCCCTTCTGTACGTTTGCATTCAGGCACATGTCCTTCAAATTATGTAATGCCCCAGGTACTTTTCAGCATGTGGTTATGAGCATATTTTCTGATTTGTTGAGTGAATGTGATGAAGTGTTAATGGATGGTTTCACTGTCTATGGAAATACTTTTGATGATTTGCACAATTTAGATAAAGTGCTCGCATGTTGCATTGAAATGAACTTGGTGCTTAATTATGAGAAATGTCATGTCATGGTCACACATGGCATTGTCCTATAACATATTGTTTCTGAAGAAGGCATTCAAGTAGATAGGGAAATAAATAATATCATTCGTGGATTGCCTTTCCCTACTGACCAGCGTGCAATCAAGTCTTTCCTAGGACATGCAGGCTTTTATCATAGGTTTGTCAAAGAATTCTTCAAGATTGCATTTCCATTGTCTCAGTTGCTACAAAAAGATGTTCCATTTGATTTTAATGATCAATGCAAGGGAGCTTTTGAAGAGCTCAGGACAGCCTTGACGAGTGCACCAATAATGCAAGCACCTGATTGGACACAACCTTTCGAGATCATGTGTGATGCCAGTGACTATATTGTGGGTGAGGTGCTTGGGCAAAAAGGCGATAAGAAACTACTGGTTATCTATTATGCGTCTAGGACTCTAGACGTCGCCTACAAAAACTATTCCACCATTGCAAATGAGCTTTTAGCCGTTGTCTTTGCACTTGAAAAAATTTCGGTCTTACATACTTGGCTCTAAAGTTATTGTTTTTTCTGATCATGCAGCCATTAGGTACTTGATGACCAAGAAGGAGTGCAAGCCGTGGCTGATTAGATGGATCCTTCTTCTCAGGAGTTTGACGTGGAGATCGAAGATAAGAAGGGGATCAAGAACACGATGGTTGACCACTAGCAGAATAGTCCACGAGGAAGAGGCGCTGCCCATAGTTGAGACATTTCTCGATGAGCATTTGTTCGCTGTGAATGAGAAGGCACCATGGTATGCCAACATTGTTAACTACCTGGTGGGAGGTAAATTCCCTCCATTCTTCAATAGTGCTCAAAGGTTTAAACTCAAGCATGATTTTAAGTATTATATATGGGATGATTCTTGTTTGTGGAAGATAGAGGCTGATCAGATAGTTAGATGTTGTGTGCCCGATATTGAGATCCTATTTGTTCTTTATTTTTGTCAAGAACATGCTTGTGGCGGACCTTTAGATCCTAAAAGAACTGCCTGGAAATTGATCAATAGTGGATTCTTTTGGCCCCATTTATTTAGAAATGCTCATAACCATTGTAAGAATTGTGATAGGTGCCAGAGGGTAGGGAATATTGCGGCTAGGAATCAAATGCCCCAAACCCCGATGATTGTAGATGAGGTGTTTGATATTTGGGGCATAGACTTTATGAGACCAATTCTTTCATCTTTTGGTTATCTATATATATTGGTTGCTGTTGATTATGTCTCAAAGTGGGTAGAGGCTAAGGCCACCAGACTGGATGATGGAAAGACTGTTGTAGACTTCTTGCGTACTAACATTTTTTGCAGATATGGAGTCCCAAAAGCAGTGATTAGTGATCAACGCTCGCACATCTACAACAAATGGGTTACGGCTGTTTTTAAACAGTTGGGAGTGCATCACCGAGTTTCCATAGCCTACCACCCACAGACATCTAGCCAAGCTGAGATATCCATCAGGGAGATTAAATCCATTCTCGAGAGATGGTTAAGCCTTCAAGGAAGGACTGGTCCACACGGTTAGATGAGGCATTGTGGGCTTACATGACCGCCTCGGACCTCCCCTTTCAGGCTTGTTCATGGCAAGGCCTGCCACTTACCGTTCGAGGTAGATCATAAAGCCTATTGGGCAATTAAATTGTGTAACTTTGATTTGGCTAGTGCAGGTAGTGAACGAAGGCTGCAATTGAATGAGCTAGAGGAGCTGCGTTTGAAGGCTTATGAGAGCCAATCAAACTACAAAGCGCGGACTAAGCTTTACCATGACAAGTTCATTCTCATACGATCATTCGACATTGGGCGGAAGGTATTAGACTAATGTCTAGCAAGTTGCGTTCCTGTGGGACAGGTCCCTATACTATTGTGAAGGTTTTCAACCATGGAGCTTTAGATCTTGAGCAACCAAGTACGGGAGAGAAGTTTGAGGTGAATGGGCAGCGTGTCAAACACTACCATGGAGAGGAAATCCCGGCTGATTAGGAGTTCCATTTGGCCGACCCTCATGTGCTTAAAATGAGAGGTATCGTAGAGCCAAAGACGTAAAACAAAGGCCTTTGTGGGAGGCAACCCGGTGTTTTATTTTCATTCTTAGTTGGTGTCTTCCAGTGAGTTAGGCGCCCTAAGGCAACATAATTTCCGTTCCAGCTTCATAATTTAAGCGACCTAATGTGTGCATGGGGCGCGCTGCTAATGTATGCTTGGAGCGCGCCAGTAGCTGTAATCTATTTTTTTTTTTTGTGGTTTTGTTAGTTATTTGCTCATGTTAATTGTTTGTTTCTTTTATTTGAATCTGTAATGAGCATCCTTCTATTAGATTTGACCTTGAGGACACGGTTCGATTCAAGTGTGGGGTGGGAAGTTAGTTAGCTATGGCCATCATGTTTCCCTTCGAGGTAGCTTGCATTAGTTAAGAGTTAGAGCACGTTATTTTTTTTTGATGAGCTGTTGAGTTTGTCAATATTTGCTGCAATGTTTGTGATGATATGCTACTGAATTCATGACGAGACATTATGCTGCGATGTAAATGCTGATTTTATGAGATGATGTCTATTTTATGAAGTTTTGACATGTATGCTTTGTATGATTTCTAGAATATTGTGACGCTTGTGCTTTGATGTTATATGTTCTTTTGAACTGAGATATTTCAAGATGTGGAGTTGATAGAAATGTCCTAGAAGAACTTGATATTTATTCGGTGGTTCAAGGGACTAGTCGCTGCTGATTATTCATAGATGACCGGAAGAATTCTTGTATTTGTTCCTACTCGTTTTGTATTCTTTGCTCTTCGAGGCTTCCAGTATTTGTTCAGAATTGGACATTGTCTCTGGTAATGTCCTGCCTGATCACAGATATAACATCTCCCCTTCTTTGTTTTGGGCTTTCTAGCAGGGGTTTGATCAAGAGGTTGCTGCAGCAGTCTCTTGTTCTTTTTCTTTGACACCTTTTTTCTGATCATGTTGAATTTCTGTGACTGGGCTCTCCTCGACACTTCTTTCAGTTTGTTTGGGATTCATGGCTTTGACAAATGTGATCACACCTGAGCTTGCTTCGCCTGTGTACCCAAGTCCTTTATTTCCTCCTCCATACCTTTGGTAGGCCAGAATTTCATCCAAAATGGATGTCTCTGTGTTGCTTGCATCTAACACAGATTTTTGTTGACATTTTTCTTCACTTGTCTCAGCATCATCAGGTTGTTGTTCCTTGGACAGAGAATCAATGATTCTTTGGATCTTGTCTCGTTCTTCTTCTAGTCCATAAATCTTGGACAACAAGTCTTTGTTGACTTCAATCACCTCCAGGCACGTTTCTTGTATCAGTTTGAACTATCCAGCAAATGAATCTTTTGTGAAAAGTCTTCGTCATTGCTGCTGTCAGTTTCAACGATCTCATAAACAATGTCTGAGTTTATTAGATCTAAGTTATCATAATGAAGTACAGTAGTCAAGACATGATTTCCTTTGTGATCAACATCATCTTCACTGTCTTCATCACTCCAGTTTGCAGTCAGGGACTTGTTACTTTTCTTTTGGTCGCTTGGGCATTCAATCTGTTTGTGACCATATCCTTCCCACTCCCAGCTTTGGATCTCCTTCTGTTTGTCTTTGCTTTCCTTAGTGCATTGATCAGCATCCTTGTTTCTTCTCTGGGAATATTCTCCTCTTATGTTTCTCCCCCTGGATTACTAATCTACATATGAAGGTTTCTAGTCCATTCCCTTCATGAGCTTATCGAAGTTTTTGACTAACAGGGACAGTTATTGGCTCACATCATCTGGAACTGTCTTCTTCTCTTCATTCTCGGCTTTCAGTCCACGGTCTTTCCCAGAGAGTGGTGTAGCATTCTCTGTAACGTTCATCTCAAACTGCCTTACTGAAGCGATCAGTGCCTCTAACCTAATGTTCTTGACATCACGAGCTTCTTCTATGGCAGTCACCTTCATATCAAACTTCGAGGTGAGAGATCTGAGAACCTTTCTTACCAGCTTCTCCTCTTGAATTGGTTCTCCATGAGCATGGGCCTCCTTTGTTATATCACACAATCTAGCATTGAACTCAGAGATGGTCTCTTTTTCCAACATCTTCAGGCTTTCAAATCTTGAGGTGATCATCTGCATTTTGGAGATCTTCACTTTGTCCATTCCCTAATGAGCTGTTTGAAGGATCTCCCATGCTTGTTTGGCAGTGTCATAATTGGAGATCAACCTGAAATTGTTAACATCCACAGTAGCAAATATATCATTCAAAGCCTTGGAGTTTCCTGATGCTGAGGATACCTTATCGAAGTCCATTTCTTTTCAAGTTGTTTGTGGGCAACTCCTGTACTGTCGATAGTCACTTGGTGAGCCCATTCTTATATGACTGTCCTCCATGCCTTCTAATCAATAGCTTTGATAAAAGCCTTCACCCGAGCCTTCAAGTAGCCATAATTTCTTTATTTGAGCAATGTCGGTCTGCTAGTGCTTTGCTGTTTTTCATGGTAGCCATAGATGACAACAACTCATTCCCGAATCACACTCTGTATTTCGAGTGATCGGCTCTGATACTAATTAAAATTTGACTGCGTAGCTGATCTCGAGTTACAGCTTCTGGAGTTACAGCTTCTGCTGTAGCACTCTTTGTATCTACCTGCAGAAATTATTCTTTTAACGAATAAGAAATACACAAAAAATTTGTTCATCTAGTTTGGCAACTTGCCTACGTATGTGGAGGATCACACTCCGATCCTCAAGATTTCACTATCATGATTTAAAGTAGAACACTGCATCACCTTCTAACGATTTAAAGGACTGCAATGTCTACTTCTCACCTAGTCGAAATCTTTTGCTACCTACCTACTTCTAGTAAAAATTAGCTACAGGCGTGACACTCATACTTAGCCTACCCTATTACAATGTGAAGTAGACGGAATGCTTCAGCAAACTCTATATCAGAGTTGCTGTAACTTCTGTTGACAGCTTATCTAGCACACACGGCCACACCATCAGACTCTCTCTCTGATTCCAACTCAGATGTTGCTCCCCCTTGATCAATGCCCACCTGAGAATATCAAGGAGAAATGCTCGACTCTTCAACAACATGCGATAGGTTTGTCCGTAGCTGTTTCCGAAGCTACTGTCTTGATCCTTCAACGAGCAACACTTCAGTTGAATTTTGTGGACCAATCCTTGATGAAATTCGGCAAGTTCTCATCTCTTCTGCGCACCCCACAACTCTGTCAGCCTTCTGTTATAAACTCTAGTTGTGTGCATTCTATACTTTGGTTTCTTGATCGATGCTAGGGCACTGCCTTTGGCTTCCTCTTATTGCTTCGTGGATCACCACTGACGAAAACCTCGTTGCCATAGGATTCATAGTACAGCACATCATTATCTAAATCTCCTCCTAGATTCTGGCAAGGTTGTTGAAGATTCCATTTCCTAAATTGAACTTTAGGATCCTTATCTTTTAGAGCTTTTCCTCTAAGCATGTGATGACATCTGCAAGTTACTTGATGACTTTTGCAAAGCTTCTTGAACCTCTGAGACAATGGCAGCACCTCTCTGGACTTTTTCCGTGCATCTTCAAGCTTCTTGACCATTTTGCTTTGGCTTTAAATAATCACGGATTGTTGTAGCAGTATCTGTATTTTGCCTAGTTTGCCTCAGCTCTTGTGCAGTTTTGTCAAGGGATGCCATACCTTAACAATCTTCACTATTGATAGGCACAACATCACCATACTATCTATTATCCTTCTCCATAATCATAAAGCTTGAGACCATCTTTAACTCACCAATACTCTTTTCTTTATTTGTATATGTTACCTGAAAGTCCTATTCTTCTTCACTTGCATCATCCTTATATGTTGTCTTGATAAAATTACTTTGAATCATATTTTTATCTTTTACAAACTCATGCATAGGGTATGTCTTAACCAAAGTCAAAACACTCTGCTCTTCCACATCTATCGTCTTGTATTATGAAATTTGATGTGCTACTAGAATCTTGAACTAACATGATGATGCAGTATGGCAGGCTTTGACAAAACCAGCACGAGTGAACAAGCAGCTGCTATAGCAGGAGGTGGTTCTGGAAGCTGTAGCATCTGTTCATCAACAGCAGCTCGGATCTTCGCGGAAGAAGTGTGGCAGTGCATTCATTAGCATCACGGGAGTTCCTAAATTCTCAGAGAGAATATTCCAGTGGAGATTCCCAGATGACGGAGAAGATTTGTTTGTAAAAGATTAATCAAATCTAATCTCTTACAAATTAGGAGATATTGTTGTTTGGAGGAAATTGCTAAAACTGTGACTGATGGGAATGGGTGTTCCTATTTAAAGAAGGCTGCTCAGAGAGTCAAGGTTACCGAAGTGAAGAGAGCAAACACGAGAGCATACACAGAATACGGTGAGGATAGAATTCAAGTACGAGAGGATCTTCGATCATCACCAAGAGCAGAGCGTGAGCGCAGAGCTGAGGTGATTGAAGTAGAGTGTGATCAGGGCTTGCAGATTCTGATAACAGCTTGATCAGGAAGCCAATTCAGAGCTGCGGTTGCTTGTTGGGTGATTGATAGAGCCTATTTATACGCATTATTTAGATCATAACTTTGTGCTTGTTTGCATTATTTTATGTACAAGATTACTGGTTTCCAGTGTTTTTGTATTTCAGGGAAAAACGAGGGCCTAAGTCGGATACGCGCTAACAGGCAGCGTTTAGGACGCGCATCACACAGCCTGCGTAGCTAGCGGTGCAAACAGAAGAAATTGGCAGAGTCGACCACGGTGCGCTAACCGATTGCGCTAAGCAGATGCCATGCGCCAGGCGCAGATGTTGGTGTTTCCAAATCCTGACACGACCAGATTTGGAAGTTGCCAAGAGTGAGCCTCTGAGCAGTATATAAAGAAGAGAAGGAGGCTAGGGTTACAGAGACACACAGACGATTCTCAGGACTCACAATTCGTAGACCCAGGAGGCACTGCGCAGCAGGACTGGAAAACACACGAGCTTGTTGAGAGGATCTGCGCCAGCCGACTGAGCCAGCCAAGACAGCAACCTGCACGCACTGTTTGCTATTGTTTTCTTGGACACTTTAGTTATTATCTACTATTTCTATGATGTTTATCACTAGCATGTCTAGCTAAACGCTTAGTATCGGTTGGACATGAATCTATGAATATTTCTTTTTGAGACTTGCGCTTAATGCATAGCTTGCTTGCTTATATTAATTCTGTGCACATTACTGGCAGCTTGTTACATGAGTAGGGGAAGCCTTGAACCGCAATCTTACTCTTGTCGCTTGTTGTTGTCTGTTAAACTAGTTGAATAGCCTGACGGTGCCAACTAGGAGTAACGCGCTAGGTTAGGCAATTACTACCTTGATCGGATTCGTAGTTGTTTAGTCTAGTGTAAGAATTAATAGCACATGAACTTTGATCGGAACATGCGCACATGTTAGGAAGCCTTGATCGGACACTAACATTAGCAAATCGAGCTATAGACATTTAGAGTCGATGATAAGGAATACACTCATAGAGGATTGTCTGCGCCGATACTTCTCATAAGTCATAGTACTTAATCTCTATTGCCTGCGCACGTCTAGTGCAATTTCCTGCGTTACGATACCACTGTTACTTGCGCATCGCGCAAACCAATCACTCACCCCTAATCTTCGTAAGTGTAGGTTACTGGCTAAAACTGAACTACTTGCTCCCTGTGGAGATCGACCCTTACTTAACCGCTGTACTAGTGGAAGAGGAAGGAATTAATTTGACGCGCACAACGACGCGCGATCATTGATCAAGGGAGGCCGCGGTGGTATTGACGAGTGGACAAACTATGTCAGCTGATTGGTCGGCTAAACTCACTAGTGACAGGTGGTCAATGAGTGAGGGGGAGTGCTCCAGAGTGTGCAGCGCTCGTGGAATCATTCGATCGGCTCGGCAGAAGGCCTTGGAGCGACGCGGACAATTGTGCTTCAGCTGTGTGTTACAGCAGTTGCTACAGCAACCCTGCTGAGTGAGCGTAGTTTAGAATAGGCTGAGTTTTGAGAAGCCTTCTTCCGGGTTGCTACAGCAACCCGGCATAAGGCTTGGAGCGACGCGGACTGTTGATGGGGTCTCTCAAACAATTGGAGATGAAGCTGGTTAAAGAAAACATCACTGCTAAGGACAAGGATGTTGGACTAAAAGCTGAAGCAGAATCCAAAAAGCCAGTTCCAGAAGATCAGCTGAGTATGCTTGTTAAGAACCTTGGAAAGCTCCTGAAGAACATGGAATCCAGAACCGGGAAAAGCTCTTCATCGCGAAAACAATTCAGAAGGGGTAGTGAAAATAAAAGGAAAGGGAAGGAACCAGCTCAGGATGAAGATGAGAAGAAAGAAATGAAAAAGGGAGTCCAATGCTGGAACTGTGAAGGATATGGACATATTGAGGCTGACTGTCCGAGCAAAACCTTCAAAAATTCAGAGAAAAAGAACAGCAAGTCTCTGACAGCAAAATGGAGTGACTATGAGGATAGTGATGAAGAAAACTGTGTTGTGCTAACCAATGTGTCAGATTTCAATCTCAAACAACTAAAAATGGATGAATTTCACTATGGGATGAAGTATCTGAAAGTGAAGATGAAGAGGGCTCATCTGACAGTCTGATTGAGTATCTGGGGAAGATCCTGAAACAATGGGAGGCAGCTCTTCAGACAAATCAAGCATTGACTGACAGAGTCAAGGTTTTGGAAGAAGAACGTAGAAAATTTCTCCGCACATCCAACAGTCAAGTAACCATTCTGAAAAGGGAAGACACAGGAAGACAAGTTATTGACACTGGTTCCTCACCAGCAACAGCCAAGGAAACTGACTCTCAGAAAAATATCTTGGATGAAATTTTGTCTTATCAAAGACTTGGAAAAGGGAGAACGGGGCTTGGGTATACTGGTGAAGAAAGTTCTAGAGGAACAGTTTTCATTAAAGCCTCAGATGCCATGATAGACGAAAAAATTAATACAGGAGAGCTCCCGAAACCTACAGGGAAAGTTGGAACTAGACAGGTGAACAAGAGGATGCTGCAGCACCTGGCACATCATCCTTCTAAAACAAAGAAAAAGGGTCAGACTAAAAGGAGTTCTTGCATAAGTATTGGGAATCAGAAGACTACCTCCAACCTGAAGCAACAGCACAGAACCGCCTCTGTTGAAAAAGGGGGACCAAAATCACAGAGAAGGATCTCCAGGACTGCTGAACCAGGGCACTGGATTGCTAAAGACAGGAGGAAATCACAGGTTATACAGGTGTGGAAACCCAAACATGACAAACTAAGAGATAGGAGCCTTGAGGGTCGGAAGAGGAGGAACTCTCGACAAACTCAGATATGGGTGAAGAAGTCACCATCAGAACCTGTCAAGGATCCGCCGAGCAAAAACTGTCTTCCGGAATGAATAGGTGAACTAGCTCGCGTCTGCTATAGCAACCTGGTCTAAGTAAGCTTGTTCATATGTTTTGGTTGCTAAAGATGGGAGAAGGCACATGAGTGGCACGTGATCCAGAAGCTTCAAATTGAAAAAGAGAATAACGGGTAAATCAATTTCTAGGGCAAAGGCAAGTTGAAGGCGCTTCCCAAAAATCAGTGCTGATCATCCCCACTGTGCGTTCCTCAAATCTTCTACAACCCTGCAACAATGGTGAAGACTCGTGGTTTGAAAAAGAATCTGGCAGCAGACCGACAAGGCAGGTCTGAAAGAAGGACCAAGTCGGGCAATGAAACCCCTGCTCAGCGACTGGATGTGGTGGTGTGGGAACCAGCACCTCTCCCTGTGTCGCACAGCGAGCCCTCTCCACACGAAGGAACTTCGCATAAAGGAGGCGCCTGGTACGTGACGGAGAACCTGTATCCATTACCGCTGTGCTATCTGAAGAGGCTGCGGCTGAGGAAGTCTCTGCAGAAGAACAAGCTACAGAGGATGCTGTAGCAGGTTCTGCAGAAGAAAGGTGCAGAACACTTGTTATGTCCCCGGGCATTGTGGGTGAAGGGGAGGAAACAGTAGCTGAGTCTCCTGAACAAGAACCTGCTGCAGCACATCCTCCTCCTCCCTCAGACAAAGGAAAAGCTCCTATCCTAATCCCAGTCTCCAGCAGTGAAGAAGAAGAATCAAGTGAAGAAAATGCAGGTGCTTCTGGTGAACCGTCTGTGAGAGGACCTGCATTGGTAGACACAACTGCAACCACAGTGGGAGGTATTTGGTTCAGAAATAGGAGTGCTTCTCAATCCTGGAGTGCTGTTGAGAGGAAGCATATTGTGTCAGAGAAGAGGCTAGACCTGGACAAGTACAGATCAGCAGCAATTATTCAGCTTCTCACCGAGGTAAACCTTCTCAAGTCCCTAACCTTTCCATTTAGATTCAATATAGCTCTGGTTTGGAAATTTATTGTGAATATGGAAGAGAAGTTTGGTGAGGAAGGAGCGGATCAGTTTGGAAGAAGTTGGGTACGGGGTAAGACAGTTCTTATTACCCCAGAAAAAATTGATGAATTCCTTGAGATCCATGAGAATGCCAGAGCTCCCACTGATGTTCAGCCAGAGATGCTGGCTAAGGTTCTGACAGGGGGAGTGTGCCTGTCTTGGGGAGGTCCCAATCTGAGTGCTGCTGAACTAACCTCCAAGAATGCCTTGCTATATCATCTTGGCATTAGAAACTGGATCCCCAGCTCTCACAGGGGGAAGGTTAGCAAAGCTTTTGCTAACCTTCTCTACTCCATTGGGAAGAGGAGGCGAATTAGCCTAGGCAGTGTGATGTTTCCCCAGCTGGCTACTCATGCCGGCAGCGCTTCCTCCAGCAAGCCCATTGTGCTCCCCTCCCTCATCTATGGGATGATGGTCTCACAGCATCCGGAGCTTGGTGAGATTTTTGAAGGATTATCTGAGGAGCTGCAGGTCTTCACAGTTGATCACAAGTTATTCAAAGGGAAGCATGCAGTGGACATAGCTTATGAGGATCCACTCCTGGTAAGTGATTCAGCTCCAGCTCCCCTGGAGGATTCTCTTCCCCCTGCTGCAACAATTCAATCAGCCCTCCGTGCCAGAATTGTGGGCCATCTCAGATCTGAGCTTGTCATTCTTGAAGCCAAAGCCAAAAGGAGGGATGCTAGGCGTGGACAGATCAGAAGTCTGCTCAGAGACCTGGAGTTCCCGGCAGATGAGGAGTAGGCCCCTTTAGCATCTGTGACAAAAAGGGGGAGAGAAGAAGCAATACGCTACTGCTACTGCTGCTACTGATGAACGTTTTTGCTGACCCTGCGTGGTTGTGCTACGACCGAGTGTGGCCACACCTACTTACTCTCTATTGTTGGTTTTTTTATTTAGAGTATTTAGAGTTTTTTTCTGGTTCATGGGAGAGTGCATATGTTCTAGGGTTTTGTCAAAATGCCAAGGGGGAGATTGATAATGTAGTATGGCAGTGTTTGACAAAACCAGCACAAGTGAACAAGGAGTTGCTACAGCACAATTAAACAAGCAGACCAGCACAAGTGAACTAGCAGCAGCTGCAGTAGGGGATGCTATAGCAGGAGCTTGTTCAAGTGATTGCATCATCTGTCCGAGAAGCAGCAGCTACCTGGGCTTGTCTAGAAGGGCTGGAAACTCTACGGAGAGCATCTGAAGAATTTCTAAAATGCTGTGGAGCATATTCCAGTGAGGTTTACTAGTCAGAGAAGGAGATTTGCATTGTAGATAAAAATCAAATCTAATCTCCTAGATTTTAGGAGATAATTGTTCTTTTTGGGACATTGCCTAAACTTGGACATTGCTTAAAGCTGGTGCTGCTATTTAAGAAGAAGGGGTTCAGAGCTGAAGGGCTGATCGAAGCTGAGGGATACACGAGTGCATACACAGAATTCAGAGAGAGCAATTTTGGTGTGTGACGGACGAATTCTTCGATCATCACCCGAGAGCAGAGCGTGAGCGCAGAGCTGTGGTGATAGAAGCAGAAGGAAATCAGGACTTGCAGAGTCTGATTCGAGCTTGATCTGGAAGCCAATTCAGAGCAGTGGTGCTTGTTGGTTGATCAAGGGTAGCCGCGGAAGAACTGACGAGTGTGTGGCTTGGTCAAGTGTCTAAGCGGTGGTTCTCGCTAGTGGCAGGTGGTCACTGAGTGAGGGGGAGTATTCCAGAGTGTGCAGCGCTCGTGGAATCGTTCGATCGGCTCGGCAGAAGGCTTTGGAGCGATGCAGACAATTGTGCTTCAGCTGTGTGTTACAGCAGTTGCTACAGCAACCCTGCTGAGTGAGTGTAGTTTAGAATAGGCTGAGTCTTGAGAAGTCTGTAGCAATTCTAGATTGACATTTGTAAAGGGTGTGTAGACACAAGTCAGAGCTTGTTCTGATTGTGTCAAGTGATCCACACAAAGGTTGAGTAGCATAGGTTGCGTGGAGTTGTAACCAAGTGTACTTGGAGACTTTCGTGGTTAGTGGATTGAGGACTGGAGAGTAGTCCTCCCCAGACGTAAGCAGTTGGCCGAACTGGGTGAACAAACTTCTATCTTGTTCATTGTGTGCTGCCGCAACTGCTTGTTCACAAATCTGCCTAACTGAGACGCTGTGAATTTCAGGAAGCGTCAGGAACTTGGCGTCAAAAATTGCTGTAGCATTGATTCGCGCGTCGTTGTGCGCGTCAAATTAATTCCTTCCTTCTCCACTTAGTATAGCGGCTAAGTCAGGGTTGATTCCACAGGGAGCAAGTAGATTAGCTTCAACTAGTAACCTGCACTTACGAAAACTGGGGTGTGAGTGATTGGGTTTCGCAAGTGCGCGAATAAACAATAGTGAACGCAGGAATTGCACTAGACGTGCGCAGTCAGTAGAGATTAAGTACTATGACTATGAAAAGTATCGGCGCAGACAATCCTCTATGAGTGTATTCCTTATCATCGACTCTAAATGTCTATAGTTTGATTTACTAAAGTTAGTGTCCGGTCAAGGCTTCCTAACTTGTGCGCATGTTCCGATCAAAGTTCATGAGCTATTAATTCTTAAGACTAGTCTAAGCAGCTACGAATCCTGTCACAGTAGCAACTGATTATCTTAGCGCGTTGCTCCTAGTTGTCACCGTCAAGCTATTCAACTAGTTTAACATATAACAAACAAGTAGCAAGAGTAAGATTGCGGTTCCAGGCTTCCCCTACTTATGCAACTAGCTGTCAACCGTGTGCATAGAATTAATACAAGCAAACAAACTATGCATTAAGCACAAGTCTCAAAGGAAATACTCATAGAATCATGCCCAACCGATACCAAGCGTTTAGCTAGACATGCTAGTAGTAAACATCATAGAAATAGTAAATAATATCTAAAGTATCCAAGAAAACAGCAACGAGCAGGTGCGTGCAGGCTGTAGTGTCTCGGCTGGCGCAGTCGGCTAGCGCAGGTCCTCTCAGTAGGCTCGTGTGTTTTTCAGTTCCGCCTCTCTCTCCTATTTCTCTGTGTGTCGTGGTGTTCTCTCTCAAACCCTAGCCTTCCTCTCTTTATATACTGCTCATGAGGCCCAAGGACGGCCTTGGCAACTTCCAAATCTGATGGTGTCAAGATTTGGAAACACCAATATCCTGCGCATGGCGCACTGCACACACTGGTTAGCGCAATCGGTCTGCGCATCGTAGTCGACTCTGCGCAATCGGTCTGCGCATCGCTTGACATAGTGAGTGAGGTCCGGGAAGGCACTACAGATCACCACGGCTAAAATGAAAGAGGGACAAAGCACCAGCAGACCACCATTGCTCGAGGCAACTATGGCTATTGGAAAGCATGGATGAAAGCTTTTTGGAAGGCAATTGATGAAAAGGCTTGGAGATTAGTGATTGCGGAATGGTCGCCCCCTTTATCCATTGATACTCAGGGAGTTACTCACAAAATGGCAGAGGACAAATGGACAGCGAGAGGGGAAGCTACACCATTTGGTAGCTGACAAAGCCTATTTATATACACTATTTAGATCCTAGCCCTATGCTTGTTTGCATTATTTTGTGTACAAGATTACTGGTTTCCGGTGTTTTTGTATTTCAGGGCGAAACGAGGACCTAAGTCGGATACGCGCTAACAGGCAGCGTTTAAGGAGCGCAACACACAGCCTACGGAGCTAGCAGCGCAAACAGGATAGGAAGTGGTAGAGTCGACTACGGTGCGCAGACCGATTGCGCCAACCAGTGTGTGCAGTGCGCCATGCGCAAGATATTGGTGTTTCCAAATCTTGACACCATCAGATTTGGAAGTTGCCAAGGCCGTCCTTGGGCCTCATGAGCAGTATATAAAGAGAGGAAGGCTAGGGTTTGAGAGAGAACACCACAACACACAGAGAAACAGGAGAGAGAGGCGGAACTGAAAAACACACGAGCCTACTGAGAGGACCTGCGCTAGCCGACTGCGCCAGCAGAGACACTGCAACCTGCACGCACCTGCTCGTTGCTGTTTTCTTGGATACTTTAGATATTATTTACAGTTTCTATGATGTTTACTACTAGCATGTCCAGCTAAACGCTTGGTATCGGTTGGGCATGATTCTATGAGTATTTCCTTTGAGACTTGTGCTTAATGCATAGTTTGTTTGCTTGTATTAATTCTTTGCACACGGTTGACAGCTAGTTGCATAAGTAGGGGAAGCCTGGAACCGCAATCTTACTCTTGCTACTTGTTTGTTATATGTTAAACTAGTTGAATAGCTTGACGGTGACAACTAGGAGCAACGCGCTAGGATAATCAGTTGCTACTGTGACAGGATTCGTAGCTGCTTAGACTAGTCTTAAGAATTAATAGCTCATGAACTTTGATCGGAACATGCGCACAAGTTAGGAAGCCTTGACCGGACACTAACTTTAGTAAATCAAACTATAGACATTTAGAGTCGATGATAAGGAATACACTCATAGAGGATTGTCTGCGCCGATACTTTTCATAGTCATAGTACTTAATCTCTACTGCCTACGCACGTCTAGTGCAATTCCTTCGTTCACTATTGTTTATTCGCGCACTTGCGCAACCCAATCACTCACACCCCAGTTTTCGTCAGTGCAGGTTACTAATTGAAGCTAATCTACTTGCTCCCTGTGGAATCGACCCTGACTTAGCCGCTATACTAAGTGGAGAAGGAAGGAATTAATTTGACGCGCACAATGACGTGCGAATCAAATTTTGGCGCCGTTGCCGGGGAAGCAACACAGATAAGCTTTAATTTCCTTTTACAATAGTTAGTTATTTTATTTCTGTTTGCTTTGTTCTCGTTGTTGTCTCTGACAGCGCGCAATCAACATCAGCTTGCGCAACCTTGAAACAGTTTAGTTGTGCAGATTCTAGTTGCGCAGTGACAGACGCGACAGCTTAGTTGTCTTTTAATTTCGTTTTCTTTGAGATTTAGAACAGGTAATGGAGGATAACAGTGTCATTGGAGACAACTTATGGGACAGAACCCCAGACAATGCAGGAGCACATAACCGCGCAGCCCTGTTCAGAGAGGAAGTGCAGCGCGAGGTTGAAGCAAGGATGGCCGCTGAAATGTATAATGCCCCACCCGCGCGACAAGTTGCGCGACGCAGAACAGTGCGCGAGATGTCAGCCCCAATCACGGTTAACCAGCCATGGTGCATAGTGCTTCCACCAGACGGTCATTTTGAACTAAGGAGCTCGCTCATTCATCACATGCCCAAGTTCCACGGGTTGAACAATGAGAACCCAGTCAAACATGTGCGAGAATTCCTAGTGCGAGAACATGAAGGCCGAAGGGGAGAGCGACGAAGCGCTGAAGATGAAAGTGTTCCCATTTTCACTGTGTGACACGGCTAGACATTGGCTGATGAGCTTACCAGCAGGATCAATTCACACATGGGAGCAGCTGCATAAGAAGTTCTTGGACAAGTTCTATCCCGCAGCAAAGATCGCGCTACTCAGGAGGGAGTTGGCCGCACCTAGGCAGGGCGCAGGAGAGTCACTGTCAGAGTATTACGAGCGTTTCAGGGAGCTGGAGGCCAGCTGCTACAATCACGGCCTACCTCAAAATGTGCTGATAGAGAATTTCCTGAATGGATTGTTACCCATGGAGCTGAGATTATTGAATGCATGCGCAGGAGGCGACATTTGTAACATGTACCCAGAGGATGCGTGGCAGCTGATAGAAGACTCTGCTGGACAGGTAAGACATCAGCTAACACTTGAAAATAGTCATGCTCGTTCTGTGCATCAGGTAGAAACAAGCGCCGAGATAAAGGAAATGAAGGCCATGCTACCGAAGTTGATGCATGCGCAGGGGGCGCAACCAGCTGCGCCAAAGGCGTGTGAGTTCTGCACATCCACTGAGAACAAAACCGACGCATGTCACACACTTTTCGAGGAATCAGGAGATCTCAATGCTCTAGGAGGATGGGATAATAGAGGGCCACAGAGGCAGAATCAGCCGCGCTTTGGACTAGCCGCAAATGGGTTCAGATGGAAGGAGGAAAACAATTTCCAGAGGCAGTCTGCGGACCAGCGCGCACCACAGTAGACGCAACAAGCTGCGCCCTACAATCCACCGCATCGCTGCACTGACGCACCAGCACCAAACAACCAGCAACTGAGGCAATCCTTAGAAGATATCGTGGGGCAGCTAGCCGACACAGTGCGCAAGAATGATGAGAAATATGACAAGAGGTTCGAGTCCATTGAGAAGCAGCTATCACAGATTGCTACCACGGTGTATGAGCTGAAAAAGAGCGATGGCAACCTACCTTCGCAAGTGATCCAGAATCCCAAGGGAGGAGTCAACCCAGTGACACTGAGGACTGGGCGCACGGTAGGAACAAAGCAGACCGCAAAGGCGCCCGCGCAACCAATTGCGCACGCTCCAGATCCAGCAGAGCCAGATGCGCAACCAGAAGCGCCAGCCACAAGCCAGCAGGGCGAGGCGCCAGGTATGGCGCAATCAAAAGACAAAGGCATAAATCGTACTAACATACCTGCACCTTTCCCTGTACAGGCACCATCGGCTAGGAAGGAAGCGCTTGATAAGGAGCTCTACGAGTTATTCAGTAAGGTGGAAATAAACATTCCCCTTATTGAAGCAGTTCGGCAAATCCCTAGGTACGCCAAATTTTTAAAGGAGCTGTGCACAAACAAGAGGAGGAAAGGCGAGTGCGCACAGGTAATGCTAAATGCGCAGGCCTCAGCGATCGTGCAGCATAAGGTACCACCTAAATGCCGAGATCCAGGTACGTTCACCATCCCCTGCACTTTAGGTAAGACCACAGTGAGCAATTGCATGATTGACTTAGGCGCATCTATAAATGTGCTTCTCTATTCCCTATATGCGTCATTGCGCCTTGGACCACTAAAGCCCGCAGGTCTCACCATTCAGCTAGCAGATCGGTCGTGCAAGCAACCGACGGGCATGATCGAGGACGTCCTTGTCAGAGTAGGAGAGCTGGTGTTCCCAGCAGATTTCTATGTCTTAGAAATGGAGGGTGAGTCAAGCAAAGGCAGTGCGCAGATCCTACTGGGCAGACCATTTTTGATGACAGCGCGCACAAAGATAGACGTGTGGAGGGGTACGCTCTCAATGGAGGTCGATGGTGAGGACATTCATTTTAACATATTCAAAGGGATGCAGCACCCTCATGAGGACGCCACAGTGCATGCGATGGACAGCATAGATGACTTGGTTGCAGATACGCAATGTGCAAGCGCAGTAGAAGAACCTGAGAACCTGAGATTTTATTAGCAGTGCTGAACCAGCATCCAGACAGGTACATGATATAGTTAATGTCTGCACTACTAATAAAATCTTGCCCTCTATTGAACAGGCACCCAAGGTTGAGCTGAAGCAATTCCCAGAGCACCTCAAATACATATTCTTGGGAAATGAAGACACCCTGCCGGTGATCATAAAGAAAGGATTGGAAGAGGAGCAGGAGGCGCGATTACAGCAGGTGCTGCGCAAGAACCAGCGCGCCATAGGATGGACACTTGCTGACCTGCGCGGAGTGAGCCCGAACGTATGCATGCATAGGATTCTATTGGAAGATGGTGCCAAACCATCCAGGGAGCCTCAGCGCAGATTGAACCCGAACATGATGGAGGTGGTGCAGAAAGAGATCCTGAAGTTGCTTGACGTAGGAGTCATTTACCCAATCTCGGACAGCAAATGGGTAAGTCCAGTGCACGTTGTGCCAAAGAAAGGAGGAATCACAGTAGAGGAGAATGCGCAGGGCGAGCTAGTTCCCAAGCGCATGCAAACTGGATGGCGCATGTGCATCGACTACAGAAAGCTTAACGCAGTCACGCGCAAGGACCATTTCCCGCTACCCTTCATGGATCAGATGCTAGATCGATTAGCGGGGAAGCCTTACTTTTGTTTCTTGGACGGGTATTCAGGGTACAATCAGATACCCATAGCTGCGGAGGATCAAGAGAAAACCACGTTTACCTGCCCATTCGGTACGTTTGCGTTTCGGCGCATGTCATTTCGGCTGTGTAACGCGCCAGGTATGTTCCAACGACTAATCATGAGCATTTTTTCTGATATGATTGGTATATGCATAGAAGTGTTCATGGATGATTTTACTGTACACGGAAGTACCTTTGACGCATGCTTAACTCATCTTGATAAGGTCTCAGCGCGCTGCATTTTAAAAAACCTAGTGCTCAATTATGAAAAATGTCATTTCATGGTATCACATGGAGTAGTACTAGGACATATTATCTCGCAGGAAGGGATCAAGGTAGATAAGGCCAAAATAGATCTTATTTCTAACCTGGCTTATTCCACTAACGTGCGCGATGTGAAATCATTCCTTGGGCATGCTGGGTTTTACAGGCGCTTCATAAAAGATTTTTCTAAGATTTGAATACCCCTGTCTAACCTCTTGCAAAAGGATGTGTGTTTCGAATTTACTGATGAGTGCAGGGCCGCGTTTGATAAGCTGAAGGAGGCGCTGACCAGTGCGCCAGTGATGCGCGCGCCAGACTGGAACCTGCCATTTGAACTGATGTGCGATGCAAGCGACTATGCGGTAGGTGCAGTCCTGGGACAGCGCGTGGACAAGAAGCCGCACGCCATTTACTATGCATCGCGCACACTGGACGCTGCGCAGAGGAACTACACCACCATGGACAAAGGAACTTCTGGCAATCGTGTTTGCGCTGGAGAAGTTCCGCGCATATGTTCTAGGCGCTAGAGTCATCGTGTACACAGACCACGCAGCAATACGTTACCTAATGTCCAAGAAGGAGACTAAGCCGCGCCTGATGCGCTGGGTGCTCTTGCTTCAGGAATTCGACTTGGAAATCAAAGATAAGAAGGGCACGGAGAACACAGTCGCTGACCACCTGAGCAGGATCGTGAAAGTAGAGGAGCCAGGGTGAATCACGAAGACATTCCCTGACGAGCATCTGATGGCGCTGACAGGTAAGGTACCATGGTATGCGCACATTGCGAATTACCTGGTCGCAGGTACGTTTCCTTCCCATTTCACTAAAACCCAATGGATGAGATTAAAGCATGAGTCCAGGTATTACATTTGGGATGATCCGTATATGCTCAGAATAGGACCTGATCAGATTTTGAGACGCTGCGTGCCTGACCATGAAATTAACTCTGTTTGGATGTTTTGTCATGCGCAGGCATGTGGAGGACACTTTGGTCCAAAGCGCACGAGCAGAAAGATCCTGGATTATGGATTTTATTGGCCGCACTTGTTTAGTGACTCGTATAACCACTGCAGGAACTGTGACAGGTGCCAGCGCACAGGAGGCATATCAGCGCGCAGCGAGATGCCGCAGACGCCAATTTTAGTGGATGAAGTATTCGATATTTGGGGGATTGACTTCATGGCGCCATTTCCTCCATCTTCCGGATATGAGTATATATTGGTCGCGGTGGATTATGTCTCCAAATGGGTTGAGGCCAAGGCCACCCGGAAGGATGATGGTAAGACGGTCGCTGGCTTTTTACGAACTAACATATTTTGCAGGTACGGAGTGCCTAAGGCAGTCATAAGCGACCAGGGGACGCATTTTTGCAATAGGATTGTGGCGCAGGTATTCAAGCATTATGGAGTGCGCCATAAGACGTCCACCGCTTACCACCCTCAGACAAATGGCCAGGCTGAGGTCTCCAATAGAGAGATCAAGCGCATCCTGGAGAAAACAGTGAGACCGTCGCGCAAAGACTGGAGCCAGCGCCTTGATGATGCGCTATCGGCATACCGAACTGCACATAAGACACCAATTGGGACTTCACCGTTTCGGTTGGTTTATGGAAAAGCGTGCCACCTACCATGGAGTTAGAGCACAAAGCATACTAGGCATTACGCGTTTGCAACGTGAACCTAGACGAAGCTGGTAAGGAGCGCGCATTTGAGCTGAGCGAATTAGAAGAGCTGCGCCTGGATGCAAATGAGGGACTGCGCGACTACAAGGCGCGCACAAAGGCGTTTCATGACAAAAATATCCTCAGACGCACTTTTGAGCCAGGAGACCAGGTACTATTATTTTCCTCGCGCCTAAAGCTCATGCCTGGGAAACTGCGCAGCAAATGGACGGGACCATACACGGTTACCAAGGTTTTCCCCTACGGAACAATTGAGTTAGAAAACGAGCACCGGCATCATTTTCAGGTCAATGGTCAGAGAGTCAAAAAGTGTTTAGGAGAACCTTGGGATGGTACAACGCGCGAAGTTGAATTGGCGGAGCCAGAGATAGCAGATGTGCAGGTTGCTGCGCCGGACCCGCCACCAGATGAACCAGAGGGAGAACTGGGAACTATTGCTCATATTTCTTCTTCCTCTTTATCTAACCTCGTTACTTATGATTTATCACATACTTTTAACCATGCTGACCACCCTTCCGATCCTTTGCGCAGGACCAAGAAGAACGCAACACACGCACGAGCGCGGGGTCACTCAGGAGCAAGAGTGTGGGAGGTCGATGGCACACTTTTACGCAAGTAACGAGGTACAGTCGAGCCAGCGACGTTAAACAAAGGCACTTGTCGGGAGGTAACCCGACACGTTTTTCTTTTAGTTTGTTCTAGTGTCTTTTAGCTAGTTTAGGACTTGTAGTTTTTTTTTTAGTCGCGCAGCAGTGCGCAGGTCAGTGCGCAAAGTAGCTGCGCCAGACGGGGGGGGGGGGGGTATATAAGGGCAGTACTTAGAAAAATTTCAGCACTTTTCACACTCGACCGTTGCAAGAAGCTTCTGCCCTCAACCTCCGCTCACCGTCCAACAACCGATCAGGCGTCCGTTCAGCACGATTTGAGGAGCATACAGTCGCACATACACCAGGTAACCCTTCCCGTCAAGTTTGAACCGATTCAAGTAGGGTTTTGTGCGATAGAGGAGTGCCAGAGGTTTGAAATCGCACCTAGCTAGCCTGCACCATTTGGTGAACAGTAAGGTTAGTGGACCGATTCAAGTAGGGTTAGTGGGTTTAGTAGGCGGACAGTAGGCGATCATTTGGTGAGAATTTCAGAGCATTTGGCGGAGTTTGGATCTTTTGAGCATTTGTGAGCGTTGACCTTAGTTGACCGGAGGAACCCTAGCGCACCATGCAGCCTGCCGAGGATCAAGCGACCCCAGCTTCTTTCGCCAGCAAGTATGATGCCTTTCTGAGGCTGGAGATGTATGGGACTCCGTACATCAGCAGGGAGTTCCTGCGAGAGGTCGGGATGGAGGACCTCATCGTGGAGAAGCTCGCGCTGCGAGCTGGGAGGCGCTGTTGGACATCAACAGCGCCGCGGATAAGGAGGATACATGTGAGTTTTTGGCGTCACTGGAGACGGCCGATCTGGAGATAAGGTACCGGCACAGAGGGGTCTGGTACATTGTCTCGGCTAAGAGGCTGAAGCGCACGCTGAGGTGCGCAAAGGTGCGTGAGGCGGATATAGACACGCACACGAATCAAGAGGCGTGGCATGAGATGGCGACCGGCCAAGTTTTTGCCACGGGGCGCAGCCGAGGACGCGAGCTGCGCGACTCGTGGATGTTCTACCTTTGGTACATGGTCGCCTACGCAATCATCGGGCGCTTCAATGGTGCGCCCAAGATCAGCTTACTGGACATGGAGATTTTGAAAGGTTTTTACTATGGGAAGAAGGTGCTGTTTGTCTTGAACATGGTGGTCCATTGGAGTCGGGTCAGCACGAAGGGGCCGCTGACTTGTGGAGGAATGATCACGCACCTGCTACGTGCGTTGCATGGAGAGCCTGAGGTGCCCGAACACACAGTAGTGCCGGCTGTTCCCCTGGACCGCGCCCATATGCTACAGATCAGAGCGGTAGCCATGAGAGAGGATGGGACATTGGAATGGTGCTACCGGCTACAGCCGGCCAGAGCGCCGAGACAAAGAGCCGAAAGCAGCTCGCAACCAGAGGAGGCTGCGGAGGAAATGGAGAGGGACGAGGCCCCAGAGCCAGTTGCGCCTCCAGTCAGGCGCATGAGGACTCGTGCGCAGACTGGAGCGCGCCGGAGGGCCAGTGCTCCGCAGGGGGAGCCATTTACCATTGCCATTGAGGATTCTCCCCCGCGTGCACGAGCAAAGCGCCCCAGGACAGAGGCAGAGGAGGCGCCTGAGGAGGTATCCGAGGAGCAGCGCATGATGTTCAACGTCATGCGCGTGCTCGAGTATTTAGCGCCCGAGGGGGCAGACCTGAGCATGAGCGCACCATCAGGGTGGAGATTTGGAGATTCTATCCCCCCCCTCCTCAGCCTGGGTAGGCCGCTTCCAGGATCCCCCAGCGAGCCGCGCCAGCCAGTCAGCCGTCCTATCCAGTCCCCGGTGCATACAGCAGAGCCAGCACCAGCAGCAGAGCCCACCCCAACAGTAGACCCAGTACCAGCACCTGCAATACCCCCTGCACAACCTTCTGTTCAGAGGTCCCCTGAAGCCGATCCCATCATAAGTTCCAGCTCAGACTATGGGATCCTATCTCAGAGGACGACCTCGTGGCTCAGCCCGCCGCCATTTCTGTAGTGCCGCCAGCCTCCAGCACCGAGTATGTGACTGACTCTTCAGAGGAGGAGGCACACGGATCAGCGGCTGAGTCCAGCTCTGAGGATATCTAGAGCTGCAGTGGGGCGCGCATTTCTTTCGGGTGGTTTCCTATTTCTTATCTCTTTTTGAACCAACTATTGCTATATTTTGCTATATTGTGCTGAATATTGTGCTGAATATTTTGTGACCCCCTTGCTATATTGTTGCTGCGCTGACCATATGTTTTTTCTTCTTATGTTCTTTGTTTTGCTTGCATGCATGTGTGCGCTCTCCGTACGCTTGAGCTTGAGTCGTGGGGACACGTCTCTGTTTAAGTGTGGGGGGGGGGGAGCGTTACATTTACATTTCACGTTTTTTTGAGCTTTGTAGTGTAGCTTAGTTTAGTTGAAGAAAATAGTAGCAGTGGTGCGCTTGTGTGCGGGTTGCGCACACTGTTCAGCTTGTATTGCGCTATTCATATTGCATGCGCTGCTATCAACTGTTTTAGTGTATTTTTTTCGTTTTCCTGCTCCTGTTAGTTGGGATATACAGGGGATGTGGAGTTGACAGAAACGCTCTAGAGAGGCGGTTAGTCGTTTGAGCTTCGAAGGTGAGGTATATGGTCGAGAGCGCTAGTGGAGGCCGGTGCTTCGCGACCTTCGGAACAAGAGAGCGCGCTCAGCCACGCAGATGCCAAAGGCGAATACCCAAAGCGTGGCGAGGTGGGAAAACAGACCACCTTTCCTCTGGAAGTCGAGCTAGGGAAGGCGGGCGCGGGTGTAAACGCGTGCGCTGACCTGCGCAAATAGACCAAGGAAGGAGAGCGGAGCGTTGTTCCATAGTTGCTATCCGGAGGCCGAGATTGGAACCGTTCTGGGAACATAGGAACCGTAGATAAAGCTGTATGAAAAGAAAGACACCAGCAGATGATGTGCGCTACAAAAGGATCAGCATGTGCACAAATACGTACCAGCGTGCGCAAATTCATAAGAAAATCATCAGAAAAGCTTGAGTTCCCAGGAAGTGCGCGGAAGAATCACGCATCGGAAGAAGCTTGCGCTATTCACCATATACCCGTCCTCGAAGTAAAAGCCGACAACCCGGAGCCTATGAAGAGCTATCTCCCAGCCATCCGAAATGATCTTCATCCCAGCTGAGAGGTAACGAATTGCAAAATTATTACATTAAAACTGTTGAAGGTAGATGCGCGCAGGTGATAGAGCAGCGCAAGGTGAATAGTAGTGCGGATCGTGCAAAAGTGCAAGGCTGTGCGCTAGGCTCCAGAGAGGTAATTGTATCCGTGCTTGAGTGCTTGTTCGTGACGAACAAGGGGCAAGTGTGTGGGTTTTGATAGAGCCTATTTAGATCCTAACACTATGCTTGTTTGCATTATTTTGTGTACAAGATTACTGGTTTCCGGTGTTTTTGTATTTCAGGGCGAAACGAGGACCTAAGTCGGATACGCGCTAACAGGCAGCGTTTAAGGAGCGCAACACACTGCCTGCGGAGCTAGCAGCGCAAACAGGATAGGAAGTGGCAGAGTCGACTACGATGCGCAGACCGATTGCGCTAACCAGTGTGTGCAGTGCGCCATGCGCAGGATATTGGTGTTTCCAAATCTTGACACCATCAGATTTGGAAGTTGCCAAGGCCGTCCTTGGGCCTCATGAGCAGTATATAAAGAGAGGAAGGCTAGGGTTTGAGAGAGAACACCACGACACACAGAGAAACAGGAGAGAGAGGCGGAACTGAAAAACACACGAGCCTACTGAGAGGACCTGCGCTAGCCGACTGCGCCAGCCGAGACACTGCAGCCTGCACGCACCTGCTCGTTGCTGTTTTCTTGGATACTTAAGATATTATTTACTGTTTCTATGATGTTTACTACTAGCATGTCTAGCTAAACGCTTGGTATCGGTTGGGCATGATTCTATGAGTATTTCCTTTGAGACTTGTGCTTAATGCATAGTTTGTTTGCTTGTATTAATTCTGTGCACACGGTTGACAGCTAGTTGCATAAGTAGGGGAAGCCTTGAACCGCAATCTTACTCTTGTTACTTGTTTGTTATATGTTAAACTAGTTGAATAGCTTGACGGTGACAACTAGGAGTAACGCGCTAGGATAATCAGTTGCTACTGTGACATGATTCGTAGCTGCTTAGACTAGTCTTAAGAATTAATAGCTCATGAACTTTGATCGGAACATGCGCACAGGTTAGGAAGCCTTGACCGAACACTAACTTTAGTAAATCAAACTATAGACATTTAGAGTCGATGATAAGGAATACACTCATAGAGGATTGTCTGCGCCGATACTTTTCATAGTCATAGTACTTAATCTCTACTGCCTGCGCACGTCTAGTGCAATTCCTGCGTTTACTATTGTTTACTCGCGCACTTGCGCAACCCAATCATTCACACCCCAGTTTTCGTAAGTGCAGGTTACTAGTTGAAGCTAATCTACTTGTTCTCTGTGGAATCGACCCTGACTTAGCCGCTATACTAAGTGGAGAAGGAAGGAATTAATTTGACGCGCGAATCAATAGCTCTAAAGCCTTGAATACTATTTTTGCTATCGTCGATGCAAACAATTTCAAGTTGATATCCATATACGACGGAGCAAAATAGGCATGGGATATTCTTGAGACAGCTGGCAAAGTAAAAGTTCAAGAATTCAGATGATCACTGATCGCGCGTCGTCGTGCGCGTCAAATATAATCCTTCCTCTCCCACTAGTACAGCGGTTAAGTAAGGGTCGATCTCCACAGGGAGCAAGCAGTGAGTCTTAGCCAGTAACCTACACTTAAGAAAACGGGGGTTGCGTGAGTGATTGGGGGTTTTGCGCGATGCGCGAGTAGCTGTGAATATCGTAACGCAGGAAATTGCACTAGATGTGCGCAAGCAGTAGAGATGAAGTACTATCTTTATGAGAAGTGCTGGGCAGACAATCCTCCATGAATGCATTCCTTATCATCGACTCTAAACATCTATAGCTTGTGGTTTACTTGGGTTAGTGTCCGGTAAAGGCTTCCTAACATGTGCGCATGTTCCGTTCAAAGTTCATGTGCTATTAATCCTAGAACTAGACTAAACAGCTGCGAATCCTGTCACAGTAGCAACTGCCTACCCTAACTCGTTACTCCTAATTGTCACGGTAAGTTTGCGGTTCAAGGCTTCCCCTACGCATGCAACTAGTTTAACAGGTGACAAGCAAGCAACACAAGTAAGATTGCGGTTCAAGGCTTCCCCTACTCATGCAACTAACTGTCTCAGTACGCACAGAATTAATACAAGTAAATAAACTATGCATTAAGCTCAAGTCTCAAAGGTAATACATTATAGGTTCATGCCCGACCAACACTAAGTGTTTAGCTAGACATGCTAGTGGTAAACATCATAAAATAGTAAATAACAACTACTGAATCCAAGAAAACGGTAGCAAACAGTGCGTGCAGTGTCTTCTCTTGGCTGGCGCAGTCGGCTGGCGCAAATCTCCTTGACAGGTCCGTGTGTTTTCCAGTTCTGCCGCGCAGTGCCTCTGGAATGCCGCTGAGTGATGATGTTCCGCTCTCCTGAGGCCGTGGTGCTGCCTCTCCGTGTTGTTGTGAAACCCTAGACTTTCTTTGTTTAAATAGTGCCCCAGGAAGTTCATCTTTTGGCAACTTCCAAATCTGGTCACTGGGACTTTGCGCCTGGCGCACATCATTGATTGGCGCAATCGGGTAGCGCACTCTGCTGTCTTTCGCCATTTCTTCTTCTGTCTGCGCCGCTAGCTCCGCAGGCTGATCTTTCACTCCTAGAATGCTGCCTGTTAGCGCGTATCCGACTTAAGGACTCGTTCTGACCTGATATACAAAAACATTGGAAACGAGTAATCTTGCTCATGAAATATTGCAAACAAGCATAGGGTTATGACCTAAATAATGTGTATAACTAGGCTCTATCAAACCCCCCACACTTGCCCCTTGTTCGTCCCGAACAAGTACTGAAACGCGGATACAATTACCTTTTCTGGAGACTAGCGCACAGCCTTGCATTCTAGCGCAAAATGCACAGTTGCTCAACTTGTGCTGCTTTATCACCTGCGCACAACTGCACTCAATAGTTCTAATATAATAATCCCGAAATTTCATTACCTCTCAGCCGGGATGAAGATCTTTGGATGACTGGGAGATAGCTCTTCTTAGGCTCCTGGTTGTCAGCTCCCGCTCCGAAGATAGGTATATGGTTTCTTGCGCGAGCTTCTTCCAGTGCGTGATTCGTTCGCACACTTCCTGGGAACCTGAGCCTTTGATGATATCCTTTTGGTCTTGCGCACGCAGGTACTAAGTAGTGCGCATGCTGATTCTTTGTAACGCAAATCATCTGCTTCTGCTGGTATTTTTCTTTTGTACAGCTTCCTTTCCAATTTGTTTCATTCCCAGAACAGTTCCAATCTCAGCCTTCGGATAGCAGCTATGGAACTCGTTCCGCTCTCCCTCCTTGGTTTGTCTGCGCCGGTCAGCGCACGCGTTTACATCCGCGCCCGCTTTCCTTAGCTTGATTTCCAGAGAGAAGGTGGTCTGTTTTCCCACCTCGCCACGCTTTGGTTATTTCGCCTTTGCATCTGCGTGACTGAGCGCGCTCTTTTGTTCTGAAGGTTGCGAAGCACCGGCCTCCACTAGCGCACTCGACCATATACCCTGCCTTCGAAGCAAAGCGACTAACCGCCTCTCTAGAGCATTTCTATCAACTCCACATCCCCTGTATATCCCAACTAACAGGAGCAGAAAAAACGAAAAAATTATGCTAAAACAGTAGAGAACGGTGCACGCAATACGGATAGCGCAAAACAAGCTGGAGCGCATGCGCATCCTGCACCTTAGCGCACTACTGCTACTAATTCTTTTCAACTTAAACTAAGCTATACTAAAAATGCTCAAAACATGAAATGTAAGAGTAACGCTCCCCCCCACACTTGAACAGAGACGTGTCCCCACGACTCAAGCTCAAGCGCACGGAGGCTGCGCACATGCAAAATGACAAGTCCTAAACTGCCTAAAAGAAACACTAAAAACTAAAAAGAAAAATATGTAAAAATAAAAACAAGTCGGGTTACCTCCCGACAAGTGCCTTTGTTTAACGTCGTTGGCTCGACTGTACCTCGTTACGTTCCAAAACGTGCGTCTGCGACCTCCCCCACTCTTGCTCCTGAGTGTCCCTGCGCCAGTGCGTGTATTGCGTTTTCCTGGGTCCTGCGCAACGGGTGAAAAAGGTAGTCAGTATGTGATAAATCATGCGTAACGAGGATAGATGCAGAGGAAGAAGAGATATAAGCAATAGGTTCCAGTTCTCCCTCTGGTGCATCCGGTGGTGCGTCTGGCGGAGGCTCTGGCGCAATGCTCATGCGCCATCCAGCCTGAATGCGCTTGGGAACTAGCTCGCCCTGCGCATCTGCAACCAAGTCGTCTATGCTGCCCATCGCGTGCACTGTAGCGTCTTCATGAGGGTGCTGCATTCCTTTGAATATGTCGAAGTAGATCTCTTTCCTATCAACCTCCATGGACAGCGTGCCCCTCCATACGTCTATCTTCGTGCGCGCGGTCATCAGAAACGGTCTGCCTAGGAGGATCTGCGCACTGCTGGCGCTTGATTCACCCTCCATTTCGAGCACATAAAAGTCTGCTGGGAACACCAGCTCTCCTACTCGAACTAGGACATCTTCTATCATGCCTGCAGGTTGTTTGCACGATCTATCTGCTAGCTGAATTGTGAGACCTGCAGGTTTTAGTGGTCCAAGGCGCAAGGTCGCATAGAGAGAATATGGTAATAAATTGATTGATGCGCCTAAATCGATCATGCAGTTGCTTACCGTGGTTTTACCTAAGGTGCAAGGGATAGTGAATGTACCTGGATCTCGGCACTTAGGTGGTACCTTTTGTTGCACGATCGCTGAGGCCTGCGCATTTAGCATTTCCTGTGCGCATTCGCCTTGCTTGTTTGTGGCTGGCATTTCTGGTTGCGCGTTTTGCTCTGGTTGCGCACTCTGTTCTGCTGGGTCTGGGACTTGCGCAACTGGTTGCGCGGGCGCCTGCGCGGTCTGCTCCGTTCCTACTGTGCGCCCAGTCCTCAGTGTCACTGCATTGACTCCTCCTTTAGGGTTCTGAACCACTTGCGAAGGCAGGTTGCCATCGCTCTTTTTTATCTCATCCACCATGGTTGCGATCTGTGATAACTGCTTTTCGATGGATTCGAACCTCTTGTCATACTTTTCGTCATTCTTGCGCACTGTGTCTGCTAGCTGCCCCATGATATCTTCCAAGGATCGCTTTGGTTGCTGATTGTTCTGCGCTGGTGCGTCTGTGCGGCGATGCGGTGGATTGTAGGGTGCAGCTTGTTGCGTCTGCTGTGGCGCGCGCTGATCAGTGGGCTGCCTCTGGAAATTGTTCTCTTCTCTCCATCTGAATCCATTTGCAGCAAGCCCAAAGCGCGGCTGATTCTGCCTCTGCGGTCCTCTGTTGTCCCATCCTCCAAGGGCATTTACATCTCCAGTTTCTTCAAAAAGTGTTGGGCATTCGTCTGTCTTGTGCTCAGTGGACCTGCAGAATTCACATACCTTTGGCGCAACTGGTTGTGCGCTCTGCGCACTCATCACCTTCTGTAGCATGGCCTTCATTTCTTGGATCTCAGCGCTTGCCTCTACCTGATGCACAGAACGATTACGACTACTTTCAAGTGTCAATTGATGTCTTACCTGCCCAGCAGAATCTTTTATCAGCTGCCATGCATCCTCCGGGTACATGTTGCAAATGTCCCCTCCTGCGCATGCATTCAGTAGTCGCAGCTCCATGGGCAGCAGTCCATTCAGAAAGTTCTCTATCAGCACATTCTGAGGAAGCCCGTGATTGTAGCAGTTGGCTTCTAGCTCCCTGAAACGCTCGTAGTATTCTGACAGAGACTCCCCTGCGCCTTGCCTTGGCACGGCCAATTCCCTTCTAAGCAGCGCAATCTTCGCTGCTGGATAGAATTTATCTAAGAACTTCTTCTGCAGCTGCTCCCATGTGTGAATAGATCCTGCAGGTAAATTCATTAGCCAGTGTCTAGCAGTATCACTTAGTGAGAATGGAAATGCCTTCATCTTCAGCGCTTCTTCGTTCTCCCCCAAGGTCTTCATGTTCTCGCAAATGATTAAGAACTCCCGCACATGCTTGACTGGATTTTCGTTGTTCATTCCGTGAAACTTGGGCATGTGATGGATGAGTGAGCTCCTCAGTTCGAACTGTCCGTTGGGCGGAAGCACTATGCACCATGGCTGGTTAACAGTGAGTGGGGCTGACATTTCGCGCACTGTCCTGCGCCTCGCGACTGGACGAACGGGTGGCGCAATGTATGGTTCAGCGGCCATCCGTGCGTCGACCTCACGCTGCACTTCCTCTCTGAATAGGGCTGCGCGGTTATGTGCCCTTGCTTCCTCGGGGGTTCTGTCTCCCAGGTTATCTCCAACCACACTGTTATCCTCCATGTCCTGATCCAAACTCAAGAAACGAATTAAATGGCAACGAAGTTGTTGCGTCTGTCAGTGCGCAACTAGAATCTGCGTAGCGCAACTGTTTCAAGGTTGCGCAGGCGGATGTGATTGTGCGCTGTCAGAAACAACAACGAGAAAACAAAACAAAATTAAATAACTAGTTACTAAAATGAGAAATGTAAGCTAGCTAAAACTTAGCTGTGTTGCTCCCCGGCAACGGCGCCAAAATTTGATCGCGCGTCGTCGTGCGCGTCAAATATAATCCTTCCTCTCCCACTAGTACAGCGGTTAAGTAAGGGTCGATCTCCACAGGGAGCAAGCAGTGAGTCTTAGCCAGTAACCTACACTTAAGAAAACGGGGGTTGCGTGAGTGATTGGGGGTTTTGCGCGATGCGCGAGTAGCTGTGAATATCGTAACGCAGGAAATTGCACTAGACGTGCGCAAGCAGTAGAGATGAAGTACTATCTTTATGAGAAGTGCTGGGCAGACAATCCTCCATGAATGCATTCCTTATCATCGACTCTAAACATCTATAGCTTGTGGTTTACTTGGGTTAGTGTCCGGTAAAGGCTTCCTAACATGTGCGCATGTTCCGTTCAAAGTTCATGTGCTATTAATCCTAGAACTAGACTAAACAGCTGCGAATCCTGTCACAGTAGCAACTGCCTACCCTAACTCGTTACTCCTAATTGTCACGGTAAGTTTGCGGTTCAAGGCTTCCCCTACGCATGCAACTAGTTTAACAGGTGACAAGCAAGCAACACAAGTAAGATTGCGGTTCAAGGCTTCCCCTACTCATGCAACTAACTGTCTCAGTACGCACAGAATTAATACAAGTAAATAAACTATGCATTAAGCTCAAGTCTCAAAGGTAATACATTATAGGTTCATGCCCGACCAACACTAAGTGTTTAGCTAGACATGCTAGTGGTAAACATCATAAAATAGTAAATAACAACTACTGAATCCAAGAAAACGGTAGCAAACAGTGCGTGCAGTGTCTTCTCTTGGCTGGCGCAGTCGGCTGGCGCAAATCTCCTTGACAGGTCCGTGTGTTTTCCAGTTCTGCCGCGCAGTGCCTCTGGAATGCCGCTGAGTGATGATGTTCCGCTCTCCTGAGGCCGTGGTGCTGCCTCTCCGTGTTGTTGTGAAACCCTAGACTTTCTTTGTTTAAATAGTGCCCCAGGAAGTTCATCTTTTGGCAACTTCCAAATCTGGTCACTGGGACTTTGCGCCTGGCGCACAGCATTGATTGGCGCAATCGGGTAGCGCACTCTGCTGTCTTTCGCCATTTCTTCTTCTGTCTGCGCCGCTAGCTCCGCAGGCTGATCTTTCACTCCTAGAATGCTGCCTGTTAGCGCGTATCCGACTTAAGGACTCGTTCTGACCTGATATACAAAAATATTGGAAACGAGTAATCTTGCTCATGAAATATTGCAAACAAGCATAGGGTTATGACCTAAATAATGTGTATAACTAGGCTCTATCAATCACCTCCAGATTTGAGAACCTGAAGATGATGGAGGAAGAGTCCATCACATAATTCAATGCTCGTCTGTGTGGCCTGCCAACGAAGCTTATGTCCTTGAAGTACCCATATCATAAGAGAAGCTGGCCAGGAAAGTCCTCAGATCACTGACCTCAAAATTTGATATGAAGGTCACAGTCATTGAGGAAGCACAAGACATCAGAAACATGAAGCTGGAGGCCTTGATTGGATCCTTAAGGCAGTTCGAGATGAAGAGGACAGAAGATTCTACACCATCCTCTGGGAAGAATGTTGGGCTGAAGGCTGAAAACAAGGAGAAGGTAGACTAAACAGAAGAGTTGGGACAACAAATGGGTCTTCTAGCAAAGAACTTCAGGAAGCTCTTCAAGAAGATAGAGCAAACCTCCTCAGCTACAGGACAACAATCTAGTGGAAGAAATCAGTCCAAGAGAGGAGGAATTTCCCTGAGGAAAAACCGAAATACAGAACATAGTGAAGAAGAGAATAAGAACAGGTCAAAGGAATTTAATGCGGGGAATGTGAAAGATATGGTCACAGGTAGTCAGAATGCCCCAGCTATCAAAAGAAGAATAACAAATCTCTTGCTATCAATTGGAGTGATGAGGACAGTGAAGAAGAAACTGAAAAGAAAAGCTACGTTGCCTTTACCAATGTATCTACTATTGAACTTTCGGATTTAATAAACTATGGGATTGTTGAGTTTGATAGCAGTGATGATGAAGAGTTCACAAAGAATGCACTAGAAAGAGATTTTTCCTTGCTGCACAAAGAATGGATAAAAGTTGTTGAGATCAACAAGGAGCTGCAGGCCAAGCTTGTCTCTGTTGAGAAAGAAAGAGATGAACTCAAGAAGACCATCACCAACTTTTCAGAACAGACCAAGGAACTACATGAGAATGAAAAGGACAGTCCGAACAGTGAGACAGAGAAGAGAGACAAATGCACATCAACAATCCTGGATGAGATCTTGTCCCACCAAAGGTATGAGGGTGGAAAAGCCGGTCTTAGGTACACGGTAGAAAGTGGCTATGGAGTGACAACTTTTGCCAAAGCCATTGAAACATAAGCGCTTGGTTCAGAATTACACAGGAAGGAGGATCCCACCGAGCAAGAAAAATTGGTTTGGAAGAAAAAGACCAGAAGAAAGAACCAAAGGTTGCTGCAGCAACCCTTTCCGCTCCCTGGTAGAACTTCTTTGAATAAATACAAGTGTTCATTTTGCAATCAACAAAGGCATATTAAACGCGATTGCCATGTTGTAAACAAGTTTTGGGAGCCAAACACACTATCTCACCGGAGACAAAGAGGAGGTAACAGAACCTATCAAACGAACAGTTTTGCCTGCAGAGAAATAAAAGTGACCTTGGGGAAGAGTACTCCACAAGGGAACTACTGATGTACACAGATTACCCTGGACAAAGACTGTTATGCTCATGAATGAGATGAAGAAAAGGCCCCGGAATCCTAGAACACAAAAAAAAAGTGACCGAGGTTGGAAGAGAAAGAAAGATCGGAAGACAAATGTCAGTATGGGCAAACAATTCCCTCACAAAGCTCAAGCTATAACACAGACCCAATGGAGATGAAAGGCTGGTGTAATGGATCATGACCAAACTGAGGTGTCACGGCTAGAAGATGTTGCATCTAAACTGGAGGAAAGTGCTCGAGTAGAGAAATCAGAATAAAAGGTTTCGATAAAAACAAGACTTAAGTTGCTGCAGCAACTACTATCTCTCGAAGCTGACATTGTGTAAAGGGGAAGCACTAGACGAATGAATAGCTGACATGTGCCCAGAAAAATTCAAAAAGAAGAAGGGGAATAAGTGATTTTTTAGGGCTTGTATTTGCTGCTTCAAACAAAGACGATCTCCGATGACATCCTCAACTGACAAATAGCAACAATGGTGCTAGGGAGGAAAGACCACCAAAGCAAGGTCAAGCACAGGGTTGAGGAAGAGAAAGGGTGTCAGTGCTCAGAAGTCTGCTTTTGGTAGGGTCCGAGTAGCGACCTACTCCCATTCAAATAAGGGAACCTGTGGAGGTTCCGCTGCTCACTCGAAGCCAAACTATGCCTGACGAAGGGCCGGTCACAAAGAGAAGGGCGATTGAAGTTGGTAAGGACCCGTCTAGGGAGGCTGAGGAGGAACTGGTTTCGAAGAAGTAAGCGGAAGCGAAAAGGAAGAAGAAATTGCTGTAGTTTTTCATGAAGCTTGCACAATCTAAACTTTCATTCCTTTTGGTGTTTAGCACACTTTAAGCGGAAGCCAAAAGGAAGAAGAAGTTGCTCGTAGAACTTTCATTACTTTTGGTATTCAACACACTTGAGGGATGTTAAACGCAAATGTAAAAAGTAGTGTAGTTATCCAGTCTAGCTCTAGTTTTTACCAGAGTATCTGGATCAGTAGTCTAGCTGTAGTTGTGTTTTACTTTTGTCAAAATGCCAAGGGGTAGATTGTTGAGGATATGGCATCCTTGACAAAACTACTCAAGAGACTGTTGAAGCACTCTCTGAAGATTGGTGGCTGGAGCACAATCTGAAGAGTGAAAAAACAACAACAACAAAGAACCAGAGTCTGCTTCAGCAATCCCTGAAGATTTGAAGCTGAGACACTATCTAAAGAATGAGCGAGATATAGCTATGAAGAGATAGGGTCTACTTCGGCACTCCGTGATGATCCAGAGCTAGAGCAGAATACCTGATCAATCTGACATTGCACTGTGAGGCTCTGGCATGATCCAGCTAGCATCGGGGAAGCTTTGAGAGTTGTAGAGACGTCATCAAGAGCTCAGCAAATGCCAACACATGGTCAAAGAAGATAGAGATCCAAGAATCCAAATTTGGCAACAAAATCTTCAACAAACTTGCTAGAATCTAGGAGAAGATTCTGATAATGATCCTTGGCGTTTTTGCTAAAATCTAGGAAGGCGGGGACGCAGCACAGAACACACGATCAGAGAGCAAACACTGAGAGCACGGAGCAAAAAACATAGAGATCAACCATGGTAGCAAGGTTTATACCTTGAGTTGAAGACTGGTGTTGTGTGCAGAAGTAATCAGAACTCGTGGAGTTTAATTCAAGATTAGTCCGGAGTTCAACTGAAGCGCTGCCGGTTGAAGGGGAAATCGGAGCTCGGTGATTAGCCACAGACAGGCAGTGTTGCGGAGCATTGATCGAACCTACCCAATAGTGACGGAGTGAGTCATTGATTGAGGGGGAGCTGAGGGAGAGTTTGAAGAATTGAACATTGTCGAAATTACGGTAGTATAAATACGCAAACAATATTTATAATCCGAGTGACCTCGAGTCGAACCCAAGAGAAAAGCCTAGATTAGTCTAAAGCTAGCTAGTAATGCCTAATGCAAGTCTACTAAATAAAAGGGGAGGGGGATTTCCTCTAGGTAAGGTATCTCTAGTGAATACTAAAGACAAGTTCAAATTTTGGCGAAAGTAAATTAATAAAGAAAACATAGTCGGAATCCTATTTCACCCCTAGGTCATACGATTGGCAATGCAAAATAGAAATATATTCATGAGTTAATTTGATTGATTATTCTAGGCTAAAGTATCACGCATTCTAAATTCAACTCTCGCTCCTTCTCTAGAATGGGAATGATACCTAAGTGACACAATTCTCAAACTCTCGCTCTGTTGAACCGTGTATAACAAAAGTCTCCTAATCTCAACCTCTCGGTCTATTGATAGTTAACTAAAGTTCGCTCTATGCTTAGCCTAATAGAATGTGAATGTCACTCTCGCACACAAACACAATCTAAAATAATCATGCTTGATCTTCTAAACAACCGAGGTTCAGTTCTCATTCCATCCCTAGGTGTTTTATCAATTCATACTCATTTATATGTTTCGTCAAACACTTGGTGTGCATCGAATTAACATGAAGAACATGTGAAATTCGCAGTGTCTCAGTCAGACAGATTTGTGAACAAGCAGTTGCTGCAGCACACTCTTGTTCAGTCGGAAATTGTCTCAGCAAACAATAAACAAGTTGAGTTATTTATTCCCATAGTTTTATTACATTTTGCGTGAATCGATTACTCTTTTGTAGTGTTTTCGTATTGCAGGAATGTTCAAGATCGCATTGGAATTTATCGCATATTTGAAGCATTCATCCAAGTTCAAGAAGTCAACAGCAGTCAAAGTCAACCTAGAACAGCAGTCAAAGTCAACCTAGTTCAGTCAAAGTCAGCAGTCAAATTTATCGCATATTTGAAGCATTGGAATTACTATTCACGGCCGGAAAACACTATTCACCGAATTTCCATTTTAGTTCAGTTTTGTTCTACTTCAGTTTGTAGCTACTTAACCTAGTGTCTATTGTATACCATGGATATGATGAGTGGCTAAATTAATATTTCAGTTTGGGGTTTGCATTGCGACATTTAGTTTGAGGTCAATGACAACATGATTTGAGCTATTGATTTGCTGCCCTTGTATGAATGAAACAAATGCTTTGATTGTCAATTTAGCGCAGCTTAGCGGTGAGCTAATTTGATATCAATTATGTTATACTTGACTAGATTGCATTGTTGGGAAAACTTAGCGGTAGAATCAATTTGTGGTATTAGTCGAGTAACTATTGAACTTGTTCGAGAGCCTAGCGGTTAAGAATAGGTAGAATTTGGTGGTCGACGTATCTTTAGCGGGAATGTTAGACTGGGGTAGTATTCATTAGTTTATACATGTTGTTTTGTCTATGATAACTAGTTGCATTGCATTCCCCGAACTGATTTTCTATGAATTAATATCCTTAGTTATTCCTTTTTCTGTGACTTTCATTAGAACTCTATCTTACTTGCTCTCTTTGGGTTCGACCCTGCTTACCGCTTGCTAGTGTGTTAACAGGAGTTATAAATTCAAATTTGAGGCGCACGATGACGCGCTGTCAAATTTTGGCGCCGTTGCCGGGGAGAGCAACATTCAGATTTGAGTTCTAAACTTTGTCTTTCTTGTTTTTCTTAGTTTTTTTTAATTTTGCATTTAGTGCTTTTGCATCGTTTGGTAGTTTGTCTTTGCATTTCACTTGATTTTCTAGTATGTCTCATGCAGAAGGTTCTCATGGTAGTGTCCATGGTGATCATGAACCTGATCATCGCAACAACAACAATCCAATTATCCCCCCTTTCTATGATGAGCCAGAGAGAGTTTTCAACCAAAGGCAAAGGCAAGCTCGATATCATAGAGTTGAAAGAATGGATGAGCAAGATGAATATGAGTATAGACAGCCACCTCAACCTCAACCTCAACCTCAACCTCAACCTCAACAATATGCACGTGGAAGGATGAGACCACCTACACTTAAATGAACCATGGTGTATTAACACTAATCAAGATGAGGATGACTTGGAAGTGAAGACAGCAGTGGTCCATCATCTCCCAAAATTTGGAGGGCTGCCAGGAGAAGTAGCATCTAGGCATCTACAAGAATTCAACGGGATATGTCGGACTCTCAAACCATATGCTGCCCCTGAAGAGAGGTTTAAGTTAAAAGTATTTCCCTTCAGTTTAACTAACCTTGCAAAAACTTGGTTTTTATCTTTGGCTTCAGGAAGCATTCGAACTTGGGAGCAAATGCAAAGGAAGTTTCTCGATAAATATTATCCTCCTGCTAGGGCTGCCCAAGTAAGAAGAGAGCTTTCCAACATTAAACAAGGCCCAAGTGAGCCAATGTATGATTATTTGGGGAGATTCAATGCCTTAGAACAAAGCTGTTGTAATTTGAGTATGAGAGAAGAAATGCTTGTGGAATACTTATTGGATGGATTGAGACCATTAGAGAGGATGCTCTTGGATGCAGCAGCCGGGGGCACGGTTTTGAATTTGACACCTGCTGAGGTGCGAGAGCTTATCAATGAGAATGCCGAGAGTGCCAGATTTAGAGATGATACCGGAAGAAGAGATGATACAAGCCGAGCAAGGAATGTCTCCCAAATGGATTCCAATTCAAATCAAATGGCAACTGAAATCAAGGAGCTTAAGCAAATGGTGCAGAAGCTTATGGTTGGCCAAGTCAGTGAAGTTAAAGCTTGTGGACTTTATGGGACTGCGAGCCACAAAACAAATGATTGTCCTAGCTTACATGAGGAAGAGGCCGCGGATGTCAATGCTATGGGAGGATTCCAGCAGTTCAACAATAGGCAAGCGCCAAGGCAATTAAGACTTGCAGCTAACGGTTTCAGTTGAAGGAATGAAGGAGGATTTAATCAAGGACAAAATCAGAATCAGAACCAAGGACAAGGTCAAGCTTACCGCCCACCATTTCACCAACAAGAGAGATACAATGGAAATGGTAATATCAATGGTCAATTTCAGCAAAGGCGCAACTTCAATCCCAACCAAGCTGGCCCGAGCAATGTCAATCAAGAGAAGTCATTAGAGGAAGTTGTTAAAGAGATGGCGATGACTATGCAAAATAATCAAGCCAAGACCGATAGCACCATAGCTGAGTTATCTAAGCAAATGTCCCAACTCGCGGCTACCGTGTCCGAATTGAAGAATGACAAGGACAAATGGAAAGCTTCCATCAGCCTGCGCAACCTTGAAATAGTTGCGCTGTGCAGGTTATAGTTGCGCACTCACAGACTCGACAACTAAGTTGTCTTTTAATTTCGTTTTCTTTGAGTTTTAGAACAGGTCATGGAGGATAACAGTGTCATTGGAGATAACTTAGGGGACAGAACCCCAGACAATGCGAGGGCAGATAACCGCGCAGCCCTGTTCAGAGAGGAAGTGCAGCGTGAAGTTGAAGCAAGGATGGCCGCCGAAATGTATAATGCGCCACCCGCGCGACAGGTCGCGCGACGCAGAACAGTGCGCGAGATGTCAGCTCCAATCACGGTTAACCAGCCATGGTGCATAGTGCTTCCACCAGACGGTCATTTTGAGCTAAGGAGCTCGCTCATTCATCACATGCCCAAGTTTCACGGGATGAACAACGAGAACCCAGTCAAGCATGTGCGAGAATTCCTAGTTATTTGCGAGAACATGAAGGCCGAAGGGGAGAGCGACGCAGCGCTGAAAATGAAGGCGTTCCCTTTTTCATTGTGTGATACGACCAGGCGTTGGCTGATGAGCTTACCAGCAGGATCTATTCACACATGGGAGCAGCTTCAGAAGAAGTTCTTGGACAAGTTCTATCCTGCAGCCAAGATCGCGCTACTCAGGAGGGAGTTGGCCGCACCTAGGCAGGGCGCAGGAGAATCACTATCGGAGTATTATGAGCGTTTCAGGGAGCTGGAGGCTAACTGCTACAATCACGGCCTGCCCCAAAATGTGCTGATAGAGAATTTCCTAAACGGATTGCTACCCATGGAGCTGAGATTATTAAATGCATGCGTAGGAGGCGACATTTGCAACATGTATCCAGAGGACGCGTGGCAGCTGATAGAAGACTCTGCTGGACAGGTAAGACATTAGCTAACGCTTGAGAACAATCGTGCTCGTTCTGTGCATCAGGTAGAAACAAGCGCTGAGATAAAGGAGATGAAGGCCATGCTGTAGAAGCTGATGCATGCGCAGGGGGCGCAACCAGCTGCGCCAAAGGCATGCGAGTTCTGTACGTCCACTGAGCACAAAACCGATGCATGTCCCACACTTTTCGAGGAATCAGGAGATGTCAATGCTCTAGGAGGATGGGATAATAGAGGGCCGCAGAGGCAGAATCAGCCGCGTTTTGGACTAGCCGCAAATGGGTTCAGATGGAAGGAGGACAACAATTTCCAGAGCTAGTCCATGGAGCAGCGCGCACCACAACAGACGCGACAAGCTGCGCCCTACAATCCACCTCATCGCCGCACTGACGCACCAGCGCAAAACAACCAGCAGCCGAGGCGATCCTTAGAAGATATCGTGGGCTAATTAGCAGACACAGTGCGCAAGAATGATGAGAAGTATGACAAGAGGTTCGAGTCCATTGAAAAGCAGCTGTCACAGATCGCTACCACGGCGTATGAGCTGAAAAAGAGCGATGGCAACCTACCTTCGCAAGTGATTCAGAATCCCAAGGGAGGAGTCAACCCAGTGACACTAAGGACTGGGCGCACGGTAGGAACAGAGCAGACCGCAAAGGCGCCCTCGCAACCAGTTGCGCAAGCTCCAGCGCCAGCAGAGCCGGATGCGCAACCAGCAGCGCAAGCCACAAGCCAGCAAGGCGAGGCGCCAGGTATGGCGCAGTCAAAAGACAAAGACATGAATCTTACTAACATACCTACACCTTTTCCTGTACAGGCACCATTGGCTAGGAAAGAAGCGCTTGATAAGGAGCTCTACGAGTTATTCAGTAAGGTGGAAATAAACATTCCTCTTATTGAAGCAGTTCGGCCGATCCCTAGGTATGCCAAGTTTTTAAAGGAGCTGTGCACAAACAAGAGGAGGAAAGGCGAGTGCGCACAGGTAATGCTAAATGCGCAGGCTTCAGCAATCGTGCAACATAAGGTACCACCTAAATGCCGGGATCCAGGTACGTTCACCATCCCATGCACTTTAGGTAAGACCACAGTAAGCAACTGCATGATTGACTTAGGCGCATCTATAAATGTGCTTCCCTATTCCTTGTATGCGTCATTGAGCCTTGGACCACTAAAGCCTGCAGGTCTCACCATTCAACTAGCAGATCGGTCGTGCAAGCCACCGACGGGCATGATAATGGACGTCCGAGTAGGAGAGCTGGTGTTTCCAGCAGATTTCTATGTCCTAGAGATGGAGGGTGAGTCGAGCAAAGGAAGTGCGCAGATCCTATTGGGCAGACCATTTCTGATGACGGCTCGCACAAAGATTGACGTGTGGAGGGGTACGCTCTCAATGGAGGTCGACGGCAAGGAAATTCATTTTAACATATTCAAAGGGATGCAGCACCCTCATGAGGACGCCACTGTGCACGTGTTGGACAGCATAGATGACTTGGTTGCAGATGCGCAATGTGCGAACGCAGCAGAAGGACCTGAGCCACTGACACAGGCAGAGATGGAGGCGCATGAGGATGAGCTGAGCAGTGCTGAACCAGTATCCAGACAGGAACACGATATAGTTAATGTCTGCACTGCTAATAAAATCTTGCCCTCTATTGAACAAGCACCCAAGGTCGAGCTGAAGCAACTCCCCGAGCACGTCAAATACATATTCTTGGGAAATGAGGACACCCTGCCGGTAATCATAAAGAAAGAATTAGAAGAGGAGCAGGAGGCGCGATTACAGGAGGTGCTGCGCAAGAACCAGTGCGCTATAGGATGGACACTTGCTGACCTGCGCGGAGTGAGCCCGGACGTATGCATGCATAGGATTCTATTGGAAGATGGTGCTAAACCATCCAGGGAGCCTCAGCGCAGATTAAATCCGAATATGATGGAGGTGGTACAAAAGGAGATCCTGAAGCTGCTTGATGCAAAAGTTATTTACCCAATCTTGGACAGCAAATGGGTGAGTTCAGTGCACGTTGTGCCGAAGAAAGGAGGAATCACAGTGGAGGAGAATGCGCAGGACGAGCTTGTTCCCAAGCGCATTCAAACTGGATGGCACATGTGCATAGACTACAGAAAGCTTAACGCAGTCACGCGCAAGGATCATTTTCCGCTGCCCTTCATGGACCAGATGCTAGATCGAGTAGCAGGGAAGCCATACTTTTGCTTCCTGGACGGGTACTCAGGGTACAATCAGATACCCATTGCTGCGGAAGATCAAGGAAAAACTACGTTTACCTACCCATTCGGTACGTTTGCGTTTCGGCGCATGTCATTTGGGCTGTGTAACGCGCCAGGTACGTTCCAACGTCTAGTCATGAGCATCTTTTCTGATATGATTGGAATATGCATAGAGGTGTTCATGGATGATTTTACTGTGTACGGAGGTACCTTTGGCGCATGCTTGATTAATCTTGATAAGGTCTTAGCGCGCTGCATTTCAAAAAACCTAGTGCTCAATTATGAAAAATGTCATTTTATGGTATCACATGGAGTAGTACTAGGACATATTATCTCGCAGGAGGGAATCAAGGTAGATAAGGCCAAAATAGATCTTATTTCTAATCTGCCTTATTCCACTAACGTGCGCGATGTTAAATCATTCCTTGGGCATGCAGGGTTTTACAGGCGTTTCATAAAAGATTTTTCTAAGATTTGTATACCCCTGTTTAACCTCTTGCAAAAGGATGTGTGTTTCGAATTCACTGATGAGTGCAGGGCTGCGTTTGACAAACCGAAGGAGGGGCTGACGAGTGCGCCAGTGATGCGCGCGCCAGACTGGAGCCTGCCGTTTGAACTGATGACGCAATTGACTATGCAGTAGGTGCAGTCCTGGGACAGCGCGTGGACAAGAAGCCGCACGCCATCTATTATGCATCGCGCACACTTGACGCTGCGCAGAGGAACTACACCACCACGGAAAAGGAACTTCTGGCAATCGTGTTTGCACTCGAGAAGTTCCGCGAATATGTTCTAGGCGCCAGAGTCATCGTCTACGCAGACCACGCAGCAATCCGTTACCTAATGTCCTTCAGGAGTTCGACTTGGAAATCAAGGATAAGAAGGGCACGGAGAACACAGTCGCTGACCACCTGAGCATGATCGTGAAAGAGGAGGAGTCAGAGCGGATGACGGAGACATTCCCCGACGAGCATCTGATGGCGCTGACAGGTAAGGTACCATGGTATGCGCACATTGCGAATTACCTGGTCACAGGTACGTTTCCTCCTCATTTCACTAAAACCCAATGCATGAGATTAAAGCATGAGTCCAGGTATTACATTTGGGATGATCCGTATATGCTCAGAATAGGACCTGATCCGATTTTGAGGCGATGCATGCCTGACCATGAAATTAACTCTGTTTTGATGTTTTGTCATGCGCACGTATGTGGAGGACACTTTGGTCCAAAGCGCACTAGCAGAAAGATCCTGGATTGCGGATTTTATTGGCCACACTTGTTTAGTGACTCGTATAACCACTGCAGGAACTGTGACAGGTGTCAGCGCACAGGGGGAATATCAGTGCGCAATGAGATGTCGGAGACGCCAATACTAGTGGATGAAGTATTCGATATTTGGGGGATTGACTTCATGGGACCGTTTCCTCCATCTTCCGGATATGAGTATTTATTGGTCGCAGTGGATTATGTCTCCAAATGGGTTGAGGCTAAGGCCACCCGGAAGGCTGATAGTAAGACGGTCGCTGACTTTTTGAGAACTAACATCTTTTGCAGGTACGGGGTGCCTAAGGCAATCAAAAGCGACCAGGGGACACATTTTTGCAATAGGATAGTGGTGCAGGTATTCAAGCATTATGGGGTGCGCCACAAGACGTCCACCGCTTACCATCCTCAGACGAATGGCCAGGCCGAGGTTTCCAACCGAGAGATCAAGCGCATCCCGGAGAAAACTGTGAGACCGTCGTGCAAAGACTGGAGCCAGCACCTTGACGATGCGCTATGGGCATACAGGACTGCACATAAGACACCGATTGGGACTTCACCGTTTCGGTTGGTTTATGGAAAAGCGTGCCACCTGCCAGAACACAAGGCATACTGGGCATTGCGCGTTTGCAACCTGAACCTAGACGAGGCTGGTAAGGAGCGCGCATTTGAGCTCAGCGAGTTAGAAGAGCTGCGCCTAGATGCATATGAGGGGTTGCGTGATTACAAGGCGCGCACAAAGGCATTTCACGACAAAAACATCCTCAGACGCACCTTTGAGCCAGGAGACCAGGTACTATTGTTCTCCTCGCGCCTAAAGCTCATGCCTGGGAAGCTGCGCAGCAAATGGACGGGACCATACACGGTTACCAAGGTTTTCCCTTACGGAACAATCGAGTTAGAAAACGAGCACCAGCATCATTTTCAGGTCAATGGGCAGAGAGTCAAAAAGTATTTGGGAGAACCTTGGGATGGCACAGCGCGGGAAGTTGACCTGGCAGAGCCAAAAATAGAAGATGCGCAGGTTGCTGCGCCAGAGTCGCCAGCAGAGGCACCTGAGGGAGAACTGGGAACTATTGCTCATATTTCTTCTCCCTCTTTAACTAACCTCGTTACTGATGATTTATTACATGATATTAACCATGCTGACCACCCTTCCGATCCTTTGCGCAGGACTAAGAAGAACGCAACGCACACACGAGCGCGGGGACACTGAGGAGCAAGAGTGGGGGGGGGGGGTCACTGGCACACTTTTAAGCAAGTAACGAGGTACGGTCGAGCCAACGACGTTAAACAAAGGCACTTGTCGGGAGGTAACCCGACACGTTTTACTTTTACACGTTTTTTTTGCGTTACATTTACATTTCACTTTTTTTGAGCTTTGTAGTATAGCTTAGTTTAGTTGAAGGGAATAGTAGCAGTGGTGCGCTTGTGTGCGGGTTACGCACACTTTTCGGCTTGTATTGCCCTATTCACTTTGCATGCGCTGCTATCAACTGTTTAGTATATTTTTTTTCGATTTTTTTGCTCCTTTTAGTTGGGATATACAGGGGATGTGGAGTTGGCAGAAAAGCTCTAGAGAGGCGGTTAGTCGTTTTTGCTTCGAAGGTAAGGTATATGGGCGAGAGCGCTAGTGGAGGCCGGTGCTTCCCGACCTTCGGAACAATAGAGCGCGCTCAGCCACGCGAGGTGTGAAAACAGACCACCTTTCCTCTGGAAGTCGAGCGACGGAAGGCGGGCACGGGTGTAAATGCGTGCGCTGACCTACGCAATTAGATTGAAGAGGGAGAGCGGAGCGTTGTTCCATAGCTGCTATCCGGAGGCCGAGACTGGAACCGTTCTGGGAACACAGGAACCGTAGATTAAGCTGTACCAAAAGAAAAACACCAGCAGATGATATGCGCTAAAGAAACCAGCATGCGCACAACTCCGTACCAGCATGCGCAAGTTCACAAGGAAATCATCAAGAAGGCTCGAGTTCCCAGGAAGTGCGCGGAAGAATCACGCACCGGAAGAAGCTTGCGCTATTAACCATATACCCGTACTCGAAGTAAAGACTGACAACTTGGAGCCTATGAAGAGCTATCTCCCAGCCATCCGAAATGATCTCCATCCCAGCTGAGAGGTAATGAATTTTGAAATTGTTATATTAAACTGTTGAGGGCAGGTGCGCGCAGGTGATAGAGCAGCGCAAGGTGAACGGTTGTGTAGATCGCGCCAGAGTGCAAGACTGTGCACTAGACTCCAAAGAGGTAATTGTATCCGTGCTTGAGTGCTTGTTCGGGACGAACAAGGGCAAGTGTGGGGGGTTTGATAGAGCCTATTTATACGCGCTATTTAGATCTTAACACTGTGCTTGTTTGTATTATTTTGTGTACAAAATTACTGGGTTCCGGTGTTTTTGTATTCCAGGTCAAAACAAGGGCCTCAGTCGGATACGTGCTAATAGGCGCGTTTAAAGAGCGCAACACACAGCCTGGGGAGCTAGCAGCGCAAACAGGATAGGAAGTGGCAGAGTCAGACTACGGTGCGCAGACCGACTGCGCTAACCAGCGTGCGCAGTGAGCCATGCGCAGGATGTTGGTGTTTCCAAATCTTGAACACCATAGGATTTGGAAGTTGCCAAGATTTTCCTCATGAGCAGTATATAAAGAGAGGAAGGCTAGGGTTTTAAAGAGAGACAATATCGAGGAGAGAGAGCCAGAACTGAAAAACACACGAGCTGCCGCGAGGACCTGCGCTAGCAGACTGCGCGAGCCAAGAACTGCAACCTGCACGCACTGTTTGCTATTGTTTTCTTGGATACTTTAGATATTATTTACTATTTCTATGATGTTTACTACTAGCATGTCTAGCTAAACGCTTAGTATCGGTTGGGCATGAATCTATGAGTATTTCCTTTGAGACTTGTGCTTAATGCATAGCTTGTTTGCTTGTATTAATTCTGTGCACACTGTTGACAGCTAGTTGCATGAGTAGGGGAAGCCTTGAACCGCAATCTTACTCTTGTTACTTGTTGTTGTATGTTAAACTAGTTGAATAGCCTGACGGTGCCAACTAAGAGTAACGCGCTAGGATAAGCAATTACTACCTTGATCGGATTCGTAGTTGTTTAGTCTAGTTCAAGAATTAATAGCTCATGAACTTTGATCGGAACATGCGCACATGTTAGGAAGCCTTGACCGGACACTAACATTAGCAAACCAAACTGTAGACATTTAGAGTCGATGATAAGGAATACACTCATAGAGGATTGTCTGCGCCGATACTTCTCATAGTCATAGTATTTAATCTCTACTGCCTGCGCACGTCTAGTGCAATTCCTGCGTTTACTACTGTTTACTCGCGCATCGCGCAGCCCCAATCACTCACACCCCCAGTTTTCGTAAGTGCAGGATACTAGTTAAAGCTAATTTACTGCTTCCTTGTGCATTCGACCCCGACTTAACCGCTGTACTAAGTGGAAGAGGAAGGAATTAATTTGACGCGCACAACGACGCGCTATCAAATTTTGGCGCCGTTGCCGGGAAAGCAACACAGATAAGCTTTAACCAGCTTAGGTTTTCTTTTAATAGTTAGTTATTTCTGTTTGCTTTATTTTCGTTGTTGTTTCTGACAGCGCGCAATCACCATTGGCCTGCGCAACCTTGAAACAATTGCGCTGCGCAGATTCTTGTTGCGCACTGACAGACGCAACAGCTTAGTTATCTTTTAATTTCGTTTTCTTTGAGATTTAGAACAGGTCATGGAGGATAACAGTGTCGTTGGGGACAACTTAGGGGACAGAACCCCAGAGGAAGCAAGAGCACATAACCGCGTAGCCCTGTTCAGAGAGGAAGTGCAGCGCAAGGTTGAAGCAAGGAGGGCCGCTGAAGTGTATCATGCGCCACCCGTGCAACAGGCCGCGCAACGCAGAACAGTGCGCGAGATGTCAGCCCCACTCACAGTTAACCAGCCATGGTGTATCGTGCTTCCACCAGACAGTCATTTTGAGCTAAGGAGCTCGCTCATTCATCACATGCCCAAGTTCCACGGGATGAACAACGAAAATCCAGTCAAGCATGTGCGAGAGTTCCTAGTCATTTGCGAGAACATGAAGGCCGAACGGGAGAGCGACGAAGCGCTGAAGATGAAGGCATTCCCATTTTCATTGTGTGACACAGCAAGGCATTGGCTAATGAACTTACCAGCAGGATCAATTCACACATGGGAGCAGCTGCAGAAGAAGTTACTGGACAAATTTTATCCCGCAGCAAAGATTGCGCTACTCAGGAGGGAGCTGGCCGCACCTAGGCAGAGCGCAGGAGAGTCGCTGTCAGAGTATTACGAGCGTTTCAGGGAGCTAGAGGCCAACTGCTACAATCATGGCCTGCCCCAGAATGTGCTGATAGAGAATTTCCTGAATGGACTGGTGCCCATGGAGCTGAGATTATTGAACGCATGCGCAGGAGGCGACATTTGCAACATGTACCCAGAAGACGCGTGGCAGCTGATAGAAGACTCTGCTGGGTAGGTAAGACATCAGCTAACACTTGAAAATAGTCGTGCTCATTTTGTGCATCAGGTAGAAACAAGCGCTGAGATCAAGGAAATGAAGGCCATGCTGCAAAAGTTGATGAGTGCGCAAAGCGAACAACCAGTTGCGCCAAAGGTTTGCGAATTCTGCAATTCCACCGAGCACAAAACCGATGCATGTCCCACGCTGTTCGAGGAATCTGGAGATGTCAATGCTCTTGGAGGATGGGATAATAGAGGGCCACAGAGACAGAATCAGCCGCGCTTTGGACTGGCCGCAAACGGGTTCAGATGGAAAGAGGAAAACAATTTCCAGAGGCAGTCCGCGGATCAGCGCGCGCCACAGCAGACGCAGCAAGCTACGCCCTACAATCCACCGCATTGCAGCACTGACGCACCAGCGCATAACAACCAGCAACCGAGGCGATTTTTGGAAGATATCGTGGGGCAGCTAGCAGACAGAGTGCGCAAAAATGACGAGAAGTATGACAAGCGGTTCGAATCCATTGAAAAGCAACTATCACAGATCGCTACCACGGTGTATGAGCTAAAAAAGAGCGATGGCAACCTGCCTTCGCAAGTGATTCAGAACCCCAAAGGAGGAGTCAATGCAGTGACCCTGAGGACTGAACGCACGATAGGAACTGAGCAGACCACGCAGGCGCCCGCGCAACCAATTGCTCAAGTCCCGGACCCAGCGGAGAAGAATGCGCAACCGGAGCAAGACGCGCAACCAGAAGTGCCAACCACAAGCCAGCAGGGCGAAGCGCCAGGTATGACACAATTAAAAGACAAGGGCACGAATCGTACTAACATACCTGCACCTTTCCCTGTGCAGGCACCATCGGCTAGGAAGGAAGCGCTCGACAAGGAGCTCTTCGAGTTATTCAGTAAGGTGGAAATAAACATTCCCCTTATTGAAGCAGTTCGACAAATCCCTAGGTACGCCAAATTTCTAAAGGAGCTGTGCACGAACAAGCGAAGGAAAGGCGAGTGCGCACAGGTAATGCTAAATGCGCAGGCCTCAGCCATCGTACAACATAAGGTACCACCTAAGTGCCGAGACCCAGGTACATTCACCATCCCTTGCACTTTAGGTAACACCACGGTGAGCAATTGCATGATTGATTTAGGCGCATCCATAAATTTGCTACCCTATTCCCTATATGCGACATTGCGCCTTGGACCACTAAAGCCTGCAGGTCTCACCATTCAGCTAGCAGATCGGTCGTGCAAACAACCTGCGGGCATGATAGAGGATGTTCTTGTGCGAGTAGGAGAGCTGGTGTTCCCAGCAGATTTCTATGTGCTAGAAATGGAGGGGGAATCGAGCACCAGCAGTGCGCAGATCCTACTAGGCAGACCATTTCTGATGACCGCGCGCACAAAGATAGACGTATGGAGGGGCACGCTCTCCATGGAGGTTGATGGCGAAGAAATCCATTTCAACATATTGAAGGGGATGCAACACCCTCATGAAGACGCCACAGTACACACGATGGACAGCATAGATGACTTGGTCGCAGATGCGCAATGCGCAAGCGCAGAAAACAGACCTGAGACACTGGCACAAGCAGAGTTGGAGGAGCAGGAAGAGGAGCTGAGCAGTGCCGAACCAGAACTCAAACAGGTACACGATGTAGTTCATATTTGCACTGCTAATAAAATCTTTCCCTCTATTGAACAGGCACCCAAGGTCGAGCTGAAGCAACTTCCAGAGCACCTCAAATACATTTTCTTAGGAAACGAAGACACCCTGCCAGTGATTATAAAGAAAGGATTAGAAGAAGAGCAGGAGGCGCAATTATGGCAGGTGCTGCGCAGGAACCAGCGCGCTATAGGATGGACACTTGCTGATCTTCGTGGAGTGAGCCCAGACGTGTGCATGCATAGAATTCTATTGGAAGATGGTGCTAAACCATCCAGAGAGGCTTAGCGCAGATTAAACCCGAATATGATGGAGGTAGTGCAGAAGGAGATCCTAAAGTTGCTTGACGCAGGAGTCATTTACCCCATCTCAGACAGCAAATGGGTAAGTCCAGTGCACGTTGTGCCAAAGAAGGGAGGAATCACAGCGGAAGAGAATGCGCAGGGCGAGCTAATTCCCAAGCGCATACAAACTGGATGGCGCATGTGCATCGACTACAGGAAGCTTAACGCAGTCACGCGCAAGGACCATTTCCCGCTACCCTTTATGGACCAGATGCTAGACCGATTGGCAGGTAAGCCCTACTTTTGCTTTTTGGACGGATATTCAGGGTACAATCTGATACCCATAGCTGCGGAAGATCAGGAGAAGACCACGTTCACTTGCCCGTTCGGTACTTTTGGGTTTCGGCGCATGTCATTTGGGCTGTGTAACGCGCCAGGTACGTTCCAACGTCTAGTCATGAGCATTTTTTGTGATATGATTGGTATATGCATAGAAGTGTTCATGGATGATTTTACTGTTTATGGAGGTACCTTTGATGCATGCTTAACTCATCTTGATAAGGTCTTAGCGTGCTGCATTTCTAAGAACCTAGTGCTCAATTATGAAAAATGTCATTTTATGGTAACGCATGGTGTAGTACTAGGACATATCATCTCAGAGGAGGGGATCAAGGTAGATAAAGCTAAAATTGATCTTATTTCCAATCTACCTTATGCCACTAGCGTGCGCGATGTGAAATCATTCCTTGGGCATGCCGGGTTTTACAGGCGCTTCATAAAAGATTTTTCTAAGATTTGTATACCCCTGTCTAACCTCTTGCAAAAGGATGTGCGCATGTTCCGATCAAAGTTCATGAGCTATTAATTCTTAAGACTAGCCTAAGCAGCTGCGAATCCTGTCACAGTAGCAACTGATTATCCTAGCGCGTTACTCCTAGTCGTCACCATCAGGCTATTCAACTAGTTTAACATATAACAAACAAGCAACAAGAGTAAGATTGCGGTTCCAGGCTTCCCCTACTCATGCAACTAGCTGTCAACAGTGTGCACATAATTAATATAAGCAAACAAGCTATGCATTAAGCGCAAGTCTCAAAGGAAATACTCATAGATTCATGCCCTACCGATACTAAGCGTTTAGCTAGACATGCTAGTAGTAAACATCATAGAAACAGTAAATAATATCTAAAGTATAAAGAAACAGCAACTAGCAGGTGCGTGCAGGTTGCAGTGTCTCGGCTGGCGCAATCGGCTAGCGCAGGTCCTCGCAGTAAGCTCGTGTGTTTTTGCTCCTGGCTCTCTCTCCTTGATATCTTGTGTGTCTCTTCAAACCCTAGCGTTCCCCTCTTTATATACTGCTCAAGAGGCCCAACCTTGGCAACTTCCAAATCTGGTGGTGTCAGGATTTGGAAACACCACTATCTGCGTATGGCGCACGGCATCTTGGTTAGCGCAATCGGTTAGCGCACCGTTGTCGACTCTGCCAACTCTCTGTTTGCGCCGCTAGCTCCGCAGGCTGTGTGATGCGCGTCCTAAACGCTGCCTGTTAGCGCGTATCCGACTTAGGCCCTCGTTTTGCCCTGAAATATAAAAACACTTGAAACCAGTAATCTTGTACATAAAATAATGCAAACAAGCATAGGGTTAGGATCTAAATAATGTGTATAAATAGGCTCTATCACTTCCCCATCTACCACTATGGATAGATCACCTGTAAACGTATCGATCTTCATCTTCGCGGTCACCATGAAGCGTCTTCCTAGCAGGACTGGTGAAGTGCCTATCATTCCATCACCCTCCATTTTCATCACATAAAAATATGCAAAGAACACAAGCTGTCCTACGTGCGCTAACATGTCAACAACAATACCCTCTGGCTTACAACATGATCTATCTGCTAGTTGAATAATCAAGTCACTGGGTTTCAAAGGACCGACACACAATGCTCTATATAAAGAGTAAGGCAACACATTAATTGATGCACTTAAATCCACTTTGACTTTACCAATGATGCACAAAATCGTAAATGTACCTGGATCCTTACATTTTTGTGCTACCTTGAACTGAAGAATGTCTGATATGTTTTGCCTCAGATTCACCTGCTCAGGTTTTAGTCCTCCTCTTCAGCTAGTGCACAATTCCTTAAGGAACTTAGCATATTTCAGGGTCTACTTTATCGCGTCAAGGAGTGGGATTTTGATATCGACCTTGCTAAACAACTCCAATAAATTTTGATCCACTGACAGCACGTCGATTTTTGCTCCAAAATTAAATTTATATTACCTACTTATTAGCTAGTGATAAGCAGGGTTGAACCCAAAGAGAGCAATTAGTTATAGAGTTCTACTACCAATTGTGACAAAAAGGGGGGGTTTGCAAGAAAATTGTTGTTTATCAATTTCAGAAAAAATCAGTGCAGGGATATGCATTGCAACTGGTAATCATCGATCGAACATGCATCAGTTAGTAAAGCTACTGTTCTAGTCTAACAATCCTGCTAAGGTAATGCCGGCTTCAATGTTCTACCTACTCTTAATCGCTAAGTTCTCTAATAGGTTAACAATTACTCGATTAACAATACCAAATTAGTTCTACCGCTAGGCTTAGCTAGTAGGGCAGTCAATCCTAGTATCACGCAATAGATATCAATTCAGTTTCACCGCTAGGCTATGCTAACTTGATAATCATGCATGCAATAGTGATTCACTTAATCGAATCATGAAACATAAGTATCTTAAACCGTACGTTGCAATACAAATCCCCAAATTGAATTAGGATTTAGCTACTTCAATTCATCTACGAACAATGAAAGTAAAGAGTTAAGAAAAATACTAAAATTCACAGAACCACTGAGTTGCAGATGTTGAACAAGCAGTTTCTACGGCACACCCTTGAACACCCAAATCTGATGCAGCAAGATAGAACAAGGAACAAAGGTTTGTTCACCCAGTTCGGCCAATCTGCCTACGTCTAAGAAGGGCTAAAATCCAACCCTCAATCCACTAGTTTCTCAAGTCCACGGTACAACACGGTTCGACTCAACGCAACCTATGCTACTTGACCTAAACTAGTCACACAATCAGAACAGGCTCTGACTTGTGTATAGCACACCTACAGACTTGAAATAATTTAGAATAGCAACAAATCAGTCCCACACACAATCTCTGCAGATTGCTATAGCACCTGCTGTAGCACACAGCTGGTACCTAAACTGTCCGCGTCGCTCCAAGCCTTCTGCTGAGCCGGTCGAACCTCTCCACGAGCACTGCACTCTCAGGAGCACTCCCCCTCACTCAGTGACCACCAGCCACTAGTGAGTTTTGTCGTCCAGTCACTTGACCGAGTTCTTCCACTCGTCAATACCTCCCCAGCCTCCCTTGATCAACCAACAAACATTGCTGCTCTGAATTGGCTTCCTGATCAAGCTATGATCAGACTCTGCAAGTCTTGATCACACACTGCTTCAATCACCTCAGCTCTGCGCTCACGCTCTGCTCTCGGTGATAATCGAAGATCCTCGCACTTGAATTCTATCCTCTTGATATTCTATGAATGCTCTCGTGTTTTATCTCTTCACTTCGATACCTTCAACACTCTGAGCAGCCTCCCTTAAATAGGATTACCAAGTTTCACCATTCACACTTTTAGCGATTTCCTTCAAACAACAATATCTCCTAATTTATAGGAGATTTGATTTGATTTGCAAATATAATCTTCTACAAACAAATCTTTTTGGCCAACTGAGTATCTCCACTGGAATATTCTCTCTACCTTGATGCTAATGGATGCGCTGCCAAGCTCCTTCCGAGAAGATCCGAGTTGCTGCTGACGAACAGAAGTTGTAGGTTCCTAAACCAGCTCCTGCTATAGCAGCAGCTTGTTCACTCGTGCTGGTTTTGTCAAAGACTGCCATACTGCATCATCAATCTCCCCCTTGGCATTTTGACAAAACCCTTGGCCACAGATGAAGTTTTCACGAAAAAATAAATATTAAACTACTTAGTAACAGTGTCAAAGTAAACGTAAGATGTGGCCACACTCGGGCTAAGCTAAGCCACGCAGGGCAAAAACAAACATCTAAGAGATTTCATTTGGCCTTCATTTACTCTCCCCCTTTTTGACACAAATGGACAAGGGGGAAACACATCAGAGCTCAGGAGGACATGACATAGAGACCCAACGCGGATCTCAGTGCTTCAAATCTGGCTGTATCCAAAGGCTTGGTGAAGACGTCTGCAAACTGACTTTTTGTACCAATATGCTGTAGAGCAATTGTTTTCTTCTCCACGAGATCCCGAATGCAGTGGTGTCTGATATCAATATGCTTGGTCCTCGAATGTTGTACTGAGTTCTTGGAAATGCTGATAGCACTCAGATTGTCACAGTGATATGCGTCGTTGTGCGCGCCAAACTTATATTTATATCTCCAAGCTTTTAGCTAGTGTAGCGACAAGCAAGGGTCGAGCCCAAGAGAACTGACTGTGAAGCGATTTCCTGTACATACTGAACTAAAGGGGGTTTAAGTAAATGGTCGCAAAAACGAATGTAAGAAATGTGTGACTGTCAATCGAGAGAAATATTCAGCTCAGGGAATTCAATAGTGACTGTTATCATCGACTTCTAAAGATACGATCCTATTCAAACGTTTGGTCACTCGGACAAAGGCAATAACCTAAAGTATCCCGACAAAGGTGATACTAGACCTGGATTTTACTACTTGCTTCCACGACAAAGTTTCGACAAGAGTTAATAATTAGAATTGATGAGCGGATACTTTCACGACAAAGTATACGCTAACCACAAAATACAATTCATGCGATTCAAGATCCAGAGGTACGATTAAATAAAAACATGCATTAAATCCAAGTCTCAAACATGAATGTCACTAACTGAAAATCCCTAAACTGAAACAGAAATTTAGCTACTCATAGTCATAACTGAAAAATACATTAAACTGAAAAGAACGAAAATACTATTCACGATCACTGTTCACGCCGGACTCAAGAATTCCGTCCGTCCGTCTCTATTCCAAACCTCTGTCGTCCAAGTTGTTGTCTCACTCTCTCTCGAAACCCTAGTTGAAATCGGGCTTAAAAATTGATTCGGGCAGCGGGCCCGATTGCTGACGTCATCATTTGCATTCCGCTTCTGAAGAAGACATTAGTCGCGCTCCTCATGTAGACATTATATGCACGCTCGAAGAAGACATTAACTCAGCTAAAGTGTGTTGCCGGCGCGGTAGTGTCTGCAGTGTCCGAAACTCGCTTGTTTGACCCTTTAGACCTCCGAATCTCGTCTGGATATAAACTTGAGAATTGTAGCCCCCTTGAGTTAACTATCCAACAAGGTATAACACGCCTCAATTGGATTAGAATCATGCGCTCGGAGAGCCTTCGACTAGGGATAGGTCAATCTGCCCAGATTTGCTGTATATCCATCCAAATGCGCAATAAAGTTCTAAGTGGTCTTGATACACCTGCGATGCGAAATACTACAAAGAAGTAATCTATGACAAACAAAATGTAACTAAACAATAGGAGCGCAACCAGCTGCGCCAAAGGCGTGTGAGTTCTGCACATCCACTGAGCACAAAACCGACGCATGTGCCACACTTTTCGAGGAATCAGGAGATGTCAATGCTCTAGGAGGATGGGATAATAGAGGGCCACAGAGGCAGAATCAGCCGCAAATGTGTTCAGATGGAAGGAGGAAAATAATTTCCAGAGGCAGTCCGCGGACCAGCGCGCACCACAGCAGACGCAATAAGCTGCGCCCTACAATCCACCGCATCACCGCACTGACGCACCAGCACCAAACAACCAGCAACCGAGGCGATCCTTAGAAGATATCGTGGGGCAGCTAGCAGACACAGTGCGCAAGAATGATGAGAAATATGACAAGAGGTTCGAGTCCATTGAGAAGCAGCTATCACAGATTGCTACCACAGTGTATGAGCTGAAAAAGAGCGATGGCAACCTACCTTCACAAGTGATCCAGAATCCCAAGGGAGGAGTCAACGCAGTGACACTGAGGACTGGGCGCACGGTAGGAATAGAGTAGACCGCAAAGGCGCCCGCGCAACCAGTTGCGCAAGCTCCAGATCCAGCAGAGCCAGATGAGTAACCAGAAGCGCCAGCCACAAGCCAGCAGGGCGAGGCGCCAGGTATGGCGCAATCCAAAGACAAAGGCATGAATTTTACTAACATACCTGCACCTTTCCCTGTACAGACACCATCGGCTAGGAAGGAAGCGCTTGATAAGGAGCTCTACGAGTTATTCAGTAAGGTGGAAATAAACATTCCCCTTATTGAAGCAGTTCGGCAAATCCCTAGGTACGCCAAATTTTTAAAGGAGCTGTGCACAAACAAGAGGAGGAAAGGCGAGTGCCCACAGGTAATGCTAAATGCACAGGCCTCGGCGATCGTGCAGTAAGGTACCACCTAAATGCCGAGATCCAGGTACATTCACCATTCTATGCTGAAATTTCAAGTGTCTCTACTTATGCAGATTTGTGAACTAGCAGTTGCTGCAGCACACTCTTGTTCACTTAAATGTAGGCACAGCAGACAATGAATAGGACACAGATTTGTTCACCCAGTTCGGCCAATCTGCCTACGTCTGGGGAGGACTATTCTCCAGTCCTCAATCCACTCAACCAAAGGTTCAGATCACACTAGGTTACAACGCACGCAACCTATGCTACTTTAACCCCGTGTGGACTACTCAACACAATCAGAACAAGCTCTGATTTGTGCCAGCACACCCTCTACAATATGTCAGTCTAGAATAGCTACAATCCTCTTCAAGAACTCAGCCTATTCTAGCCTACACTACTCAGCAGGGTTGCTGCAGCAACAGCTGTAACACCAGCTGAAGCACTCTGTCCGCGTCGCTCTAAGGCCTCCTGCCGAGCCGATCGAACCACTCCAAGAGCGCTGCACACTCTGAGTAACTCCCCCTCACTCAGTGACCACCTGCCACTAGTGAGTTCTTCCGCACGAACCTCGACCGAGCCTTCCACCCGTCAGCTCTCCCGCGGCTGCCTTTGATCAACCAACAAGCTCCACAGCTCTAACTTGGCTTCCAGATCAAAGCACGAATCAGTCTCTGCAAGACCTGACTCTCTTCTGCAATACGCACCACAGCTCTGTGCTCAACGCTCTGCCCGTGTATGTTGATCGAAGAACAACTTCCGTAGCACACCCAGAAAAAAATCCTCTCTCTGAATTTCGTGTCTACGCTCGTGTATCACTCAGTTTCGATCAGCCTCTTCAGCCCTCAAACCTTCTGCTTAAATACCCTCACCACTTTAAGCAATTTCCAGGTTTAGCCCATAATCCCACAAGATCAATTATCTCCTAAAATCTAGGAGATTAGATTTGATTAATATCTTCAATGCCAATCTGCTTTTCGGACAAGTGAACCGTGCTGGAAAAATGCTTAGCAGCATTTTAGAAAAAACTCCTAAGAGCAAGAACACAAACTGCCATACCTTCAAGACGCACACAGCACAAACTGTTACTCGGACAGATGAACCAGCATTTGAACCAGCACCTGCTGCAGCACCCCTGCTGTATCTGTTGCTAGCTGTTCTGCTTGATTGCTTGAGCTGCAGCAGCTCCTTGTTCACAAATGACATATGTTGGTTTTGGCAAAACTGCCACACTTGCATTATCATATGCACTTTAGGTAAGACCACAGTTAGCAATTTCATGATTGACTTAGGCGCATCTAAAAATGTGTTACCCTATTCCCTGTATGCGTCATTGCGCCTTGGACCACTAAAGCCTGCAGGTCTCACCATTCAGCTAGCAGATCGGTCGTGCAAGCAACCCACGGGCATGATCGAGGACGTTCTTGTCCGAATAGGAGAGCTGGTGTTCCCAGCAGATTTCTATGTCCTAGAAATGGAGGGTGAGTCAAGCAAAGGCAGTGCGCAGATCCTACTGGGCAGACCATTTCTGATGACAGCGCGCACAAAGATAGACGTGTGGAGGGGTACGCTCTCAATGGAGGTCGATGGCGAGGAGATTCATTTTAATATATTCAAAGGGATGCAACACCCTCATGAGGATGCCACAGTGCACGCAATGGACAGCATAGACGACTTGGTTGCAGATGCAAATTGTGCAAGCGCAGCAGAAGAACCTGAAACACTGGCACATGCAGCGTTGAAGGCGCAAGAGGAAGAGCTGAGCAGTGCTGAACCAGAATCCAGACAGGTACACGATATAGTTAATGTCTGCACTGCTAATAAAATCTATCGAACAGGCACCCAAGGTCGAGCTGAAGCAACTCCCAGAGCACCTCAAATACATATTCTTGGGAAATGAGGACACCCTGCCAGTAATCATAAAGAAAGGATTAGAAAAGGAGCAGGAGGCGCGATTACAGCAGGTGCTGCGCAAGAACCAGCGCGCTATAGGATGGACACTTGCTGACCTGCCAGAGTGAGCCCGGACGTATGCATGCATAGGATTCTATTGGAAGATGGTGCCAAACCATCCAGGGAGCCTCAGCGCAGATTGAACCCGAATATGATGGAGGTGGTACAGAAGGAGATCCTGAAGTTGCTTGACGCAGGAGTCATTTACCCAATTTCGGACAGCAAATGGGTAAGTCCAGTGCACGTTGTGCCGAAGAAAGGAGGAATCACAGTAGAGGAGAATGCGCAGGGCGAGCTAGTTCGCAAGCGCAAGCAAACTGGATGGCGCATGTGCATTGATAGAGCCTAGTTATACACATTATTTAGGTCATAACCCTATGCTTGTTTGCAATATTTCATGAGCAAGATTACTCGTTTCCAATGTTTTTGTATATCAGGTCAAAACGAGTCCTTAAGTCGGATACGCGCTAACAGGCAGCGTTCTAGGAGTGAAAGATCAGCCTGAGGAGCTAGCGGCGCAAACAGAAGAAGAAATGGCGAAAGACAGCAGAGGTGCGCTAACCATATGCGCTAGCCGATGCCGTGCGCCAGGCGCAAAATCCAGTGACCAGATTTGGAAGTTGCCAAAGGTGAACTTCCTGGGCAGTATATAAAGGAGAGGAGGTCTAGGGTTTCAGAACAACACGGAGAGGCAGCACCACGGCCTCAGAGGAGGCACTGCGCGGCAGAATTGGAAAACACACGGACCTGTTGAGAGGATTTGCGCCAGCCGACTGCGCCAGCCAAGAGAAGACACTGCACGCACTATTTGCTACCGTTTTCTCTGATACAGTAGTTGTTATTTACTATTTTATGATGTTTACCACTAGCATGTCTAGCTAAACACTTAGTGTTGGTCGGGCATGAACCTATGATGTATTACCTTTGAGACTTGAGCTTAATGCATAGTTTATTTACTTGTATTAATTCTGTGCGTACTGAGACAGTTAGTTGCATGAGTAGGGGAAGCCTTGAACCGCAATCTTACTTGTGTTGCTTGCTTGTCACCTGTTAAACTAGTTGCATGCGTAGGGGAAGCCTTGAACCGCAAACTTACCGTGACAATTAGGAGTAACGAGTTAGGGTAGGCAGTTGCTACTGTGACAGGATTCGCTGCTGTTTAGTCTAGTTCTAGGATTAATAGCACATGAACTTTGAACGGAACATGCGCGTGTGTTAGGAAGCCTTTACCGGACACTAACCCAAGTAGGACACAAACTATAGACATTTAGAGTCGATGATAAGGAATGCATTCATAGAGGATTGTCTGCCCAGCACTTCTCATAAACATAGTATCTCATCTTTACTGCTTGCGCACGTCTAGTGCAATTCCCCGCGTTACGATATTCACTGCTACTCGCGCATCGCGCAAAACCCCCAATCACTCACGCAACCCCCGTTTTCTTAAGTGTAGGTTACTGGCTAAGACTCACTGCTTGCTCCCTGTGGAGATCGACCCTTACTTAACCGCTGTACTAGTGGGAGAGGAAGGATTATATTTGACGCGCACGACGACGCGCGATCATGCATCGACTACAGAAAGCTTAACGCAGTCACGCGCAAGGACCATTTCCCGCTACCCTTCATGGACCAGATGCTAGATCGATTAGCAGGGAAGCCTTACTTTTGTTTCTTGGACGGGTACTCAGGGTACAATCAGATACCCATTGCTACGGAAGATCAGGAGAAAACCACGTTTACCTGCCCATTCAGTACTTTTGCGTTTCGGCGCATGTCATTTTGGCTGTGTAACGCGCCAGGTACGTTCCAACGACTAGTCATGAGCATTTTTTCTGATATGATTGGTATATGCATAGAGGTGTTCATGGATGATTTTACTGTGTACGGAGGTACCTTTGACGCGTGCTTAACTCATCTTGATAAGGTCTTAGCGCGCTGCATTTCAAAAAACCTAGTGCTCAATTATGAAAAATGTCATTTTATGGTATCACATGGAGTAGTACTAGGACATATTATCTCACAGGAGGGGATCAAGGTAGATAAGGCCAAAATAGATCTTATTTCTAATCTGCCTTATTCCACTAACGTGCGCGATGTGAAATCATTCCTTGGGCATGCTGGGTTTTACAGGCGCTTCATAAAAGATTTTTCTAAGATTTGTATACCCCTGTCTAACCTCTTGCAAAAGGATGTGTGTTTCGAATTTACTGATGAGTGCAGAGCCGCGCTTGATAAGCTGAAGGAGGCGCTGACCAGTGTGCCAGTGATGTGCGCGCCAGACTGGAACCTGCAGTTTGAACTGATGTGCGATGCAAGCGACTATGCAGTAGGTGCAGTCCTGGGACAGCGCGTGGACAAGACGCCGCATGCCATCTATTATGCATCTCGCACACTGGACGCTGCGCAGAGGAACTACACCACCACGGAGAAGGAACTTCTAGCAATCGTGTTTGCGCTGGAGAAGTTCCGCGCATATGTTCTAGGCGCCAGAGTCATCGTCTACACAGACCACGCAGCAATCCGTTACCTAATGTCCAAGAAGGAGACTAAGCCGCGCCTCATGCGCTTGGTGCTCTTGCTTCAGGAATTCGACTTGGAAATCAAGGATAAGAAGGGCACGGAGAACACAGTCGCGGATCACCTGAGCAGGATCGTGAAAGCAGAGGAGCCAGGGCAGATCACGGAGACATTCCCTGACGAGCATCTGATGGCGCTGACAGGTAAGGTACCATGGTATGCGCACATTGCGAATTACCTGGTCACAGGTACGTTTCCTTCCCATTTCACTAAAACCCAATGCATCAGATTAAAGCATGAGTCCAGGTATTACATTTGGGATGATCCGTATATGCTCAGAATAGGACCTGATCAGATTTTGAGACGCTGCGTACCTGACCATGAAATTAACTCTGTTTTGATGTTTTGTCATGCGCACGCATGTGGAGGACACTTTGGTCCAAAGAGCACGAGCAGAAAGATCCTGGATTGCGGATTTTATTGGCCGCACTTGTTTAGTGACTCGTATAACCACTGCAGGAACTGTGACAGGTGCCAGCACACAGGAGGCATATCAGCGCGCAACGAGATGCCGCAGACGCCAATTCTAGTTGATGAAGTATTCGATATTTTGGGGATGGACTTCATGGGGCCATTTCCTCCATCTTCCGGATATGAGTATATATTGGTCGCGGTGGATTATGTCTCCAAATGGGTTGAGGCCAAGGCCACCCGGAAGGATGATGGTAAGACGGTCGCTGAATTTTTACAAACTAACATATTTTGCAGGTACGAAGTGCCTAAGGCAGTCATAAGCGACTAGAGGACGCATTTTTGCAATAGGATTGTGGCGCAGGTGTTCAAGCATTATGAAGTGCGCCATAAGACGTCCACCGCTTACCACCCTCAGACGAATGGCCAGGCTGAGGTCTCCAACAGAGAGATCAAGCGCATCATGGAGAAAACAGTGAGACCGTCGTGCAAAGACTTGAGCCAGCGCCTTGATGATGCGCTATGGGCATACCGAACTGCACATAAGACACCAATTGGGACTTCACCGTTTCGGTTGGTTTATGGAAAAGCGTGCCACCTGCCAGTGGAGTTAGAGCACAAAGCATACTGGGCATTGCGCGTTTGCAACCTGAACCTAGACGAAGCTGGTAAGGAGCGCGCATTTGAGCTGAGCGAATTAGAAGAGCTGCGCTTGGATGCATATGAGGGACTGCGCGACTACAAGGCGCACACATAGGCATTTCATGACAACAATATCCTCAGACGCACTTTTGAGCTAGGAGACCAGGTACTATTGTTCTCCTCGCACCTAAAGCTCATGCCTGGGAAACTGCGCAGCAAATGGACGGGACCATACACGGTTACCGAGGTTTTCCCCTACGGAACAATCGAGTTAGAAAACGAGCACCGGCATCGTTTTCAGGTCAATGGGCAGAGAGTCAAAAAGTATTTAGGAGAACCTTGGGATGGTACAGCGCGCGAAGTTGAATTAGCGGAGCCAGAGATAGCAGATGCGCATGTTGCTGCGCCAGAAGCGCCCCCAGATGCACCAGAGGGAGAACTAGGAACTATTGCTCATATTTCTTCTTCCTCTTTACCTACCCTCGTTACTTATGATTTGTCACATACTATTAACCATGCTAACCACCCTTCCGATCCTTTGCGCAGAAACAAGAAGAACGCAACACACGCACGAGTGCGGGGTCACTCGGGAGCAAGAGTGGGGGAGGTCGCTGGTACACTTTCACACGAGTAACGAGGTACAGTCGAGCCAACGACGTTAAACAAAGGCACTTGTCGGGAGGTAACCCGACACGTTCTACTTTTACATGTTTTTCTTTTAGTTTTTCTAGTGTCTTTTAGCTAGTTTAGGACTTGTAGTTTTTTAGTCGCGCAGCAGTGCCCAGATCAGTGCGCAGGACAGATGCGCCAGTCAGGGGGTATATAAGGGCAGTACTTAGAAAAAATTTCAGCACTTTTCACACTCGACCATTGCAAGAAGCTCCCGCCCTCAGCAACCGCTCACCGTCCGGCACTCAACAAGGCATCCGTTTAGAGAGAATCGCAGAGCTTACAGTCGCACCCTCACCAGGTAACCCTTCCCCTCAGATTTGAGCCGATTGAGTTAGGGTTTGTCCGATAAGAGGAGTGCCCTAGGTTTGAAATCGCACTTAGCTAGCCTGCACCATTTGGAGCTCTGGTTAGTGGGTTTTGTAGGCCGACGGTAGGCGATCATTTGGTGAGAATTTCAGGGCATTTGTGAGCGTTGACCTTAGTTGACCGGAGGAACCCTAGCGCACCTTGCAGCCTGCCGAGGATCAAGCGACCCCAGCTTCTTTCGCCAGCAAGTATGATGCCTTTCTGAGGCTGGAGATGTACGGGACTCCGTACATCAGCAGGGAGTTCCTGCGAGAGGTAGGGATGGAGGACCTCATTGTGGAGAAGCTCGCCCTGGCGGGCTGGGAGGCGCTGCTGGAGATCAGCAGCGCAGCGGATAAGGAGGATACATGTGAGTTTTTAGCGTCACTGGAGACGGCCGATCTGGAGATAAGGTACCGGCACAGAGGGGTCTGGTACATTGCCTCGGCTGTTCCCCTGGACCGTGCCCATATGCGCAGATAAGAGCGGTAGCCGTGAGAGAGGATGGTACATTGGAATGGTGCTACCGGCTGCAGCCGGCCAGAGCGCCGAGACAAAGAGCAGAAAGCAGCGCGCAACCAGAGGAGGCTGCGGAGGAAATGGAGAGGGACGAGGCCCCAGAGCCAGTTGCGCCTCTAGTCAGGCGCATGAGGACTCGTACGCAGACTGGAGCGCGCCGGGGGGCAAGTGCACCGCAGGGGAAGCCAGTTACCATTGCCATTGAGGATTCTCCCCCGCGTGCACAAGGAAAGCGCCCCAGGACGGAGGCAGAAGAGGCGCCTGAGTAGGTACCAGAGGAGCGGCGCATGATGTTCAACGTCATGCACGTGCTCGAGTATTTAGCGCCAGAGGGGGCAGACTTGAGCATGAGCCCACCATCAGGGTGGAGATTTGGAGATTCTATCCCCCCTCTCCTCAAGGATCTCCCAGCGAGCCGCCTCCAGGATCTCCCAGCGAGCCGCGCCAGCGAGCCAGCCCTCCTATCCAGTCCCCGGTGCATACAGCAGAGCCCACCCTAGTAGTAGACCCAGTACTAGCACCTGCACCACCCCCTGCCCAGCCTTCTGTTCAGAGGTCCCCTGAAGCCGATCCCATCATTAGTTCCAGCTCAGATTCGTTATGGGATCCTATCTCAAAGGACAACCTCGTGGCTCAGCCCGCCACCATTTCTGTAGTGCCGCCAGCCTCCAGCACCGAGTACGAGACGGATTCTTCAGAGGAGGAGGCGCACGGATCAGCGGCTGAGTCCAGCTCCGAGGACATGTAGGGCTGCAGGGAGGGCGCGCATTTCTTTCGGGTGGTTTCCTATTTTCTATCTTTTTGAACCAACTGTTGCTATATTTTGCTATATTTTTCTGACTATTGTGCTGAATATTTTGTGACCCCGTTGTTATATTTTGCTGCGATGACCATATGTTTTTTATTCTTATGTTCTTTGTTTTGCTTGCATGCATGTGTGCGCTCTCCGTGCGCCTGAGCTTGAGTCGTGGGGACGCGTCTCTGTTTAAGTGTGGGGGAGGGGAGCGTTACATTTACATTTCACTTTTCGAGCTTTGTAGTGTAGCTTAGTTTAGTTAAAGAGAATAGTAGCAGTGGTGCGCTAGTGTACGGGTTGCACACACTGTTCGGCTTGTATTGCGCTATTCATATTGCATGCGCTGCTATCAACTGTTTTAGTATATTTTTTTCGTTTTTTTTCTGCTCCTATTAGTTGGAATTTACAGGGGATGTGGAGTTGACAGAAACGCTCTAGAGAGGCGGTTAGTCGTTTGAGCTTCGAAGGTGAGGTATATGGTCGAGAGCGCTAGTGGAGGCCGGTGCTTCGCGACCTTCGGAACAAGAGAGCGCGCTCAGCCACGCAGATGCCGAAGGCGAATACCCAAAGCATGGCGAGGTGGGAAAACAGACCACCTTTCCTCTGGTAGTCTAGCTAGGGAAGGCGGGCGCGGGTGTAAACGCGTGCGCTGACCTGTGCAAATAGACCAAGGAGGGAGAGCGGAGCGTTGTTCCATAGCTGCTATCCGGAGGCCGAGACTGGAACCGTTCTGGGAACATAGGAATCATAGATAAAGCTGTACAAAAAGAAAAACACCAGCAGATGTGATCGCGCGTCGTTGTACGCGTAAAATTAATCCTTCCTCTTCCACTAGTACAGCGGTTAAGTCAGGGTCGATCTCCACAGGGAGCAAGCAGTTCAGTTTTAACCAGTGACCTACACTTACGAAAGCTGGGGGTGTGAGTGATTGGGGTTGCGCTATGCGCGAGTAAACAGTCGTAAACGCAGGAATTGCACTAGACGTGCGCAGGCAGTAGAGATTAAGTACTATGACTATGAGAAGTATCGGCGCAGACAATCCTCTATGAGTGTATTCCTTATCATCGACCCTAAATGCCTATAGTTTGGTTTGCTAATGTTAGTGTCCGATCAAGGCTTCCTAACATGTGCGCATGTTCCGATCAAAGTTCATGAGCTATTAATTCTTGGCCTAGACTAAACAACTACGAATCCGATCAAGGTAGTAATTGCTTATCCTAGCTCGTTACTCCTAGTTGGCACCGTCAGGCTATTCAACTAGTTCAACATACAACAACAAGCAACAAGAGTAAGATTGCGGTTCAAGGCTTCCCCTACTCATGTAACAAGCTGCCAGCAATGTGCACAGAATTAATACAAGCAAACAAGCTATGCATTAAGCGCAAGTCTCAAAGGAAATACCCATAGATTCATGCCCAACCGATACTAAGCGTTTAGCTAGACATGCTAGTGGTAAACATCATAGAAACACTAAATAATAACTAAGGTGTCCAAGAAAACAATAGCAAACAGTGCGTGCAGATTGCAGTCTTGGCTGGCGCAGTTGGCTGGCGCAGGTCCTCTCAACAAGCTCGTGTGTTTTCCAGTTCTACCGCTCTCTCCTCTGATCTGATGATGATTGATGAATGATGATCAAACCCTAGCCTTCTTCTTCTTTATATACTGCTCAGAGGCTCATCCTTGGCAACTTCCTAATCTGGTCATGTCAGGATTTGGAAACACCATCATCTGCGCATGGCGCACGGCATTGGTTAGCGCAATCGGTCAGCGCACTGTTGTCGACTCTGCCAATTCTTCTGTTTGCGCCGCTAGCTCCGCAGGCTGTGTGATGCGGGTCCTAAACGCAGCCTGTTAGCGCATATCCGACTTAGGCCCTCGTTTTGCCCTGAAATACAAAAACACTGGAAACCAGTAATCTTGTACATAAAATAATGCAAACAAGCACAGGGTTATGATCTAAATAATGCGTATAAATAGGCTCTATCAAACCCCCCACACTTGCCCCTTGTTCGTCCTCGAACAAGCACTCAAGCACGGATACTACTACCTCTCTGGAGTCTAGCGCACAGTCTTGCACTCTGGCGCGATCTGCACTTCTGATCACCTTGCGCTGCTCTACCACCTGCGCACTGCCTGGGAACTCAAGCCTTTTGATGATTTTCTTTGTGGATTTTGCGCACGCTGGTACTTATTTGTGCGCATGCTGATTCTTTTGTAGCGCATATCATCTGCTGGTATTTTTCTTGTGTACAGCTTTGTCTATGATTCCTATCTTTCCCAGAACGGTTCCAGTCTCTGCCTCCAAATAACAGCTATGGAACACCGCCCCGCACTCCCTCCGTGGTCTGTCTGCGCAGGTCGGCGCACACGTTTACACCCGCGCCCGCCTTCCTTAGCTCGACTTCCAGAGGGAAGGTGGTCTATTTTCCCACCTCGCCACGCCTTGGGTAATTCTCCTTCGGCATCTGCGTGACTGAGCGCGCTCTCTCGTTCCGAAGGTCACGAAGCACAGGCCTCCACTAGCGCTCTCAACCATATACCTCTCCTCTGAAGCGCGAACGACTAACCGCCACTCTAGAGCGTTTCTGTCAACTCCACATCCCCTGTATATCCCAACTAACAGGAGCAGAAAGAACGAAAAAAATATACTAAAACAGTTGAAAGGAGCGCACGCAATAGGGATAGCGCAAACAAGCTGAACAGTGCGCGCAGCCCGCACTCAAGCGCACTACTGCTACTGTTTCCTTCAATTAAACTAAGCTACACTAAAAATGCTCAAAAAAACGTGAAATGTAAGTGTAACGCTTCCCCCCCACACTTAAACAGAGACGTGTCCCCACGACTCAAGCTCAAGCGCACAGGGAACGCGCACATGTATGCACGCAAAACACTAAAAGAAAAAAAAACATGTAAAAGTAAAACGAGTCGGGTTACCTCCCGACAAGTGCCTTTGTTTAACGTCGTTGGCTCGACTGTACCTCGTTACGTGCCCGAATGTGTGCCAGCGACCTCCCCCACTCTTGCTCCTGAGTGATCCCGCGCTTGTGCATGTGTTGTGTTCTTCTGTGTCCTGCGCAAAGGTTCGGGCAGGTGGTCAGCATGGTTAATAGTATGTGATAAATTATAAGTAACGAAGGTAGGTGAAGAGGGAGAAGAAATATGAGCAATAGTCCCCTGTTCTCCCTCTGGCGCGTCTGGTGATGACTCTGGAGCAGCAACTTGTGCATCTGCTATCTCAGGTTCTGCCAATTCAATATCGCGCACTGTGTCGTCCCAAGATTCTCCTAGATATCGTTTGACTCTCTGCCCATTGACCTGAAAACGATGCCGGTGCTCGTTTTCTAACTCGAGTGTTCCATAGGGGAAAACCTTGGTGACTGTGTATGTTCCAGTCCATTTGCTGCGCAGCTTTCCAGGCATGAGCTTCAGGCGTGATGAGAATAATAATACCTGGTCTCCTGGCTCAAAAGTGCGTCTGAGGATATGCTTGTCATGAAACGCCTTTGTCCGCTCCTTGTAATCGCGCAGTCCCTCATAGGCATCCAGGCGCAGCTCTTCTAATTCGCTGAGCTTAAATGCGCGCTCCCTTCCGGCCTCATCTAAGTTCAGGTTGCAAATGCGTAAGGCCCAGTATGCTTTGTGCTCTAACTCCACTGGTACGTGGCATGCTTTTCCGTAGACCAACCAAAACGGTGAAGTCCCGATTGGTGTCTTATGCGCAGTGCGGTATGCCCACAGCGCGTTGTCCAGGCGCTGGCTCCAATCTTTCCGCGATGGTCTCACAGTCTTCTCCAGGATGCGCTTGATCTCTCTGTTGGAGACCTCGGCCTGTCCATTTGTCTGAGGATGGTAAGTAGTGGACGTCTTGTGGCGCACTCCATAATGCTTGAAAACTTGTGCCACGATCCTGTTGCAAAAGTGCGTCCCCTGGTCGCTAATGATCGCCTTAGGTACCCCGTACCTGCAAAAGATGTTAGTTTTCAGAAACTCCGCGACCGTCTTACCGTCATCCTTTCTTGTGGCCTTAGCTTCGACCCATTTGGAGACATAGTCCACCGCGACCAATATATATTCATAGTTGGCAGATGGGGGAAATGGCCCCATGAAGTCAATTCCCCATATATCAAACACTTCATCCACTAGGATCGGCGTCTGCGGCATCTCGTTGCGCGCTGATATGCCTCCTGTGCGCTGGCACCTGTCACAATTCCTGCAGTAGTCATATGCGTCTCTAAACAGGTGCGGCCAATAAAATCCGCAGTCCAGGACCTTTCTGCTCGTGCGCTTGGGACCAAAGTGTCCTCCACATGCGTGCGCATGACAAAACATCAAAACAGAGTTAAATTCATGGTCAGGCACGCAGCGCCTTAAGATCTGATCAGGTCCTATTCTGAGCATATAAGGATCATCCCAAAGGTAATGCTTGGACTCATGTTTCAATCTCATGCACTGGGTTTTATTGAAATGCGGAGGAAACGTACCTGTGACCAGGTAATTTGCAATGTGCGCATACCATGGTACCTTACCTGTCAGCGCCATCAGATGCTCGTCAGGAAATGTCTCCGTGATCTGCCCTAGCTCCTCCTCTTTTACGATCCTGCTCAGGTGGTCCGCAACTGTGTTCTCCGTGCCCTTCTTATCCTTGATCTCCAGGTCAAATTCCTGCAGTAGGAGCACCCAGCGCATCAGGCGCGGCTTGGTTTCTCTCTTGGACATTAGGTAGCGGATGGCTGCGTGGTCTGTGTATATGATGACCCTGGCGCCTAGAACATATGCACGAAACTTCTCTAGCGCAAACACAATTGCCAGAAGTTCCTTCTCCGTAGTAGTATAGTTCCTCTGCGCAGCGTCCAGTGTGCATGATGCATAATAAATGGCGTGCGGCTTCTTGTCCACTCACTGCCCCAGAACTGCACCTACTGCATAATCGCTTGCGTCGCACATCAGTTCAAATGGCAGGTTCCAGTCTGGTGCGCGCATCACTGGCGCACTGGTTAGCGCCTCCTTCAGCTTATCAAATGCAGCCCTGCACTCATCAGTAAAATCGAAGCACACATCCTTTTGCAAGAGGTTAGATAGGGGTATACAAATTTTAGAGAAGTCTTTTATAAAATGCCTGTAAAACCCGGCATGTCCTAAGAATGACTTCACCTCGCGCAAGTTCGTGGCATAAGGTATATTAGAAATAAGGTCTATCTTAGCTTTGTCTACCTTGATCCCCTCCTCTTAGATGATATGTCCTAGTACTACACCATGCGTTACCATGAAATGGCATTTTTCATAATTGAGCACTAGGTTCTTAGAGATGCAGCGCTCTAAAACCTTATCAAGATGATTCAAGCATGCATCGAAGGTACCTCCATATACAGTAAAATCATCCAGGAACACTTCTATGCATATACCAATCATATCAGAAAAAATGCTCATGACAAGGCGTTGGAACGTACCTGGCGCGTTACACAGCCCAAATGACATGCGCCGAAACACAAACGTACCGAACGGGCAGGTGAACGTGGTCTTCTCCTGATCCTCCGCAGCTATGGGTATCTGATTGTACCCTGAATATCCGTCCAAGAAACAAAAATAGGGCTTACCTGCTAATCGATCCAGCATTTGATCCATAAAGGGTAGCGGGAAATGGTCCTTGCGCGTTACTGCGTTAAGCTTCCTGTAGTCGATGCACATGCGCCATCCAGTTTGTATGCGCTTGGGAACTAGCTCGCCCTGCGCATTCTCTTCCACTGTGATTCCTCCCTTCTTAGGCACAACGTGCACTGGACTGACCCATTTGCTGTCCTAGATGGGGTAAATGACTCCTGCGTCAAGCAACTTTAGAATTTCTTCGCCATCAACCTCCATGGAGAGCGTGCCCCTCCACACGTCTATCTTTGTGCGCACGGTCATCAGAAAAGGTCTCCCCAGTAGGATCTGCGCACTGCTGGTGCTTGCTTCACCCTCCATTTCTAGCACATAAAAATCTGCTGGGAACACCAGCTCTCCTACTCGCACAAGAACATCCTCTATCATGCCTGCAGGTTGTTTGCAAGACCGATCTGCTAGCTGAATGGTGAGACCTGCAGGCTTTAGTGGTCCAAGGCGCAATGTCGCATATAGGGAATAAGCTAACAAATTGATGGATGCGCCTAAATCAATCATGCAATTGCTTACTGTGGTTTTACCTAAAGTGCATGGGATAGTGAACGTACCTGGGTCTCGGCAGTTAGGTGGTACCTTATGTTGAACGATCGCTGAGGCCTGCGCATTTAGCATTACCTGTGCGCACTCGCCTTTCCTCCTTTTGTTTGTGCACAGTTCCTTTAAAAACTTGGCGTACCTAGGGATCTGCCGAACTGCTTCGATAAGGGGAATGTTTATTTCCACCTTGCTGAATAACTCGTATAGCTCCTTGTCCAGCGCTTCCTTTCTAGCCGATGGTGCCTGCACAGGAAAAGGTGCAGGTATATTAGTACGATTCGTGCCCTCGTCGTTTAATTGTGTTATACCTGGCGCTTCGCCCTGCTGGCTTATGGCTGGCACTACTGGTTACGCATCTTGCTCTGGTCTCGCATTCTGTTCTGCTGGGCCCGGGACTTGCGCAACTGGTTGCGCGGGCGCCTTCGTGGTCTGCTCTGTTCCTATTGTGTGCCCAGTCCTCAGTGTCACTGCATTGACTCCTCCTTTAGGGTTCTGAATCACTTGCGAAGGCAGGTTGCCATCACTCTTCTTTAGCTCATACACCGTGGTAGCGATCTGTGATAGCTGCTTTTCAATGGACTCGAACCTCTTGTCATACTTCTCGTCATTTTTGCGCACTGTGTCTGCTAGCTGCCCCACGATATCTTCCAAAGATCGCCTCGGTTGCTGGTTGTTATGCGCTGGTGCGTCAGTGCGGCGATGCGGTGGATTGTAAGGCGCAGCTTGTTGCGTCTGCTGTGGTGCGCGCTGATCTGTGGACTGCCTCTGGAAATTGTTTTCCTCCTTCCATCTGAATCCATTTGTGGCTAGTCCAAAGCGCGGCTGATTCTGTCTTTGTGGTCCTCTGTTATCCCATCCTCCAAGAGCATTGACATCTCCAGATTCTTCAAAAAGTGTGGGACATTCATAAGTTTTGTGCTCGGCTGACCTGCAGAGTTCACATACCTTTGGCGCAACTGGTTGTGTGTTTTGCGCACTCATCAACTTCTGCAGCATGGCCTTCATTTCCTTGATCTCAGTGCTTGTTTCTACCTGATGCACAGAACGAGTACGACTATTTTCAAGTGTTAGCTGATGTCTTACCTGCCCAGCAGAGTCTTCTATCAGCTGTCACGCGTCTTCTGGATACATGTTGCAAATGTCGCCTCCTGCGCATGCGTTCAATAACCTCAGCTCCATGGGTAGCAATCCATTCAGGAAGTTCTCTATCAGCACATTCTGGGGCAGGCCATGATTGTAGCAGTTGGCCTCGAGCTCCCTGAAACGCTCGTAATACTTTGACAGTGACTCCCCTACGCTCTGCCTAGGTGCGGCCAGCTCCCTTCTGAGTAGCGCGATCTTCGCTGCGGGATAAAATTTGTCCAGGAACTTCTTCTGCAGCTGTTCCCATGTGTAAATTGATCCTGCTGGTAAGTTCATTAGCCAATGTCTGGCCGTGTCACACAGTGAAAATGGGAACGCTTTCATCTTCAGCGCTTCATCGCTCTCCCCTTCGGTCTTCATGTTCTCGCAGATGACTAGGAACTCTCGCACATGCTTGACTGGATTTTCGTTGTTCATCCCGTGGAACTTGGGCATGTGATGAATGAGTGAGCTCCTTAGTTCAAAATGTCCGTCTGGCGGAAGCACGATGCACCATGGCTGGTTAACTGTCATTGGGGCTGACATCTCGCGCACTGTTCTGCGTCGCGCAGCTTGTCGCGCCGGTGGCGCATTATACAATTCAGCGGCCATCTTTGCTATATTTTACTGACTATTGTGCTGAATATTTTGTGACCCCGTTGCTATATTGTGCTGCGCTGACCATATGTTTTTTCTTCTTATGTTCTTTGTTTTGCTTGCATGCATGTGTGCGCTCTCCGTGCGCTTGAGCTTGAGTCGTGGGGACGCGTCTCTGTTTAAGTGTGGGGGGGGGGGGAGCGTTACATTTACATTTCACGTTTTCGAGCTTTGTAGTGTAGCTTAGTTTAGTTAAAGAGAATAATAGCAGTGGTGCGCTAGTGTACGGGTTGCGCACACTGTTCGGCTTGTATTGCGCTATTCATATTGCATGCGCTGCTATCAACTGTTTTAGTATATTTTTTTCGTTTTTTTTCTGCTCCTATTAGTTGGGATTTACAGGGGATGTGGAGTTGACAGAAACGCTCTAGAGAGGCGGTTAGTCGTTTGAGCTTCGAAGGTGAGGTATATGGTCGAGAGCGCTAGTGGAGGCCGGTGCTTCGCGACCTTCGGAACAAGAGAGCGCGCTCAGCCACGCAGATGCCGAAGGCGAATACCCAAAGCGTGGCGAGGTGGGAAAACAGACCACCTTTCCTCTGGTAGTCGAGCTAGGGAAGGCGGGCGCGGGTGTAAACGCGTGCGCTGACCTGCACAAATAGACCAAGGAGGGAGAGCGGAGCATTGTTCCATAGCTGCTATCCGGAGGCCGAGACTGGAACCGTTCTGGGAACATAGGAATCATAGATAAAGCTGTACAAAAAGAAAAACACCAGCAGATGTGATCGCGCGTCGTTGTACGCGTAAAATTAATCCTTCCTCTTCCACTAGTACAGCGGTTAAGTCAGGGTCGATCTCCACAGGGAGCAAGCAGTTCAGTTTTAACCAGTGACCTACACTTACGAAAGCTGGGGGTGTGAGTGATTGGGGTTGCGCTATGCGCGAGTAAACAGTCGTAAACGCAGGAATTGCACTAGACGTGCGCAAGCAGTAGAGATTAAGTACTATGACTATGAGAAGTATCGGCGCAGACAATCCTCTATGAGTGTATTCCTTATCATCGACCCTAAATGCCTATAGTTTGGTTTGCTAATGTTAGTGTCCGATCAAGGCTTCCTAACATGTGCGCATGTTCCGATCAAAGTTCATGAGCTATTAATTCTTGAATCCGATCAAGGTAGTAATTGCTTATCCTAGCTCGTTACTCCTAGTTGGCACCGTCAGGCTATTCAACTAGTTTAACATACAACAAGAAGCAACAAGAGTAAGATTCAAGGCTTCCCCTACTCATGTAACAAGTTGCCAGCAATGTGCACAAAATTAATACAAGCAAACAAGCTATGCATTAAGCGCAAGTCTCAAAGGAAATACCCATAGATTCATGCCCAACCGATACTAAGCGTTTAGCTAGACATGCTAGTGGTAAACATCATAGAAACAGTAAATAATAACAAAGGTGTCCAAGAAAACAATAGCAAACAGTGCGTGCAGATTGCAGTCTTGGCTGGCGCAGGTCCTCTCAACAAGCTCGTGTGTTTTCCAGTTCTGCCGCTCTCTCCTCTGATCTGATGATGATTGATGAATGATGATCAAACCCTAGCCTTCTTCTTCTTTATATACTGCTCAGAGGCTCATCCTTGGCAACTTCCTAATCTGGTCATGTCAGGATTTGGAAACACCATCATCTGCGCATGGCGCACGGCATTGGTTAGCGCAATCGGTCAGCGCACTATTGTCGACTCTGCCAATTCTTCTGTTTGCGCCGCTAGCTCCGCAGGCTGTGTGATGCGCGTCCTAAACGCTGCCTGTTAGCGCATATCCGACTTAGGCCCTCGTTTTGCCCTGAATACAAAAACACTGGAAACCAGTAATCTTGTACATAAAATAATGCAAACAAGCACAGGGTTATGATCTAAATAATGCGTATAAATAGGCTCTATCAAGATGATATGCGCTACAAAAGAATCAGCATGCGCACAAATACATACCAGCGTGCGCAAATTCATAAGAAAATCATCAAGAAGGCTTGAGTTCCCAGGAAGTGCGCGGAAGAATCACGCACTGGAAGAAGCTTGCGCTATTAACCATATACCCGTCCTCGGAGTAAAAGCGGGCGCGGGTGTAAACGCGTGCGCTGACCTGCGCAAATAGACCGAGGAGGGAGAGCGGAGCGTTGTTCCATAGCTGCTATCCGGAGGCCGAGACTGGAACCGTTCTGGGAGCATAGGAACCGTAGATTAAGCTGTACAAAAAGAAAAAAACACTAGCAAATGATATGCGCTAAAAAAATCAGCATGCGCACAACTCCGTACCAGCGTGCGCAAGTTCACAAGAAAATCGTCAAGAAGGCTCGAGTTCCCAGGAAGTGCGCGAAAGAATCACGCACCGGAAGAAGCTTGCGCTATTAACCATATACCCGTACTCGAAGTAAAGGCTGACAACCCGGAGCCTATGAAGAGCTATCTCCCAGCCATCCGAAATAATCTCCATCCCAGCTGAGAGGTAACGAATTTCGAAATTGTTATATTAAACTGTTGAAAGCAGATGCGCGCAGGTGATAGAGCAGCGCAAGGTGAGCGGTAGTGCAGATCGTGCCATAGTGCAAGACTGTGCGCTAGACTCAAGAGAGGTAATTGTATCCGTGCTTGAGTGCTTGTTCGGGACTAACAAGGGCAAGTGTGGGGGGTTTGATAGAGCCCAATTATACGCGCTATTTAGATCCTAACACTGTGCTTGCTTGCATCATTTTGTGTACAAGATTACTGGTTTCCGGTGTTTTTGTATTCCAGGACAAAACAAGGGCCTGAGTCGAATACGCGCTAATAGGCAGCGTTTGAGGAGCGCAACACATAGCCTGCGGAGCTAGCAGCGCAAACAGGATAGATTCAGACCGCGGTGCGCAGACTAACTGCGCTAACCAGTGTGCGCAGTGAGCCATGCGCAGGATAGTGGTGTTTCCAAATCTTGACACCATCAGATTTGGAAGTTGCCAAGGCCGTCCTTGGGCCTCATGAGCAGTATATATAGAGAGGAAGGCTAGGGTTTCAATATACACACACAGACACACAACGAAGGAGGAGAAAGAGGTAGAACTGAAAAACACACGAGCTGCTGTGAGGACCTGCGCTAGCCAACTGCGCGAGCCGAGACACTGCAACCTGCACGTACCTGCTTGTTACTGTTTTCTTGGATACTTTAGCTGTTATTTACTATTTATATGATGTTTACTACTAGCATGTCTAGCTAAACGCTTTGTATCGGTTGGGCATGATTCTATGAGTATTTCCTTTGAGACTTGTGCTTAATGCATAGTTTGTTTGCTTGTATTAATTCTGTGGACACGGTTGACAGCTAGTTGCATGAGTAGGGGAAGCCTTGAACCGCAATCTTACTCTTGCTACTTGTTTGTTATATGTTTAACTAGTTGGTAGCTTGACGGTGACAACTAGGAGTAACGCGCTAGGATATTCAGCTGCTACTGTGACAGGATTCGTAGCTGCTTAGACTAGTTTTAAGAATTAATAGCTCATGAACTTTGATCGGAACATGCGCACATGTTAGGAAGTCTTGATCGGACACTAACTTCAGTAAACCGAACTATAGACGTTTAGAGTCGATGATAAGGAATACATTCATAGAGGATTGTCTGCACCGATACTTTTCATAGTCATAGTACTTAATCTCTACTGCCTGCGCACGTCTAGTGCAAATTCTGCTTTCACTACTGTTATTCGCGCACCTGCGCAACCCAATCACTCACACCCCAATTTTCGTCAAGTTGTAGGTTACTAGTTAGAACGAGTCTGCTTGCTCCTTGTGGGATCGACCCTGACTTAGCCGCTATACTAAGTGGAGTAGGAAGGATTAATTTGACGCGTACAACGACGCGCGATCACAAAGCTTTAGAATTTCTTGATGCTGAGGCTACCTCATCGACAGTCCACTTGTTTTCAGGTTGCTTGTGGGTGACTCCTGTACTTTCAACGGTCATTGAGGGTGACCATTCTTATATGACAGCCCTCCAAGCCCTTTCATCAATGGCTTTGATGAAAGCTTTCATTCGAGCCTTCCAGTACCCATAGTTGACACCCTCGACCAATGGAGGCCGGCTGATGTTTTGTCCTTCTTTCATGGAGGCCATATGTATCAGGAACACTCTCCCGGATCACACTCTGTATGTTGACCGAACGGCTCTGATACCAATTGAAATTCCGCTACGTTGCTGATGCAGAGTAATAGCTTCTACTTAAGCACTCGCTGTATCTTTCTACGGAATTACTCTACAAAAGAATAAGAAAGACAGTGCATTTTTTCACCCAGTTCAACAACTTGCCTATGTCTAGGGAGGATACACCGATCCTCCAGATTCCAGTATCTCAGTTTGAAGTACAAAGTACTCACACCTCTACTCCTCACCTAGCCAAAATCTTATGCTCTGTCTAACCACCTAGACTAGCTATCAGTCTGATCACACAGACTCTCTTCTCACTACCTACACACTTCCAATAACAAATAGGTATGGACCTGAGTCATAGACATAGCCTATTCTATTACAATGCGTGGTACACGGAATGCTCTAGCACACTCTTCACCAGAGTTGCTGTATCTTCAGTCAACGACACTCCAAGCTCTCCCGCCAAGTAGTCAGACACTCTGAGTTCTTCAAACTCAGCCTCAGCTCCCCCTCAATCAATGACTCACTCAGTCACTATTGAGTAGCCTCAATCACTGCTCTGCAGCCCGAGCAAATGCCCGTCCACGGCTGATCATCGAGCTCCTGACTGTTCCTTCAACGAGCATCGCTCCAGTTAAACTCCGAACCAGTCCAGAATCAAACTCCATGAGTTCTGATTCCCTCAACACCACACGCCTCGGAAACTCAGTATATAGAACTCTGCTACCATAAGTTGATATCTATGTGCGCTCAGGTTGCTCTCTCTGATCGTGTGTTTTGTGCTGCTGCCCCGCCTTCCTTTTAAAGATCTTCAGCACGCCAAAAATGCCAAGGATCATTATCATAATTGTCTCCTAGATTCTAGCAAGTTTGTTGAAAATTCTATTGCCAAATTTGAACTCGTGGGTCTTTATCTTTTTAGACCACAAGCTGGAGTTTGCTGAGCTCTTGATGACGTCTGCACAACTCTCTGAGCTTCCCCGATGCCAGTTGGAGCCTTACCGTGGATAACTTTGGAGTTTTAGGCAAGCAAAATGAAGTGCTATTCTAATCACGCAATTATCAAACAATATTTATAACCGAGTGAACTCGGGTCAATCCCAAGAGAAAAGCCTAGACTAATTGATAACTAATTAATGCTACTATTGAAGGTCTACGGTTTACGTGGGGGGGGGGGTGGAGGGGGTGGTGGTGTCCTCCTATAGAGGTATATCTAGTAAGTACTAAAGACAAATGATAGTTGGGTTTGCTTAATGAATAAAAGGTGACTAGGGATTCAATGAAATAACTCACTAATACATGCATGAACTACGTTTGGTTGATAAAAGCAAGGCTAATGCATCGTCCGCTCTAGGTTCAACTGTCGCTCCTTCCCTAGAGTGGAGAGGATGCACAAAGGACACGGTTCTCAAACTCTTGCCTTATTGAACCGTGTAGAACTTGAGTCCCATAACTGCACCCTCTCGGTCTATTGGCCGGTTACTCAAGTCCGCTTAAAACTTAGCCTAATGTCAAGAGTGTATGTCACTCTCGCGCACAAACACTCCACATATGATCATAGAATAGCTATTAAACATTCTAAGTTCAATTCTCATTCCATCCTTAGGAGTTGTACACATGCATACTCACTTAGGCATTTCGTCAAACACTTGGTGTGCATACAATGTGAAATTCACAGCGTCTCAGTTAGGCAGATTTGTGAACAAGCAGTTGCTGCAGCACACTCTTGTTCACTCGGAAATTGTCTCAGCAAACAATGAACAAGACAGAAGTTTGATCACCCAGTTCGGCCAACTGCCTACGTCTGGGGAGGACTACTCTCCAGTCCTCAATCCACTAACCACGAAGGTCTCCAAGTACACTTGGTTACAACTCCACGCAACCTATGCTACTCAACCTTTGTGTGGATCACTTGACACAATCAGAACAAGCTCTGACTTGTGTCTGCACACCCTTTACAAATGTCAATCTAGAATAGCTACAGACTTCTCAAGACTCAGCCTATTCTAAACTACACTCACTGAGCAGGGTTGCTGTAGCAACTGCTGTAACACACAGCTGAAGCACAATTGTCCGCGTCGCTCCAAAGCCTTCTGCCGAGCCGATCGAACCATTCCACGAGCGCTGCACACTCTGGAATACTCCCCCTCACTCAGTGACCACCTGCCACTAGCGAGGACCACCGCTTAGACACTTGACCGAGCCACACACCCGTCAGTTCTGCCGCGGCTGCCCTTGATCAACCAACAAGCCACAGCTCTGAATTGGCTTCCAGATCAAGCTCGAATCAGACTCTGCAGGTCCTGATTCCCTTCTGCTTCTATCACCACAGCTCTGCGCTCACGCTCTGCTCTCGGGTGATGATCGAAGAATTCGTCCATCACACACCAAAATTGCTCTCTCTGAATTCTATGTATGCACTCGTGTATCCCTCAGCTTCGTCAACCCTTCTGCTCTAAACCCCTTCTTCTTAAATAGCAGAACCAGCTTTAAGCAATGTCCAGGTTTAGGCAATGTCCCAAAAAGAACAATTATCTCCTAAAATCTAGGAGATTAGATTTGATTTTTATCTACAATGCAAAACTCCTTCTCTGACTAGTAAACCTCACTGGAATATACTCCACAGCATTTTAGAAATTCTTCAGATGCTCTCCGTAGAGTTTCCAGCCCTTCTAGACAAGCCCAGGTAGCTGCTGCTTCTCGGACAGATGATGCAGCCACTTGAACAAGCTCCTGCTATAGCATCCCCTGCTGCAGCTGCTGCTAGTTCACTTGTGCTGGTCTGCTTGTTTACTTGTGCTGTAGCAACTCCTTGTTCACTTGTGCTGGTTTTGTCAAACACTGCCATACTACATTATCAATCTCCCATTTGGCATTTTGACAAAACCTTAGAGAGTTTGTTTCCAGAATAAAATTTCTTAACCTCTCCTTCTTCTCCTTATCGTCTCCTCCCCCTTTTTGGAAAAGATGACAAGGGGGCGGTCTCCTAGCCGTCCTATGGAGGTAAAACATAGACCCCTAGAGAGGCTCGCAGGTCTTCGAACCGGGCTGCATCCAGAGCTTTTGTGAAGATATCAGCAAGTTGTTTGGCAGACACCACATGCTGTAGCGCAATGATATTCTTTTCAACTAGATCACGGATGAAGTGATGACGAATGTCAATGTGCTTGGTTCTGCTGTGCTGAACCGGATTCTTAGATATGTTGATGGCATTCATGTTGTCACAGTAGAGGGTCATTTCATCTTGAGCAATCCCATACTCACTCAGCATTTGCTTCATCCACAACATTTGTGCACAGCAGCTCCCAGCAGCTATGTATTCAGCCTCGGCAGTGGATAGAGAAATGTTGTTTTGTTTCCTGCTGAACCAAGAGACCAGGTTATTTCCTAGGAAGAAGCATCCTCCCGAAGTGCTCTTCCTATCCTCTGAGCATCCTGCCCAGTCCGCATCACTGTATCCTACCAGATTAGCATTTGTGTCCTTAGTATACGATAAGCCATAGTCCACAGTTCCTCCAACATACCGAATGATGCGCTTGATCAACTGCAAGTGACTATCTTTGGGACAAGCTTGAAATCTGGCACAGACTCCTACTGCAAAGGAAATGTCAGGGCGGCTGGCAGTCAGGTATAGCAAGCTCCCAATCATACTTCTGTAGATAGTCTGACTCACTTCCATACCGTGCTCATCTTTAATGGCTTTAACATGAGTGGCAGCAGGAGTTCGTTTGTGACTGGCCTTATCTAGCTGGAATTTTTGCACAAGATTCTTGCTGTATTTGCTTTGAGCAATAAAGATGCCATCTTCTTTCTGGGTAATCTCCAGACCAAGGAAGTATGCCAGTTCTCCTACCATGCTCATTTGAAATTATTGCTGCATGTGATTCACAAACTGCTTCACCAGGTGCTGAGACTTAATCCAAAGACTATATCGTCCACATATATTTGAGCAATGATCACATCTGACTGAGTTCTTTTGACAAATAGAGTTTTGTCAGCTCCCCCTCGATTGTAGCCGTGTTTTTCTAAGAACACTATCAACCTCTCATACCATGCCCGAGGAGCCTGTTTCAGTTCGTATAAGGCTTTCTTCAATTTATATACATGCTCTGGGTGATGAGGATCTTCAAAACCTTTTGGCTGAGTGACATAGACTTCTTCAAAGAGGTCTCCATTCAGGAACGCACTTTTAACATCCATTTGATATAGTTTGAACCCTAGGAAACAAGACATTGCTAGAAGAAGTCTGATGGCCTCCAGGCGAGCCACTGGAGCAAAAGTTTCTTCAAAGTCTAGACCCTCAATCTGAGAATATCCCTGGGCAACCAGTCTGGCTTTATTTCTTGTAATGTTGCCTTTTTCATCAGTTTTGTTTTTGAACACCCACTTTGTGCCTATAATATTTACTCCATTTGGTCTGTCTACCAGATCCCAAACATCATGTCTTTCAAACTCTGCCAATTCTTCCTGCATCGCCATTCTCCAGAATTCATCACTCATGGCTTCCTTGAAATTCTTGGGTTCAATGCAGGACATAAAACATGTATTGAGGTAAGCATGGCTTCTGGTTCTTCTTCTTTCTGATGGGTCTCCAATTACATTTGTCAGGGGATGATTCTTCTGAATCTTCTTCGGAGGCTGCCTTGAAGGAGGATTAGAAGTCTCAGAGTTCACATCTTCAGACATGCTTTCAAATTGTATATCTGGGTTTTCTACTTCAGCCCTTGCTATAGCATCTTCTGGAACCACAGCTTGTTCACTTCTGTTCTGACTGACAGACACCTCCTCAAGATCAGAGTCTTCATCATCAGTGACAGTATCAGAGGGAGGCACTTCTTCAGCATCGTTGACAACAACATTTATGGATTCCATTACTGTATGTGTCCGCTGGTTGTAGACTCAATAAGCTCTGCTGTTTGTTGAGTGACCCAAAAACAGACCAGGATCACTTTTTGGGTCAAGTTTCTGCCTATACTCCCGATCTCTTAGAATAAAACAGTCAGTTCCAAAGACGTGAAAGTATTTAACCGTGGGCTTCTTCTGATTCCAAAGCTCATAGCAGGTCTGGTTGGTTCCTCTCCGTAAGGTGACTCTATTGATGATGTAACATGCGGTATTCATGGCCTCTGCCCAGAATTTCAGGGGAACCCTCTTAGCATGGATCATGACTCTGGCCATTTCTTGGATTGTTCGATTCTTTCGTTCCACTACACCATTTTGCTGAGGGGTAATGGGAGAGGAGTACTGATGTGAGATACCCCTTTGTCGACAGAAATCATCCATATCTTTGTTTTCAAATTCCCTGCCATGATCATTGCGAATGCTGCTGATTCTGAGATTTTTCTCTTGCTCTAGACGAGACACCAGTGACACAATAACTCTCATAGTATCTGATTTTTCTCTGATAAAATCAATCCAGGTGAATCTGGAGTAGTCATCAACACAGACAAATGCATACCTTTTTCTGCCCAGACTCTCGACTTCCATTGGTCCCATCAGATCCATGTGAATCAACTGTAGAGGCCTGGTGGTGCCAATATCTTTGACTCTTGGATGCGAAGCCTTCTTTTGTTTCTCAATCTGACAGTCTCCACAGATAGAGTCTATCTCCCCTTTTAGCAGCGGAATTCCTCTGACTAGACCTTCTATAGCAATTCTCTTCATAGTTCTCAGGTTAACATGCCCCATCCTTCTATGCCATAGAATCATTTCCTCGGCCTTTGTCAGCATACATTTCTGAACCGGTGAGTTTGAACTCACATTGAGAAGATAACAGTTACTTTTTGATCTGGCTCCTTCCATTATACATTTTCCAGATTTGTCGAGGACTTTGCATGAGTCTTTCGTAAATTTTACCTGTTTAGTCCCATCACACAGCTGACTAATGCTTATGAGATTTGCCTTTGGCCCTTCCACTAGAAGAACATTGCTCAGGCTCGGCATTCCTTCAACTGCCAAAGTTCCCTTTCCCAGAACGCTTCCTTTTAGGCCGTTACCAAACTTCACCCGTTGTTCCAGACAGGGTGTAATGTTTTTCAAGAAGGATCTTTCTCCTGTCATGTGTCCTGAACAACCACTGTCAAAGTACTAGCTTATCTTGTCCGAGGTGCTAGCTGTGCTGACCAGAGCGAGGAGCTGAGTCTGCGCATGATTCTGCCTGACAGGCTCCCTGGCTGAAGCTAATCCGGCATGAGCTGAGGAACAGTTTCTTTTTACAAACTGACCTTTGCGACCGCAGCTGTAACATTTTTTATACTTTGAAGCTCTCTTGTTACGGTGATACAGAGGTTGCTCTAGCAAGTCCTGGTTCAATCTTCCTTGTGTTTTTCTGCCTCTTCTGACTGACCTGTATCTGGCCAAGTTGCATTCATCTTCACTCAGATCTTTCTCGTCTTCACTTCCACTGGCAGAGAGAGCCCTCTTTTTCATCGGTTTGCTAGTGCAGTTGATTTGTCGATGACCGTAGCCTGCACAGTTGATGGAGCGTATTTATACGCTCCATTGAGTTATTTATTCCCATTGTTTTCTTACATTTTGCGTGAATCGATTACTCTTTTGTAGTGTTTTCGTATCGCAGGAATGTTCAAGATCGCATTGGAATTTATCGCAAATTCGAAGCATTCATCCAAGATCAAGAAGTCAACAGCGGTCAAAGTCAACTCTGCTGGTTCAATTACTGGTTCAATGTGGTTCAATGAAGATGGTTCAACCAGAAAAACCCTAAACCTAAAACATGGACTAATTTGGAAAAGTTTCATCTCTCTTCAACACTCCATTTCTGGGACACTATTCACGGGAGCTACTGTTCACGGCGTGGAGGAGCTCTAGAGAGAAGCTGCTGGAAAAGTCGCCGGAGTACTATTCACGCCGGTTACTGTTCACATTTTACTATTCACTATTCACTGTTCACATTCACTGTTCACTGTTACTATTCACGGCCGCCGGAACACTGTTCACGGCCGGACTTGTTTGAGCTCAGTTTGTGTATTGTAGCGTGATGAACCTAGTTTCTATTGTATTCATGGATATTATGAGTAGCTAAATCAATATTTCAGTTTGGGGATTTATAGTGCAACAATGGTTGGAGGTCAATGAGTACATGATTTGAGTTATGGAATGCTGCCTTTGTATGAATGAAATCGAATGCTTTGATTGACAATTTAGTGCAGCTTAGCGGTGAGCTAGATTGATATCAATTGCGTTACACTTGACTTGATTGCATTGTTGGGGAAAACCTAGCGGTAGAACCAATTTGTAGTATTAGTCGAGTAAGTATTGAACTTGTTCGAAGGCCTAGCGGTTAAGAATAGGTAGAATTGATTGTCGACATATCTTTAGCGGGAATGTTGAACTAAGGCAGAATTCACTAGCTTACTCATGTATTCGATCGGTGATAACTAGTTGCATTGTATTCCCCGAACTGATTTTCTTTGAATTGATTTCCTCTCTTTGATTTTCTGTGACTCTCATTGAACTCCGACTCATTTGCTCTCTTTGGGTTCGACCCTGCTTACCGCTTACTAGTGTGTTACAGGAGTTATAAATTCTAATTTGAGGCGCACGACGACGCGCTGTCAAATTTTGGCGCCGTTGCCGGGGAGAGCAACATTCAGTCTAGAGTTCTAAACTTTGTTTTTCTTGTTTTTATTGTTTTACTGTGTTTAGCTTGCTTGTTGTGCAGATTGGAAGAGAAAAAGAAAGAGTTTTAGCCAGCGGTGAATAGTGCTGCCGAGAAGGGTATGAATAGTGTCACCGGAGTCCGATTGAAGATCAGGACACCTTTCTTTGAGCGGAACGGGCTCCCGATCAGGACTCACCCTCCCTAGCGTGAGCTGTGTGCTTTTTTAGCCATCCGAGTTCGTTTACATTTTCTTTTTGAATTGTTTAGTTATTTAAATTCTGCATTTTGTGCTTTTGAGTTGTTTGGTAGTCTACCTTTGTATTTCACTTGGCTTTCCAGTATGTCTCATGCAGGAAGTGTCCATGGTGATCATGAACCTGATCAAAACAACAACAACAATCCAATTGCTCCCCCTTTTTATGATGAGCCGGAGAGAGTCTTTAATCAAAGGCAAAGGGCAGCTCGTTACAATAGAGAAGAGAGGAGGGAAGACCAAGATGATTATGCATATCCACCCCCTCCTCAACAACAATATGCAGTTCCCCCTCAACAACAGCAACATTATCCACCTCAACCTCAACAATATGCACGTGGAAGGATGAGACCACCTACACTTAGAGAGCTTTCAGCCCCAACATTCAACAATGAACCATGGTGCATTAACACTGATCAAGATGAGGATGACTTTGAAGTGAAGACGGCAGTGGTCCATCATCTCCCAAAATTTGGAGGGCTGCCAGGAGAAGTAGCATCAAGGCATCTACAAGAATTCAACGGGATATGTCGGACTCTCAAACCATATGCTGCCCCAGAAGAGAGGTTTAAGTTAAAAGTGTTTCCCTTCAGTTTAACTGACCTTGCAAAAACTTGGTTTTTATCTTTGCCTTCAGGAAGCATTAGAACTTGGGAGCAAATGCAAAGGAAGTTTCTCGATAAATACTATCCACCTGCTAGAGCTGCCCAAGTAAGAAGAGAGCTTTCCAACATTAAACAAGGCCCAAGTGAGTCAATGTATGATTATTTGGGGAGATTCAATGCCTTAGAACAAAGCTGTTGTAATTTGAGTATGAGAGAAGAAATGCTTGTGGAGTACTTATTGGATGGATTGAGACCATTGGAGAGGATGCTCTTGGATGCAGCAGCCGGGGGCACGGTTTTGAATTTAACACCTGCTGAGGTGCGAGAGCTTATCAATGAGAATGCCGAGAGTGCCAGATTTAGAGATGATACCGGTAGAAGAGATGATACAAGCCGAACAAGGAATGTCTCCCAAATGGATTCCAATTCAAATCAAATGGCAACTGAAATCAAGGAGCTTAAGCAAATGGTGCAGAATCTTATGGTTGGCCAAGTCAGTGAAGTTAAAGCGTGTGGACTTTGTGGAGCTGCGAGCCACAAGACAGATGAATGTCCTAGCCTACATGAGGAAGAGGCTGCTGATGTCAATGCTATGGGAGGATTCCAGCAATTCAACAATAGGCAAGCACCAAGGCAATTTGGATTAGCAGCCAATGGTTTCAGTTGGAGAAATGAAGGAGGATTCAATCAAGGACAAAATCAGAATCAGAACCAAGGACAAGGACAAGCCTACCGCCCACCATTTCACCAACAAGAGAGATACAATGGAAGTGGAAATGGAAATTCTTATGGGCAACAACAAAGGCGCAACTACAACCAAGCTGGCCCGAGCAATGTCAATCAAGGGAAGTCATTAGAGGAAGTTGTTAAAGAGATGGCGATGACTATGCAAAATAATCAAGCCAAGACCGACAGCACCCTAGCCGAGTTGACAAAGCAAATGTCCCAATTGGCGGCTACCGTTTCCGAATTGAAGAATGACAAGGACAAAGGAAAGCTTCCCTCACAAACAATACCCAACCCAAGAGGAAGTGTCAATGCGATTACCTTGAGAAGCGGCAAGAAGATTGCAGAAGAAGCGAGACGGGAAACGGAAACAGAGAGTAGCGCGCCCCAGGAGAACATTAGCTCGGCGCGCAGACCCTTAATGTCTTCATCTGGAGCGCGAATAATGTCTTCATCTGGAGCGCGACAGACTGCCTCAAATTCTGAATTTCGCCAAACTGACCCTCCCCTTCCATTTCCTATGCAGATTTCAAAGTCAAAGAGGAGCCCAACAATGGATCAAGAGCTTCTAGCGCTTTTCAGCAAGGTGGAGATCACAATCCCCCTCCTCGACGCAATCAAGCAAATTCCAAGGTACGCGAAGTTTCTGAAAGATTTGTGCACCACTCGTAGAGGAGGAATTAAACCAGAGCAAGTGAGCTTCAAGCCGAACATCTCAGCCATCCTTCAAGGCAAGGTTGCACGGAAGTGCAAAGACCCAGGTACCTTTACAATATCTTGTATTATCAATAAGGTTCGGGTGGATAATTGCATGCTTGATTTGGGTGCTTCTATCAATGTGTTACCTTATTCATTGTACCAAGTGTTGCAAATTGGCCCTCTTAGACACACTGACTTGATTATTCAGTTGGCTGACAGATCATGTACCAAGCCTGAAGGTATAGTAGTCGATGTGTTAGTGCATGTAGGCAACCTTGTATTTCTTGCAGATTTCTATGTGATGAAGATGGAAGGTGAGGTAGATGCCTCTCAAGTCTTACTAGGGAGACCCTTTATGGTGACTGCACGAACAAAGATTGATACACATACGGGTGATCTTTCTATGGAGGTAGATGGGGAAGTAATCAAATTCAATATTTATCACTCTATGCGATTCCCACCTGACCTTGCAGGAACACATGCCTTGGATACTATTGAGGATGCAACATTGATGAGATATGGAGAGGATATATCAGAGCTGAACATTGAAGAAATTGGTGATGGGCAGTGCACCTATGATGCTGCCAGGTATGAGGTTAATGCGATTAAATTGTGCAGCGAAACAAAACTTGTCCCTTCTATTGTGCAGGCCCCTGAGATTCAATTGAAACCTCTACCGGAGCACTTGAAGTATATTTTTCTAGGAGATGGTGAGACGCTGCCAGTCATCATTAAGAGTGGGCTAGAAAGCGATCAAGAGATCAAATTGGCGCGCGTGCTAAAGGAGCGCAAAACAGCCATAGGTTGGACTTTGGCTGACATTCGAGGAATCAACCCAGCAATTTGCATGCATCGAATCCTGCTAGAAGAGGGAGCGAAGCCAGTGAGACAACCTCAAAGGCGTTTGAATCCGATCATGATGGAGGTTGTCCAAAAAGAAGTGCAAAAGCTCCTTGATGCAGGTATCATCTACCCAATTTCGGACAGTCAATGGGTAAGCCCGGTACATGTAGTGCCCAAGAAAACCGGGATGACGGTAGAGATGAATGACAAGGGAGAGCTGGTGCCCAAGAGAGTGCAGAATGGCTGGCGGATGTGTATTGATTATAGACAACTTAATGCAGCCACACGCAAGGATCATTTTCCCCTTCCATTCATCGATCAAATGTTGGATAGACTTGCAGGTAAACCATCCTTTTGTTTTCTTGATGGATTTTCAGGTTATAACCAGATTCCCATTGCGGCTGAGGACCAAGAAAAGACGACATTCACCTGCCCCTTTGGTACATTTGCATTCAGACGCATGTCCTCCGGATTGTGTAACGCACCAGGTACCTTCCAGCGTGTAGTTATGAGCATATTTTCAGATTTATTGACTGATTGTGTTGAAGTATTTATGGATGATTTTACCGTGTATGGAAATACTTTTGATGAATGCTTGCACAATTTAGATAGAGTGCTCACACGTTGCATTGCTATGAACTTGGTGCTTAACTATGAGAAATGTCATTTCATGGTCACACATGGCATTGTTCTCGGACATATTGTTTCTGAGAAGGGCATTCAAGTAGATAGAGCAAAAATTGATATCATTGGTGGATTGCCTTTTCCTACTGACCCGCGTGCTATCAAGTCTTTCCTAGGACATGCAGGTTTCTATCGCAGGTTCGTCAAAGACTTTTCAAAGATTGCCCTACCATTGTCGCGGCTGCTGCAAAAAGATGTCCCATTCGAGTTTGATGATCATTGCAAGACAGCTTTTGAAGAGCTCAAGGCAGCTTTGACCAGCGCCCCAATTCTGCAAGCTCCAGACTGGACACAACCTTTTGAGATCATGTGTGATGCCAGCGATTATGCTGTGGGTGCGGTGCTTGGACAGCGGAGTGAGAAGAAACCAGTGGTCATCCATTATGCGTCTAGGACTTTAGACGTCGCTCAGAGAAATTATTCCACCACTGAAAAGGAGTTTTTAGCAGTTGTCTTTGCGCTTGAAAAATTTCGGTCTTATATACTTGGCTCTAAAGTTATTGTGTTTTCTGATCATGCAGCCATTCGGTACTTAATGACAAAGAAAGAATGCAAACCGCGGCTGATTAGATGGATCCTTCTTCTTCAGGAGTTTGATGTAGAGATCAAGGACAAGAAGGGGATTGAAAACACGGTGGCTGACCATTTGAGCAGATTGGTGCGAGATGAAGAGGCGCTGCCCATAGTTGAGACATTTCCCGATGAGCACTTATTCGCTATTAGTGACAAAGCACCATGGTATGCTAACATTGTTAACTACCTGGTGGCAGGTAAATTCCCTCCATCCTTCAGTAGAGCCCAAAGATTAAAACTCAAGCATGATTCTAAGTATTACATTTGGGATGATCCATGTTTGTGGAAGATTGGGGCTGATCAAATTGTTAGACGTTGTGTGCCCGATGTTGAGATCCCATCTGTTCTTTATTTTTGCCATGAACATGCTTGTGGTGGACATTTTGGTCCTAAGAGAACTGCTAGGAAATTGCTTGATAGTGGATTCTTCTGGCCCCATTTATTTAGAGATGCGCATAACCATTGTAAGAATTGTGATAGGTGCCAAAGAGTAGGGAACATTTCAGCTAGGAATCAAATGCCCCAAACTCCGATAGTTGTTGATGAGGTGTTTGACATTTGCGGCATAGATTTTATGGGACCTTTCCCTTCTTCTTTTGGTTACCTATATATATTGGTTGCGGTTGATTATGTTTCCAAGTGGGTAGAGGCTAAGGCCACTAGAGTTGATGATGGAAAAACTGTTGTGGATTTCTTGCGCACTAACATATTTTGCAGATATGGAGTCCCAAAAGCGGTGATAAGTGATCAAGGCTCGCACTTTTGCAACAAATGGGTAGCGGCTGCCTTTAGACATTTTGGAGTGCATCATAGAGTTTCCACAGCCTACCATCCACAGACGAATGGTCAAGCTGAGATATCAAATCGGGAGATTAAGTCCATTCTAGAGAAAATGGTTAAGCCTTCAAGGAAGGATTGGTCCACGCGATTAGATGAGGCATTGTGGGCGTACAGGACAGCCTACAAAACACCTATTGGGACTTCTCCTTTCAGACTCGTCTATGGCAAGGCTTGCCACTTGCCGGTTGAGGTAGAGCACAAGGCCTATTGGGCAATTAAATCATGCAATTTTGATTTGGCTAGTGCAGGTAGTGAGAGAAGGCTACAACTGAATGAGCTGGAGGAGCTGCGTTTGGAGGCTTATGAGTGCCAATCGGATTATAAAGCACGCACCAAGCTCTACCATGACAAGTTTATTCTGAGACGCACATTCGACATTGGGCAGAAGGTACTATTGTTTTCATCTAGACTTAAACTTATGCCTGGCAAGTTGCGTTCTCGTTGGACAGGTCCATACACCATTGTCAAAGTTTTCAATCATGGAGCTCTTGAGCTTGAGAAGCCAAGTACCGGCGAGAGGTTTATGGTGAATGGGCAGCGCGTCAAACACTACCACGGGGAAGAAATCCCAGCTGATGAGGAGTTTCAATTGGCCGAACCGGCATGTGCTTGAAATGGGAGGTATCGTCGAGCCCAAGACGTTAAACAAAGGCGCTTGCGGGAGGCAACCCGGTGCTTAATTTTAGAGTTTTAGTGTGAGTCTATTTAGTGTTTAAAAGAGTCATGCATGTTAGAAGTCATTAGAGTCTTAGAGTGTTTGAATAGCAATTTTTGGTGTTTTCCATCTCAGTGAGTCACGCTCCTCCAGGCAACATTATTCCGCGCGCCGGCTTAACACTTTAGCAACTTAATGTCTTCTTGGGGCGCGTGAGCTAATGTCTTCTTGGGGCGCTTTTTTCTCTGACTTTTTTTTTTTAGCCATGTTAGTTGTTTAATTCTTGTGTGTATCTTGCATGAGCTTCCTTTCCTTCCCTAGCTTATACCATGAGGACACGGTTTGATTCAAGTGTGGGGTGGGAAGTTAGTATGCGCGCTACGTTCATCTTGTGTGCCTTTGTTAGCTTGCATTAGTTAGTAGTAGAGCACGTTAGTTTTTTTTTTATGAGTTGCTGAGTTTGTGAGCATTTGCTGCCATGTTTATGAGGATTATGCTACTGAGTTGCTGCTGGATTAATGAGATGATGCATTGTGCTGTGATATAAATGCTGATTTTATGAGATGATGCCCTCTCTTTGAAGTTTTGATATGTATGCTTTCCATGAATTCCAAAATATTGTGATGCTTGCGCTTTATTGTTATATGTTCTTTTGAGCTGAGATATTTCAGGATGTGGAGTTGATAGAAATGTCCTAGAGGGACTTGACATTCATTTGGAGGTTCAAAGGATTAGTCGCGTAGCGCACTGTATATGTGGAGGTTGGTGCTTCGAGTTATGGGGGGTGATATTGACTCCATCATTGCAGTGTTATGCAGTGGTGGGACGGGAAAACAAACTGTCCTATCTCTAGTCCGAGTAACCGGGAATGGGTGGGTAACCCCTATCCTGCCTCGCGCTGAAAGGGCAAGGATGAGAAAGAGCGGGACGCGTTCCTTATGCTGCCATTCGAAGGCTATGATTGGAACGGTTCAAATTGGAGAGCAAAGCTCAAAAAGGACAAGAAGCAAACATTTCACATTAGAAGCTCGAAAAAGAAAAAAAATCAGATTTACAAGAAGTGAAAGAAAAGCAATCGAAAAAAGAGCAAAGTCCAAAAGCAAGAAAAAGAAAAGGTTGATCCTCTCATAACTCGGATTCATCACGTGCCAAAGAAAGCAAATTCAGTTGTATGCGCGTGGCTATGAAGTTGAACCAAAGAGTGAAGTTAGGAGTCTAAAAAGGACTAACTCCTAGTCATCCATTAAATCCCATTCCAAGCTTAAAGGTAACATATATCATTCTAGTTCTTGTTGATCACTATTTGAGAATGATTGTGAGCATGTATTGATTGACTGATTAGGGATGACTTCTCGAGTAATTTCAAAGTTTATATCATGGCATGATAGGAATGATTTGAGTGCTTGCGTGTCTTGTTGTTGTTCGGGGACGAACAAGAATAAGTGTGGGGTAGTTTGATGGAGCGTATTTATACGCTCCATTGAGTTATTTATTCCCATTGTTTTCTTACATTTTGCGTGAATCGATTACTCTTTTGTAGTGTTTTCGTATCGCAGGAATGTTCAAGATCGCATTGGAATTTATCGCAAATTCGAAGCATTCATCCAAGATCAAGAAGTTAACAGCGGTCAAAGTCAACTCTGCTGGTTCAATTACTGGTTCAATATGGTTCAATGAAGATGGTTCAACCAGAAAAACCCTAAACCTAAAACATGGACTAATTTGGAAAAGTTTCATCTCTCTTCAACACTCCATTTCTGGGACACTATTCACGGGAGCTACTGTTCACGGCGTGGAGGAGCTCTAGAGAGAAGCTGCTGGAAAAGTCGCCGGAGTACTATTCACGCCGGTTACTGTTCACATTTTACTATTCACTATTCACTGTTCACATTCACTGTTCACTGTTACTATTCACGGCCGCCGGAACACTGTTCACGGCCGGACTTGTTTGAGCTCAGTTTGTGTATTGTAGCGTGATGAACCTAGTTTCTATTGTATTCATGGATATTATGAGTAGCTAAATCAATATTTCAGTTTGGGGATTTATAGTGCAACAATGGTTGGAGGTCAATGAGTACATGATTTGAGTTATGGAATGCTGCCTTTGTATGAATGAAATCGAATGCTTTGATTGACAATTTAGTGCAGCTTAGCGGTGAGCTAGATTGATATCAATTGCGTTACACTTGACTTGATTGCATTGTTGGGGAAAACCTAGCGGTAGAACCAATTTGTAGTATTAGTCGAGTAAGTATTGAACTTGTTCGAAGGCCTAGCGGTTAAGAATAGGTAGAATTGATTGTCGACATATCTTTAGCGGGAATGTTGAACTAAGGCAGAATTCACTAGCTTACTCATGTATTCGATCGGTGATAACTAGTTGCATTGTATTCCCCGAACTGATTTTCTTTGAATTGATTTCCTCTCTTTGATTTTCTGTGACTCTCATTGAACTCCGACTCATTTGCTCTCTTTGGGTTCGACCCTGCTTACCGCTTACTAGTGTGTTACAGGAGTTATAAATTCTAATTTGAGGCGCACGACGACGCGCTGTCAACAGTTCCAGCATTGGACTCCCTTCTTCATTTCTTTCTTTTCGTCTTCATTCTGAGCTAGTTCTTTCCCTTTCCTGGTATTTTCACGGCCCCTTCTGAATTGTTTTCGCGAGGAAGAGCTTTTCCCGGTTCTGGATTCCATGTTCTTCAGGAGCTTTCCAAGGTTCTTAACAAGCATACTCAGCTGATCTTCTGGAACTGGCTTCTTGGATTCTGCTTCAGCTTTTAGTCCAACATCCTTGTCCTTAGCAGTGATGTTTTCTTTAACCAGCTTCATCTCAAATTGTTTGAGAGACCCCATCAACTCTTCAAGCCTCATAAATCTGACATTTTGAGCTTCTTCAACGGCTGTCACTTTCATGTCAAATCTTGAGGGCAGTGATCTGAGAACCTTTCTGATCAGCTTTTCTTCAGGGATAGGTTCACCAAAAGCATGGGCTTCATTTGCAAGATCACAGAGTTTAGCATTAAACTCAGTCACAGTCTCCTCTTTCAGCATTCTCAGATTCTCAAACTATGTAGCAATGATCTGGAGTCTTGACAGCTTCACTCTATCAGTTCCTTCATGTGCAGTTTGCAGAATTTCCCACGCTTGTTTGGCCATGTCACAACTCGATATCAACCTAAAATTGTTAGCATCAACTGCAGCAAAAATTGCATTCAGGGCCTTTGAATTACCAGTTGCTGCAGCTCCCTCTTCAGCAGTCCATTGTTCTTCAGGCTTTATCCGTGTGACTCCCTGTTCATCCATGGTAATTGGGGGAGACCACTGGACCATTATTGCTCTCCAGGTCTTCTCATCAATGGCCTTGAGAAAGGCTTTCATCCTAGCCTTCCAATATCCATAGTTGCTTTCTTTCAACAATGGAGGTCTGCTTGTGCTCTGTCCTTCCTTCATTGTTGTGGCTACTTCAGAGACACTGTAGGATCTTTTACTCTGTGTGTCGAGCTCCCGCTCTGATACCAATTGAAATTCACACCGTCTCAGTTAGGCAGATTTGTGAACAAGCAGTTGCTGCAGCACACTCTTGTTCACTCGGAAATTGTCTCAGCAAACAATGAACAAGACAGAAGTTTGTTCACCCAGTTCGGCCAACTGCGTACGTCTGGGGAGGACTACTCCCCAGTCCTCAATCCACTAACCACGAAAGTTTCCAAGTACACTTGGTTACAACTCCACGCAACCTATGCTACTCAACCTTTGTGTGGATCACTTGACACAATCAGAACAAGCTCTGACTTGTGTCTGCACACCCTCTACAAATGTCAATCTAGAATAGCTACAGACTTCTCAAGACTCAGCCTATTCTAAACTACACTCACTCAGCATGGTTGCTGTAGCAACTGCTGTAACACACAGCTGAAGCACAATTGTCCGCGTCGCTCCAAAGCCTTCTGCCGAGCCGATCGAACGATTCCACGAGCGCTGCACACTTTGGAATACTCTCCCTCACTCAGTGACCACCTGCCACTAGCGAGAACCACCGCTTAGACACTTGACCGAGCCACACACCCGTCAGTTCTTCCTCGGCTGCCCTTGATCAACCAACAAGCACCACAGCTCTGAATTGGCTTCCAGATCAAGCTCGAATCAGACTCTGCAGGTCCTGATTCCCTTCTGCTTCTATCACCACAGCTCTGCGCTCACGCTCTGCTCTCGGGTGATGATCGAAGAATTCATCCGTCACACACCAAAATTGCTATCTCTGAATTCTATGTATGCACTCGTGTATCCCTCAGCTTCGATCAACCCTTCTGCTCTAAACCCCTTCTTCTTAAATAGCAGCACCAGCTTTAAGCAATGTCCAGGTTTAGGCAATGTCCCAAAAAGAACAATTATCTCCTAAAATCTCGGAGATTAGATTTGATTTTTATCTACAATGCAAAACTCCTTCTCTGACTAGTAAACCTCACTGGAATATACTCCATAGCATTTTAGAAATTCTTCAGATGCTCTCCGTAGAGTTTCCAGCCCTTCTAGACAAGCCCAGGTAGCTGCTGCTTCTCGGACATATGATGCAGCCACTTGAACAAGCTCCTGCTATAGCATCCCCTGCTGCAGCTGCTGCTAGTTCACTTGTGCTGGTCTGCTTGTTTACTTGTGCTGTAGCAACTCCTTGTTCACTTGTGCTGGTTTTGTCAAACACTGCCATACTACATTATCACAATGAATACACAGCTAGGGCACAAATAATCAAACCAAACTTCATTCAATACAATAAAATAGTGTTATACATCATATCCAATCCTAGGTTATCCATTTGATCCCCAATCACATAAACAATGTGCACAAATACATGATTAATAAGTGAAACATGAATGTAAATACAAAATTAAGGGTTTAGAAAAGTAGTCTAGGTCTTGAATGATCTTCAATCCAAGCTCCAATCTTCAACCAAGCTTGATCTTCTCCAAAGGTTTGATCTTTGCTCCTTAGGGTTTGAAAGTGCTGGTGATTTCTTGAAATTGAGATATCTCTTTCTCTCTCTTCAAAGCTTTCTATTTATACCTAGGAGGTTTGACCGAGTTGACCTGAGTTATGAGAGTGAGTCAGTGACTCGGGCAAGGCATATAGTTGACTCGGGCTGTTGACTCGCGTTAACCGAGTCAGATTGTGAATCGGGATGCCTCGAAGTTGACTCGGCCGAGTCAAATTTCCAAATAGTTCCAATCTGACCAAGTCAGGAAGTGACTCGGGCTATAGACAAATTGACTCGGACAGAATTGACTCCGGCGAGTCAACTTTTCAGAGAGTTGTAAGTTGGCCGAGTGAGTCAGTGACTCGGTCTTGGACAAATTGACTCGGGCAGAACTAAATTTCCAGAGAGTTCCAATCTGGCTGAGTCACACTATGACTCGGGCAAATCTTCATTACCATGATTCTTTTGCGCTTTCGCCCGCAATCGACTGGATTCTATCCAAAACTCTCCTAAGCTACTGCATGACTCCAACTATTCGATATAAACCTGAAACGCACGTAAAAAGTATAAAAAGACTTATATAACATCACAGAATGAACAAGAACTAAAAGGATAATGCACGCAAATACTACGTATTTTGCACGCACATCAAAATACCCCACACTTAATTCTTGTTCGTCCCGAACAAGTAAATGCATAAGTCATGAGAGGAGTAAGATGCTATAAATTATGAAACAATGTAATGGCGCATAGCAATACTTATTATCATGAAGATCCATTGAATTCTACTACCTTTTCCTAACCTAACATTAAACAAGTTAACTAATATTACACCTACTCCAAATTCACTTTTGAGTTTAGTCTTGTGAGAGTTTCAGAAAAGGAATACTCACAAATCCTACTCGCTATCATCCATAAGAGTTTAAGGTTCAAATATAGTTTGCTAAGCAAGTAGTTCTCGATGAGTTCATATAACATAAGAGTTATGCTAATCATTCACTTCAGGCAACCTATAAGATTCATTCAATTCATTTTGACAAGAAATATTCATGCGAACAATATTAAAAACTAGCATTCGTCAAATTCAAATTATCGCTCAATTTCCTATGCAAGTAGTAAGAAGAAAAGCATCGCAAACACACACAAAATATGTCAAGTCAATCACCTATGCTTGCTAAGGGCAAGTCCATAATGGTCGAGTCTAATCTCATCTAGCTCATGGAGTTTGAGGACTCTCTTCTCCACCGACGTCTTCAAGTCAAAATTTAACTTCTTGATTGCGCACATGACCTTGTACTACATTTCGATGGTGAGATGGCATGGCTTCCCATAGATTAGGCGATATGGTGACATGATACTCGGGGTCTTGAAAGCGGTGATATGCCCATAAAGCTTCTTCGAGCTTTGACGACCAATCCTTCCTTGAGTTCCCCACCGTCTTTTCGAGGATCGCTTTTATCTCCCTATTAGATACCTCAACTTGTCCACTAGTTTAAGGGTGATAAGGGGGCGCAATTTTGTGATAAACTCCATATTTTCGAATCATCGCTTCAAATTGCCTCTCTTTGAAATGAGTTCCATTATAATCACGGTCCTCGGGGCTCCAAATCTCAAAAAGATGACTTCTTGAATAACTTCATCACAACTTTGGCATCACAAGAAGGTGAGGCGATGGCTTCCACCCATTATGAGACATAATTGACTCGGGCGAGTCAACTTTCCAGAGAGGTCTAAGTTGGCCGAGTGAGTCAGTGACTCGGTCTTGGACAAATTGACAAGGGCAGAACTGACTCGGGCGAGTCAACTTTTTAGAGAGTTCCAATCTAGCCGAGTGCTTTAATCCGTGCGAGTCGAAGACCAGGCCGAGTCACATTGACTCGGGCAAATCTTCATTACCATGATTCTTTTGCGCTTTCCCCCACAATCGACTGAATTCTGTCTGAAACTCTTCTAAGCTGCTGCGTGATACCAACTACTCGATATAAACCTGAAACGCACGTGAAATGCATCAAAAGACTTATATAACATCATGGAATGAACAAGAACTAAAAGGATAATGCGCGCAAATGCTACGTACTTTGAGCGCACATCAGTGCAACGCCAGGATTCTGCTCTAGCTCTAGATCATCACGGAGTGCTGAAGCAGGCTCTATAACTGCATCTTGCCCAGTCTTCAAATAGTGTCTCACCTTTAGATCTTCAGGGATTGTTGAAGTTTACTCTAGCTTTTTGTTGTGTTGTTTTATCAGTCTTCAGATTTCTCTAGCCACCGATCTTCAAGGAGTGCTTCAGCAGTCTCTTGAACAATTTTTTCAAGGATGTTATATCCTCAACTGAGACTGTAGACATATATAGTCTGTCCAAGCTGAAGAGCGTAATGATCATGGAACGGATGAAGGCAAAGTCTAGGAAGTCTAGTGATTAAATGAGAATTGACAACAGTTGGTGGGGAATGTCAAATCGACAAACAAAAGTCAGAAGTGACAAAGGATTTTGCAATGAAGATCTGACACCATTTCAGTCGAACACCCAGTGGAGAAGAGGGGTAGACATATTCGCTGAGGATCCCTGCCATTGTGACAAAAAGGGGGACAAGATTCTACTGATGAGATTGTTGATAGTGTTGCTGAAGTTTTGTCAAAATGCCAAGGGGGAGATTGTTGATGTATGGCATGCCTTGACAAAACCGCACAAGATTTTGCTTCAGCAATCCTTGAAGATTTGAAGCTGAAGCACTATTTGAAGAATGGGCGAGATACAGTAACCAAGCACCAGATTCTGCTTCAGCACTCCGTGATGATCCAGAGCTAAAGCAAACATCATCAAGAAAATCCGATTGTCTTGATGATGCACGAAGAGGCTCCGGCAAGAAGCGGCAGGCATTGCAGAAGATCAGGGTGTCATGCAAACTTCATCAAGAGTCAAGCAAATGACAGCACAAGGACAAAGAAAGATAAGGATCCTAAAGTTCGTTTTAGGCAACAGAATCTTCAACAACCTTGTAAGAATCTAGGAGGAAGATTCAGATAATGATGGGATGCCCTGCGGATCATAAGGCAACATGGTTTCCCCGCGAGGAGTGCAGAGGCAGGCCTTAAAGCGCATCCAAAAAAGAGAGCGAACAAGCATTCAACAGATTCTAAGAGAATACACATTGAGTTGAAGACTTGTGTTGTGCGCAGAGGGAATCAGAACTCGTGGAGTTTGATTCAGCACTGATCCTTTGAATTCAACTGGAGCGCTGGTCGTTGAAGGATCAATCAGAGCTCAGAGAATAGCTGCGGACAGTCATTGGTACAGGCTGACAAAGAGCAGTTCGTTGCTACCCAATAGTGAAAGTGTATCATATATTGAGGGGAGTAGAGACTGAGCTTGTTGAACTCAGATTGTCCGACGGCTTGGCAGAGGAGCTATAATAGTTGTTGACAGAAGATACAATAATTCTAAGATAGAGTGTGCTGAAGTAGTCCATGTTCCACGCATTATAATAGAATAGGCTAGCTCTGTGAGTTAGGTCTGTAGCTATTTGATACGGGAAGTGTGTAGGTAGTACGAAGAGAATCTGTGTGATTAGCTAGTCTAGGGAGTTAGACTGAGTGAAAGATTTTGACTAGGGGAGAAGTAGATGTGTGAGTCCTTTGTACTTTGAACCACGTATAGTGAAGTCTTGAGGATTAGAAAGTGATCCTCCGCAGACGTAGGCAAGTTCCCGAAGCGGATAAACAATCTAACTCTGTATTTCTTATTCGTTAGGAGAATAATTTCTTCAAAAATAGACAAAGAGTGCTACAGCAGAAGCTGTATCTTCATAGGCTGTAACTCTTGATCAGCAGCGCAGGAAAATTTCACCGTTGATGATCTCCGTGGTCTCCAGTATCTGGTCAGGACGGGACATACTCTTTGTACCCTACTTGATTTTAGAAGTAGTAGGTGTGATATTCACTACATGGCTTTCTTGCTTGATTTTGTCGTAGAGGTTGTTGTAGCATCCTCTGGGTATTTCTTCTGGACGACTTCATCTGAGCAGGTCTATGAGTTTTGGCTTACTTTAATAGTACTTGTACTGCATCTCCAGATTGTTCTGGCTCTTTGGCTTTGACAAATAGAGTTTTTCCCAATCCTCCTTCTCATGTGTAGCCAAGGCCCATGTTGCCTTCTCCATACCTCTGACATGCTAGGATGTCATCAAGGTTGCTTCATCCCATGTTGGGCATCTTTGCAGTTTTCATGTGCAGGCTCAGTTCTTCCATCACAGTATCATAATTTGATTCATGTTGATTATCTCAATGTCAGGGTGGTGATAGATTGACTCAGGTGATCCTTCTTAATTTTCAGTGTGTCCACGGTCTTTAGGAACTCTTCTCGTTGATCTTCCAGGCATGATATTTTTCTATTCAATTCTTTGGATATCTTAATTACTTTCAGCCACATTTTGTTCATAAGGGCGAAGTTTTTTGCAAGACATTCCTTACTGAGTTCTTCATCATCAGTGCTGTCTGACTGTTTATGGTATGTCATTGGCTAAATTAATCTACAATGTTGAACGCCGCCCAATCACGGAGTATTGACGGCAAGTCATTGTGTGCGCTAAAATTAAATTTATATTTTACTAGCTAGTGATAAGCAGGGTCGAACCCAAAAGAGAACAATTAGTCTAAAGTTCTACTAACAATTGTCACACTAAAAGAGGGGTTTGCAGAAAAAATGTTATTGTTCAATTTAAAGAAGCATCAACTCAGGGATATGCATTGCAACTGGTAATCATTGTTCGAACATGGATCAACTAGTAGAACTAGTATTCTAGTCTAACAAACCTGCTAAGGTAATGTCGACTTCAAGTTCCATCTACTATTAACCGCTAAGTTCTCAAGTAGATGTAATATTGATGCGCGCGTCGTTGTGCGCGTCAAATTTTGGCACCGTTGCCGGGGAGGCAACACAGATAAGCTTTAACCAGCTTAGGTTTTCTTTTAATAGTTAGTTATTTTTGTTTGCTTTATTTTCGTTTTTGTTTCTGACAGCGCGCAATCACCATTGGCCTGCGCAACCTTGAAACAGTTGCGCCGCGCAGATTCTAGTTGCGCTTTGACAGACGCAACAGCTTAGTTATCTTTTAATTTCGCTTTCTTTGAGATTTAGAACAGGTCATGGAGGATAACAGTGTCGTTGGGGACAACTTAGGGGACAGAACCCCAGAGGAAGCAAGAGCACATAACCGCGCAGCCCTGTTCAGAGAGGAGGTGCAGCGCGAAGTTGAAGCAAGCAGGGCCGCTGAAGTGTATAATGTGCCACCCGTGCAACAGGCCGCGCGACGCAGAACAGTGCGGGAGATGTCAGCCCCACTCACAGTTAACCAGCCATGGTGCATCGTGCTTCCACCAGACGGTCATTTTGAACTAAGGAGCTCGCTCATTCATCACATGCCCAAGTTCCACGGGATGAACAACGAGAATCAGTCAAGCATGTGCGAGAGTTCCTAGTCATTTGCGAGAACATGAAGGCCGAAGGGGAGAGCGATGAAGGACTGAAGATGAAAGCATTCCCATTTTCACTGTGTGACACAGCCAGGCATTGGCTAATGAACTTACCAGCAGGATCAATTCACACATGGGAGCAGCTGCAGAAGAAGTTCCTGGACAAGTTCTACCCAGCAGCAAAGATTGCGCTACTCAGGAGGGAGCTGGCCGCACCTAGGCAAAGCGCAGGAGAGTCGCTGTCAGAGTATTACGAGCGTTTCAGGGAGCTAGAGGCCAACTGCTACAATCATGGCCTGCCCCAGAATGTACTGATAGAGAATTTCCTGAATGGACTGCTGCCCATGGAGCTGAGATTATTGAACCCATGCGCAGGAGGCGACATTTGCAACATGTACCCAGAAGACGCGTGGCAGCTGATAGAAGACTCTACCGGGCAGGTAAGACATCAGCTAACACTTGAAAATAGTCGTGCTCGTTCTGTGCATCAGGTAGAAACAAGCGCTGAGATCAAGGAGATGAAGGCCATGCTGCAAAAGTTGATGAGTGCGCGAAGCGCACAACTAGTTGCGCCAAAGGTATGCGAATTCTGCAATTCCACCGAGCACAAAACCAATGCATGTCCCACACTGTTTGAGGAATCAGGAGATGTCAATGCTCTTGGAGGATGGGATAACAGAGGGCCACAGAGGCAGAATCAGCCGCGTTTTGGACTAGCCGCAAATGGGTTCAGATGGAAGGAAGAAAACAATTTCCAGAGGCAGTCCGCGGATCAGCGCGCGCCACAGCAGACGCAACAAGCTGCACCCTACAATCCACCGCATCGCCGCACTGACGCACCAGCGCATAACAACCAGCAACCGAGGCGATCTTTGGAAGATATCGTGGGGCAGCTAGCAGACATAGTGCGCAAAAATGACGAGAAGTATGACAAGAGGTTCGAGTCCATTGAGAAGCAGCTATCACAGATTGCGACCATGGTGTACGAGCTGAAAAAGAGCGATGGCAACCTGCCTTCGCAAGTGATTCAAAACCCCAAGGGAGGAGTGAACGCTGTGACACTGAGGACCGGGCGCACGATAGGAACAGAGCAGACCATGCAGGCGCCCGCGCAACCAGTTGCGCAAGTCCCGGATCCAGCAGAGCAGAATGCGCAACCAGAGCAAGACGCGCAACCAGAAGCACCAGCCACAAGCCAGCAGGGCGAAGCGCCAGGTATGACACAATTAAAAGACAAGGGCACGAATCGTACTAAGATACCTACACCTTTCCCTGTGCAGGCACCATCGGCTAGGAAGGAAGCACTCGACAAAGAGCTCTACAAGTTATTCAGTAAGCTGGAAATAAACATTCCCCTTATTGAAGCAGTTCGGCAAATCCCTAGGTACGCCAAATTTCTAAAGGAGCTGTGCACGAACAAGCGAAGGAAAGGCGAGTGCGCTCAGCCATCATTCAACATAAGGTACCACCTAAGTGCCGAGACCCAGGTACATTCACCATCCCTTGCACTTTAGGTAATACCACGATGAGCAATTGCATTAATGATTTAGGCGCATCCATAAATTTGCTACCCTATTCCCTATATGCGACATTGCGCCTTGGACCACTAAAGCCTGCAGGTCTCACCATTCAGCTAGCAGATCGGTCGTGCAAACAACCTGCGGGCATGATAGAGGATGTTCTTGTGCGCGTAGGAGAGCTGGTGTTCCCAGCAGATTTCTATGTGCTAGAAATGGAGGGTGAATCGAGCACCAGCAGTGCGCCGATCCTACTAGGCAGACCATTTCTGATGACCGCGCGCACAAAGATAGACGTATGGAGGGGCACGCTCTCCATGGAGGTTGATGGCGAAGAAATCCATTTCAACATATTTAATGGGATGCAGCACCCTCATGAAGACGCCACAGTGCACGCAATGGACAGCTTAGATGACTTGGTCGCAGATGCGCAATATGCGAGCGCAGCAGAAGAACCCATAACACTGGCAACGGGCAGAGTTGGAGGCGCATGAGGAGGAGCTGAGCAATGCTGAGCTAGGCACACAATATAGTTAAGGTCTGCATTGCTAACAAAATCTTGCCCTCTATTGAACAGGCATGATAGAGCCTAGTTATACATGTTATTTAGATCATAAACCCATGCTTGTTTGCAATATTTTATGGGCAAGATTACTCGTTTCCACTATTTTTGTATATCAGGTCAGAACGAGTCCTTAAGTCGGATACGCGCTAACAGGCAGCGTTCTAGGGGTGAAAGATCAGCCTGTGGAGCTAGCGGTGCAAACAAAAGAAGAAATGGCGAAGGACAGCAGAGGTGCGCCACCCGATTGCGCCAATCAATGCTGTGCGCCAGGCGCAAAGTCCCAGTGACCAGACTTGGAAGTTGCCAAAAGATGAACTTCCTGGGGCACTATTTAAACAAAGAAAGTCTAGGGTTTCAAAGGACACACAGAGAGGCGGACACCATCACTCAGTGACATTCCAGAGGCACTGTGCGGCGGAACTGAAAAACACACGGACCTGTCAAGGAGAGTTGCGCCAGCCGACTGCGCCAGCCGAGAAGACACCCTGCGCGCACTGTTTGCTACCGTTTTCTTGGATACAGTAGTTTGTTACTTACTATTTTATGATGTTTACCACTAGCATGTCTAGCTAAACACTTAGTGTTGGTCGGGCATGAATCTATGATGTATGACCTTTGAGACGTGAGCTTAATGCATAGTTTATTTATTTGTATTAATCCTGCGCGTACTGAGACAGTTAGTTGCATGAGTAGGGGAAGCCTTGAACCGCAAACTTACTTGTGTAGCTCGCTTGTCGCATGTTAAACTAGTTGCACGCGTAGGGGAAGCCTTGAACCGCAAACTTACCGTGACAACTAGGAGTAACGAGTTAGGGTAGGCAGCTGCTACTGTGACAGGATTCGCAGCTGTTTAGGCTAGTTCTAAGGATTAATAGCACATGAACTTTGAACGGAACATGCGCACGTGTTAGGAGGCCTTTACCGGACACTCACCCAAGTAAACCACAAGCTATAGATGTTTAGAGTCGATGATAAGGAATGCATTCATAGAGGATTGTCTGCCCAATACTTCTCATAAATATAGTACTTCATCTCTACTGCTTGCGCACGTCTAGTGCAATTCCCTGAGTTACGATATTCGCTGTTATTCGCGCATCGCGCAAAAACCCCCAATCACTCACGCAACCCCCGTTTTCTTAAGTGTAGGTTACTAGCTGAGACTCACTGCTTGCTCCCTGTGGAGATCGACCCTTACTTAACCACTGTACTAGTGGGAGAGGAAGGAATTATATTTGACGCGCACAACGACGCGCGATCAAATTTTGGCGCCGTTGCCGGGGAGCAACACAGCTAAGTTTTAGCTAGCTTACATTCCTCATTTTAGTTATTTCATTTTGTTTTGTTTTCTCGTTGTTGTTTCTGACAGCGCGCAATCACATCAGCCTGCGCAACCTTGAAACAGTTGTGCTGCGCAGATTCTAGTTGCGCACTGACAGACGCAACAACTTCGTTGCCATTTAATTTCGTTTCTTGAGTTTGGATCAGGACATGGAGGATAACAGTGTGGTTGGAGATAACCTGGGAGACAGAACCCCAGAGGAAGCAAGGGCACATAACCGCGCAGCCCTATTCAGAAAGGAAGTGCAGCGTGAGGACGACGCACGAATGGCCGCTGAACCATACATTGCGCCACCCGTTCGTCCAGTCGCGAGGCGCAGGACAGTGCGCGAAATGTCGGCCCCACTCACTATTAACCAGCCATGGTGCATAGTGCTTCCGCCCGACGGACAGTTCGAACTAAGAAGCTCACTCATCCATCACATGCCCAAGTTTCACGGAATGAACAACGAAAATCCAGTCAAGCATGTGCGGGAGTTCCTAATCATTTGCGAGAACATGAAGGCTTTGGGGGAAAACGATGAAGCGCTGAAGATGAAAGCGTTCCCATTTTCATTGAGCGATGCAGCCAAACACTGGCTGATGAGCCTACCCGCAGGATCAATCCACACATGGGAGCAGCTGCAGAAGAAATTCTTAGACAAATTTTATCCAGCAGCGAAGATTGCGCTGCTCAGAAGGGAATTGGCCGCGCCAAGGCAAGGCGCAGGGGAGTCCCTGTCAGAATACTACGAGCGTTTCAGGGAGCTAGAAGCCAACTGCTACAATCACGGGCTTCCCCAGAATGTGCTGATAGAGAACTTTCTGAATGGACTGCTGCCCATGGAGCTGCGACTACTGAATGCATGCGCAGGAGGGGACATTTGCAACATGTACCCGGAGGATGCATGGCAGCTGATAGAAGATTCTGCTGGACAGGTAAGACATCAATTGACACTTGAAAGTAGTCGTAATCGTTCTGTGCATCAGGTAGAGGCAAGCGCTGAGATCAAAGAAATGAAGGCCATGCTACAGAAGCTGATGAGTGCGCAGAGCGCACAACCAGTTGCACCAAAGGTATGTGAATTCTGCAGGTCCACTGAGCACAAGACAGACGAGTGCCCAACACTTTTTGAAGAAACTGGAGATGTAAATGCCCTTGGAGGATGGGACAACAGAGGACCGCAGAGGCAGAATCAGCCGCGCTTTGGGCTTGCTGCAAATGGTTTCAGATGGAGAGAAGAGAACAATTTCCAGAGGCAGCCCACTGATCAGCGCGCACCACAGCAGACGCAACATGCTGCACCCTACAATCCACCGCATCGCCGCACAGACGCACCAGCGCAGAACAGTCAGCAACCACGGCGATCCTTGGAAGATATCATGGGGCAGCTAGCCGACACAGTGCGCAAGAATGACGAAAAGTATGACAAGAGGTTCGAATCCATAGAAAAACACCTATCACAAATTGCAACCACAGTGTATGAACTGAAAAAGAGCGATGGCAACCTGCCTTCGCAAGTGATTCAGAACCCTAAGGGAGGAGTTAACGCAGTAACACTGAGGACTGGGCGCACAGTGGGAACAGAGCAGACCGCGCAGGCGCCCGCGCAACCAGTTGCGCAAGTCCCAGATCCAGCAGATCAGAGTGCGCAACCAGAGCCAGAGGCGCAATCAGAAGCGCCAACCACGAACCAGCAGGGCAATGCGCCAGGTATGTCTCGCTCGAAAAACAAGAACAAAAATTGTACTAACATACCTGCTCCTTTCCCTGTGCAGGCACCACTGGCGAGAAAAGAAGCACTGGACAAGGAACTGTATGAGCTGTTCAGCAAAGTGGAAATCAACATACCTCTCATAGAAGCTATTCGACAGATTCCCAGGTATGCGAAGTTTTTAAAAGAGCTGTGCACGAATAAAAGAAGGACAGGCGAATGCGCACAGGTAATGCTAAATGCGCAGGCCTCAGCAATCGTGCAGCAAAAGGTACCACCTAAGTGCCGAGATCCAGGTACATTCACTATCCCTTGCACCTTAGGTAAAACCACGGTAAGCAACTGCATGATCGATTTAGGCGCATCAATCAATTTATTACCATATTCTCTCTATGCAACCTTGCGCCTTGGACCACTAAAACCTGCAGGTCTCACAATTCAGCTAGCAGATAGATCGTGCAAACAACCTGCAGGCATGATAGAAGATGTCCTAGTTCGAGTAGGAGAGCTGGTGTTCCCAGCAGACTTTTATGTGCTCGAAATGGAGGGTGAATCAAGCGCCAGCGGTGCGCAGATCCTCCTAGGCAGACCGTTTCTGATGACTGCGCGCACGAAGATAGACGTGTGGAGGGGCACGCTCTCCATGGAGGTAGATGGCGAAGAAATCCATTTCAACATCTTCGAAGGGATGCAGCACCCACATGAGGACGTTACCGTGCACGCAATGGACAGCTTTGACGACTTAGTCACAGAAGCGCAGTGTGCGAGCGCAAACATAGGACCAGAGCTACTGACACAGGCAGAATTGGAGGAGCAAGAGAAGGAGCTAAGCAGTGCTGAACCAGCATCCACACAGGTACGTGATATAGTTCATATTTGCACCGCTAACAAAACCTTGCCCTCTGTTGAGCAGGCACCCAAGATCGAACTGAAGCAACTCCCGGAGCATCTCAAGTACATTTTCTTGGGAGATGAGGACACCCTGCCAGTGATCATCAAGAAGGGATTGGAAAACGAGCAGGAGGCGCGCTTACAACAGGTGCTGCGCAGGAACCAGCGCGCTATTGGATGGACTCTTGCTGATCTGCGCGGAGTGAGCCCGGACGTGTGCATGCACCGAATTCTGTTGGAAGACGGCGCCAAACCATCCAGGGAGGCTCAGCGCAGGTTAAACCCAAATATGATGGAGGTAGTGCAAAAGGAAGTTCTGAAGTTGCTTGACGCAGGGGTCATTTACCCCATCTCAGACAGCAGATGGGTCAGCCCGGTGCACGTTGTGCCAAAGAAAGGAGGAATCACGGTGGAGGAGAATGCGCAGGGCGAGCTAGTTCCCAAGCGCATACAGACTGGCTGGCGCATGTGCATCGACTACAGGAAGCTGAACGCTGTAACGCGCAAGGACCACTTCCCGCTACCCTTCATGGACCAGATGCTGGATCGCTTGGCAGGTAAACCTTACTTTTGTTTTTTGGACGGATATTCAGGTTACAATCAGATACCCATAGCTGCGGAGGATCAAGAGAAGACCACGTTCACATGCCCCTTCGGAACATTTGCGTTTCGGCGTATGTCTTTTGGGCTGTGCAACGCGCCAGGTACGTTCCAACGCCTCGTCATGAGCATTTTCTCTGATATGATTGGTATATGTATAGAAGTGTTCATGGATGACTTCACTGTATATGGGAGTACCTTTGATGCATGCTTAACACATCTAGATAAAGTCTTAGCACGCTGCATCTCTAAGAACCTAGTGCTAAACTACGAGAAGTGTCATTTCATGGTTACGCACGGAGTAGTATTGGGTCATATCATTTCCGAGGAGGGTATTAAGGTAGACAAAGCTAAGATAGATATTATTTCTAATCTGCCTTATGCCACCAACGTGCGCGACGTGAAATCGTTCTTAGGGCATGCTGGGTTTTACAGGCGTTTTATTAAGGATTTCTCTAAGATTTGCATACCCCTGTCTAACCTGTTGCAAAAAGACGTGTGCTTCGATTTTACTGATGAGTGCAGGGCGGCGTTCGATAAGCTGAAAGAAGCGCTGACCAGTGCGCCAGTGATGCGCGCACCAGACTGGAACCTGCCATTCGAGCTGATGTGTGACGCAAGTGACTACGCAGTAGGAGCAGTCTTAGGGCAGCGCGAGGACAAGAAGCCGCATGCCATCTACTATGCATCGCGCACACTGGACTCCGCGCAGAAGAACTACACCACCACGGAGAAGGAGCTTCTGGCAATTGTATTTGCGCTGGAGAAGTTCCGAGCATATGTTCTAGGCGCCAGAGTCATCATCTACACGGACCACGCCGCTATCCGCTACCTCATATCCAAGAAAGAGACCAAGCCGCGCCTGATGCGTTGGGTACTTCTGCTTCAGGAATTCGATTTAGAGATCAAAGATAAGAAGGGCACAGAAAATACCGTCGCTGATCATCTGAGCAGGATCATAAAGGATGAGGAGCCAGGGCAGATCAAGGAGACATTCCCTGACGAGCATCTAATGGCGCTAACAGGTAAGGTACCATGGTATGCGCATATCGCAAATTACCTGGTCACAGGTGCGTTCCCTCCTCATTTCAATAAAACTCAGTGCATGCGATTGAAACATGAGTCCAAGCATTATCTTTGGGATGATCCTTACATGCTTAGAATAGGTCCAGATCGGATATTAAGACGTTGCGTGCCTGACCATGAGATTAACTCTGTATTGATGTTTTGTCATGCGCACGAGCAGGAAGATCTTGGACTGTGGATTCTACTGGCCGCACCTATTCAGAGATGCCTATGACCACTGCAGGAAGTGTGACAGGTGCCAGCGCACTGGAGGAATATCCGCGCGCAACGAGATGCCGCAGACCCCGATTCTGGTGGATGAAGTGTTCGATGTTTGGGGAATCGACTTCATGGGTCCATTTCCCCCATCTGCCGGCGACGAGTACATACTGGTGGCCGTGGATTACGTATCCAAATGGGTCGAAGCTAAGGCCACGCGCAAGGATGATGGTAAGACTGTCGCTGATTTTCTCAGAACTAACATATTTTGCAGGTACGGCGTGCCTAAGGCAGTTATCAGCGACTAGGGGACGCACTTCTGCAACAGGGTTGTGGCGCAAGTCTTCAAGCACTATGGGGTGCGCCACAAGACGTCCACCGCTTACCATCCGCAGACGAATGGACAGGCCGAAGTTTCTAACAGAGAGATCAAGCGCATCTTGGAAAAGACTGTGAGGCCGTCGCGCAAGGATTGGAGCTAGCGCTTGGATGATGCGCTATGGGCGTACCGCACTGCACACAAGACACCCATTGGAACCTCACCATTCCGGCTGGTCTATGGGAAGGCATGCCACCTGCCAGTGGAGCTCGAGCACAAGGCATATTGGGCTCTACGTATTTGCAACTTGAACTTGGAGGAGGCAGGACAAGAACGCGCATTTGAGCTGAGCGAACTAGAAGAGCTGCGCCTGGACGCCTATGAGGGACTGCGCGATTACAAAGCGCGCACCAAGGCGTTTCATGACAAGCACATCCTCCGGCGCACATTTGAACCAGGCGATCAGGTATTATTATTTTCATCACGCCTGAAGCTCATGCCTGGGAAGCTGCGCAGCAAGTGGACGGGACCATACACCGTCACCAAGGTTTTCCCCTACGGCACAATTGAATTAGAAGACGGGCACCAGCATCGTTTTCAGGTTAACGGGCAGAGAGTCAAACGGTACTTGGGCGAACCTTGGGATGGCGCAGCACGCAACATTGACTTGGCCGAGCCAGAGATAGTAGACGAGCAAGCTGTTGCGCCAGACGCACCACCAGATGTTTCAGAGGGAGACCTAGCACCCATCGCCTATATCTCCTCTTCCTCTGCATCTGCCCTCCTTACGAATAATGTATCACATGCTGACCTCTCCTTTTATCCTTTGCGCAGGACCACTGAGATCGTCACACAAGCACTGGCGTAGGGACACTCAGGAGCAAGAGTGGGGGAGGCTGCAGACGCACTACTTGGCACGTAACGAGGTACCGTCGAGCCAACGACGTTAAACAAAGGCACTTGTCGGGAGGTAACCCGACACATTTTATTTTGGCACATTTTATTCTGCTTGTTTCGTTTTTGCGTGTTTTTTTTTAGTTAGAATAGGGTTTGGTAGTTTTTTTGTAGTCACACAAATGCGCAGGACCGTGCGCCTATCAATGCCAGACTTAAGGCCATAGGGGGTATATAAGGCCAGACTTAGAATAATTCCCAGCACTTTTTCACTCGACCGTTACACACAAGCTCCCGCCCTCAGACCTCTGCCGTCGCCCAGCGCCCATCCCACCGTCCGTCTAGAGAGATTCAAGAACCACACGACCACACAGCACCCAGGTAACCCCCGTTCCCGCTTTGAGCCGCTTCTGTTAGGGTTTGCGCGGAGAAGACAGTTTTTAGGGTTCTGAAATCGCACCAGGCTAGAGTGCGCGGTTTGGAGTGCTGTTTTGTGCGTTGTGTAGGCGACCAGTAGGCGCTCGTTCGGTGCAATTTTCAGAGGATTCTGGGCAGTTTCGATTTTTAGGGTTTTGGGGAGCATAGACCGCGATTGACCGGAGCCAGCGCAAGATGAGACCCGCCGCAGACCAAGTGACCCCAGCGGCTTTCGCTAACAAGTACGCAGCATTCATTAGCCTGGACATGTACGGGACACCGTACATCTGTCGAGATTTCCTGCGCGAGGTAGGGTTAGAGGACCTCGTGGCGCAGAGGCTAGCGATTGCCGGTTGGGAGGCGCTAATGGACCTCCGCAGCGCAGCAGACCAGGAGGATACGTGTGAGTTCCTGGCGTCTATGGAGGCGGGGGACAGGGAGATCAGATATAGACACAGGGGTGTCTGGTTCATAGCCTCGGAAAGGAGGCTGAGGCGCGCATTCGGGTGCGCCAAGGTGCGTGAGGAGGAGTTAGACACGCACAATAACCAGGAGGCTTGGAGGGACATGGCAACAGGGCCAGCATTCGCCGCGGGGCGCAGCAGGGGCCGAGAGCTGCGCGACCCGTGGCTGTTCTACTTGTGGCGCATCGTGGCCTACGCAATCATTGGCCGTTTCAACGGCGCTCCAAAGATCAGCCTCCTGGATATGGAGATTTTGACGGGGCTTTATTATGAGCGGAAGGTGCTGTTCATCCTGAACATGGTGCACCATTGGAGCCGAGTCAGCATGAGAGGGCCGCTGACGTGTGGCGGGCTTATCACGCACTTGCTGCGGAGTTTACATGGAGAGCCCGAGGTGCCAGAGCACACCTTGGTGCAGCCTATACCTCTGGACCGCGCCCACATGCTGCAAATCAGGGCGGTAGCCGTTCGGGACGATGGCACACTAGAGTGGTGCTACCACCTGCAGCCAGCCAGACCACCGAGGGCCAGAGTAGAGAGCAGTGCGCGGGCCAGGGCCGAGAGCAGTGCGCAGGGCGCAGCTGCAGGCGCAGCAGCAGCCGCAGCAGCCGCCGCAGCAGACGAAGAGATGGAGGAGGCCCTAGAACCAGAGGTGCCTCTAGTCAGGCGCCCAAGGACTCGGGCGCAGACTGGAGCGCAACAGAGGGCCCGCGCACCATTAGGGGAGCCAGTGACCATTTCCATAGAGGACTCTCCCCCGCGTGCCCCTGCCAAGCGCCCAAGGACTGAGACTGAGGCGGCGCCTGAGGAAGCCACTGCCGAGCAGCGCATGCTGTTCAACGTCATGCGCGTGCTCGAGTACTTAGCGCCAGAGGGGGCGGATTTAAGTATGAGTCCACCATCCGGGTGGAAATTTGGAGACGCAATTCCCCCTCTCCTCAGCCTGCACCATCCACCTCCTACCCGAACCCCAGAAACTTCAGCAGCTCCAGCTCCAGCACCCTCTCCAGCCCCAGCCCCAGCAGCGCCCGCACCAGAACCAGCAGCCCCAGCAGCAGAGCCCACCCCTGAACCTGAACCGGCACCGGTACCATCACCAGTAGCTTCCCCTGCCCGGCCTTCTGTTCCGGAGTCCCCCATTAACTTTCCCAACATAGACTCCGATTCCATATGGGAGTCACTTTCCGAGGACGAGCAGCCTGACCCCCTCACCATTGTGCCACCATCCTCCAGCACCGACTGCATGACTGATTCTTCAGAGAATGAGGCGCATGGGTCAGCAGCTGATTCTCGCTCGGAGGACTTCTAAGGCTTTGGGCAGGCGCCGTGATTTTCTTTAGGGTGGTGTCTTTTATGTTTGCTGCGTCTAGTTGACTATTATGTGTGCTGAATATTTGTGCCATACATTCTGTGACTCCCTTGCTATATTTTGTGTGACTATTGGTGTTCACTCTTATATTCTTTATTTTCGTTGCATTGCATGCATGTGCGCAACCTCCGTGCGCTTGAGCTTGAGTCGTGGGGACACGTCTCTGTTCAAGTGTGGGGGGGGGGGGGGGGGGCGTTACTCTTACATTTCATGTTTTTAGCATTTTTAGTATAGCTTAGTTAAGTTGAAGAAAACTAGTAGCAGTAGTGCGCTAAGGTGCAGGATGCGCATGCGCTCCAGCTTGTTTTGCGCTATCCGTATTGCGTGCACTGCTATCTACTGTTTTAGCATAATTTTTTCGTTTTTTCTGCTCCTGTTAGTTGGGATATACAGGGGATGTGGAGTTGATATAAATGCTCCAGAGAGGCGGTTAGTCGCTTCTGCTTCGAAGGCGAGGTATATGGTCGATTGCGCTAGTAGAGGCCGGTGCTTCGCAACCTTCGGAACAAAAGAGCGCGCTCAGTCACGCGGATGCAAAAGGCAAAATACCCAAAGCGTGGCGAGGTGGGAAAACAGACCACCTTCTCTCTGGATGTCAAGCTAAGGAAAGCGGGCGCGGATGTAAACGCGTGCGCTGACCGGCGCAGACAAACCAAGGAGGGAGAGCGGAACGAGTTCCATAGCTGCTATCCGAAGGCTGAGATTGGAACTGTTCTGGGAATAAAAAGAAATTGGAAAGGAAGCTGTACAAAAGAAAATACCAGCAAAAGCAGATGATGTGCGTTACAAAGAATCAGCATGCGCACTACCTAGTACCCGCGTGCGCAAGACCATAAGGATATCATCAAAGGCTCAGGTTCCCAGGAAGTGTGCGAACGAATCACGCACTGGAAGAAGCTCGCGCAAGAAACCATATACCTATCTTCGGAGCGGGAGCTGACAACCAGGAGCCTAAGAAGAGCTATCTCCCAGTCATCCAAAGACCTTCATCCCGGCTGAGAGGTAACGAAATTTCGGGATTATTATATTAGAACTATTGAGTGCAGTTGTGCGCAGGTGATAGAGCAGCACAAGTTGAAGCAACTGTGCGTCTTGCGCTAGAATGCAAGGGCTGTGCGCTAGTCTCCAGAAAAGGTAATTGTATCCGCGTTTCAGTACTTGTTCGGGACGAACAAGGGGTAAGTGTGGGGGGTTTGATAGAGCCTAGTTATACATGTTATTTAGATCATAAACCCATGCTTGTTTGCAATATTTTATGGGCAAGATTACTCGTTTCCACTATTTTTGTATATCAGGTCAGAACGAGTCCTTAAGTCGGATACGCGCTAACAGGCAGCGTTCTAGGGGTGAAAGATCAGCCTGTGGAGCTAGCGGTGCAAACAAAAGAAGAAATGGCGAAGGACAGCAGAGGTGCGCCACCCGATTGCGCCAATCAATGCTGTGCGCCAGGCGCAAAGTCCCAGTGACCAGACTTGGAAGTTGCCAAAAGATGAACTTCCTGGGGCACTATTTAAACAAAGAAAGTCTAGGGTTTCAAAGGACACACAGAGAGGCGGACACCATCACTCAGTGACATTCCAGAGGCACTGTGCGGCGGAACTGAAAAACACACGGACCTGTCAAGGAGAGTTGCGCCAGCCGACTGCGCCAGCCGAGAAGACACCCTGCGCGCACTGTTTGCTACCGTTTTCTTGGATACAGTAGTTTGTTACTTACTATTTTATGATGTTTACCACTAGCATGTCTAGCTAAACACTTAGTGTTGGTCGGGCATGAATCTATGATGTATGACCTTTGAGACGTGAGCTTAATGCATAGTTTATTTATTTGTATTAATCCTGCGCGTACTGAGACAGTTAGTTGCATGAGTAGGGGAAGCCTTGAACCGCAAACTTACTTGTGTAGCTCGCTTGTCGCATGTTAAACTAGTTGCACGCGTAGGGGAAGCCTTGAACCGCAAACTTACCGTGACAACTAGGAGTAACGAGTTAGGGTAGGCAGCTGCTACTGTGACAGGATTCGCAGCTGTTTAGGCTAGTTCTAAGGATTAATAGCACATGAACTTTGAACGGAACATGCGCACGTGTTAGGAGGCCTTTACCGGACACTCACCCAAGTAAACCACAAGCTATAGATGTTTAGAGTCGATGATAAGGAATGCATTCATAGAGGATTGTCTGCCCAATACTTCTCATAAATATAGTACTTCATCTCTACTGCTTGCGCACGTCTAGTGCAATTCCCTGAGTTACGATATTCGCTGTTATTCGCGCATCGCGCAAAACCCCCAATCACTCACGCAACCCCCGTTTTCTTAAGTGTAGGTTACTAGCTGAGACTCACTGCTTGCTCCCTGTGGAGATCGACCCTTACTTAACCACTGTACTAGTGGGAGAGGAAGGAATTATATTTGACGCGCACAACGACGCGCGATCAAGGCACCCAAGGTCGAGCTAAAGCAACTCCCAGAACACCTCAAGTACATATTCCTGGGAAACGAAGACACCCTGCCAGTGATTATAAAGAAAGGATTAGAAGAAGAGCAGGAAGCGCAATTACGGCAGGTGCTGCGCAGGAACCAGCGCGCTATAGGGTGGACACTTGCTGATCTACGTGGAGCGAGCCCAGACGTGTGCATGCATAGAATTCTATTGGAAGATGGTGCCAAACCGTCCAGGGAGGCTCAGCGCAGATTAAACCCGAATATGATGGAGGTAGTGCAGAAAGAGATCCTTAAGCTGCTCGACGCAGGAGTCATTTACCCGATCTCAGACAGCAAGTGGTCGAGGCTAAGGCCACAAGAAAGGATGATGGTAAGACAGTCGCTGATTTTTTGAGAACTAACATCTTTTGCAGGTACGGCGTCCCTAAGGCGATCATTAGCGACCAAGGGACGCACTTTTGCAACAGGATTGTGGCCCAAGTCTTCAAGCATTATGGAGTGCGCCACAAGACGTCCACTGCTTATCATCCTCAGACAAATGGACAGGCCGAAGTTTCCAACAGAGAGATCAAGCGCATCCTGGAGAAGACTGTGAGACCATCGCGCAAAGATTGGAGCCAGCGCCTTTACGACGCGCTGTGGGCATACCGCACTGCGCATAAGACGCCAATTGGGACTTCACCGTTCCGGTTGGTTTACGGAAAGGTATGCCACCTGCCAGTGGAGTTAGAGCGCAGAGCATATTGGGCATTGCGCATTTGTAACCTAAACCTAGACGAGGCCGGAAAAGAGCGCGCATTTGAGCTAAGCGAATTAGAAGAGCTGCGCCTGGATGCATATGAGGGACTGCGCGATTACAAGGCGCGCACAAAAGCATTTCATGACAAACATATCCTCAGACGCACTTTTGAGCCAGGAGACCAGGTATTATTATTCTCATCAAGCCTAAAGCTCATGCCTGGAAAGCTGCGCAGCAAATGGATGGGACCGTACACAGTCACCAAGGTTTTCCCTTACGGAACAATCGAGTTAGAAAACGAGCACCGGCATCGTTTTTAGGTCAATGGGCAGAGAGTCAAACGGTATTTAGGAGAACCTTGGGATGGCACAGCGCGCGAAATTGAATTGGCAGAGCCTGAGATAGCAGATGCGCAGGTTGCTGCGCCAGAGTCATCACCAGATGCACCAGAGGGAGAACTGGGAACTATTGCGCATATTTCTTCTTCCTCCTTACCTACCCTCGTTACTTATAATTTATCACATACTATTAACCATGCTGACCACCCTTCCGACCCTTTGCGCAGGACCAAGAAGAGCTGCGCCTGGATGCCTGATCGCGCGTCATTGTACTCGTCAAATATAATCCTTCCTCTTCCACTAGTACAGCAGTTAAGTAAGGGTCGATCTCCACAGGGAGCAAGCAGTTCAGTTTTAACCAGTGTCCTGCACTTACGAAAACTTGGGGTGTGAGTGATTGGGGTGCGCAGTGCGCGAGTAAACAGTAGTGAACGCAGAAACTGCACTAGACGTGCGCAGGCAGTAGAGATTAAGTACTATGACTATGAGAAGTATCGGCGCAGGCAATCCTCTATGAGTGTATTCCTTATCATCGACTCTAAATGTCTATAGCTCGATTTGCTAATGTTAGTGTCCGATCAAGGCTTCCTAACATGTGCGCATGTTCCGATCAAAGTTCATGAGCTATTAATTCTTGAACTAGACTAAACAACTACGAATCCGATCAAGGTAGTAATTACTTATCCTAGCTCGTTACTCCTAGTTGGCACCGTCAGGCTATTCAACTAGTTTAACATACAACAACAAGCAACAAGAGTAAGATTGCGGTTCAAGGCTTCCCCTACTCATGTAACAAGCTGCCAGCAGTGTGCACAGAATTAATACAAGCAAACAAGTTATGCATTAAGCGCAAGTCTCAAAGGGAAATACTCATAGATTCATGCCCAACCGATACTAAGCGTTTAGCTAGACATGCTAATGGTAAACATCATAGAAACAGTAAATAACAACTAGAGTGTCCAAGAAAACAATAGCAAACAGTGCGTGCAAGTTGCAGTCTTGGCTGGCGCAGCTCGTGTGATTTCTAGCTCTGCCGCTCTCTCTCTGAATTATGGTACGAGCGTCTCGTGATGATGATGACGGATGATGTCCCTAACCCTAGCCTTCTTCTCTTCTTTATATACTGCTCAGAGGCTCATCCTTGGCAACTTCCAAATCTGGTCATGTCAGGATTAGGAAACACCACCATCTGCGCCTGGCGCACGGCATCTGCTTAGCGCAATTGGTTAGCGCACCGTTGTCAACTCTGCCAATTCTTCTGTTTGCGCCGCTAGCCCCGCAGGCTGTGTGATGCGCGTCCTAAACGCTGCCTGCTAGCGCATATCCGACTTTTGCCCTGAAATACAAAAACACTGGAAACCAGTTATCTTGTACATAAAATAATGCAAACAAGCATAGGGTTATGATCTAAATAATGCGTATAACTAGGCTCTATCAAACCCCCCACACTTGCCCCTTGTTCGTCCTCGAACAAGCACTCAAGCACGGATACCATTACCTCTCTGGAGTCTAGCGCACAGTCTTGCACTCTGGCGCGATCTGCACTACTGTCCACCTTGCGCTGCTCTACCGCCTGCGCGCATCTGCCCTCAACAGTTTAATATAATAATTTCGCAATTCATTACCTTTCAGCTGGGATGAAGATCTTTTCGGATGGTTGGGAGATAGCTCTTCATAGGCGCCAGGTTGTCAGCTTGCACTCCGAGGATGGGTATATGGTTAACAGCGCAGCTTCTTCCGGTGCGTGATTCTTCCGCGCACTTCCTGGGAACTCAAGCCTTTGATGATTTTCTTGTGGACTTTGCGCATGCTGGTACGTTGATCGCGCGTCGTTGTGCACGTCAAATATAATCCTTCCTCTTCCACCAGTACAGCGGTTAAGTAAGGGTCGATCTCCACAGGGAGCAAGTAGTTCAGTCTTCAATCCTGTCGTCTACACTAAAAATGGGGGTTGTGTGAGATTGGGATGCGCGATGCGCAAATGAACAGTAGCTAGCGTAACGCAGGAAATTGCACTAGACGTGCGCAAGCAGTAGAGATTAGATACTATGACTATGAGAAGTATTGGGCAGACAATCCTCTATGCGTGCATTCCTTATCATCGACTCTAAACGTCTATAGTTTGTGTTTTACTCGGGTTAGTGTCCGGTAAAGGCTTCCTAACACGTGCGCATGTTCCGTTCAAAGTTCATGTGCTATTAATCCTAGAACTAGACTAAAACAGCTGCGAATCCTGTCACAGTAGCAACTGCTTACCCTAGCTCGTTACTCCTAGTCGTCACCGTAAGATTGCGGTTCAAGGCTTCCCCTACTCATGCAACTAGTTTAACATACGACAAGCAAGCAACACAAGTAAGATTGCGGTTCAAGGCTTCCCCGACTTATGCAACTAACTGTCTCAGTGTGCACAGAATTAATACAAGTAAATAAACTATGCATTAAGCTCAAGTCTCAAAAGTAATACTTCATAGATTCATGCCCGACCAACACTAAGAGTTTAGCTAGACATGCTAGTAATAAACAACATAGAATAGTAAATAAGGTCTAATATGTCTGAGAAACACAGTAGCAACAGTGCGTGCAGATTGTCTTCTCTGCTGGCGCAGTTGGCTGGCGCAAATCCTCTCAACAAGTCCGTGTGTTTTCCAGTGTTGCCGCTCTCTCTGATGTGCGTTGTCCAATGACGGCTGTGATGTCTCTCCCTCGAAACCCTAGACTTCTTTCGTTTATATATTGCCCAGGAAGTTCACCTTTGGCAACTTCCAAATCTGGTCACTGGATGTTGCGCCTGGCGCACGGCATTCGGCTAGCGCACCGCTACTGACTCTCGCCAACTTCTCCTCTGCTTGTGCTGCTAGCTCCGCAGGCGGATCTCTCACTCCTAGAACGCTGCCTGTTAGCGCGTATCCGACTCAAGGACTCGTTTTTCCCTGTAGCACAAAAACACTAGAAACGAGTAATCTTGCTCATAAAATATTACAAACAAGCATAGGGTTATGATCTAAATAATGCGTACAAATAGCCTCTATCATACGTATTTGTGCGCATGCTGATTCTTTTGTAGCGCATATCATCTGCTGATATTTTTTTCTTTTGTACAACTTTGTCTATGGTTCCTATGTTTCCCAGAACGGTTCCAGTCTCGGCCTCCGGATAACAGCTATGGAACAACGCCCCGCTCTCCCTCCTTGGTCTATCTGCGCAGGTCGGCGCACGCGTTTACACCCGCGCCCGCCTTCCTTAGCTCGATTTCCAGAGAGAAGGTGGTCTGTTTTCCCACCTCGCCACGCATTGGGTGTTTTGCCTTTGGCATCTGCGTGACTGAGCGCGCTCTTTTGTCCTGAAGGCTGCGAGGCACCGGCCTCCACTAACGCTCTCGACCATATACCTTGCCTTCGAAGCAAAAGCGACTAACCGCCTCTCTGGAGCATTTCTGTCAACTCCACATCCCCTGCATATCCCAACTAACAGGAGCTAAAAAAGAAAAAATTATACTAAAACAGTAGATAGCAGCGCACGCAATATGAATAGCGCAAAACAAGCTGGAGCGCATGCGCATCCTGCACTCTAGCGCACTGCTGCTACTATTCTCTTCAGTTTAAACTAAGGTCTACTAAAAATGCTCAAAAACGTGAAATGTAAGCGTAACGCCCCCCCCCCCCCCCCCACACTTGAACAGAGATGTGTCCCCACGACTCAAGCGCAAGCGCACGGAGAGCGCACACATGCAGGTAATGCAAAAAATAAAGAACATGAGAACAAAAACAAATAGTCACACAGCACAAACATTAGCACAGGGTCACAAAAATATGCGGCACAAATATTCAGCACATAATATCCAATAAGACGCAGCAAAAATAAAAGACACCACCCTAAAGAAAACTAATGCGGCTGCCCCGCGGCCTTAGAAGGTCCCCGAGCTAGACGCAGCTGCTGAGCCAAGCGCCTCATCCTCTGAAGAATCAGTCACGTAGTCGTTGCTGGATGCTGGTGGCACTATGGCGAGGGGGTCAGGCTGCTCGTCCTCGGAAAGAGAATCCCAAATGGAATCGGAGTCTACGCTGGGATAGGCTATGGGGGACTCCAGAATAGAAGGCCGGGCAGGGGAAGCTACTGGTGGTGGTATCGGTGCTGGTGCAGGGGTGGGCTCTGCTGCGGGGGCTGCTGGTTCTGTTGCTAGCGCGGGAGAAGGCGCTGCTGGATGGACTGGGGCTGCCGAGGCTGCTGGGGTTCGGGTAGGAGGTGGATGGTGCAGGCTGAGGAGAGGGGGAATAGGGTCTCCAAATTTCCACCCTGATGGTGGGCTCATATTCAAATCTGCCCCCTCGGGTGCCAAGTACTCAAGCACGCGCATGACGTTGAACAACATGCGCTGCTCGGCGGTTGCTTCCTCGGGCGCCTCCTCAGCCTCAGTCCTTGGGCGCTTGGCACGTGCACGAGGGGGAGAATCCTCGATAGAAATGGTCACTGGCTCCCCTTGTGGTGCACGGGCCCTCTGGTGCGCTCCAGTCTGCGCCCGGGTCCTTGGGCGCCTGACCAGAGGCACTTCTGGTTCTTCATCCTCCTCCATGGCTTGCGCGGCTGGTGCTGCGCCCTGTGCACTGCTCTCTGCTCTGGGGCGCGGCGCTCTGGCCGGCTGCAGGCGGTAGCACCACTCTAGTGTGCCATCTTCCTTCAGAGCTACCGCCCTAATCTGCAGCATGTGGGCGCGGTCTAGAGGGACAGCCTGTACCAAAGTGTGCTCTGGCGTGTCTAACTCCTCTTCACGCACCTTGGCGCACCCGAATGCGCGCCTCAGCCTCCTCTCCGAAGCTACGAACCAGACACCCCTGTGTCTGTACCTGATCTCCCTGTCTCCTGCCTCCAGAGATGCCAAAAACTCACACGTATCTTCCTGGTCAGATGCGCTGTTGAGGTCCAACAGCGCCTCCCAGCCTGCGATCGCCAGCCTCTGCGCCACAAGGTCCTCCAGTCCTACCTCACGCAGGAACTCTCTGCTGATGTACGGGGTCCCGTACATCTCCAGGCTTATAAACGCGGCATATTTGTTGCTGAACGCAGCTGGGGTCTCCTGGTCTGTGGCAGGTCTCATCTTGTGCTGGTTTTCTGGTCAACTGTGGTCAACGCTCCTTAGAAACTGTCAAAATCGAAACTGCCCAGAAATCTCCGAAACTTGTACCGAACGAACGCCTACTACGCGCCGACACAACGCACTAAACACCGCTCTGATCCGCGCACTCTACCCTCGTGCGATTGCAAAACCCTAAAAACTGCCTCCACAGCGCAAACCCTAACCGGAACTGCTCAAATCGGGGAGGGAAGGTTACCTAGGTGTGGTGCGGTTGTGCGGTCCGTGAATCACTCCAAACAGACGCTGGGTTGGGCGCTGATCGACGGCAGAAGTCTGACGGCGGGAGCTCGTGTGCAACGGTCGAGTGAAAAAGTGTTGGATTTTTTTTTTTAAGTCCTGCCTTATATACCCCCCTGGCTAGCGCTTCTGACCTGCGCATTAGGCGCACGGTCCCGCGCACTACTGTGTGACTCAAAAAACCACCAAGTCCTAAACTAGCCAAAAACTCAAAAAAACACAAAACAAACAGAAAAATAAAATAGGCGGAAATAAAACGTGTCGGGTTACCTCCCGACAAGTGCCTTTGTTTAACGTCGTTGGCTCGACCGTACCTCGTTACGTGCCAAAACGTGTGTCTGCAACCTCCACCACTCTTGCTCCTGAGTGTTCCTGCGCCAGCGTGTGTGTCGCGATCTCATTGGTCCTGCGCAAAGGGTAAAATGGAAGGTCAGTATGTGATAAATTATGCGTAACGAGGGTAGATGCAGAGGGAGAAGAAATGTGAGCTATGATCTTCGGTTCTCCCTCTGGTGCATCTGGTGGTGCCTCTGGCGCGTCAGCTGGCGCATCGATTATCTCTGGTTCTGCCAGCTCAAGGTCGCGTGCTGTGTTATCCCAAGGTTCTCCTAAGTACCGTTTGACTCTCTGCCCATTAACCTGAAAACGATGCCGGTGCCCGTCTTCTAACTCGATTGTTCCGTAGGGGAAAACCTTGGTGATGGTGTATGGTCCCGTCCACTTGCTGCGCAACTTTCCAGGCATGAGCTTCAGGCGTGATGAAAATAACAATACCTGGTCTCCTGGTTCAAATGTGCGCCGGAGGATATGCTTGTCATGATACGCTTTGGTGCGCGCCTTGTAATCGCGCAGTCCCTCATAGGCGTCCAGGCGCAGCTCTTCTAGTTCGCTCAGCTCAAATGCGCGTTCTTTTCCTGCCTCATCCAAGTTCAGGTTGCAAATACGCAAGGCCCAATATGCCTTGTGCTCGAGCTCTACTGGCAGGTGGCATGCCTTCCCATAGACCAGCCGAAATGGTGAAGTCCCAATGGGCGTCTTATGCGCAGTGCGGTATGCCCATAGCGCATCATCCAGGCGCTGGCTCCAATCTTTGCGCGATGGCCTCACCGTCTTGTCCAAGATGCGCTTGATTTCTCTGTTAGACACTTCGGCCTGCCCATTCGTTTGTGGATGGTAAGCGGTGGACGTTTTGTGGCGCACCCCATAGTGCTTGAAAACTTGCGCCACAATCCTGTTGCAGAAGTGCGTCCCCTGGTCGCTGATGACTGCCTTAGGTACACCATACCTGCAAAATATGTTAGTTCGGAGAAAGTCAGCGACGGTCTTACCATCATCCTTGCGCCTGGCCTTAGCTTCGACCCATTTGGATACGTAATCCACGGCCACCAGTATGTACTCGTAGCCGGCAGATGGGGGAAATGGACCCATGAAGTCGATTCCCCAAACATCGAACACTTCATCCACCAGAATCGGGGTCTGCGGCATCTCGTTGGGCGCGGATATTCCTCCTGTGCGCTGGCACCTGTCGCAATTTCTGCAATGGTCATATGCGTCTCTGAATAGGTGTGGCCAGTAGAATCCGCAGTCCAAGATTTTCCTGCTCGTGCGCTTGGGACCAAAGTGCCCTCCACATGCGTGCGCATGACAAAACATCAAAACAGAGTTAATCTCATGGTCAGGAACGCAACGCCTTAATATCTGATCTGGACCTATTCTAAGCATGTAAGGATCTTCCCAAAGGTAATGCTTGGACTCATGTTTCAATCGCATGCACTGAGTTTTATTGAAATGCGGAGGAAACGCACCTGTGACCAGGTAATTTGCGATATGCGCATACCATGGTACCTTACCTGTCAGCGCCATCAGGTGCTCGTCAGGGAATGTCTCCTTGATCTGACCTTGCTCCTCCTCCTTGACGATCCTGCTCAGGTGATCAGCGACTGTATTTTCCGTGCCCTTCTTATCTTTGATCTCCAAGTCGAATTCCTGAAGCAGAAGCACCCAGCGCATCAGGCGCGGCTTGGTCTCCTTCTTGGACATGAGGTAGCGGATAGCTGCGTGGTCAGTGTAGATGATGACTCTTGCGCCTAGGACATAAGCTCGGAACTTCTCCAGCGCAAATACAATTGCCAGAAACTCCTTTTCCGTGGTGGTGTAGTTCCTCTGCGCAGAGTCCAGCGTGCGCGATACATAGTAAATGGCGTGCGGCTTCTTGTCCACGCGCTGCCCCAAGACTGCACCCACTGCGTAATCGCTTGCGTCACACATCAACTCAAATGGCAGGTTCCAGTCTGGTGCGCGCATCACTGGCGCGCTGGTCAGCGCTTCCTTCAGCTTATCGAACGCCGCCCTGTACTCATCAGTAAAATCGAAACACACATCTTTTTGCAACAGGTTAGACAGGGGTATACAAATTTTAGAGAAATCCTTAATAAAACGCCTGTAAAACCCAGCATGCCCTAAGAATGATTTCACGTCGCGCACGTTGGTGGCATAAGGCAGATTAGAAATGAGATCTATTTTAGCCTTGTCTACCTTAATACCCTCCTCTGAAATGATATGTCCTAGTACTACTCCGTGCGTGACCATGAAATGACATTTTTCGTAATTGAGCACTACATTCTTTGAGATGCAGCGCGCTAAAACTTTATCTAGATGAGTTAAACATGCATCAAAGGTACTCCCATATACAGTGAAATCATCCATGAACACTTCTATGCATATACCAATCATATCAGAAAAAATGCTCATGACTAAGCGTTGGAATGTACCTGGCGCGTTGCACAGCCCAAAAGACATGCGCCGAAACGCAAACGTACCGAACGGGCATGTGAATGTGGTCTTCTCTTGATCCTCCGTAGCTATGGGTATCTGGTTGTACACTGAATATCCATCCAGAAAACAAAAATAAGGCTTACCTGCTAAGCGATCCAGCATCTGGTCCATAAAGGGTAACGGGAAGTGGTCCTTGCGCGTGACAGCGTTCAGCTTCCTGTAGTCGATGCACATGCGCCAGCCAGTTTGAATGCGCTTGGGAACTAGTTCGCCCTGCGCATTCTCTTCCACTGTGATTCCTCCTTTCTTTGGCACAACATGCACCGGGCTGACCCATTTGCTGTCCGAAATTGGGTAGATGACCCCTGCGCTAAGCAATTTTAGGACTTCCTTTTGCACTACCTCCATCATGTTTGGATTCAACCTGCGCTGAGCCTCCCTGGATGGTTTGGCACCATCTTCCAACAGAATTCTGTGCATGCACACGTCTGGGCTCACTCCGCGCAGATCAGCAAGAGTCCATCCTATAGCGCGCTGGTTCCTGCGCAGTACCTGTTGTAAGCGCGCCTCCTGCTCTTCTTCTAATCCCTTCTTGATGATCACTGGCAGGGTGTCCTCATTGCCCAAGAAAATGTACTTGAGGTGCTCTGGGAGTTGCTTCAGTTCGATCTTGGGTGCCTGTTCAATAGAGGGCAAGATTTTGTTAGCGAAGCAAATATGAACTATATCAAGTACCTGTGTGGGTGCTAGTTCAGCACTGCTTAGCTCCTCCTCTTGCTCCTCCAGCTCTGCCTGTGTCAGTAGCTCTGGTCCTATGGTTGCGCTCGCACACTGCGCTTCTGTGACTAAATCGTCAATGCTGTCCATCGCGTGCACGGTAGCGTCCTCATGTGGGTGCTGCATCCCCTTGAATATGTTGAAATGGATTTCTTCGCCATCTACCTCCATGGAGAGCGTGCCCCTCCATACGTCTATCTTCGTGCGCGCGGTCATCAGAAATGGTCTGCCTAGAAGGATTTGCGCACTGCTGGCGCTTGATTCACCCTCCATTTCGAGCACATAAAAATCTGCTGGGAAGACCAGCTCTCCTACGCGAACTAGGACATCTTCTATCATGCCTGCAGGTTGTTTGCACGATCTGTCTGCTAGCTGAATGGTGAGACCTGCAGGCTTAAGTGGTCCAAGGCGCAATGTCGTATATAGAGAATAAGGTAGCAAATTGATGGATGCGCCTAAATCGATCATGCAATTACTCACTGTGGTCTTACCTAGCGTGCATGGGATAGTAAATGTACCTGGATCTCGGCACTTGGGTGGTACCTTTTGTTGCACGATCGCTGAGGCCTGCGCATTTAGCATTACCTGTGCGCATTCACCTTTCCTTCGCTTGTTTGTGCACAGCTCTTTTAAAAACTTCGCATACCTGGGGATCTGTCGAATAGCTTCTATGAGAGGTATGTTGATTTCTACCTTGCTGAATAGCTCATACAATTCCTTGTCCAGCGCTTCTTTTCTCGCCAGTGGTGCCTGGACAGGGAACGGAGCAGGTATGTTAGTACAATTTTTGTCCTTGTTTTTTGAGTGAGACATACCTTGCGCTTTGCCCTGCTGGTCTGTGGCTGGCGCTTCTGGTTGCGCATCTTGCTCTTGTTGCGCATTCTGATCTGCTGGATCCGGCATTTGCGCAACTGGTTGCGCGGGCGCCTGTGCGGTCTGCTCTGTTCCTACTGTGCGCCCAGTCCTCAGTGTCACTGCATTGACTCCTCCTTTAGGGTTTTGAATCACTTGCGAAGGCAGGTTGCCATCGCTCTTTTTCAGCTCATACACCGTGGTTGCTATTTGTGATAGCTGCTTTTCTATGGACTCGAACCTTAGTCATATTTTTCGTCATTTTTGCGCACTGTATCTGCTAGCTGCCCCATGATGTCTTCCAAGGAACGCCGCGGCTGTTGGTTGTTCTGCGCTGGTGCGTCATTTCGGCGGTGCGGCTGATTGTAGGGCGCAACTTGTTGCGTCTGCTGTGGTGCGCGCTGATCTGTGGGTTGCCTCTGGAAATTGTTCTCCTCCTTCCATCTGAATCCATTTGCGGCAAGCCCAAAGCGCGGCTGATTCTGCCTCTGCGGTCCTCTGTTGTCCCATCCTCCAAGGGCATTTACATCTCCAGTTTCTTCAAAAAGTGTTGGGCATTCGTCTGTCTTGTGCTCAGTGGACCTGCAGAATTCACATACCTTTGGTGCAACTGGTTGTGCGCTCTGCGCACTCATCAGCTTCTGTAGCATGGCCTTCATTTCCTTGATCTCAGCGCTTGTTTCTACCTGATGCACAGAACGATTACGGCTACTTTCAAGCGTCAATTGATGTCTTACCTGCCCAGCAGAATCTTCTATCAGCTGCCACGCATCTTCTGGGTACATGTTGCAAATGTCCCCTCCTGCGCATGCATTCAGTAGTCGCAGCTCCATGGGCAGCAGTCCATTTAGAAAGTTCTCTATCAGCACATTCTGGGGAAGCCCGTGATTGTAGCAGTTGGCTTCTAGCTCCCTGAAACGTTCATAGTATTCTGACAGAGACTCCCCTGCGCTCTGCCTTGGCGCGGCCAGTTCCCTTCTGAGCAGCGCAATCTTTGCTGCTGGATAGAATTTATCTAGGAATTTCTTCTGCAGCTGCTCCCATGTGTGAATAGATCCTGCAGGTAAATTCATTAGCCAGTGTTTAGCTGTATCACATAATGAAAATGGGAATGCCTTCATTTTCAGCGCCTCATCACTCTCCCCTTCGGTCTTCATGTTCTCGCAAATGACTAGGAACTCTAGCACATGCTTGACTGGATTTTCATTGTTCATCCCGTGGAACTTGGGCATGTGATGGATGAGCGAGCTCCTTAGCTCAAAATGACCGCCTGGTGGAAGCACGATGCACCATGGCTGGTTAACAGTGATAGGGGCCGACATCTCGCGCACTGTTCTGCGTCGCGCGGCTTGTTGCACGGGCGGCGCATTATACACTTCAGCGGCCCTCCTTGCTTCAACCTCGCGCTGCACTTCCTCTCTGAACAGGGCTGCGCGGTTATGTGCCCTTGCTTCCTCTAGGGTTCTGTCCCCCAAGTTGTCTTCTACGACACTGTTATCCTCCATAACCTGTTCCGAATCTCAAGAAAAATGAAATTAAAAGATAACTAATGTTGTTGCGGCTGTCAGTGCGCAACTAGAATCTGCGCAGCGCAACTGTTTCAAGGTTGCGCAGGCTGATGTGAATGCGCGCTGTCAGAAACAACAACGAAAACAAAACAAACTGAAAGAATTACTATATATAAAAAAAACTCAGACTAAAGACTTAGCTGTGTTGCTCCCCGGCAACGGCGCCAAAATTTGATCGCGCGTCGTTGTGCACGTCAAATATAATCCTTCCTCTTCCACCAGTACAGCGGTTAAGTAAGGGTCGATCTCCACAGGGAGCAAGTAGTTCAGTCTTCAATCCTGTCGTCTACATTAAAAATGGGGGTTGTGTGAGATTGGGATGCGCGATGCGCAAATGAACAGTAGCTAGCGTAACGCAGGAAATTGCATTAGACGTGCGCAAGCAGTAGAGATTAGATACTATGACTATGAGAAGTATTGGGCAGACAATCCTCTATGCGTGCATTCCTTATCATCGACTCTAAACGTCTATAGTTTGTGTTTTACTCGGGTTAGTGTCCGGTAAAGGCTTCCTAACACGTGCGCATGTTCCTTTCAAAGTTCATGTGCTATTAATCCTAGAACTAGACTAAAACAGCTGCGAATCCTGTCACAGTAGCAACTGCTTACCCTAGCTCGTTACTCCTAGTCGTCACCGTAAGATTGCGGTTCAAGGCTTCCCCTACTCATGCAACTAGTTTAACATACGACAAGCAAGCAACACAAGTAAGATTGCGGTTCAAGGCTTCCCCGACTTATGCAACTAACTGTCTCAGTGTGCACAGAATTAATACAAGTAAATAAACTATGCATTAAGCTCAAGTCTCAAAAGTAATACTTCATAGATTCATGCCCGACCAACACTAAGAGTTTAGCTAGACATGCTAGTAATAAACATCATAGAATAGTAAATAAGGTCTAATATGTCTGAGAAACACAGTAGCAACAGTGCGTGCAGATTGTCTTCTCGGTTGGCGCAGTTGGCTGGCGCAAATCCTCTCAACAAGTCCGTGTGTTTTCCAGTGTTGCCGCTCTCTCTGATGTGCGTTGTCCAATGACGGCTGTGATGTCTCTCCCTCGAAACCCTAGACTTCTTTCGTTTATATATTGCCCAGGAAGTTCACCTTTGGCAACTTCCAAATCTGGTCACTGGATGTTGCGCCTGGCGCACGGCATTCGGCTAGCGCATCGGCTAGCGCACCGCTACTGACTCTCGCCAACTTCTCCTCTGCTTGTGCTGCTAGCTCCGCAAGCGGATCTCTCACTCCTAGAACGCTGCCTGTTAGCGCGTATCCGACTCAAGGACTCGTTTTTCCCTGTAGCACAAAAACACTAGAAACGAGTAATCTTGCTCATAAAATATTGCAAACAAGCATAGGGTTATGATCTAAATAATGCGTACAAATAGCCTCTATCATACGTATTTGTGCGCATGCTGATTCTTTTGTAGCGCATATCATCTGCTGATATTTTTTTCTTTTGTACAACTTTGTCTATGGTTCCTATGTTTCCCAGAACGGTTCCAGTCTCGGCCTCCGGATAACAGCTATGGAACAACGCCCCGCTCTCCCTCCTTGGTCTATCTGCGCAGGTCGGCGCACGCGTTTACACCCGCGCCCGCCTTCCCTAGCTCGACTTCCAGAGGAAAGGTGGTCTGTTTTCCCACCTCGCCACGCTTTGGGTATTCGCCTTTGGCATCTGCGTGACTGAGCGCACTCTCTTGTTCCGAAGGTCGCGAAGCACCGGCCTCCACTAGCGCTCTCGACCATATACCTCACCTTCGAAGCTCGAACAACTAACCGCCTCTCTATAGCGTTTCTGTCAACTCCACATCCCCTGTATATCCCAACTAACAGGAGCAGAAAAAATGAAAAAAAAAAACTAAAACAGTTGATAGCAGCGCATGCAAGGGGGCACAGCGTGCGCTAGCCGCACACTAGCGCACCACTGCTACTGTTCCTTCAACTAACTAAGCTACACTACAAAGCTAAAAAAACGTGAAATGTAAATGCTACGCTCCCCCCCACACTTAAACAGAGACGTGTCCCCACGACTCAAACTCAAGCGCACGGAGAACGCGCACACGCATGCAAGCAAAACAAAGAACAGAAAAATAAAAACATATAGCCAAAGCAGCGCAATATAGCAAGGGGGCACAGAAATATTCAGCACAATATTCAGCAAAATATAGCAACATATAGCAATAGTGTTCAAAAAGATAAGAAAAGAAACCACCCGAAAGAAATGCGCGCCCTCTCTGCAGCCCTAGATGTCCTCGGAGCTGGACTCAGCCGCTGATCCGTGCGCCTCCTCATCTGAAAAATCGGTCACATACTCGGTGCTGGAGGCTGGCGGCACGACAAAAATGGCGGCGGGCTGAGCCACAAGGTCGTCCTCTGAGATAGGATCCCATAGTGAATCTGTGCTGGTACTAATGATGGGTTCGGCTTCAGGAGACCTCTGAATGGACGGCTGTGCAGGGGATGGTGCAGGTGCTGGGTCTGCTGCTGGGGTGGGTTCTGGCGCTGGGGCTGGCTCGGGTGCTGGAGCTGGGGCTGGAGTGGGCTTTGCTGTATGTACTGGGGACTGGGTAGGAGGGCTGGCTGGCTGGTGCGGCTCGCTGGGGGACCCTGGAGGTGGCCGGCGCAGGCTGAGGAGAGGGGGAATAGCATCTCCAAATCTCCACCCTGATGGTGGGCTCATACTCAAGTCTGCCCCCTCGGGCGCTAAATATTCGAGCACGCGCATGACGTTGAACATCATGCGCCGCTCCTCTGGTACCTCCTCTGGCGCCTCCTCTGACTCCATCCTGGGGCGCTTCCCTTGTGCACGCGGGGGAGAATCCTCAATGGAAATGGTAACTGGCTCCCCTTGCGGTGCACTGGCCCTCCGGTGCGCTCCAGTCTGTGCGCGAGTCCTCACGCGCCTGACTGGAGGTGCAACTGGCTGTGGGGCCTCGTCCTCCTCCGCAGCCTCTTCTGCTTGCGCGCTGCTCTCCGCTCTTGGCCTCGGCGCTCTGGCCGGCTGCAGCCGGTAGCACCACTCCAATGTGCCATCCTCTCTCACGGCTACCGCTCTTATCTGCAGCATCTGAAGCGCGGTCCAAGGGAACAGCCGGCACCACTGTGTGCTCTGGCACATCTGGCTCTCCAGGCAACGCACGCAGCAGGTGCGTTATTATCCCTCTGTAAGTCAGCGGCCCCTTGGTGCTGACCCGACTCCAATGGATCACAATGTTCAAGACAAACAGCACCCTCTTCCCATAATAAAAGCCCTTCAAAATCTCCATATCCAGCAAGCTGATCTTGGGCGCACCGTTGAAGCGCCCGATGATGGCATAGGCGACCATGCGCCACAAGTAGAACATCCACGGGTCCTCGCCATCTCACGCCACGCTTCCTGATTCGTGTGCGTGTCCATATCAGCTTCTCGCACCTTAGCGCACCTCAGTGTGCGCTGCAGCCTCTTAGCGGAGGCAATGTACCAGATTCCCCTATGCCGGTACCTTATCTCCATATCACTCGTTTCTAGCGACGCCAGAAACTCGCAGGTGTCCTCTTTGTCTGCTGCGCTGTTGATCTCCAACAGCACCTCCCAGCCCGCCAGCGCGAGCTTCTCCATGATGAGGTCCTCCATACCGACCTCTCGCAGGAACTCCCTGCTGATGTACGGAGTCCCGTACATCTCAAGCCTCAGGAAGGCCTCGTAGTTGCTGGCGAAGTGAGATGGGGTTACTTGGTCCGCGGCAGGCTGCATCGTGCGCTGGGTCTCTCCGGTCAACTATGGTCAACACTCTCTAAAGCTCAAAAAATCCAAACTCCTCCAAATGCCCTGAAACTTTCACCAAATGGGCGCCTACTGCCCGCCTACAAAATCCACTAACCAAACCTCCAATCGGTGCACGCTAGCTTGGTGCGATTTCAAACCTAGGGCACCCCTCTTCTCGCACAAACCCTAACTCAATCGGCTCAAATCTGAGGCGAAAGGTTACCTGGTGGCCGTGCGATGGTGTGCTCCTCAAATCACTCTAAAGGGAAGCTGGGTTGAGCGTCGAACGGTGAGCGGCTGCTGAGGGCGGGAGTTTTTGTTGCAACGGTCAAGTGAAAAGTGCTGAAATTTTCTAAGTACTGCCCTTATATACCCCTCTGACTGGCGCAGCTGTCCTGCGTACTGAAGTGCGCACGGACCTGCACCCTGCTGCTCGACTAAAAAAACTACAAGACCTAAACTCGCTAAAAGACACTACAGAAACTAAAAGAAAAAACATGTAAAAGTAAAACGTGTCGGGTTACCTCCCGACAAGTGCCTTTGTTTAACGTCGTTGGCTCGACCGTACCTCGTTACTTGCGTGAAAGTGTACCAGCGACCTCCCCCACACTTGCTTCTGAGTGACCCTGCGCTTGTGCATTTGTTGTGTTCTTCTTGGTCCTGCGCAAAGGGTCGGAAGGGTGGTCAGCATGGTTAATAGTATGTGATAAATTATAAGTAACGAGGGTAGGTAAGGAGGAAGAAGAAATATGCGCAATAGTTCCCAGTTCTCCCTCTGGTGCATCTGGTGATGACTCTGGCGCAGCAACCTACGCATCTGCTATCTCAGGCTCTGCCAATTCAATTTCGCGCGCTGTGCCATTCCAAGGTTCTCCTAAATACCGTTTGACTCTCTGCCCATTGACCTAAAAACGACGCCGGTGCTCGTTTTCTAACTCGATTGTTCCGTAAGGGAAAACCTTGGTGACTGTGTACGGTCCCGTCCATTTGCTGCGCAGCTTTCGAGGCATGAGCTTTAGGCTTGATGAGAATAATAATACCTGGTCTCCTGGCTCAAAAGTGCGTCTGAGGATATGTTTGTCATGAAATGCTTTTGTGCGCGCCTTGTAATCGCGCAGTCCCTCATATGCATCCATGCGCAGCTCTTCTAATTCGCTTAGCTCAAATGCGCGCTCCTTTCCGGCCTCGTCTAGGTTCAGGTTGCAAATGCGTAATGCCCAATATGCTTTGTGCTCTAACTCCACTGGCAGGTGGCACGCTTTTCCGTAAACCAACCGGAACGGTGAAGTCCCAATTGGCGTCTTATGGGCAGTGCGGTATGCCCACAGCGCATCGTCAAGGCGCTGGCTCCAGTCTTTGCGCGACGGTCTCACAGTTTTCTTTAGGATGCGCTTGATCTCTCTGTTGGAAACCTCGGCCTGTCCATTCGTCTGAGGATGGTAAGCGGTGGACGTCTTGTGGCGCCCTCCATAATGCTTGAAAACCTGCGCCACGATCCTGTTGCAAAAGTGCGTCCCCTACTCGCTAATGATTGCCTTAGGCACTCCGTACCTGCAAAATGTGTTAGTCCATAAAAAGTCAGCGACCGTCTTACCATCATCCTTCCGTGTAGCCTTGGCCTCAACCCATTTGGAGACATAATCTACCGCGACCAAAATATACTCGTATCCAGAAGATGGAGGAAATGGCCCCATGAAGTCAATCCCCCAAATGTCGAATACTTCATCCACTAGAATTGGCGTCTGCGGCATCTCATTGCGCGCTGATATGCCTCCTGTGCGCTGGCACCTGTCACAGTTTCTGCAGTAGTTATATGAGTCACTGAACAAGCGCGGCCAATAAAATCCACAGTCCAGGATCTTTCTGCTCGTGCGCTTTGGACCAAAGTGTCCTCCACATGCATGCGCATGACAAAACATCAAAACAGAGTTAATTTCATGGTCAGGCACGCAGCGCCTTAAAATCTGATCAGGTCCTATTCTGAGCATATACGGATCATCCCAAACGTAATGTTTGGACTCATGCTTTAATCTCATGCATTGGGTTTTAGTGAAATGAGGAGGAAACGTACCTGTGACCAGGTAATTCGCAATGTGCGCATACCATGGTACCTTACTTGTCAGCGCCATCAGATGCTCGTCAGGGAACGTCTCCGTGATCTGCCCTGGCTCCTCCGCTTTCACGATCCTGCTCCAAGTGGTCCGCGACTGTGTTCTCCGTGCCCTTCTTATCTTTGATCTCCAAGTCAAATTCCTGAAGTAGGAGCACCCAGCGCATCAGGCGCGGCTTAGTTTCCTTCTTGGACATTAGGTAACGGATTGCTGCGTGGTCTTTGTAGACGATGACTCTGGCGCCAAGAACATATGCACGGAACTTCTCCAGCGCAAACACAATTGCCAGAAGTTCCTTCTCCGTGGTAGTGTAGTTCCTCTGCACAGCGTCCAGGGTGCGCGATGCATAATAAATGGCGTGCGGCTTCTTGTCCACTCGCTATCCCAGGACTGCACCTACTGCGTAAACACTTGCGTCGCACATCAGTTCAAAAGGCAGGCTCCAGTCTGGTGCGTGCATCACTGGCGCACTTGTCAGCGCCTCCTTCAACTTATCAAATGCGGCCCTGCACTCATCAGTAAATTCAAAACACACATCCTTTTGCAAGAGGTTAGACATGGGTATACAAATTTTAGAGAAATCTTTTATGAAGTTCCTGTAAAACCCGGCATGCCCACGGAAGGATTTCACATCGCGCACGCTAGTGGCATAAGGTAGATTGGAAATAAGATCAATTTTAGCTTTATCTACCTTGATTCCCTCCTGCGAGATAATATGTCCTAGTACTACACCATGCGATACCATGAAATGACATTTTTCATAATTGAGCACTAGGTTCTTTGAAATGCAGCGCGCTAAGACCTTATCAAGATGTGTTAAGCATGCGTCAAAGGTACCTCCGTATATAGTAAAATCATCCATAAACACTTCTATGCATATACCAATCATATCAGAAAAAATGCTCATGACAAGGCGTTGGAACGTACCTGGCCCGTTACACAGCCCAAATGACATGCGCCGAAACGCAAACGTACCGAATGGGCAGGTGAATGTGGTCTTCTCTTGATCTTCCGCAGCTATGGGTATCTGATTGTACCCTGAGTATCCGTCCAAGAAACAAAAGTAGGGCTTACCTGCCAATCGGTCTAGCATCTGGTCCATAAAGGGTAGCGGGAAATGGTCCTTGCACGTGACTGCGTTAAGCTTCCTGTAGTCGATGCACATGCGCCATCTAGTCTGAATGCGCTTGGGAACTAACTCGCCCTGCGCATTCTCTTCTACTGTAATTCCTCCTTTCTTCGGCACAACGTGCACTGGACTTACCCATTTGCTGTCCGAAATAGGGTAAATGACTCCGGCGTCAAGCAACTTAAGAATCTCCTTCTGCACTACCTCCATCATATTCGTGTTCAATCTGCGTTGAGCCTCCCTGGATGGTTTGGCACCATCTTCCAACAGAATCCTATGCATGCATACGTCCGGGCTCACTCCGCGCAGATCAGCAAGTGTCCATCCTATAGAGCGCTGGTTCTTGCGTAGCACCTGCTGTAATCGCGCCTCCTGCTCCTCTTGTAATCCTTTCTTGATGATCACTGGCAGGGTGTCTTCATTTCCCAAGAATATGTACTTGAGGTGCTCTGGGAGTTGCTTCAGCTCGACCTTGGGTGCCTGTTCAATAGAGGGTAAGATTTTATTAGCAGTGCAGACTTTAACTATGGCTTGTACCTGTCTGGGTTCTGGTTCAGCACTGCTCAGCTCCTCCTCCTGCACCTCCAACTCTGCATGTGCCAGTGTTATGGGTTCTTCTGCTGCGCTCGCACATTGCGCATCTGCGACCAAGTCTTCTAAGCTGTCCATTGCGTGCACTGTGGCGTCTTCATGAGGGTGATGCATCCCCTAGAATATGTTGAAATGAATTTCTTCGCCATCAACCTCCATGGAGAGCGTGCCCCTCCACACGTCTATCTTTGTGCGCGCGGTCATCAGAAATGGTCTGCCCAGTAGGATCTGCGCACTGCCTGTGCTCGACTCACCCTCCATTTCTAGGACATAGAAGTCTGCTGGGAACACCAGCTCTGCTACTCGGACAAGGACATCCTCTATCATGCCCGTAGGTTGCTTGCACGACCGATCTGCTAGCTGAATGGTGAGACCTGCAAGCTTTAGTGGTCCAAGGCGCAATGACGCATATAAAGAATAGGGTAGCACATTTATAGATGCGCCTAAGTCAATCATGCAATTGCTAACTGTGGTTTTACCTAAAGTGCATGGAATGGTGAACGTACCTGGGTCTCGGCATTTAGGAGGTACCTTATGTTGCACGACTGCTGAGGCCTGCGCATTTAGCGTTACCTGTGCGCACTCGCCTTTCCTCCTCTTGTTTGTGCACAGCTCCTTTAGAAATTTGGCGTACCTAGGGATTTGCCGAACTGCTTCAATAAGGGGAATGTTTATTTCCACCTTGCTGAATAACTCGTAGAGCTCCTTATCAAGCGCTTCCTTCCTAGCCGATGGTGCCTGTACAGGTAAAGGTGCAGGTATGTTAGTACGATTCGTGCCCTTGTCTTTTAATTGTGTTATACCTGGCGCTTCGCCCTGCTGGCTTGTGGCTGGCGCTTCTAGTTGCGCGTCTTGCTCCGGCTGCGCATTCTGCTCTGTTGGATCCGGGACTTGCGCAACTGGTTGCGCGGGCGCCTTCGTGGTCTGCTCTGTTCCTATCGTGCGCCCAGTCCTCAGTGTCATGGCGTTGACTCCTCCCTTGGGGTTCTGAATCACTTGCGAAGGCAGGTTGCCATCGCTCTTTTTCAGCTCATACACCGTGGTAGCGATATGTGATAGCTGCTTCTCAATGGACTCGAACCTTTTGTCATATTTCTCATCATTTTTGCGCACTGTGTCTGCTAGCTGCCCCACAATATCTTCTAAGGATCGCCTCGGCTGCTGGTTGTTCTGCGCTGGTGCGGCGATGCGGTGGATTGTAGGGCGCAGCTTGTTGCGTCTGCTGTGGTGCGCGCTGATCCGTGGACTGCCTCTGGAAATTGTTTTCCTCCTTCCATCTGAACCCATTTGCGGCTAGTCCAAAACGCAGCTGATTCTGCCTCTGTAGCCCTCTATTATCCCATCCTCCAAGAGCATTGATATCTCCTGATTCCTCAAACAGCGTGGGACATGCATCGGTTTTGTGCTCGGTGGAATTGCAGAATTCGCTTACCTTTGGAGCAACTGGTTGTGCGCCTTGCGCACTCATCAACTTCTGCAGCATGGCCTTCATTTCCTTGATCTCAGCGCTTGTTTCTACCTGATGCACAGAACGAGCACGACTATTTTCAAGTGTTAGCTGATGTCTTACCTGCCCAGCAGAGTCTTCTATCAGCTGCCACGCGTCCTCTGGGTACATGTTGCAAATGTCGCCTCCTGCGCATGCATTCAATAATCTCAGCTCCATGGGCAACAATCCATTCAGGAAATTCTCTATCAGCACATTCTGGGGCAGGCCATGATAGTAGCAGTTGGCCTTCAGCTCCTTGAAACGCTCGAATACTCTGACAGCGACTCTCCTGCGCCCTGCCTAGGTGCGGCCAGCTCCCTCCTGAGTAGCGCGATCTTTGCTGCGGGATAAAATTTGTCCAGGAACTTCTTTTGCAGCTGCTCCCATGTGTGAATTGATCCTGCTGGTAAGTTCATCAGCCAATGCCTGGCTGTGTCACACAATGAAAATGGGAATGCTTTCATCTTGAGCTCGCTCTCCCCTTCGGCCTTCATGTTCTCGCAAATGACTAGGAACTCTCGCACATGCTTGACTGGATTCTCGTTGTTCATCCCGTGGAATTTGGGCATGTGATGAATGAGCGAGCTCCTTAGCTCAAAATGACTGTCTGGTGGAAGCACTATGCACCATGGCTGGTTAACCGTGAGTGGGGCTGACATTTCGCGCACTGTTCTGCGTCGCGCGGCCTGTCGCGCTGGTGGCGCATTATACACTTCAGCGGCCATCCTTGCTTCAACCTCGCGCTGCACTTCCTCTCTGAACAGGGCTGCGCGGTTATGTGCTCTCGCTTCCTCTGGGGTTCTGTCCCCTAAGTTGTCCCCAACGACACTGTTATCCTCCATGACCTGTTCTAAATCTCAAAGAAAATGAAATTAAAAGATAACTAAGCTGTTGCGTCTGCCAGTGTGCAACTAGAATCTGCGCAGCGCAACTGTTTCAAGGTTGCGCAGGCTAATGGTGATTGCACACTGTCAGAAACAACAACGAAAATAAAGCAAACAGAAATAACTAACTATTATAAAAGAAAACTTAAGCTGATTAAAGCTTATCTGTGTTGCTCCCCGGCAACGGCGCCAAAATTTGATGCCCGCGTCGTTGTGCGCGTCAAATTAATTCCTTCCTCTTCCACTTAGTACAGCGGTTAAGTCGGGGTCGAATCCACAGGGAGCAAGTAGATTAGCTTTAATTAGTAACCTGCACTTACGAAAACTGGGGGTGTGAGTGATTGGGTTGCGCAATGCGCGAGTAAACAGTAGTAAACGCAGGAATTGCACTAGACGTGCGCAGGCAGTAGAGATTAAGTACTATGACTATGAGAAGTATCGGCGCAGACAATCCTCTATGAGTGTATTCCTTATCATCGACTCTAAATGTCTACAGTTTGGTTTGCTAATGTTAGTGTCCGATCAAGGCTTCCTAACATGTGCGCATGTTCCGATCAAAGTTCATGAGCTATTAATTCTTAAGACTAGCCTAAGCAGCTGCGAATCCTGTCACAGTAGCAACTGATTATCCTAGTGCGTTACTCCTAGTCATCACCGTCAGGCTATTCAACTAGTTTAACATATAACAAACAAGCAACAAGAGTAAGATTGCGGTTCAAGGCTTCCCCTACTCATGCAACTAGCTGTCAACAGTGTGCACAGAATTAATATAAGCAAACAAGCTATGCATTAAGCGCAAGTCTCAAAGGAAATACTCATAGATTCATGCCCAACCGATACTAAGCGTTTAGCTAGACATGCTGGTAGTAAACATCATAGAAACAGTAAATAATATGTAAAGTATCAAAGAAACAGCAACTAGCAGGTGCGTGCAGGTTGCAGTGTCTCAGCTGGCGCAGTCGGCTAGCGCAGGTCCTCTTAGTAGGCTCGTGTGTTTTTGAATCTGGCTCTCTCTCTCTGATATCTTGCGTCTTTGAGGTGTGTCGTGGTATGTCTGGATGATCTCTCAAACCCTAGCCTTCCTCTCTTTATATACTGCTCATGAGGCCCATCCTTAGCAACTTCCAAATCTGGTGGTGTCAAGATTTGGAAACACCACTCTCTGCGCATGGCGCACGGCACACTGACTAGCGCAATCGGTTAGCGCACCGTAGTCGACTCTGCCAACTTCTCTGTTTGCTCTGCTAGCTCCGCAGGCTGCGTGACACGCTCCTTCAAAGCTGCCTGTTAGCGCGTATCCGACTTAGGCTCTCGTTTCGCCCTGAAATACAAAAACACTGGAAACCAGTAATCTTGTACACAAAATAATGCAAACAAGCATAGGGTTAGGATCTAAATAATGTGTATAACTAGGCTCTATCAGCCGCGATCTGAGAACCTTTCTGATCAGCTTTTCTTCAGAGATGGGTTCACCAAGAGCATGGGCTTCATTTGCAAGATCACAGAGTTTAGCATTAAACTCAGTCACAGTCTCCTCTTCCAGCATTCTCAGATTCTCAAACTGTGTAGCAATGATCTGGAGTCTTGACAGCTTCACTCTATCAGTTCCTTCATGTGCAGTTTGCAGAATTTCCCACGCTTGTTTGGCCATGTCACAATTCGATATCAACCTGAAATTGTTAGCATCAACTGCAGCAAAAATTGCATTCAGGGCCTTTGAATTACCAGTTGCTGCAGCTCCCTCTTCAGCAGTCCATTGTTCTTCAGGCTTTATCCGTGTGACTCCCTGTTCATCCATGGTAATTGGGGGAGACCACTGGACCATTATTGCTCTCCAGGTCTTCTCATCAATGGCCTTGAGAAAGGCTTTCATCCTAGCCTTCCAATATCCATAGTTGCTTTCTTTCAACAATGGAGGTCTGCTTGTGCTCTGTCCTTCCTTCATTGTTGTGGCTACTTCAGAGACACTGTAGGATCTTTTACTCTGTGTGTCGAGCTCCCGCTCTGATACCAATTGAAATTCACACCGTCTCAGTTAGGCAGATTTGTGAACAAGCAGTTGCTGCAGCACACTCTTGTTCACTCGGAAATTGTCTCAGCAAACAATGAACAAGACAGAAGTTTGTTCACCCAGTTCGGCCAACTGCGTACGTCTGGGGAGGACTACTCTCCAGTCCTCAATCCACTAACCATGAAGGTCTCCAAGTACACTTGGTTACAACTCCACGCAACCTATGCTACTCAACCTTTGTGTGGATCACTTGACACAATCAGAACAAGCTCTGACTTGTGTCTGCACACCCTCTACAAATGTCAATCTAGAATAGCTACAGACTTCTCAAGACTCACTCAGCAGCAGGGTTGCTGTAGCATCTGCTGTAACACACAGCTAAAGCACAATTGTCCGCGTCGCTCCAAAGCCTTTTGCACACTCTGGAATACTCCCCCTCACTCAGTGACCACCTGCCACTAGAGAGAACCACCGCTTAGACACTTGACCGAGCCACACACCCGTCAGTTCTTCCGCGGCTGTCCTTGATCAACCAACAAGCACCACAGCTCTGAATTGGCTTCCAGATCAAGCTCGAATCAGACTCTGCAAGTCCTGATTCCCTTCTGCTTCTATCACCACAGCTCTGCGCTCACGCTCTGCTCTCGGGTGATGATCGAAGAATTCGTCTGTCACACACCAAAATTGCTCTCTCTGAATTCTGTGTATGCACTCGTGTATCCCTCAGCTTCGATCAACCCTTCTGCTCTAAACCCCTTCTTCTTAAATAGCGGCACCAGCTTTAAGCAATGTCCAAGTTTAGGCAATGTCCCAAAAAGAACAATTATCTCCTAAAATCTAGGAGATTAGATTTGATTTTTATCTACAATGCAAAACTCCTTCTCTGACTAGTAAACCTCACTAGAATATACTCCACAGCATTTTAGAAATTCTTCAGATGCTCTCCGTAGAGTTTCCAGCCCTTCTAGACAAGCCCAGGTAGATGCTGCTTCTCGGACAGATGATGCAGCCACTTGAACGAGCTCCTGCTATAGCATCCCCTGCTACAGCTGCTGCTAGTTCACTTGTGCTGGTCTGCTTGTTTACTTGTGCTGTAGCAACTCCTTGTTCACTTGTACTGGTTTTGTCAAACACTGCCATACTACATTATCACAATGAATACATAGCTAGGGCACAAATAATCAAATCAAACTTCATTCAATACAATAAAATAGTGTTATACATCATATCCAATCCTAGGGAATCCATTTGATCCCCAATCACATAAACAATGTGCACAAATACATGATTAATAAGTGAAACATGAATGTAAATACAAAATTAAGGGTTTAAAAAAGTAGTCTAGGTCTTGAATGATCTTCAATCCAAGCTCCAATCTTCAACCAAGCTTGATCTTCTCCAAAGGTTTGATCTTTGCTCCTTAGGGTTTGAAGGTGCTTGTGATTTCTTGAAATTGAGATATCTCTTTCTCTCTCTTCAAAGCTTTCGATTTATACCTAGGAGGTTTGACCGAGTTGACCTGAGTTAGGAGAGTGAGTCAGTGACTCGGGCAAGGCATATAGTTGACTCGGGCGAGTCGAGCAATACGATTTCTTGGCTGTTGACTCGCGTTAACCGAGTCAGATTGTGAGTCGGGATGCCTCGGAGTTGACTCGGCCGAGTCAAATTTCCAAATAGTTCCAATCTGGCCGAGTCAGGAAGTGACTCGGGCTATAGACAAATTGACTCGGGCAGAATTGACTCGGGCGAGTCAACTTTTCAGAGAGTTGTAAGTTGGCCGAGTGAGTCAGTGACTCGGTCTTGGACAAATTGACTCGGGCAGAACTGACTCGAGCGAGTCATATAGTTGACTCGGGCGAGTCAAATTTCCAGAGAGTTCCAATCTGGCAGAGTCACATTGACTCGGGCGAGTCACATTGACTCGGGCGAGTCACATTATGACTCGGGCAAATCTTCATTACCATGATTCTTTTGCGCTTTCGCCCGGAATCGACTGGATTCTATCCAAAACTCTCCTAAGCTACTGCATGACTCCAATTATTCGATATAAACCTGAAACACACGTAAAAAGTATAAAAAGACTTATATAACATCACAGAATGAACAAGAACTAAAAGGGGGAGATTGTTGATGTATGGCATGCCTTGACAAAACCGCACAAGATTTTGCTTCAGCAATCCTTGAAGATTTAAAGCTGAAGCACTATTTGAAGAATGGGCGAGATACAACAACCAAGCACCAGATTCTGCTTCAGCACTCCGTGATGATCCAGAGCTAAAGCAAACATCATCAAGAAAATCCGATTGTCTTGATGATGCACGAAGAGGCTCCGGCAAGAAGCGGCAGGCATTGCAGAAGATCAGGGTGTCATGCAAACATCATCAAGAGTCAAGCAAATGACAGCACAAGGGCAAAGAAAGATAAGGATCCTAAAGTTCGTTTTAGGCAACAGAATCTTCAACAACCTTGCAAGAATCTAGGAGGAAGATTCTGATAATGATGGGATGCCCTGCGGATCATAAGGCAACATGGTTTCCCCGCGAGGAGAGCAGAGGCAGGCCTTAAAGCGCATCCAAAAAAGAGAGCAAACAAGCATTCAACAGATTCTAAGAGAATACACATTGAGTTGAAGACTTGTGTTGTGCGCAGAGGGAATCAGAACTCGTGGAGTTTGATTCAGCACTGATCCTTTGAATTCAACTGAAGCGCTGGTCGTTGAAGGATCAATCAGAGCTCAGAGAACAGCTGCGGATAGTCATTGTTGCAGGCTGATAAAGAGCAGTTCGTTGCTACCCAATAGTGAAAGTGTATCATAGATTGAGGGGAGTAGAGACTGAGCTTGTTGAACTCAGAGTGTCCGACGGCTTGGCAGAGGAGCTATAATAGTTGTTGACAGAAGATACAATAATTCTGAGATAGAGTGTGCTGAAGTAGTCCATGTTCCACGCATTATAATAGAATAGGCTAGCTCTGTGAGTTAGGTCTGTAGCTATTTGATACGGGAAGTGTGTAGGTAGTACGAAGGGAGTCTGTGTGATTAGCTAGTCTAGGGAGTTAGACTGAGCGAAAGATTTTGACTAGGGGAGAAGTAGATGTGTGAGTCCTTTGTACTTTGAACCACGTATAGTGAAGTCTTGAGGATTAGAAAGTGATCCTCCGCAGACGTAGGCAAGTTCCCGAACTGGGTAAACAATCTGACTCTGTATTTCTTATTCGTTAGTAGAATAATTTCTTCAAAAATAGACAAAGAGTGCTACAGCAGAAGCTGTATCTTCATAGGCTATAACTCTTGATCAGCAGCGCAGGAAAATTTCACCGTTGATGATCTCCGTGGTCTCCAGTATCTGGCCAGGATGGGACATACTCTTTGTACCCTACTTGATTTTAGAAGTAGTAGGTGTGATATTCACTACATGGCTTTCTTGCGTAATTTTGTCGTAGAGGTTGTTGTAGCATCCTCTGGGTATTTCTTCTGGACGACTTCATCTGAGCAGGTCTATGAGTTTTGGCTTACTTTAATAGTACTTGTACTGCATCTCCAGATTGTTCTGGCTCTTTGGCTTTGACAAATAGAGTTTTTCCCAATCCTCCTTCTCATCTGTAGCCAAGGCCCATGTTGCCTTCTCCATACCTCTGATATGCTAGGATGTCATCAAGGTTGCTTCATCCCATGTTGGGCATCTTTGCAGTTTTCATGTGCAGGCTCAGTTCTTCCATCACAGTATCATAATTTGATTCATGTTGATTATCTCAATGTCAGGGCGGTGATAGATTGACTCAGGTGATCCTTCTTAATTTTCAGTGTGTCCACGGTCTTTAGGAACTCTTCTCATTGATCTTCCACGCATGATATTTTTCTATTCAATTCTTTGGATATCTTAATTACTTTCAGCCACATTTTGTTCATAAGGGCGAAGTTTTTTGCAAGACATTCCTTACTGAGTTCTTCATCATCACTGCTGTCTGACTGTTTATGGTATGTCATTGGCTAAATTAATCTACAATGTTGAACGCCGCCCAATCACGGATTATTGACGGCAAGTCATTGTGTGCGCTAAAATTAAATTTATAATTTACTAGCTAGTGATAAGCAGGGTCGAACCCAAAAGAGAACAATTAGTCTAAAGTTCTACTAACAATTGTCACACTAAAAGAGGGGTTTGCAGAAAAAATGTTATTGTTCAATTTAAAGAAGCATCAACTCAGGGATATGCATTGTAACTGGTAATCATTGATCGAACATGGATCAACTAGTAGAACTAGTATTCTAGTCTAACAAACCTGCTAAGGTAATGTCGACTTCAAGTTCCATCTACTATTAACCGCTAAGTTCTCAAGTAGATGTAATATTTATCCTCTTAGTTACCAATACTATTACCACTAGATCACTGCTAAGTTTCTCCAATCAAACATACAAGCATGTCATTAAGTTCAAATTCAGAAATTCACCAAATTGAATTATAAAACATAGATCTCAAACCATGGGTTGCTATACAAATCCTCAAACTGAATTAGGGTTTAACTACTGCAATCCATCTAATAACAAAGAAAATAAAGAGTTTAGTAAATAAGAATACTGTTCAATGCACTGTTCATTGAGATCAGTGTTCATGGTGACCACTGTTCATCGTGCCTCTGCAATCTCGTTGCTGGCTTAATCTACTCAATGGCCGTCTGTAATCTGTGTGGTTGGCTAAGTCCCTTATTGGCGTCTACTAGGCCTCTATTTATATGTAGACTATACGGGTTTCTAAATTTGATCTCATGTGCTGGCCGCGCCTCATGTAGACATTACCAGCACGCCAGCAAAAGACATTAAACTCTGGAGCGCCACGCTAATGAGTTGCACACTCAACTTCCATCAACGTCAAACGCCATTTAAGACACGAATCTCCTTTTTATGTATTCCGAACACTGCCGAAACTATTGGGCTTAAACGGTTTAACGAGTCGTATAAATACGCCTCCTCAGTTGTACAACACCATAATCAATGTCTTTGCTTTATTGAATTTTCACTGTCGAGTTATGTTATAGAGGTCAGGGCTACGTTGCTATTTTGTTCAGTTTCATCCTCGCTGTCATCAGAATCTTCTTCGCTCCAGTTTACAGTCATGGACTTGTTGTTCTTCTTTTGACAGCTAGGTAAGATTTCTGTGACCGAAGCCTTCACATTCCCACCAACGAATCCCCTTCTGCTTCTTCACTCTCTTGATTGGCATTCCTGTTCTTTTTTTGGGAGTTTCCTACTCTCCCGGACTAATTTCTAGCGCTCGATCGCTGGCTTGCATATGAGGGTTTTTGGTCTAGCTTTTTCATTACCTACCAAAGTTCTTATCTGCATATGAAGCTGCTGCATTATCTCGTCGGGTACTGCTTCCTTCTTATCTATTTCGGTCTGAAATTCGCAGCGCCTCTGATAAACAGATTTGTGAACAAGCAGTTGCTACAGCACACTCTTGTTCACCGGGAAACTATTCCAGCAAGAATGAACAAGGACAAAGGTTTTTTCACCCAGTTCAGCCAATTGCCTACGTCTGGGGAGGACTCTTCTCAGTCCTCAATCCACTAATCTCAAGGTTTCCAAGTATACACGGTTACAACCCACGCAACCTATGCTACTCAACCTTAGGTGGATCCTCGTACACAATCAGAACAGGCTCTAACTTGTGTCTGCACACCCTCTACTGATATCTGTCTAGAATTGCTACTGTCTCCTTGATAGAGCCTAGATATATGCGCTACTTAGATCTTAACACTGTGCTTGTTTGCTTTATTTTGTGTACAAGATTACTGGTTTTCGGTGTTTTTGTATTTGAGGATAAAACAGGAGCATAAGTCAGATGTGCGCTAACAGACGTTTTTAGAGCGCAATGCACGACCTGCGGAGCTAGCAGCGGAAAAGGAGATAGCTGATTCGGACTACAGTGCGCAAACCGACTGTGCGAAGCAAATAGCGCAATCCGCGTGCGCAGAATGGCAGAGTTTCTAAATATTGATCTCTTAGATTTGGGAAGTTGCTAAAAGTCTCTCGGGCCAAATCTAAGAATTCCATGGGCTTCAAGACCACTATATAAGAGGAGGGAAGCTAGGGTTTGAGAGAGAGAGAGAGCAGATAGAGAGAAGGACACACAGCAGCAAAACACACGAGCTACTTCAGCCAGAATCTGCGCGAACCACCTGCACCAGCCGAGAACAGCAACGCGCAATTGTGCCAACCTGCTACGTTTTCTCTTGCTGCTTTAGTTTTAATTATTATTTCTATGATGTTTGTTTCTAGCATGTCTAGCTAAACACTTTGTATCGGTTGGGCATGATTTTATGAAGTATTTCCTTTGAGACTTGTGCTTAGTGCTTAGTTCGTCTACTTATATTAATTCTATGCATATGGGTGATAATTAGTTGTGCGAATAGAAGAAGCCTTGAACCGCAATCTTATTCTAACTGCTCGTTATTGTATGTTAAAATAGTTGATAGCTTGACGGTGACAACTAGGAGTAACGCACTAGGATAATCAGCTGCTACTGTGATAGGATTCGTAGTTGCTTAGACTTGTTTCAGGAATTAATAGCTTATGGACTTTGATGGGAACATGCGCGCACGTTAGGAAGCCTTGACCGGACACTAACTTAAGTAGAACTGCATGATCGCGCGTCGTTGGACGCATCAAATTAATCCTTCCTTCTCCACTTAGTATAGCGGCTAAGTCAGGGTCGATCCCACAAGGAGCAAGCAGACTCGTTTTAGCTAGCAACCTACAACTTACGAAATTGGGGTTGTGAGTGGTTGGGTTGCGCAGGTGCGCGAATGAATAGTGTGAAAGCAGAATTGCACGATACGTGCGCAGGCAGTAGAGTTTTAAGTACTATGACTATGAAGAGTATCGGTACAGACAATCCTCTATGAATGTATTCCTTATCATCAACTCTAAACATCTATAGTGCAGTTCTACTTAAGTTAGTGTCCGATCAAGGCTTCCTAACGTGCGCGCATGTTCCGATCAAAGTTCATGAGCTATTAATTCCTGAAACTAGTCTAAACAGCCACGAATCCTATCACAGTAGCAGCTGAGTATCCTAGTGTGTTACTCCTAATTGTCACCGTCAAGCTATCAACTAGTTTAACATACAATAACTAGCAATTAGAATAAGATTGCCGTTCAAGGCTTCCCTTATTCGCAGAACTAGTTATCACCCATATGCATAGAATTAATATAAGTAGATGTACCAAGCATTAAGAACAAGTCTCAAAGGAAATACTTCATAGAATCATGCCCAACCGATACGATGTGTTTAGCTAGACATGCTAGAAACAAACATCATAGCAATAATAAATAACTACTAAAGTAGCAAGAGAAACGTAGCAGGTTGGCGCAATAGCGCGTGCTGTTCTCGGCTGGCGCAGGTGGTTCGTGCAGAGTCTGGCTGAAGAAGCTCGTGTGTTTTTCTGCCGAGTGTCCTTCTCTCTATCTGCTCTCTCTCCTTCTCTAACCCTAGCTTCCCTCCTCTTATATAGTGGTCTTGAAGCCCAAGGAATGCTTAGATTTGGCCCGAGAGACTTTTAGCAACTTCCCAAATCTAGGAGATCAATATTTAGAAACTCTGCCCTTCTGCGCACGCGGACTGCGCTACTCGCTTTGCGCAGTCGGTTTGCGCACTGTAGTCCGAAACAGCTATCTCCTTTTGCACTGCTAGCTTTGCACAGTAGTGCATTGCGCTCTAAAACGTCCGTTAGCGCACATCTGACTTATGCTCCTGTTTTATCCTGAAATACAAAAATACCGAAAACGAGTAATCTTATACACAAAATAATGCAAACAAGCACAGTGTTAAGATCTAAATAGCGCATATAAATAGGCTCTATCACTGCATTATAGATGTTTAGAGTCGATGACAAGGGATACATTCATAGAGGATTGTCTGTACCGATATTCTTCATAGTCATAGTACTTAAAATCTACTGCCTGCGCACGTATCATGCAATTCTGCTTTCACTACTGTTCATTCGCGCACCTGCGCAACCCAATCACTCACAGCCCCAATTTCGTAAGTTGTAGGTTGCTAGCTAAGACGAGTCAGCACGCTCCTTGTGGGATCGATCCTGACTTAGCCGCTATACTAAGTGGAGAAGGAAGGATTAATTTGACGCGTACAACGGCGCGCGATCAAATTTTGGCGCCGTTGCCGGGGAGCAACACAGATAAGTTTAACTAGCTCAAGTTTTCTTTTACAGTAGTTAGTTATTTCTTTTTATTTTTCGTTGGTGTTTCTGCCAGTACGCAATCAACATCAGCCTGCGCAACCTTGAAACAGTTGCGCTGTGCAGATCATAGTTGCGCACCGACAGGGGCAACAACCTAGTTTCTTTTAATTCCGTTTACTTGAAGTTTAGAACAGGACATGGAAAATAATAGTGTCATCGGCGATAACTTAGGGGACAAAACCCCAGAGGGACCTAACAATGCAAGGGCAGATAACCGCGCAGCTCGGTTCAGAGAGGAAGTGCAGCGCGAAGTTGAGGCTCGGATGGCCGCTGAGGTAGTATATAATGCGCAACCCGCGCAACAGATCGTGCGACGTAGAATAGTGCGCGAGATGTCAGCCCCAATCACAGTCAACCAACTGTGGTGCATAGTGCTTCCACCCGATGGGCATTTTGAACTACGGAGCTCATTCATTCATCATATGCCTAAGTTTCATGGAATGAACAACGAGAACCCAGTCAAGCATGTGCGCGAATTCCTAGTTATCTGCGAGAACATGAAGACCGACCGGGAGAGTGAAGAAGCGCTGAAGCTGAAGGCGTTCCCTTTTCCATTGTGTGATACAGCCAGGCATTGGCTGATGAGCTTACTAGCAGGATCTATTCGCACATGGGAGCAGCTCCAGAAGAAGTTCTTGGATAAGTTCTACCCCGCAGCAAAGATTGCGCTACTCAGGAGGGAATTGGCCGCACCTAGACAGGGAGTAGGAGAGTCGCTATCAGAGTACTATGAACGTTTCAGGGAGCTGGAAGCCAACTGCTATAATCATGGCCTGCCCCAAAATGTGCTGATAGAGAATTTCCTGAACGGGCTACAACCGATGGAACTTAGATTGTTGAATGCATGCGCAGGTGGTGACATATGCAACATGTACCCGGAGGATGTATGGCAGATGATCGAAGACTCTGCTGGATAGGTGAGGCATCAATTGATGCTCGAGAACAGCCGTGCGCGCGCTGTGCATCAGGTGGATTCTAGTGCTGAAATAAAGGAAATGAAAGCCATGCTGCAGAAGCTGATGAGTGCGCAAGGCACGCAACCAGTTGCGCCGAAGGCATGCGAGTTCTGTACGTCCACTGCGCACAAAACCAACGCATGTCCCACACTTTTCGAGGAATCAGGAGATGTCAATGCTCTAGGAGGATGGGACAATAGAGGACCGCAGAGGCAGAATCAGCCGCGCTTTGGACTGGCCGCAAATGGATTCAGATGGAGGGAGGACAGCAATCTCCAAAGGCAGCCAGCGGAATATCATGCACCACAGCAGGCGCAGCAAGCATACAACCCATCGCACCGCCGCAATGACGCACCAGCACAGAATAACCAGCAACCGCGGCGCTCCTTAGAAGACATAGTGGGTCAGTTGGCAGACACCGTGCGCAAGAACGATGAAAAGTATGACAAGATGTTCGAGTCAATTGAGAAGCAGTTGTCGCAGATTGCTACCACGGTCTATGAGCTGAAAAAGAGCGATGGCAACTTGCCTTCGCAAGTGATCCAAAACCCTAAGGGAGGAGTTAATGCCGTAATGCTGAGGACTGGGTGCACAGTTGGGACAGCTCCGACCGCGAAGGAGTGACCTGTTCAACTTCAAAGGCTTTCCGAGTGCACCATTCTTATCCGATTGAGATGTTCTATACCTTGTTCGAAAAATAATTCAAAGGACTACAACTTTGTTGTTTACATCAACACGTAATTAAAATGTTTAAGGGGTCAAAAAGGCGAGATTCTAGCACTGCAAAGTTGATTCGCCCAAGAGGAAATCAAGGCTTGGCCGAATCAAAAGTGATTCGCCCAAGCAAAAGTGACTCGCCCAGCTCCGAAACAACACTGAGAGTTTGATTCGGACACTTTGTTCAAATCAACTCATTAAGCCTTGCCCGATTCACTTTTGATTCGGGCATGGCGGATAAATATAAATAGAAAAAGATGGGAAAAATTAGATTGAGCCTTGGGGTGCCTCCGGTGGCTAGGGTTCCTCTCTTGGAGCAAAAACCCTAATTAGAGAACTTGCAGAATTGTAAAGAATTCGGCGAAGACATCAACAATTGAAGATTTCACAACATCCCTTTACTCATTCCCTACTTGCCTACTTTCTTTACTTTTCCTTGTTGAACAATTTTCTTTACAAATCATGTCTTGTTTCAAACTCACCATGAGTGACACATGAGTGAGTAGTCTTTTAATAGTAGGGATCCTTATGGATCTCTTAGGTTAGATTATAATGCAAAACATGTTCTTTTATCTATATGAGTGAAGTTTGGTTGAAAATTTTGATGCTTGTTCTTCATGTTAATTCTATGCACACCTAGTGTTTCACGAAACGCATGAATGAGTATGAATTGATAAAACACCTAGGGATGGAATCAGAATTGAATTTATGTTGTTTAGAAGATCAAACATGATTATTTTAGATAGCTTTTGTGCGCGAGAGGGACATTGGCAATCTCTTAGGCTAAGCATAGAGCAGACTTTAGTTAACTATCAATAGACCGAGAGGTTGAGATTAGGAAACTTTTGTTCTACACGATTCAATAAAGCGAGAGTTTGAGAATTGTGTCACATAGGGGTCATTCCCATTCTAGAGAAGGAACGAGAGTTGAATTTAGAATGTGTGATACTTTAGCCTAGAATAATCAATTAAATTAACTCACGAATATATTTTTATTTTGCATTGCTAATCGCATGACTTAGGTTTTCTCTATTATTTTACTTCCACCTAAATTTCAACTTGTCTTTAGTATTCACTAGAGATAGAGGAAAAACCCTATTTTATTTAGTAGACTCGCATTAGGCATTACTAGCTAGCTTTAGACTAATCTAGGATTTTCTCTTGGGTTCGACTCGAGGTCACTCGGATTATAAATATTATTTTCTTACCGTGATTGGACTAGTATTTATACTAGCACAATTTTGACAACGTTCAAAATGGCACAGTTGCCGGGGATTGGCCATTAGACTAGTTTGCTTTTTAGTATTGTTTAAGTTAGCCTACTTCTTTTCTTTTTTTTTTTTTTTTTTTGTTGATTGTGATTGCATGTTTGCGTGCTATTCTTGCTTACTTTGTTTTAAGTTCACACTTATTGACGCTTTGTTCGATTGCTTGGTAGCTGTTTGAATGCAAACCAAAGCACACACGAAGAAGGCACAAGAACAAGCCTCCACATCAACGCCAAACCCGGATTAGAAGTTGCCAGATTTTGATACTCCTTCACCTCAAATTCGCTTTGATCAACCACCAACAGAAATTATGGATTAACCGAATCCGAGGAGGGAAGGAAATGTAGCTCTTCCGCAAGAAGGAAGATGAAAGACCGGTTGGAGCTTGGAGACTGATCGCGCGTCGTTGTACGCGTCAAATATAATCCTTCCTCTTCCACTAGTACAGCGGTTAAGTAAGGGTCGATCTCCACAGGGAGCAAGCAATTCAGTTTTAACCAGTGTCCTGCACTTACGAAAACTGGGGGTGTGAGTGATTGGGGTGCGCAATGCGCGAGTAAACAGTAGTGAACGCAGGAATTGCACTAGACGTGCGCAGGCAGTAGAGATTAAGTACTATGACTATGAGAAGTATCGGCGCAGACAATCCTCTATGAGTGTATTCCTTATCATCGACTCTAAAGGCTTCCTAACATGTGCGCATGTTCCGATCAAAGTTCATGAGCTATTAATTCTTGAACTAGACTAAACAACTACGAATCCGATCAAGGTAGTAATTGCTTATCCTAGCTCGTTACTCCTAGTTGGCACCGTCAGGCTATTCAACTAGTTTAACATACAACAACAAGAAACAAGAGTAAGATTGCGGTTCAAGGCTTCCCCTACTTATGTAACAAGCTGCCAGCAGTGTGCACAGAATTAATACAAGCAAACAAGCTATGCATTAAGCGCAAGTCTCAAAGGGAAATACTCATAGATTCATGCCCAACCGATACTAAGCATTTAGCTAGACATGCTAGTGGTAAACATCATAGAAATAGTAAATAATAACTAGAGTGTCCAAGAAAACAATAGCAAACAGTGCGTGCAGGTTGCAGTCTTGGCTGGCGCAGTCGGCTGGCGCAGGTCCTCTCAACAAGCTCGTGTGTTTTCCAGTTCTGCTGCGCTCTCCTCTGATCTGATATGAGCGTCTTGTGATGATGATGACGGATGATGTCTCTAACCCTAGCCTTCTTCTCTTCTTTATATACTGCTCAGAGGCTCATCCTTGGCAACTTCCAAATCTGGTCATGTCAGGATTAGGAAACACCACCATCTGCGCCTGGCGCACGGCATCTGCTTAGCGCAATTGGTTAGCGCACCGTTGTCAACTCTGCCAATTTCTTCTGTTTGCGCCGCTAGCTCCGCAGGCTGTGTGATGCGCGTCCTAAACGCTGCCTGTTAGCGCGTATCCGACTTAGGCCCTCGTTTTGCCCTGAAATACAAAAACACTGGAAACCAGTAATCTTGTACATAAAATAATGCAAACAAGCACAGGGTTATGATCTACATAATGCGTATAAATAGGCTCTATCAAACCCCCCACACTTGCCCCTTGTTCGTCCTCGAACAAACACTCAAGCACGGATACTACTACTTCTCTGGAGTCTAGCGCACAGTCTTGCACTCTGGCGCGCTCTGCACTACTGATCACCTTGCGCTGCTCTACCGCCTGCGCCCAACTGCATTCAACAGTTCTAATATAATGATTTCGCAATTCATTACCTCTCAGCTGGGATGAAAGTCATTACGGATGGCTGGGAGATAGCTCTTTATAGGCGCCAGGTTGTCAACTCTCACTCCGAGGATGGGTATATGGTTAACAGCTTCTTCCGCGCACTTCCTGGGAACTCAAGCCCTTTGATGATTTTCTTTGTGGATTTTGCGCTCGCTGGTGCTTATTTGTGCGCATGCTCATTCTTTTGTAGCGCATATCATCTGCTGATATTTTCATGTGTACAGCTTTGTCTATGATTCCGATCTTTCCCAGAACGGTTCCAGTCTCGGCCTCCGGATAACAGCTATGGAACACCGCCCCGCTCTCCCTCCTTTGTTTATCTGCGCAGGTCGGCGCACGCGTTTACACCCGCACCCGCCTTCCTTAGCTCGACTACCAGAGAGAAGGTTGTCTGTTTTCCCACCTCGCCATGCTTTGGGGTATTAGCCTTTGGCATCTGCGTGACTGAGCGCGCTCTCTTGTTCCGAAGGTCGCGAAGCGCAGGCTTCCACTCGCACTCTCAACCATATACCTCTCCTCCGAAGCTCGAATGACTAACCGCCTCTCTAGAGCGTTTCTGTCAACTCCACATCCCCTGTATATCCCAACTAACAGGAGCAGAAAAAATGAAAAAAATATACTGAAACAGTTGATAGCAGCGCACGCACAATGGGTAGCGCAAACGAGATGAACAGTGCGCGCAATCCGCACTCAAGCGCACTACTGCTACTGTTTCCTTCAATTAAACTAAGTTACACTAAAAAGCTCAAAAAAAATGTGAAATGTAAATGTAACGCTCCCCCCCACACTTAAACAGAGACGTGTCCCCACGGCTCAAGCTCAAGCGCACGGAGAATGCGCACATGCATGCAAGCAAAATAAAGAACATAAAAACTAAGAACATATAGTCAAAGCAGCGCAAATATAGCATAGGGACACAAAATGTAGCACAGGAGTTCAGCACACAAATATAGCAACAGAATATCAAATAAAGTTCAGCATATAAAAGAAAATAGACACCACCCGAAAGGAATAATGCGCTCCCCCCCCTGCACTCTAGAGGTCATCTGAGCTGGACGTAGCCGCTGAACGATGCGCCTCCTCCTCTGAAGAATCCGTCATATATTCGGAGCTGGAGGAAGGCGGAACAATGGAAAGGGCGGCAGGCTGCTCCACGACGTCATCCTCTGAAACGGGGTCCCATAGCGAGTCTGAGCTGGTGCTAATGATGGGTTCGGCGATAGGGGACCTTGGAATGGACGGCTGGGCAGGGGAAGGTGCAGGTGCTGGTATTTGTTCTGGTTCGGGGGTGGGTTCTGGTTCTGGGGCTGCTGGTGCTGGTTCTAGTGCTGCTGGGGCTGCTGGCTCTGGGGCTGGGAAGGGATCTGCTGGATGCACTGGGGGCTGAGTAAGAGGGCTGGCTGGCTGGTGTGGCATGCTGGGAGAACCTGGAGGTGGTCGGTGTAGGCTGAGGAGAGGGGGAATCGCGTCTCCAAATCTCCACCCTGATGGTGGGCTCATGCTTAAGTACGCCCCCTCTGCCGCTAAATATTCGAGCACGCGCATGACGTTGAACATCATTCGCTGCTCTGCTGATGCTTCCTCAGGCGCCACCTCAGCCTCAGTCCGCGGGCGCTTCCTTTGGGCACGCGGAGGAGAATCCTCGATGGAAATGGTAACTGGCTCCCCCTGCGGTGCGCGGGCCCTCCGGTGCGCTCCAGTCTGCGCGCGGGTCCTCGCGCGCCTGACTGGAGGCACGACTTGCTCTGGGACTTCATCCTCCTCCATCTCCTACGCGGCCTCTGCTGCTTGCGCACTGGTTTCTGCTCTTGGCCGCGGCACTCTGGCCGGCTGCAGGCGGTAGCACCACTCCAATGTGCCATCTTCCTTCACGGCTACCGCCCTGATCTGCAGCATGTGGGCGCGGTCTAGAGGAACGGCCGGCACCATAGTGTGCTCTGGCACCTCGGGCTCTCCATGTAACGCCCGCAGCAGGTGCGTAATAATACCTCCGCAAGTCAGCGGCCCCTTGGTGCTGACTCGGCTCCAGTGGTGTACCATGTTCAGAACAAAGAGCACCCTCTTCCCATAATAAAACCCCTTTAAGATCTCCATATCCAGCAAACTGATCTTCGGCGCACCATTAAAGCGCCCAATGATGGCATAGGCGACCAGGCGCCACAAGTAGAACATCCACGAGTCACACAGCTCTCGTCCCCTGCTGCGCCGTGCGACAAACACAGGCCCGGTTGCCATCTCGCGCCACGCCTCTTGGTTGGTGTACGCGTTCATGTCAGCTTCTCGCACCTTATCGCACCTCAATGTGCGCTTCAGCCTCTTAGCTGAGGCAATGTACCACACCCCTCGGTGCCGGTACCTGATCTCCATATCTCTTGGCTCCAATGACGCCAAAAATTCGCAGGTGTCCTCCCTGTCTGCGGCGCTGTTGAGTTCCAACAGCGCCTCCCAGCCCGCCAGCGCGAGCCTCTCCAAAATGAAGTCCTCCAAACCGACCTCCCGACTGATGCACAGAGTCCCGTACATCTCGAGCCTCAGGAAGGCCGTGTACATGCTGGCGTAGCGAGCTGGTAGCTTGGTCCTCGGCAGGCTGCATTTCTCTGGTCAACTCTAGTCAACACTTCTCAAACACTCCAAAAATCCAAACTCCTCCGAATGCACTGAAATTCTCACCAAAGGGGCGCCTACTGCCCGCCTACAAAACCCTCTAAACAACACTCCAATCGGCGCACTCTAGCCTGGTGCGATTTCAAAACCCTAGAACACTCCTCCACCGCACAAACCCTACTAAAATCTGCTCAAATCTGGGGGAAAGGTTACCTGAGGGGAGTACGGCCATGTGCTCTGCAAATCTCTCTAAACTGGAGCTGGGTTGGGCGCCGGACAGTGGGCGGAGGCTGTGAAGGCGGGAGCTGCTGGTAACGGTCGAGTGTGAAAAAGTGCTGAAATTTTCTAAGTCCTGCCCTTATATACCCCCCTGACTGGCGCAGCGGTCCTGCGCACTGCTGCTCGACTAAAAACTACAAGACCTAAACTAACTAAAAGACACTAGAAAAACTAAAAGAAAGACATATAAAAGTAAAACGAGTTGGGTTACCTCCCGACAAGTGCCTTTGTTTAACGTCGTTGGCTCGACTGTACCTCGTTACGTGCCCAAATGTGTGCCAGCGACCTCCCCCACTCTTGCTCCGGAGTGATCCTGCGCTTGTGCATGTGCTGTGCTCTTCTGTGTCCTGCGCAAAGGGTCGGGCGGGTGGTCAGCATGAATATTATAAGTAACGAAGGTAGGTGAAGAGAGAGAAGAAATATGAGCAATAGTCCCCTGTTCTCCCTCTGGTGCGTCTAGTGACGACTCTGGCGCAACAATCTGCGCATCTGCTATCTCAGGTTCTGCCAAGTCAATGTCGAGCACTGTGTCGTCCCAAGGTTCTCCTAGATACCGTTTGACTCTCTGCCCATTGACCTGAAAACGATGCCGGTGCTCGTTTTCTAACTCGATTGTTCCATAGGGGAAAACCTTGGTGACTGTGTACGGTCCAGTCCATTTGCTGCGTAGCTTTCCAGGCATGAGCTTCAGGCGTGATGAGAATAATAATACCTGGTCTCCTGGCTCAAAAGTGCGTCTGAGGATATGCTTGTCATGAAACGCCTTTGTCCGCTCCTTGTAATCGCGCAGTCCCTCATAGGCATCCAGGCGCAGCTCTTCTAATTCGCTGAGCTCAAATGCGCGCTCCTTTCCGGCCTCGTCTAGGTTCAGGTTGCAAATGCGTAAGGCCCAGTATGCTTTGTGCTCTAACTCCACTGGCAGATGGCATGCTTTTCCATAGACCAACCGAAACGGTGAAGTCCCAATTGGCGTCTTATGCGCAGTGCGGTAAGCCCAAAGCGCGTCGTCCAGGCGCTGGCTCCAATCCTTGCGCGATGGTCTCACAGTCTTCTCCAGGATGCGCTTGATCTCTCTGTTGGAAACCTCGGCCTGTCCATTTGTCTGAGGATGATAAGCAGTGGACGTCTTGTGGCGCACCCCATAATGCTTGAAAACTTGCGCCACGATCCTGTTGCAAAAGTGCGTCCCCTGGTCGCTGATGATCGCCTTAGGTACCCCGTACCTGCAGAAGATGTTAGTTTTCAGAAACTCAGCTACCGTCTTACCGTCATCCTTTCTTGTGGCCTTAGCTTCGACCCATTTGGAGACATAATCCACTACGACCAATATGTACTCGTATCCTGCAGACGGAGGAAATGGCCCCATGAAGTCAATTCCCCATATATAAAATACTTCATCCACTAGAATCGGCGTCTGCGGCATCTCGTTGCGCGTTGATATGCCTCCTGTGCGCTGGCAGCTGCTGGTGCGCTTGGGACCAAAGTGTCTTCCACATGCGTCCGCATGACAAAACGTCAAAACAGAGTTAAATTCATGGTCAGGCACGCAGCGCCTCAATATCTGATCTGGTCCTATTTTAAGCATATAAGGATCATCCCACAGGTAATGCTTGGACTCATGTTTCAATCTCATGCACTGGGTTTTATTGAAATGCGGAGGAAACGTACCTGTGACTAGGTAATTCGCAATGTGCGCATACCATGGTACCTTACCTGTCAGCCCCATCAGATGCTCGTCAGGAAATGTCTCAGTGATCTGCCCTGGCTCCTCCTCCTTCACGATCCTGCTCAGGTGGTCCGCAACTGTGTTCTCTGTGCCCTTCTTATCCTTGATCTCCAGGTCGAATTCCTGCAGTAGGAGCACCCAGCGCATCAGGCGCGGCTTAGTTTCTTTCTTGGACATTAGGTAGCGGATGGCTGCGTGGTCTGTGTATATGATGACCCTGGCGCCTAGAACATATGCACGGAACTTCTCTAGCGCAAACACAATTGCAAGAAGCTCCTTCTCCGTGGTGTTGTAATTCCTCTGCGTAGTGTCTAGTGTGCGCGATGCATAATAGATGGCGTGCGGCTTCTTGTCCACTCGCTGCCCCAGGACTGCACCTACTGCATAATCGCTTGCGTCGCACATCAGTTCAAATGGCAGGTTCCAGTCTGGTGCGCGCATCACTGGCGCACTGGTCAGTGCCTCCTTCAGCTTATCAAATGCAGCCCTGCACTCATCAGTAAAGTCGAAGCACACATCCTTTTGCAAGAGGTTAGACAGGGGTATACAAATTTTAGAGAAGTCTTTTATAAAACGCCTGTAAAATCTGGCATGTCCTAAGAATGACTTCACATCGCGCACGTTCGTGGCATAAGGTAGATTAGAAATAAGGTCTATCTTAGCTTTGTCTACATTGATCCCCTCCTCTGAGATGAAATGTCCTAGTACTACACCATGCGTTTCCATGAAATGGCATTTTTCATAATTGAGTACTAGGTTCTTAGAAATGCAGCGCGCTAAGACCTTGTCAAGATGTGTTAAGCATGCATCAAAGGTACCTCCATATACAGTAAAATCATCCATGAACACTTCTATGCATATACCAATCATATCAGAGAAAATGCTCATGACAAGGCGTTGGGACGTACCTGGCGCGTTACACAGCCCAAATGACACGCGCCGAAACGCAAATGTACCGAACGGGCAGGTGAACGTGGTCTTCTCCTGATCCTCCGCAGCTATGGGTATCTGGTTGTACCCTGAATATCCGTCCAAGAAACAAAAATAGGGCTTACCTGCTAATCTGTCCAGCATCTGGTCCACAAAGGGTAGCGGGAAATGGTCCTTGCGCGTTACTGCGTTAAACCTCCTGTAGTCGATGCACATGCGCCATCCAGTTTGTATGCGCTTGGGAACTAGCTCGCCCTGCGCATTCTCTTCCACTGTGATTCCTCCCTTCTTAGGCACAACGTGCACTGGACTGACCCATTTGCTGTCCGAGATGGGGTAAATGACTCCTGCGTCAAGCAACTTTATAATTTCCTTCTACACTACCTCCATCATATTTGGGTTCAATCTGCGCTGAGCCTCCCTGGATGGGTGGGCACCATCTTCCAATAGTATTCTATGCATGCACACGTCTGGGCTCACTCCACGCAGATCAGCCAGTGTCCATCCTATAGCGCGCTGGTTCCTGCGCAGCACCTGCTGTAAGCGCGCTTCCTGCTCCTCTTCTAATCCTTTCTTTATGATCACTGGCAGGGTGTCCTCATTTCCTAAGAAAATGTATTTCAGGTGCTCTGGAAGTTGCTTCAGTTCGACCTTGGGTGCCTGTTCAATGGAGGGCAAGATTTTATTGGCAGTGCAAATATGAACTATATCGTGTACCTGTCTGAGTTCTGGTTCAGCACTGCTCAGCTTCTCGTCCTGCTCCTCCAACTCTGCCTATGCCAGTGGCTCTGGTCCTACCGTTGCGCTTGCACATTGCGCATCTGTGACTAAATCATCAAGGCTGTCCATTGCGTGCACTATGGCGTCCTCATGTGGATGCTGCATCCCCTTGAATATATTGAAATGGATTTCTTCGCCGTCAACCTCCATGGAGAGCGTGCCCCTCCACACGTCTATCTTTGTGCGTGCGGTCATCAGGAAACGTCTGCCCAGTAGGATCTGCGCATTGATGGTGCTTGATTCACCCTCCATTTCTAGCACATAAAAATCTGCTGGGAACACCAGTTCTCCTACTCGCACAAGAACATCCTCTATCATGCCTGCAGGTTGTTTGCAAGACCGATCAGCTAGCTGAATGGTGAGACATACAGGCTTTAGTGGTCCAAGGCGCAATGTTGCATATAGGGAATAAGGTAACAAATTGATGGATGCGCCTAAATCAATCATGCAATTGCTTACTGTGGTTTTACCTAAAGTGCAAGGGATAGTGAACGTACCTGGGTCTCGGCACTTAGGTGGTACCTTATGTTGCACGATCGCTGAGGCCTGCGCATTTAGCATTACCTGTGCGCATTCGCCTTTCCTCCTCTTGTTTGTGCACAGCTCCTTTAAAAACTTGGCGTACCTAGGAATCTGCCGAACTGCTTCGATAAGGGGAATGTTGATTTCCACCTTGCTGAATAACTCGTATAGCTCTTTGTCCAGCGCTTCCTTTCTAGCTGATGGTGCCTGCACAGGGAAAGGTGCAGGTATATTAGTACGATTCGTGCCCTTATCGTTTATTTGTGTTATACCTGGCGCTTCGCCCTGCTGGCTTATGGCTGGCACTTCTGGTTGCGCATCATGCTCTGGTTGCGCATTCTGTTCTGCTGGATCTGGGACTTGCGCAGCTGGTTGCGCGGGCGCCTTTGTGGTCTGCTCTGTTCCTATTGTGCGCCCAGTCCTCAGTATCACTGCATTGACTCCTCCCTTGGGGTTCTGAATCACTTGCGAAGGCAGGTTGCCATCGGTCTTCTTTAGTTCATACACAGTGGTAGCGATTTGTGATAGCTGGTTTTCAATGGACTCGAACCTCTTATCATACTTCTCGTCATTTTTGCGCACTGTGTCTGCTAGCTGCCCCACGATATCTTCCAAAGATCGCCTCGGTTGCTGGTTGTTATGCGCTGGTGCTTCAGTGCGGCGATGCGGTGGATTGTACGGCGCAGCTTGTTGCGTCTGCTGTGCCGCGCGCTGATCTGTGGGCTGCCTCTGAAAATTATTTTTCTCCTTCCATCCGAAACGCGGCTGATTCTGTCTTTGTGGTCCTCTGTTATCCCATCCTCCAAGAGCATTGACATCTCCAGATTCTTCAAAAAGTGTGGGACATTCATCAGTCTTGTGCTCGGTGGACCTGCAGAATTCACATACCTTTGGCGCAACTGGTTGTGAGCTTTGCGCACTCATCAACTTCTGCAGCATGGCCTTCATTTCCTTGATCTCAGTGCTTGTTTCTACCTGATGCACAGAACGAGCACGACTATTTTCAAGTGTTAGCTGATGTCTTACCTGCCCAGCAGAGTCTTCTATCAGCTGCCACGCGTCTTCTGGATACATGTTGCAAATGTCGCCTCCTGCGCATGCGTTCAATAACCTCAGCTCCATGGGTAGCAATCCATTCAGGAAGTTCTCTATCAGCACATTCTGGGGTAGGCCATGATTGTAGCAGTTGGCCTCTAGCTCCCTGAAACGCTCGTAATACTCTGACAGTGACTCTCCTGCGCTCTGCCTTGGCGCGGCCAGTTCTCTCCTGAGTAGCGCGATCTTTGCTGCGGGATAAAATTTGTCCAGGAACTTCTTCTGCAGCTGTTCCCATGTGTGGATTGATCCTGCTGGTAAGTTCATCAGCCAATGTCTGGCCGTGTCACACAGTGAAAATGGGAACGCTTTCATCTTCAGCGCTTCATCGCTCTCTCCTTCGGTCTTCATGTTCTCACAAATGACTAGGAACTCTCGCACATGCTTGACTGGATTTTTGTTGTTCATCCCGTGGAACTTGGGCATGTGATGAATGAGTGAGATCCTTAGTTCAAAATGACCGTTTGGTGGAAGCACGATGCACCATGGCTGGTTAACTGTGAGTGGGGCTGACATCTCGCGCACTGTTCTGCGTCGCGCGGCCTGTTGCACGGGTGGCGCATTATACACTTCAGCGGCCCTCCTTGCTTCAACCTCGCGCTGCACTTCCTCTCCGAACAGGGCTGCGCGGTTATGTGCTCTTGCTTCTTCCGGGGTTCTGTCCCCTAAGTTGTCTCCTACGACACTGTTATCCTCCATGACCTGTTCTATATCTCAAAGAAAACGAAATTAAAAGATAACTACGCTACTGCGTCTGTCAGTGCGCAACTAGAATTTGCGCAGCGCAACTGTTTCAAGGTTTGCGCCGGCTAATGGTGATTGCGCGCTGTCAGAAACAACAACGAAAATAAAGCAAACTGAAAATAACTAGTTACTAAAAAGAAAAAACGTAAACTAGCTAAAACTTAGCTGTGTTGCTCCCCGGCAACGGCGCCAAAATTTGATCGCGCGTCGTTGTACGCGTCAAATATAATCCTTCCTCTTCCACTAGTACAGCGGTTAAGTAAGGGTCGATCTCCACAGGGAGCAAGCAGTTCAGTTTTAACCAGTGTCCTGCACTTACGAAAACTGGGGGTGTGAGTGATTGGGGTGCGCAATGCGCGAGTAAACAGTAGTGAACGCAGGAATTGCACTAGACGTGCGCAGGCAGTAGAGATTAAGTACTATGACTATGAGAAGTATCGGCGCAGACAATCCTCTATGAGTGTATTCCTTATCATCGACTCTAAATGTCTATAGCTCGATTTGCTAATGTTAGTGTCCGATCAAGGCTTCCTAACATGTGCGCATGTTCCGATCAAAGTTCATGAGCTATTAATTCTTGAACTAGACTAAACAACTACGAATCCGATCAAGGTAGTAATTGCTTATCCTAGCTCGTTACTCCTAGTTGGCACCGTCAGGCTATTCAACTAGTTTAACATACAACAACAAGCAACAAGAGTAAGATTGCGGTTCAAGGCTTCCCCTACTCATGTAACAAGCTGCCAGCAGTGTGCACAGAATTAATACAAGCAAACAAGCTATGCATTAAGCACAAGTCTCAAAGGGAAATACTCATAGATTCATGCCCAACCGATACTAAGCGTTTAGCTAGACATGCTAGTGGTAAACATCATAGAAACAGTAAATAATAACTAGAGTGTCCAAGAAAACAATAGCAAACAGTGCGTGCAGGTTGCAGTCTTGGCTGGCGCAGGTCCTCTCAACAAGCTCGTGTGATTTCCAGTTCTGCTGCGCTCTCCTCTGATCTGATATGAGCGTCTTGTGATGATGATGACGGATGATGTCTCTAACCCTAGCCTTCTTCTCTTCTTTATATACTGCTCAGAGGCTCATCCTTGGCAACTTCCAAATCTGGTCATGTCAGGATTAGGAAACACCACCATCTGTGCCTGGCGCATGGCATCTGCTTAGCGCAATTGGTTAGCACACCGTTGTCAACTCTGCCAATTCTTCTGTTTGCGCCGCAGGCTGTGTGATGCGCGTCCTAAACGCCGCTTGTTAGCGCGTATCCGACTTAGGCCCTTGTTTTGCCCTGAAATACAAAAACACTGGAAACCAGTAATCTTGTACATAAAATAATGCAAACAAGCACAGGGTTATGATCTAAATAATGCGTATAAATAGGCTCTATCTGAGACTTCAAGATCGACGACTCCACTTGACTCCCAAACTATCGGCGCATGGCACTTGAGAAGGGATCGTCGCAAAGGACTTCTCAAGTGTGTTTCTTATGAAGAAGGGAATCGGCTACGTCTTAGCCAAGACGTTAAACTAGGCTAGTGAGTATGTGTGCTTTTATTCCTACTTGTTGGTAGTATAGAATCATTTTAGACATTGTGTTGCGCCGTGCAAATATTTTATTAGTGGTTATAGGGATTTTATGTTTGTGTGCCCTCAAAATACCCCTTTGGTTTTGATTATCTATATGTAGCAGTTTTAAGTGTGAGGTAAGTCAATGATATTTAGGTTGCTTCTATGTTTGTCATGATTTATGTTGGTATTCTTGTTACGTAATTTGCTTGACTAGTCCATTTGTGTTTTGACACATTTCGCCGTGATTGTTTTTGCATGACAGATGGCTTTCGAACTTGTATGGTTTTTATTTGGCAGGTTTTTCCTTAGACAATGATTTGGACTACACTGAGTGTTTGATTTGGACTCACTGGCCGAGTCACGATTTTTGCCTTGCCCGAATCACTTTTGATTAGGGGAAGCTCAAGCTATCCTAATTAGTTTGACTCGGACACTATGGCCGAATCAATATTTTTGCCTTGCCCGAATCACTTTTGATTCGGGCAAGCTCACATACCCGAACTGATTTGATTCGACCAGGGTGTCGCGGGATCACATTTTGAGATCAATTCTGATTCGGGGAGAGCAAAGCTGTTTCTGTGTGACTTTCGAAAATTTTGCAACTTTACTCGCATTTGTTCGATACCTTTTCAAGCACTATGATACACTAGTTCATGACTCTTGATTTACACGAGCATATCTAAGTACACTCATCGTTTGAATTGTCGCGCATTTATTTTCCAATCTTTCACCTAGCTATATATTTCGCATTGATTTATCTCTAATAGCTAGCTGTTTTCATGTATGAATTCAGGTGTTGCGCTAACCTTATTCTTGACTTTCAGATTTACCGCAACCGATTGGAGCATCATTCACGGGCATTACCGTGAATGATAATTTGGCTACATCCACACGAGAGAAGTTCCTTCAAAGCTTTATCTTTAATTCTTTTATTTTTTATTGCTTAGGGACTAAGCAAATTTATAAGTGTGGGGTGTTTTGCGCTTGCGCTTTTATTTGTTTAACAATATGATTCTATGCTACATATTTACTTTGCGCGCATTATACTCACATGATTGTTTTCATCCTAGCTTTAAGTATTGATCAAATGAAGTAATGTTTGCTAAGAAATTAAGTAGTATCATTTTAAACAATTTTGGAATGAGTTATGCTTTGAATTCATGAATCGTATCTTTAAGTCGATTGACATTCTTTGTGATGATTTTATTCACTTGATTCGGGGTTTTAACTAGCTTAGTTTGATTCATTTTTAAGCTCTTTCGGTGCATGAAAAATGAAGTTAAGTTTAGCGAGCACAAAATAAAATAAAAATAGTTTTTATATAAAACCTTGTACTTGCTCTTGTTTGCTTTTAGGTGACTTTAGCATTTCTATTTAGCCTTTGCATTTGTTTAGCTCTCACTTCATGCTCCATTATATATCATTTACGCACATTGTCAAGTATTAAGTGTGGGGTAAAATAAAGTGTTTGCGAAAAGAGAGAAAAAAGGGGCGCAAGAAAGAAAATTTTATTTTTAAGGTTTTACAAATGCTGAGGGTTAAGAAGGTAAGTTCCCCCTTGAAAGCTTTTGTATAAACGCAAAAATATTATTATTTTTTTCTAGGTCAAGGAAAAGTTTTACAAATGCCGAGGGTTAGGAAGGTAAGTTTCCCCTTGAAAGCATTTGTATAAACGCAAGAAAAATACTATACACACTTAATTCTTGACTTTGTGCCTATTCCACAATTTCTTTCGCATGTGTGTGAGTAAGGCATTTTGCATTTCCCTTTTAGGAAGCGTCTAAGGTATGACCCTCGTAGAGTGGCATTAGGCATTACTAGCTAGCTTTAGACTAATCTAGGCTTTTCTCTTGGGTTCGACTCGAGGTCACTCGAATTATAAATATTGTTTCCGTACCGTGATTGGACTAGTATTTATACTACCATAATTTCAACAACGTTCAATGATCCAAAGCAAGAGCAGAATAGGCCGGTGTTGCACGGTGAGGCTTCGGCTTGATCCAGCTAGCATCGAGGAAGCTTAGTGATGTATGCATATGTCATCAAAAGCTAAGCAGTCGCCAGCACTTGCTCAAAAAGATAAAGATCCAATGGGTTCAAATTTGGCAATGGAATCTTCAACAAAATTATTGAATTTGGGAGTAAGATTCTGATATCCATGCTTGGCACTTTTGGGGGGTGCGAGTGCTTAAAGAAGAGTGTGAGGGCAGCAGCACAACACACAATTAGAGAGAAAAAATACAAAGCGCAAGAGAAGAACACACAAGTTATTGAAGCCCTGACTAGCCTCAATCACCGCTCCTCAGCCCTGACTAGCCTCAAACAATTAGAGCGGTTGATCGGGCGTCGTTGTGCGCGTCAAATATAATCCTTCCTCTTCAACTCAGTACAGCGGTTAAGTGAGGGTCGATCTCCACAGGGAGCAAAAGTTCAGTTCTAGCCAGCAACCTACACTTACGAAAATGGGGGGTGTGTGAATGATTGAAATGCGCGATGCGCAAATGAACAGTAACTAGTGTAACGCAGGAAATTTGCACTAGACGTGCGCAAGCAGTAGAGATTAAATACTATGATTGTGAGAAGTACTGGGCAGACAATCCTCTATGAGTGCATTCCTTATCATCGACTCTAAACGTCTATAGCTTAATTTCACTTGGGTTAGTGTCCGGTCAAGGCTTTCTAACACGTGCGCATGTTCCGTTCAAAGTTCATGTGCTATTAATCCTTAGAACATAGACTAAAACAGCTGCGAATCCTGTCACAGTAGCAACTGCTTACCCTAGCTCGTTACTCCTAGTTGTCACCGTAAAGCTATCAACTAGTTTAACATATGACAAGTAAGCAACACAAGTAAGATTGCGGTTCAAGGCTTCCCCTACTTATGCAACTGGCTGTCTCCGTATGCACAGGATTAATACAAGTAAGTAAACTATGCATTAAGCTCAAGTCTCAAATAAATACATCATAGATTCATGCCCGACCAACACTAAGAGTTTAGCTAGACATGCTAGTGATAAACATCACAGAATAGTAAATAATGACTAATGTGTCTGAGAAAACAGTAGCAAACAGTGCGTGCAGCTTGTCTTCTCGGCTGGCGCAGTCGGCTGGCGCAAATCCTCTCAACGAGTCCGTGTGTTTTCCAGTTTTTGCCGTTATCTCTGATGTGTGTCGTCCAATGATGGGTGATATCTCCTCTCCCTAAAACCCTAGACTTTCTTTGTTTATATATTGCCCAGGAAGTTCACCTTTGGCAACTTCCAAATCTGGTCACTGGACTTTGCGCCTGGCGCACGGCATTCGGCTAGCGCATCGGCTAGCGCACCGCTACTGACTCTCGCCAACTTCTCTTCTGTTTGTGCAGCTAGCTCCGCAGGCGGATCTTTCACTCCTAGAACGCTGCCTGTTAGCGCGTATCCGACTCAAAGACTCCTTTTGCCCTGTAATACAAAAACACTAGAAACGAGTAATCTTGCTCATAAAATATTGCAAACAAGCATAGGGTTATGATCTAAATAATGCGTACAAATAGCCTCTATCAGCGGTGATTGAGGCTAGTCACACGCGAAGCATCTCTTTGAGCTGATCAGTTCAAACTGATAGAACAGAAGTGTCAGGAAGTTATTGAAGCCAATCAGGAACTATTGTTAAAGGTTTCGGAACTAGAAGATGAGCGAGATAATCTTCAAATCATCATTACCTCTCTATCCACGAAATAATTGAATGATGTTAAGATAGTTGGAGAGGCATGGGAACAGAGAATCACCCCTGAAGCACCCAGAGGAGAATCATCCATTCTAGACGAAATTCTATCTTACCAAAGGTATGGAGGTGGGACTGAAGGTGTCGCATACATAGCTGAGGAAGGAACAGGTATAACCACATTTGTTAAAGCCTCAGAAATTGATCGAATCGCAAGTGTTCAGAAGGGTTCAGTCACTATTGATTCAGAGAGAGTTCCTGAAAAGAAGTACAAGAGAGTGCTAATGCACTCTCTAAATCAGTCACATGCTCGAAAACCCAGATCAAAGTAGAAGAGATGCTTCGCGTGTAATCAAACTAGACATCTTATGTTAAAGTGCCCAACATTGACCGGATACAAGGTGACTCAAAGAAGATCAAATAACCAACAAGTCAGAACAAGAAATTCCTCAAGCTCAAAGAGTACCGCCGGGCACATAAGCATGTCGACCAAGCTATCGTGCTATTGTGGATGATAATTGCAGGAATGATGAAAAGACCTTCCCTTAGAGAAGGAATCATAGGAAGAAATGAAGCAATCATCATTCTTCTACTGCCATTCAAAATTAGAGAAAATCTGAGGAGAACAAATGGCAAGTGCGTTGGGTGGAAGTAAAAAGGAACAAGGTTCAAAAGCGTTGGGTTGTAAAACAGCCAGCTGATATCCCCACTGAAGCAGGAACTGTAGAAATGAAAATCATAGCACCAGTAAATTTATTTCCAGAAAAGATAGCTGAACAGAGTGCTGAAGCACTCTTTGATGACTTGAAGCTGTAGTTTTTTTTTTGGCGTTGAAGAAAATGGCCTCTTAGATAGCGACACGTATCCGAGTGTTTTAAAAATAAATAAAAAGGGACAGAGAAAGGGAAAACTGGAAGTTTCCATTTGCAACTTCCTCATCCTCAAGGATCAGTTGTTCCTGCCTTAACCAAATCATCCGAAATGGTGAAAACTATGGGCACCAAGGTTTACAAACGTAGGGGTGAGCCCAGCAAAAAAAGAAGTTCCTCGCTTCTAATCAATGAACCCACAGACGTTCCGAGGCTGACCTAGATCCCTACTACTTACCAGCGTGAAGCTGGCCCGTCCACCTATGTAGACATTGTACCTTCTGACGTTGATGACGAGAGCGGCTTAGCATCATCAGAATCCAGCACTATCTCCGAGGGCACCCCACTGGAGATTAGATCGAAGAAGGCTCAGAAAAACAAGTGGCTGTAATACACACTTGATGCAAAGTGTGTGTGTGGGCGGGTGGATAGGTAGGTCAAGACCCGTTGATTCCAAGGAATGATGGGTCAGTCCTCGTTGATTCCAGAGGAATGCCGAGGAAAGACGAAAAGGAAGGAAACCTTTGCTATTTTATTAATCAACTGAACTGCCTTCAAAAGGCGTACGAGCATGTTTAATTAGGAAAAGAAACAGACAAAAAAGGAAACTAAAACCCTAGAAAAAAATAAAGAAATTGAAACCCTAAAACATAATAATTCAAAGAAAATTAGGAAACAAAGTCAGATGGCCCAAAAGCTCGCGAGAGATTCATCAGTGGGCCCGTTCTGCTTAAAAATATATATTATAATGGTCCATCTGACTCCGGCAGCCAAAAACCTGCTTGCCTGCACTGCCAGCTTGCATCTTATTCGGGCGACGCCATTTGGTCCGCATCACCACTCCTCCATCTGAACCTGAACAAGCTGCCACCAGCAGTGGAGAGTCTGTGGCCGAGGAGGGGGTGCAACATCTTCCCAAGGAACCCGTGAGCAAAGGGAAAGAACCAGCGGTGCTGAGCTCATCAAGCGATGAAGAGACTGCTGAAGCATAATCTACAGATTCTGAGGATTTTAGAATAGCCCTAGAACCCGGTCAGAGGCGTCCACCGAGAGAGTTGCACCTACTCCAACTATACCAGCTATGACAGGAAGTGATCAATAAGGAGTGTGGTTTGTGTCTAAAAAGGTTGTCAAGTCCTGGGAGGTGATTAACCACTGGACGATTGTGTTTGAAAAGCTGCTAGAGATTGGGAGATAAGGGTGCCAGAGGTGATATCTCTATTGAGAGAGGTAAATCTCCTATGCTCCCTGACTTTTGTTAAACGTTATAATGTGCAATTAGTCAAGGAGTTCTTAGCGAATATTGATAGAGACTTTGGAGTAGTGAACAACCTACCATATGAGACTAGTTTTGTTAGGAGACTAAGGGTTGTGATTACCCCGGCAGTGATAAACAAGTTTTTAGGCATTGATGAGATTGCGAGTGATGATGCAGTATGGCAGTCCTTGACAAAACCAGCAAGAGTGAACAAGTGGCTGAACAAGCTGCTGCTATAGCAGAATCTGGTTCAGGAAGCTACAACATCTGTTCGTCAGTAGCAGCTCAGATCTTCTCGGAAGGAACTTGGCAGTGTATCCATTAGCATCAAGGGAGTTACTAAATTCTCAGAAAGAATATTCCAGTGGAAATTCCCAGTTGACCGAAAAGATTTGTTTGTAGAAGATTAGTTTTGCAAATCAAATCTAATCTCCTACAAATTAGGAGATATTATTGTTTGGAGGAAATTGCGAAAATTGTGAATGGTGAAACTTGGTGTTCCTATTTAAGGGAGGCTGCTCAGAGCGTCGTAGGCATCAAAGACAAGAGTGAAAACACCAGAGCGTACACAGCAAACCGTGAGAATGGAATTCAAGTGCGAGAGAATCTTCGATCATCACCGAGAGTAGAGCGTGAGCGCAGAGCTGAGGTGATTGAAGCAGAGTGTGATAAGGGCTTACAGAGTCTGATCACAGCTTGATCAGGAAGCCAATTCAGAGTAGTGGTTGCTTGTTGGTTGATCAAGGGAGGTTGCAGAGGTATTGACGAGTGGATGAACTCGGTCAAGTGACTGGTCGGCTAAACTCACTAGTGACAGGTGGTCATTGAGTGAGGGGGAGTGCTCCAGAGTGTGCATCGCTCGTGAAGAGGTTAGATCAGCTCAGCAGAAGGCTTGGAGCGACGCGGACAGTTTTGGTACCAGCTGTGTGCTACAGCAGGTGCTATAGCAACCTGCAGACAGCAGTGAATTAATTAGAATAGGCTGAATTTGTGGGATCAAAGTTGTAGCTATTCTGAATTATTTCAAGTTTGTAGGTGTGCAATACACAAGTCAGAGCTTGTTCTGACTGTGTGACTAGTTTAGGCCAGGTAACATAGGTGTCGTGCGTCGAACCGTGTTGTACTGTGGACCTGAGAAACTAGTAGATTAAGGGTTGGAATTCAGCCATTCCCAGATGTAGGCAGATTGGCCGAACTGGGTGAATAAAACTTTGTTCCTTGTTCTATCTTGTTGCATTAGATTTGGGTGTTCAAGAGTGTGCTGTAGCAACTGCTTGTTCACTATCTGCAATTCAGAGGTGCTGCGAATTTCAATTGGTATCAGAGTCGGAGCTCAACATATAGAGTCAAGATCTTGTGCACCTGGCTGAGAAGAGCAAGACAATGAAGGAAGGACAAAGCACAAGCCGCCCTCCACTGATAGAAGAAAGCAACTATGGCTACTGGAAGGCTAGGATGAAGGCGTTTCTCAAGCCTATCGACTAGAAAGTGTGGAAAGCTGTGGTGACAAAGTGGGCTCTTCCCAAAACCACTGAAGATAAAGGAATCACTAGGAAGAAACCTGAAGAGCAGTGGACTGCAGAAGCGGATGCTGCAGCAAATGGCAATTCAAAAGCCCTGAATGCAATCTTTGCTGCTGTGGATGCCAACAACTTCAGATTAATCTCCAATTGTGACATTGCAAAACAAGCTTGGGAGATCTTGGAAGTTGCTCATGCGGGGACTGACAAAGTGAATATATCCAGAATGCAGATGGTAACTTCATAGTTTGAAGGTCTCAAAATGCAGGAGGAGGAAACCATCACAGAATTTAATGCCAAGCTGTGTGACCTATCAAATGAAGCTCATGCTCTTGGAGAACCTATTCCTGAAGAAAAGATAATCAGGAAGGTCCTCAGATCATTGCCATCCAGATTTAACATGAAGGTGACAGCCATTAAAGAAGCTCAGAATGTCCGGGACATGAGGCTGGAAGAATTAATTAGATCCCTCAAGCAGTTTGAGATGAAGCTAGTCAATGAAGATGCTCCCCTCAAAAGCAAAAATGTTGGATTGAAAGCTGAAATAGAAGAGAAGAAGCCCTCAGCTGATGATCAATTGAGTTTATTGGTAAAATATCTGGGGAAGTTCTTGAAAAACATGGAAACAAGGTCTGGTCAGACCTCAACCTCTCGAAGACAATCCAGAAGAGGTGGAGGAAATCAGAGAAGAGCCAAAGAACCAGCCCAAGAGGAAGAAGAAAAGAAAGAAAGAAGGAAAGGCATCTAGTGCTGGAATTGTGAGGGATATGGTCATCGAAAGGCTGACTATACCAGCAAACCACTGTCAAACTTAGATCAGAAAAATAACAACTCTATGTCATCAAACTGGAGTGAAGAGGATACTGATCTCTGTGGAGATGAATGTCACATGGCCAGGTCCAGATGCACTCGGAAAGTGGTAAGAAAGAGGTACAGAAATGTGAACAAAGATCTGCTACAGCAACCTCTGCATCATCTCCACACTACTGGAAGAGCGACCTTTCACAGATATCAGAGTGGACACATTGAGAGAAACTATCCTTTCACCTTGACATGTCAAAATCTCCTTAAGATCTCCCGTCAACAGAGAAGATCCAAGATGATACACATTGCCCTGGTTAACCCAGCTAGAGCAACTCATAAAGAAAGTTGGTACTTTGACAGTGGATGCTCAGGGCACATGATTGGAGAAAGATCCTACCTCACGAATGTTAAGCCTTGCTCAGAGCAACATGTTAAGTTCGGAAATGGGCAGAAAGGTAGAATTCTTGGAAAGGGGACCCTGGCTGTCACAGGACTACCTCCTCTGGAAAATGTCATGCTAGTGGAAGAATTAAAGGCAAATCTCATAAGCATAAGCCAGCTCTGTGACGGGACTCATCAAGTAAAATTCACTTAAAATTCTTGTCAAGTCTACAGCAATCTGGGGGAGTGCATACTGCATGGATCCAGATCAAAAAACAACTGCTATCTTCTCAAAGTTGGTGAAGCTCAATCCTGGTCATCATGCTTGATGACCAGGACAGAAGAAATGAATCTGTGGCACAGGAGGATGGGTCACATCAACCTAAGAACCTAAAGAAGATTGCAGCAGAAGGGTTGGTCAGGGGCATTCCAGAAATCAAAGATGAAGTCAGATCTATTTGTGGAGACTGCCAAATAAGAAAGCAGAAAAAAGTTTCTCACCCAAAAAAAACCATCATCAACACTGTCAGACCTCTACAACTGCTACACATGGACCTAATGGGAACAATGGAGGTAGAGAGTCTTGGAAGGAAGAGGTATGCTTTTGTGTGTGTGGATGATTATACAAGATTTACCTAGATTGATTTTATCAGGGAAAAATCAGACACAGGGGAGCTATAGCAACCCTGATCTCCCGTCTTGAGCAACAGAAGAATCTCAGAACCTCATCTATAAGGAGTGATCATGGAAGAGAATTCGAGAATGAATCTGTTGACCAATTCTGTAATGACCGGGGGATTACCCATCAATACTCCTCATCGATCACCCCTCAGCAAAATGGTGTTGTGGAGCGCAAGAATCGAACCGTCCAAGAAATGGCCCGAGCTATGATTCATGCCAAGAAAATTCCTCTGCATTTTTGGGCTGAAGCAATGAATACTGCATGCTACATCATCAACCGAGTCACCATTCGAAAAGGGACAAATCAAACATACTATGAGCTCTTGAGTCAGAAGAAGCCTACGGTGAAATACTTTCACATATTTGGAAGCGACTGCTACATCTTGAGAGATCGTGAATACCGAAGAAAGCTCGATCCCAAGAGTGGCCATGGAATATTCTTGGGTTAATCAGTGAACAGCCGTGCCTGTCATGTTTACAATGAAAGAACTGGTACAGAGATGGAATCCATCAACATTGTCATCAATGACATGGAAGGAGAAAACTCCACAAGTCTTAAAGATGAAGACTCTGACTCAGAAGGAGGCACAAGTAATCATGACAGAACTAAACAAGAAGTGGTGCAAGAAAATGCTACAGCAGACACTGAAGTAGAAAGTCCTGATCAACAAACAGACAACTCAGTCACTGGGCAAGATGACAGAGAACCCCTCCCATCATCGAGACAACCTCCAAAGAAGATACAGATAAATCATCAACTGGAAAATGTATTTGGAAATCCTTCAGAAGAGAGGAACTAGAAGCTCATCTCTCTTCAGCTCGTGTGACTCGATCTGCAGCCCTTGCTACATATCTCTTACAGAGCCAAGAAACAACAAAGAAGCAATGAGTGATGAATATTGGCTTCTGGCTATGCAGGAACAGTTGGCAGATGATGTGGCGTATTTATACGACTCGCTAAACCGTTTAAACCCAATAATTTCGACATATTTTTATGTGAACATATACTTCTTAGTGTTGTTTGCATTTCAGGTGTTTAGGATACCTGAAAAGAGACTTGCGACTCAAAACGGTGTTTTTAGGGAGAAAATCGACGTGGAAGGAAATGGGTGCGCATCTCAGTGAGTTACGCGCCAGAAGGCAACGTTAGCATCGCGCGCTGGATCTTAATGTCTTCCTCGGGCGCGCAAATTAATATCTTCTTGGGGCGCAATTATGTTTGATGACATCAGCAACGGGCCCACGGCCCGAAATCAATTTTTAGAGCTCGATCACAATTAGGGTTTCGTAATGAGAGGGAGACGGCAGTTTTGACGACAGAGGTTTGGAAGAGAGTGAAATTTCACAGCGTCTCACTTAGACAGATTTGTGAACTAGCAGTTGCTGCAGCACACTCTTGTTCACAAGAAATAATCTCAGCAAGCAATGAACAAAGGCACAGGTTTGTTCACCCAGTTCGGCCAAACTGCCTACGTCTGGGGAGGACTATTCTCCAGTCCTCAATCCACTCAACCAAAGGTCCCAAGTACACTCGGTTACAACGCACGCAACCTATGCTACTTTAACCCTGTGTGAATCACACAACACAATCAGAACAAGCTCTGATTTGTGTCAGCACACCCTCTACAGTATGTCAGTCTAGAATAGCTACAATCCTCTCAAAGAACTTAGCCTATTCTATACTACACTACTCAGCAGAGTTGCTGCAGCAACAGCTGTAACACACAGCTGAAGCACAATGTCCGCGTCGCTCCAAGGCCTTCTGCCGAGCCGATCGAACCACTCGAAGAGCGCTGCACACTCTGAGTAACTCCCCCTCACTCAGTGACCACCTGCCACTAGTGAGTTCTTCCGCACGAACCTCGACCGAGCCTTCCACCCGTCAGTTCTTCCGCGGCTGCCTTTGATCAACCAACAAGCTCCACAGCTCTGAATTGGCTTCCAGATCAATGCACAAATCAGTCTCTGCAAGACCTGATTCTCTTCTGCAATGCTCACCACAGCTCTGCGCTCAACGCTCTGCCCGTGTGTGTTTGATCGAAGAACAACGTCCGTAGCACCAAAAAATCCTCACTCTGAAATCTGTGTCTACTCTCGTGTACCACTCAGCTTCGATCCCCCTCTTCAGCCCTAACTCCTTCTGCTTAAATACCCACACCACTTTAAGCAATTTCCAGGTTTGGGCAATTGACCCACAAGATCAATTATCTCCTAAAATCTAGGAGATTAGATTTGATCAATATCTTCAATGCAAATCTCCTTCTCTGACTAGTAAACCGTGCTGGAAAATGCTCAACAGCATTTTACAAATTCTTCTAAGAGAAAGAACACAACTGCCATACCTTCAAAACGCACCCAGCACAAAACTTCGATTTGGACAGTTGATACAGCACTTGAACCAGCACCTGCTGCAGCACCCCCTGCTGTATCTGCTCCTGCTTGTTTGTTTGAGCAGCAGCAGCTCCTTGTTCACATATGTTGGTTTTGTCAATCCTGCCATACTAGCATCATCAATCTCCCCCTTGGCATTTTGACAAAACCACCAGATATCAATCTTGAGAAATTCTCCTCTACTTCTTAGCCTGCTCTTTCTCCTCCCCCTTTTTGGCATAAATGACAAGGGGGGTGTGGCAGGGAGAACTTATGGGGGCAACACACAGAGCCCTAGAGAGGCTCTCAGATCTTCAAACCGGGCTGCATCCAGAGCTTTGGTGAAGATATCAGCAAGCTGTTTGGCAGTCACAACATGCTGGAGCGAGATAACTTTCTTTTCAACAAGATCACGAATGAAGTGATGACGAATGTCAATGTGCTTAGTTCTGCTGTGCTGAACCGGGTTCTTGGATATGCTGATGGCACTCATATTGTCACAGTAGAGAGTCATTTCATTTTGAGCAATCCCATACTCACTCAACATTTGCTTCATCCACAACATTTGTGCACAGCAGCTACCAGCAGCAATGTACTCAGCCTCGGCAGTGGATAGGGAAATGTTATTCTGTTTTCTGCTGAACCAATAGACCAGGTTATTCCCCAAGAAGAAACATCCTCCCGAAGTGCTCTTCCTGTCCTCTGAGCAACCAGCCCAATCTGCATCACTGTATCCGACCAGATTTGCATTTGTGTCTTTAGTGTACCACAAGCCATAGTCCACAGTGCCACCGACATACCGAATGATGCGCTTGACCAACTGCAGATGACTGTCTCTGGGACAGGCTTGAAATCTGGCACAGACTCCTACGGCATAGGAAATGTCAGGGCGGCTGGCAGTTAGATAAAGCAAGCTCCCAATCATGCTTCTGTAGACAGTCTGACTCACTTCCAAACCATGCTCGTCTTTGATGGCTTTCACATAAGTGGCAGCAGGAGTTCGCTTGTGGCTTGTTGAATCTAGCTAAAATTTCTTCACAAGAGACTTGCTGTATTTACTTTGAGCAATGAAGATCCCATCCTTTTTCTGCGTAATCTCCAAACCAAGAAAGTATGAAAGTTCTCCTACCATGCTCATTTGAAATTCTTGCTGCATGTGATGCACAAACTGCTTCACCAGGTGCTGGGACTTTGATCCAAAGACAATATCATCCACATATATTTGAGCAATGATCACATCAGACTGAGTTCTTTTGACAAACAAGGTTTTGTCAGCTCCCCCTCGGTTGTAGCCATGTTCTTCCAGGAAAACTGTCAACCGCTCATACCATGCCCGAGGCGCCTGTTTAAGTCCATATAAGGCTTTCTTCAGTTTATACACCTGTTCTGGATGATGAGGATCTTCAAAACCTTTTGGTTGAGAGACATAAACTTCTTCAGAGAGATCTCCATTCAAGAACGCACTTTTAACATCCATTTGATATAATTTGAACCCCAGGCAGCAAGACATTGCTAGAAGCAGTCTGATAGCCTCCAGACGAGCTACTGGAGCAAATGTTTCATCAAAGTCTAGACCCTCAATCTGAGAATATCCCTGGGCAACCAGTCTGGCTTTATTTCGTGTAATGTTGCCCTTTTCATCAGTTTTGTTTTTGAACACCCATTTTGTGCCTATGATGTTTACCCCATTTGGTCTGTCTACCAGATCCCAAACATCGTGTCTTTCAAACTCTGCCAATTCCTCCTGCATAGCCATAATCCAGAATTCATCACTCATGGCCTCCTTGAAATTCTTTGGTTCAATGCTGGACATGAAACATGTATTGAGATAGGCATGACTTCTGGTTCTTCTTCTGTCTGAGGGATTCCCAATCACATTTGTCAAGGGATGATCCTTCAGTATCTTCTTTGGGGGCTGTCTTGAAGGAGGATCAGGAGCCTCAGTGTGAAGATCATCAGACAGGCTTTCTGATTGGTCATCTGGAATTTCTGCTTCAGCACTAGCTGTAGCATCTTCTGTAGCCGCAGCTTGTTCACTTCTGGTCTGTCTACCAGGCATTTCTTCAAGATCAGAGTCAGTGTCAGAATCAGGGATAGATGCTTCTTCGGCATCATTGACAACAACATTTATGGACTCCATTACAGTTTTTGTTCGCTGGTTGAAAACACGATATGCCCTGCTGTTTGTTGAATATCCCAAGAACATTCCAGGATCACTCTTAGGATCGAGCTTCTTTCTATACTCCCGGTCTCTCAGAATGAAGCAATCACTTCCAAAGATATGAAAGTATTTAACCGTGGGCTTTTTCTGATTCCAGAGCTCATAGCAGGTCTGTTTGGTTCCCCTTCGCAAGGTGACTCTATTGATGATGTAGCATGCGGTGTTCATGGCCTCTGCCCAGAATTTCAGAGGAATCCTCTTAGCATGGATCATCACTCTTGCCATTTCTTGAATTGTTTGGTTCTTCCGTTCCACCACACCATTTTGCTGAGGGGTAATGGGAGAAGAGTACTGATGTATTATACCCCTTTGTTGACAGAATTCATCCATGTCTTTGTTTTCAAACTCTCTGCCATGATCACTGCGAATGCTGCTGATTCTGAGATTCTTCTCTTGCTCTAATCGAGATACCAGTGACACAATGACACTCACAGTATCTGACTTTTCCCTGATAAAATCAATCCAAGTGAATCTAGAATAGTCGTCAACACAGACAAATGCATACCTTTTCTTGCCTAGGCTCTCGACTTCCATTGGTCCCATCAGATCCATGTGAATCAGCTGTAGAGGCCTGGTGGTACCAATGTCTTTGACTCGTGGATGTGAGGCCTTCTTCTGTTTCCCAATCTGACAGTCTCCACAAATGGAGTCTGTCTCTCCTTTCAACAGTGGAATTCCCCTGACCAGCCCTTCTGAGGCAATTCTCTTTAGAGTTCTCAGGTTAACATGTCCCATCCTTTTGTGCCATAAAGTCATTTCCTCGGCCTTTGTTAACATACACTTCTGAATCCGTGAGTTTGAACTCACATTGAGAAGGTAACAGTTGCTCTTGGATCTAGCTCCTTCCATTATACACTTTCCAGATTTGTCGAGGACTTGGCATGAGTCTTTCGTAAACTTAACTTGTTTAGTCCCATCACACAGCTGGCTGATGCTGATGAGATTAGCCTTTAACCCTTCCACCAAAAGGACATTGCTCAGACTTGGCATTCCTTCCACAGCCAAAGTACCTCTTCCCAGAACTCTTCCTTTCAGACCATTACGAAACTTCACACGTTGTTCCAGACAGGGAGTAATATTTTTCAGAAAGGATCTTTCCCCTGTCATATAACCTGAACACCCACTATCAAAGTACCAGCTTATCTTGTCTGAGGTGCTAGCTGTGCTGACAAGGGCGAGGAGCTGAGTCTGCGCATGTTTCTGCCTGACAGATTCCCTGGGCGATGCAATTCTGGCACGAGCTGAGAAACAGTTTCTTCGAATATGACCTCTGCGACCACAGCTGTAACAATTTTTAAACTTTAAAGTTCTTTTGTTACTGTGATGTAGAGCTTGCTGCAGCAAGTCCTGGTTCACTCCTTTTTGTGTTTTTGTGCCTCTTCTTGAAGACCTGTATCTGGCCATGTTGCATTCATCTCCACTCAGGTTTTTCTCATCTTCACTTCCACTGGCAGAAAGAGCTTTCTTTTTCATCCGTTTGCTGGTGCAGTTGATTTGTCGATGACCGTAGCCTGCACAATTCCAGCATTGGACTCCCTTTTTCATCTCTTTCTTATCATCTTCATCCTGAACTGGTTCTTTCCCTTTCCCCCTTCGTTCACTGCCCCTTCTGAATTGTCTTCGCGAGGAAGAGCTTTTCTCAGTTCTGGATTCCATGTTTTTCAGAAGCTTCCCAAGGTTCTTAACAAGCATGCTCATCTGATCATCTGAAACTGTCTGCTTGATTTCTGCTTCAGCTTTCAATCCAATATTTTTGTCCTTGGAAGTGGTGTCCTCTTTGACCAGTTTCATCTCAAATTGTTTGAGAGACCCCATCAGCTCTTCCAACCTCATGAACCTGACATTTTGCGCTTCTTCAATAGCTGTCACTTTCATGTCGAATTTTGTGGGCAATGATCTGAGAACCTTTCTGATAAGCTTTTCTTCAGGGATGGGCTCACCAAGAGCATGAGCTTCATTTGCAAGATCACAGAGTTTAGCATTAAACTCAGTGACTGTTTTTTCATCCAGCATCCTCAGATTCTCAAATTGTGTGGCAATTATCTGGAGTCTTGACAGCTTCACTCTATCAGTTCCTTCATGGGCAGTTTGCAGAATCTCCCATGCTTGCTTGGCCATGTCACAGTTTGAGATCAACCTGAAATTGTTAGCATCAACTGCAGCAAAAATTGCATTTAGAGCCTTTGAATTACCAGTTGCTGCAGCACCTTCTTCAGCAGTCCACTGCTCTTCAGGTTTTATTCTTGTCACTCCTTGCTCATCCATGATGATTGGAGGAGACCACTGAACCACAACAGCTCTCCATGTCTTCTCATCAATAGCCCTGAGAAAGGCTTTCATTCTAGCTTTCCAATATCCATAATTGCTCTCTTCCAATAATGGAGGTCTGCTTGTGCTCTGTCCTTCCTTCATTGTCTTGGCTTCTTCAGAGACACTGTAGGATCTTTTAACTCTGTGTGTCGAGTTCCCGCTCTGATACCAATTGAAATTTCACAGCGTCTCACTTAGACAGATTTGTGAACTAGCAGTTGCTGCAGCACACTCTTGTTCACAAGAAATAATCTCAGCAAGCAATGAACAAAGGCACAGGTTTGTTCACCCAGTTCGGCCAAACTGCCTACGTCTGGGGAGGACTATTCTCCAGTCCTCAATCCACTCAACCAAAGGTCCCAAGCACACTCGGTTACAACGCACGCAACCTATGCTACTTTAACCCCAACCTAACTCCTTCTGCTTAAATACCCACACCACTTTAAGCAATTTCCAGGTTTGGGCAATTGACCCACAAGATCAATTATCTCCTAAAATCTAGGAGATTAGATTTGACCAATATCTTCAATGCAAATCTCCTTCTCTGACTAGTAAACCGTGCTGGAAAATGCTCAACAGCATTTTACAAATTCTTCTAAGAGAAAGAACACAACTGCCATACCTTCAAAACGCACCCAGCACAAAACTTCGATTTGGACAGTTGATACAGCACTTGAACCAGCACCTGCTGCAGCACCCCCTGCTGTATCTGCTCCTGCTTGTTTGTTTGAGCTGCAGCAGCTCCTTGTTCACATATGTTGGTTTTGTCAATCCTGCCATACTAGCATCATCAGAGAGGAAAGGACAGAATTTTGGGAGGACAAAAAAGTTATGCGTGAATAGTGTTTTTGGCGTGAACAGTGTTTTCCGGCCGTCAACAGAACTTTTTGGCCGTGAACAGTGATCGTGAATAGTATTTTTCATTCTTTTCAGTTTAATGTATTTTTCAGTCATGACAATGAGTAGCTAAATTTCTGTTTCAGTTTAGGATTTTCAGTTAGTGACAAGCATGTTTGAGACTTGGATTTAATGCATATTTCTATTCAATCGTATGTTCTGGATCTTAAATTGCATGAATTGTATTGTACGATTAGCTTATACTTTGTCGTGAAACTATCCGCTCATCAATTCTGATTATTAACTCTTGTCGAAGCTTTATCATGGAAACGAGTAGTAGAATCTAGGCTTGTTATCTTTGTCGGAATGACCACATGTTTGATTAGATTCGCCATCTTTACAAGCCGATGATAACAGTCAATACTGAATTCCCTGTACTGAATACTTCTCTTAATTGATATTCATACCTTTTCACTTTCGTTCTTGCAATCGACTTGCTCAAAACCCCCTTTAGTTCAGTATTTACAGGAAATCGCTTCACAGTCAGTTCTCTTGGGTTCGACCCTTGCTTGCTGCTACACTAACTAAAAGCTTGAAGATATAAATACAAATTTGGCGCACACAACGACCCGCGACAAATTTTGGCGCCGTTGCCGGGGAGCTGCTACAGTGAAGAGTTTCTTTTCCTTTTCTTTTTTTATGTACATTTAGTTCTCTATTATTTTTTGCGTTATTCTTTTGTGTTGCGGTAAATTTCTCTTTCTAGCATGTCGCACGCAGGTAGTGTTAATGGTTTTGGCCGCCAAAACAACAACAAACAAAATCAGGATGAACAAATTCCACAATCCTATGAAGAGCCTGAGCAAGTATTTAGAGCACGCCAGAGGGAACTTCGCAAAAGAAAATTTCAAGCTAGGGATGCAGCGGCGCGAGCAGAAGGTCTCAATGAGCCTAACCCACTGCCTCAACAATATGCCTTATGGGCATCAGCCGTACAGGCGTGCCTGCAGACCGGAACCAACAATGAGAGAGCTGTCTGCACCAAACTTCAATGAGTAGCCATGGTGCATCAATACTGGCCCAGAAGAGGACAATTTTGAAATAAAGACTGTTGTGGTGCATCACTTACCCAAATTTGGAGGATTATCAGGAGAGGTCGCGACAAGGCATTTACAAGAGTTCACTGGAATCTGCCAAACATTGAGACCATACGCAGCGTCGGAGGACAAGTTTAAGCTAAGAGCATTTCCTTTGAGTTTAACTGACTTAGCAAAATCGTGGTTTTTGTCTCTTCCCTCAGGTAGTATCTGAATATGGGATCAAATGCAGAGAAAGTTTCTAGACAAATACTACCCGCCAGTAAAGGTGACACAAGTGCGCAAAGAGCTTTCTAATATCAAACAAGGATCCGGTGAGTCAATGTACGACTATTTGGAGCGCTTTAATTCATTGGAACAGAGTTGCTGCAATCTTGGGGTTCCTAAAGGAATGATAGTGGAGTATTTGCTGGATGGACTCAGACCATTAGAGAAGATGATGTTGGATGCTGCAGCTGGCAGCACAATTATGAATTTGACTCCCGGAGAGGTTTGAGAACTAGTTAAGGAAACCGTTGAGAGTGCAAGGTTCAGAGAAGAAACTAGTAAGCGAGAGGATAGGAGCAGAACAAGGAATGTATCCCAGGCAGACTCGTCCAACAATTAGATGGCTACAGAAATCAAAGAGCTGAAGGACATGATACAGAAGATGATGGTGGGACAAGCTAATGTGGTGAATCCTTGTGAATTTTGTGGTGCTGTTAGCCACAAGACTGATTCGTGTCCATCCTTGTACGAAGACAATTCAGCAGAGGTGAACTCTTTAGGAGGATATGAGAATTTATACAACAGAGGAAGTTTGGATTAGCTGCGAATGGATATAGTTGGAAGAACGAGGGTCGATTTCCTAAGGAGCAAGCCGCGCCTCAACAGCAGACCCAGTTTTATCGGCCACCATTTCGTCAGCAACAAGAGGGTTTCAACAGTGCGGATCAGCATCAACAAAGGAAGAACCATAATCATCCAGGTCAGAATAACCCGCTCACCATTAATGATTTGGCAGTGAATCTTCAACAGGACCAAGCGAAGACGGATGGTGCTATTGCGGAATTATCAAAGCAAATGTCGTAGTTGATCACGGTTGTTAATGAGTTGAAGAATGACCAGGGCAAATTACCATCTCAAACGATCCCCAACCCGAAGGGAAATGTTAGTGCTATGACTTTGAGGAGAGGGAAGGTGCTCAAGGATGCAAATGAGGCGAGAGAGCAAACGAAGTTAGGGGATACGGCGCAAGATGAGGACATTAATCTGGTGCGCGACGGTTTAAAGTCTTCTCGTGCGCGCCATTAACGTATAAAGGGGACGCGGTCAGCACAACGACCACGCCAGAGGAGAACATTTACACTTCGCGCGGCGACATAATGTCTTCTCCCGGCGCGGTACTCCCTGACATGAATTCTGAATTTCGCCGTACTGACACTCCTTTGCCCTTTCCATTGCAGGTTAAGGCTCCTAGGATGCAATTGATCGACAAGGAAGTGTGGGATCTCTTCAAAAGGGTTGAAATCAATATTGCCCTACTCGAGGCAATTAAGCAGATTCCAAGCTATGCTAAATTTCTCAAGGAGTTGTGTACCAACCACCGCCGTTCGACTCAACCTGAGCAGGTAATGTTTAACGCTAACGTTTCTGCAGTTATTCAAAGAAAGATACCTCCTAAATGCGGAGACCCTGGTATGTTTACCATCCCTTGTGTTATTGGTAACATAAGAATCGAAAATTGTATGCTTGATCTCGGTGCGTTCATAAATGTTTTACCCTACTCTTTGTATTCGAGATTATGTATTGGACCTTTGAAGCCACCTGGACTAACGATTCAATTGGCCGATCATCCACCTATTTTACTTGGTCGCCCCTTTTTGAAAACGTCAAAGATGAAGGTTGATTGCGACTCTGGGGTGCTGACCATGGAGGTGGAAGACGAGATGATAAAATTTAACCTATCCAAGGCTATGCAACACTCGCCTGAGCATGCAACCGTAAATGCACTAGATGCCTTGGAAAATTTCGTGCAAGAGACACAAAGCGCCTGCGGCGAAGACCTATTGAGAATAGCACTGGAGAGCACCATTTTTACATAGGAGGATTCTTATGCTCTCTACGAGGATATACGTGCCATACTTGCACAACTTTATGTTTTCGTCCTTTGATGCCCAGGTATGAGGTTAATCAAATTCAGTTATTTAAAACTAATTATTCACTGCCTTCTTCTGTGCAGGCACCGGTTGTGGAACTGCAACCTCTTCCTGAACATTTGAAGTACGCATTTTTGGGCGAGAATGACACTCTCCCAGTGATCATTAAGAGCGGACTTGGGAATGAGCAAGAACAGAAGCTCATAGAGATACTTAAGACTAACAAATTGGCTATAGGTTGGATGCTTGGGGACATACGAGGGATAAGCCCGGTGGTCTGCATGCATAGAATTCTGCTAGAAGATGGGGCTAAGCCTTCGAGAGAGTCGCAGCGTCGCTTGAACCCAGTGATAATGGAGGTAGTGCGCAAAGAGGTACAAAAACTTTTAGATGCTGATGTTATCTACCCTATTTCAGATAGCCAGTGCGTAAGTCCCGTACATGTGGTGCCTGTTAATGTATATGGCATCATTGACAAACTCCTACAAGGTGTACAAGAGGTTGCTACAGCAAGCGTGTGAAGACAGTAGCTAGTGTAGGGCATTCCAGAGGGAACAAGCAGAGTGCACAAGAGGTTGCTACAGCAACATGTGTAGCAGAGAGCTGTAGCATCCTAAATAGCAGATTTTTTTGTGAAGAATAAGCTGCCCTGAATTGAAGAGAAGAGCAACAGAAGCTGAAGATTCCCTAAGTCAATAGCATGCCGATCAACTTGGAGCAGCCCAAAGAACGTACGAGGATTACTGCCAGCTCGCAACAAATAGGTAGAGTATTGTGAAGATTGAAAGCAAGATGATACAACTGCCCGTGTGAAGACAACTGCTGGTGCAAAACCAGCAAGAGTGAACAAGCTCAGTGAACAAACAGTTGTTACAGCAGGAGCTGTAGCAGCAGTATTGGTGCGAAGAATAATTTGGCCAAAAATGCAGAGCTGAGCAACGGGAATGATTCCAGAGCATCTATCAGAATATTCCAGTGGAGTTTCCTAGCTGAAGTAGGAGATTTGATTGTGGAAGATTTGAATCTCAAATCAAATCTAATCTCCTAAATATTAGGAGATATTGATCTTGCTGGGGGAATTGCTAAAACCTGATAATGATGGCAGTGGACGCACCTATATAATGGAGACTCTTCAGAGCTATGGAGGTTGATCGAATCATAGAGTAAGAACACAGAGCATACGCAGAAGATCAAGTGAGAGATTTCAAGTGCGTGCAAAGATTCGATCACCACCGAGAGCAGAGCGCGAGCGAAGAGCTAAGTAGTTATTGCAGAAAGTCCGATCGAAGCTGAGGGATACACGAGTGCATACGCAGAATTCAGAGAGAGTAATTTTGCTGTGCGACGAGTTCTTCGATCATCACCCGAAAGCAGAGCGTGAGCGCAGAGCTGTGGTGACAAAAGTAGAAGGAGATCAGGACTTGCGTAGTCTGATCCGAGCTTGATCTGGAAGCCAATTCAGAGCAGTGGTGCTTGTTGGTTGATCAAGGAAGGCTGCGGAAGAACTGATGGGTGTGTGGCTCGGTTGAGTGGTCACTGAGCAAGGGGGAGTATTCCAGAGTGTGCAACGCTCGTGGAATCGTTCGATCGGCTCGGCAGAAGGCCTTGGAGCGACGCGGACAATTGTGCATCAGTTGTGTGCTACAGCAGATGCTGCAGCAACCCTGCAGAGTTGAGTGTAGTTTAGAATAGGCTGAGTTTTGAGGAGACAGTAGCTATTCTAGATTGACATTTTTAGAGGGTGTGCAGACACAAGTCAGAGCCTGTTCTGATTGTGTCCAGTGATCCACAGAAGGTTGAGTAGCATAGGTTGCGTAGAGTTGTAACCGAGTGTACTTGGAGACCTCTGTGATTAGTGGATTGAGGACTGGAGAATAGTCCTCCCCGGACGTAGGCAGTTGGCCGAACTGGGTGAACAAACTTCTGTCTTGTTCATTGTTTGCTGAGACAATTTCCGAGTGAACAAGAGCGTGCTGCAGCAACTGCTTGTTCACAAATCTATCTGTTAGAGACGCTGCGAATTTCAGTGCCGAAAAAGACGGGTATCACAGTTGAGAAAAATGAAGCTGGCGAGATGGTGACTACACGTGTCAAGCATGGATGGCGTATGTGCAGAGACTACAGGAAACTGAATGCAATGACACGTAAGGATCACTTTCCTTTTCCATTTATTGATCAGATGTTGGACAAACTGGCAGGTAAGCCCTATTTTTGTTTTCTTGACAGTTTTTCGGGCTATAACCAACTCCCTATCGCACCTGAGGACTTGGCCCTGTTCTTTGGACCTTAAATTTCAGCACTTAAGTTAAGTTCAGTTAAGTTAAGTTAAATTCAGTTAAGTTAAGTTAAGATAAGTTAAGTTAAGTTAAGTACTGAAAAAAAAAACCCACCATCACCCCAACCCTAACCACCCACCACCACATCACCACCTCAACCCACGACCACTCTAACCACATAACCACCACCACCCCAACGACACCACCACCCCAACAACACCACCACACCACCACCATCCCAACCCACCACAACCCCACCCCCACCACAACCCTAACCCACCACCACCACCCCAACCACACCACCACCACCACCTCAACCCACCACCCCAACCACCCCAACAACACCACCACACTACCACCCCCACATCACCACCACCACCATCCCAACCCACCACCACCAACTCACCACCACCAACCACACGATCAGCACCACCACCACCACCCCAACTCACCACCCCAACCACACCACCACCCACACCACACCACCGCCATCCCAACCCACCACCACAACCCCAACCACACCACCACCACCCCAACCCACAACCACATCACCACCACCACCCCAACCACCATATACTTGTTTAATTCCCAGATACTTAAGGTTAAAAATATGTTTGTAGAAGTACTTAAGTTAAGTTAAGTTAAGTTAAATTCAATTAAGGTAAGTTAAGTTAAGTTAAGTTAAGCATAATATCAGCTCTAAAGAATAGACCCTAAGAAAAAACTACCTTCACATGTCCATTTGGCACATTTGCATTTAGATGTATGTCTTTTGGTTTGTGTAATGCGCCTGGAACCTTTCAAAGGTTGGTTACTAGTATATTATCTGACATGATTGGTAATTTTATTGAGGTTTTTATGGATGATTTTACTGTGCATGGTGACACTTTTGATGCATGCCTAGACAACTTGAGTAGAGTACTTGAACGGTGTGTGTCTATGAATTTATTGTTGAATTATGAAAAGTGTCATTTCATGGTTACACATGGTGTGGTCTCAGGGCATATAGTCTCACGTGAGGGGATTCAGGTCAATAAAGCAAAAATAGATTTGATTTCTAGTCTTCCTTACCCTTCCACGGTGCGTGATATTAAATCGTTTCTTGGGCATGCTTGTTTTTACCGTCATTTTATTAAAGATTTTTTCCAAGAAAGCCCTGCCTTTATCTAACCTATTGCAGAAAGATGTGCTGTTTGAGTTTACAGGTAAGTGCAGGGAGGCATTCGACGAGCTAAAAATTGCATTAACTAGTGCGCCTATTATTCGAGCACCTGATTGGAGCCAGCCATTCGAGATTATGTGCGCTGCCAGCGATTATGCAGTGGGAGCAGTGCTCGGACGGAGAGTGGATAGGAAGCCAATTCTCATTTACTACGCTTCGCGTACCTTGGACGCGGCTCAGAGAAATTATTCCACCACTGAGAAAGAAATACTAGCTGTTGTCTTTGCTTTAGAAAAATTCAAACCTTATTTATTTGGTACTAAAGTAATTATGTTCTCTGATCTTGCTGCTATTAGGTACTTGATGACGAAGATAGAGGCTATGACCTCGAAATCAAGGACAAGAATGCAGTTGAGAACACAGTTGCTGACCACCTGAGTCGATTAGTGAGGGAGGAAGAAGCTGGGCAGATTACTGAGACATTTCTAGATGAGCACCTCTATGCCATCACAGGTAAAACTCCATGGTACGCTCACATAGTGAAGTACCTAGTCGGAGGTAAATGCCCACCTCTTTTCTCTAAAGCTGAATGTTTGAAACTTAAGCATGATGCTAGATACTATATATGGGATGATCCATTTTTGTGGAAAATAGGCGTAGTCCAAATACTTAGGAGATGCGTCCCTGATGATGAGATTTCTTATGTGCTTAGTTTTTGTCATGAGCATGCATGTGGTAGTCATTTTGGCCCTAAAAGAACAGCTAGAAAAATTTTAGACAGTGGATTTTATTGGCCACATATTTTTAAGGATTCATTTGGGCATTGCAAACTGTGTGATAGATATCGAAGAGTAGGAAACATATCCGCTAAAAATGAGATGCCTCAGATGCCTGTTGTCATTGATGAAGTGTTTGATATATGGTGCATTGATTTTATGGGTCCATTCCCTGGATCACATGGTTATTTATACATTTTAGTGGTTGTAGATTATGTGTCTAAGTGGGTAGAAGCTAAGGCTACTCGATGTGATGATGCTAAAACTGTAGTGGATTTTCTCCGCACTAATATATTTTGCAGACATGGAGTGCCTAAGGCTATAATCAGTGATCAGGGGACACATTTCTGCAATAGAATGATGGCTGCCATGCTCAAACAATATCACGTTCATCACCGTACATCCACAGCGTATCATCCGCAGACAAATGGCCAAGCTAAAATTTCTAACCGGGAAATCAAGGGAATCCTAGAGAAGATGGTCAAGCCTACACGGAAGGACTGGAGTCTACGCTTAAATGATGCATTGTGGGCATACAGGACTACCTACAAGACACCTATCGGAACTTCTCCTTATCGTTTAGTGTATGGCAAGGCCTACCATTTACCGGTAGAATTGGAGCACAGGGCTTACTGGGCACTTAAGCAGTGCAAGAGCTATATGATCACGTATTACAATTGCTTACAAGAGCTGGCTAGCCTGGACTCTTGACCATCCATTCAGAGACGGACATGGAGGACGTCCGGGAGTTTCTGGCATCATTTAACTATGTGGGCCGCACAGGGCATCTCGGTATTCGGTACAGGCATCGCGGCCAGTATTTTGTCACTCACCCACCGCAGTTGCGGGAATTGTTTGGATGGCAGGTGGACAACGACAATTGCACGCTGAATAGGAGGAGATTGTCGTGTGGAGATATATACTGCGGAGGGCTTATCACTTATATGTTGCGCCGCCTGCATGGTCAGCCCGTCTTGGATACGCACCATCTTATCCAGCAGACGTTTCTTACCAGAGAGGCTTTCGTTTGGATGCGCGCTATCACTGCTCGGCCACGGAGGCCTGACCAGTTTGCATGGACATATCACTTGGACCCGACACTTCATGAGCCGTTACCGATAGATAGAGCAGGCTAAGTCTTCAGCTGCTGGCTCTAGGAGAGCCGCATATAGGAGAGCAGCCCGAGATGGTGAGCAGCCACCACCGGCCTTCGCCCAGGCATAGTTGGACGCTGCGTTCAACGGCTATAGGGTGTTGGATTATTTCTTACCACGTGGGACGCAGCCAGTACCAGCACCACCAGGGTGGCTTCCAGGGCAGCCGATTCCTCCAGAGTACTTGATTGCGCGGGAGTCTCCCTCATCCCCCAGCGGATCCCGAGACGGCTCTGCCGAGTTCTAGGGGAGTTTCTGTTTTCTTTCTTCTTTATTTCTTTCTTCGTCATTTATGTTATTTGGTTGTGTTGCATGACCCGCCCTTGAGCGTAAGTCGATCCGTGAGGACACGGCTATGTTCAACAATGTGGGGTGGGGTAGTAGAGTTTGTTGTGTCAGCACGTTTACCTTTATTAGCATGCATTAGTGGTAGCTAGGGCACGTTTTTTTTTCAAATTTGTTTATGCTACGATGAAGACACTGATTGTATGAGATGATGTTCGATACTATGAGGTTTTGATATGTATGATTTGCATGATTTCTGAAATTTTGTGATGCGAGTTACGTGATGTTATATTTTCCTTTGAGTTGAGATATTACAGGGTGTGGATTTGACAGAAAATGTCCTAGAGGGACTTGACAAACATTCAAAGGTTCAAGGGATTAGTCGCATAGCACGCTGAGTTTGTGGAGGTTGGCGCTTCAAGTTATGAGGGGCAAGACTTTCACTCCATCATTGCAGCATTTATGCAATGGTGGGACGGAAAAATAGACCGTCTTATCTCTAGTCCTAGTAACCGGGAATGGGTGGGTAACCCCTATCCTGCCTCGCGCTGAAAGGATAATGATGAGAAAGAGCGGGTGATAGAGCCTAGTTATATGCGCTATTTAGATCTTAACACTGTGCTTGTTTGCATTATTTTGTGTACAAGATTACTGGTTTTTGGTATTTTTGTATTTCAGGATGAAACAGGAGCATAAGTCCGATGCGCGCTAACGGGGGGTTTTAAAGAGCGCAATGCACGACCTGCGGAGCTAGCAGTGCAAAAAGAGAGGAGATAGCTGATTCAGACTGTAGTGCGCAAACCAACTACGCAAAGCGAGTAGAGGATCAACGTGCGCAGCGAGCCATGCGCAAGATAGCAGTGTTTCTAAATTTCGATCATCATTATCCCTACAAAATCTCCTAGATTTGGGAAGTAGCTAAGATTCTCACAGGCCAAATCTAACCATTCCTTGGGCTTCAAGACCAGTAAATAAAAAGGAGGGAAGCTAGGGTTTCGAGAGGACATATAGAGAGAGACATATAGCAACAGGAACACACGAGCTCAAGAAACCTGCCGTCGAGATTCTGCACGAACCACCTGCGCCAGCCAAAAACAGCAACGCGCGATTGCGCCGACTTGCTACTTTTCCTTGGCTGCTTTAGTTTTACTTATTATTTCTATGATGTTTACTTCTAGCATGTCTTGCTAAACACCTTGTATCTGTTGGGCATGATTCTATGAAGTATTTCCTTTGAGACTTGTGCTTAGTGCTTAGTTCGTCTACTTATATTAATTCTATGCATATGGGTGATAATTAGTTGTGCGAATAGAAGAAGCCTTGAACCGCAATCTTATTCTTACTGCTCGTTATTTTATGTTAAACTGGTTGATAACTTGACGGTGACAACTAGGAGTAACACACTAGGATAAACGGCTACTACTGTGATAGGATTCGTAGTTGCTTAGACTAGTTTCAAGAATTAATAGCTCATGGACTTTGATCGAAACATGCGCGCACGTTAGGAAGCCTTGATCAGACACTAACTTAAGTAGAACTGCACTATAGATGTTTAGAGTCGATGATAAGGTATACATTCATAAAGGATTGTCTTTACCGATACTTTTCATAGTCATAGTACTTAATATCTACTGCCCGCGCACGTATCGTGCAATTCTGCTTTCACTACTGTTCATTCGCGCACCTGCGCAACCCAATCACTCACAGCCCCCAATTTCGTAAGTTGTAGGTTGCTAGGCGAAGACGAGTCTGCACGCTCCTTGTGGGATCAACCCTGACTTAGCCGCTGTACTAAGGAAGGATTAATTTGACGCGTACAACGACGCGCAATCAGCGGGACGCGCTCCATATGCTCTTATTCGAAGGCGATGATTGGAACGGTTCAAAGAGCAAACTCCAAAAGGACAAGCAATTCACATAGGAGAGCAACGCTCAAAAAGAAAATTCAGCCGAATGTGAAAGAGAAAAATCAAAAAGCAATCTAGTTGAGTGAAGTCTTCGGACTAAACAAAACAAGAAAGTTTCAAGAGCTGTCATATCAAAGAGAAAAAAAAAGTTGAGTTCCTTGTAGCTTGAATTTCTCACGTGCCAGAGAAAGCGAACTCAGCGTATGTGCGTGATATGACCTCGAGCTGAAGAATGGAGTCAGGAGTGTAAAGAGAACTATCTCCCAGTCATCCTTTGAATTCCATCTTGACTTCTCAGGTAACATGTATCATTATGGTTTCTTGTTGATCATTATTGAAGAAAGAATGAGAGCATACGTTGATGAACCAATTAGTGAGGACATCTCAAGTGAATTCAGTGTTTAATCGTTGGCATATTAGAATTGCTTGATTGTCGCGAGTCTTGCTTTTGTTCTTGTTCGGGACGAACAAGTTAAAGTGTGGGGTGGTTTGATAAGGTGTATTTATACGACTCGCTAAACCGTTTATACCCAATAATTTCGACATATTTTTATGAGAACAGTTACTTCTTAGTATTGTTTGCATTTCAAGTGTTTGGGATACTTGAAAAGAGACTTGCGACTTAAAACGGTATTTTTAGGGAGAAAATCGACGTTGAAGGAAATGGGTGCGCATCTTAGTTAGTTAAGCGCCAGAAGGCAACGTTAGCATCGCACGCTGGACCTTAATGTCTTCTTTGGGCGCTCAAATTAATGTCTTCTTAGGGTGCGATTATGTTTGATGACATCAGCAACTAGCCCGCGGCCAGAAATCAATTTTTAGAGTTCGATCTCAATTAGGGTATTGTAATGAGAGGGAGACGGCAGTTTTGACGACAGAGGTTTGGAAGAGAGGAACGGACGCAATTTTGGGAAGACGACAAGGTTTTCTGTGAATAGTGTTTCTGGCGTGAATAGTGTTTTCCCGCCGTGAAGAAAATTTTCCAGCCGTGAACAGTATTTTTCATTCTTTTCAGTTTAATGTATTTTTCAATCATGACTATGAGTAGGTAAATTTCTGCTTCAGTTTAGGGTTTTCAGTTAGTGACATTCATGTTTGAGACTTGGATTTAATGCATGTTTCTATTCAATCGTATGTTCTGAATCTTAAATTGCATGAATTATATTGCACGATTAGCGTATACTTTGTCGTGAAACTATCCGCTCATCAATTCTGATTATTAACTCTTGTCGAAGCTTTGTCGTGGAAGCGAGTAGTAGAATCTAGGCTTAGTATCACCTTTGTCGGGATACTCTAGGTTGTTACCTTTGTCGAAATGACGACATGTTTGATTAGAATCGCCATATTGAATACTACTGAATTCCCTGTACTGAATACTTCACTTAATTGATATTCATACCTTTCCACTTTCTTTCTTGCAATCGACTTGCTCAAAAGCGCTTTTAGTTCAGTATTTACAGGAAATCGCTTCACAGTCAGTTCTCTTGGGTTCGACCCTTGCTTGCCGCTACACTGACAGAATTACTATTCACGGCCGGAATTACTGTTCATCGCAGCTTAGTATTCACCGTTTCAGTATTATTCCTAAACTCAGTTTATTTTCATTGTTTTAGATGACTCGTAGTCGCTAAACCCTTAATTTCAGTTTGGAGATTTTGTATTGCGACGTACGGTTTGAGATATTTATGTTTCGTAATTCAATTCAGTAAATTTGTGTCCTTCGTTTGAATTGCATGCTCTGATTATCAAGTTGGCATAGCTTAGCGGTGAAACTGAGTTGATATCTATTGCATGATATTGGATTGACTTTCCTATTAGCTAAGCCTAGCGGTGTAACCTAATCGGTGTCGTTAATCGAGTAATAGTTAAACCTGTTCGAGAACTTAGCGGTTGAGAGTAGGTAGAACACTAGAGTCGGCATTACTCTAGCGGGATTGTTTGAATAAGAACAATAGTTTACTCGTTGATGCATGTTACAATCGATGATTACCAGTTGCAATGCATATCCCTGAACTGACTTTTTTCTAAATTTGACAACAAAACATTATTCCTGCAACCCCCTTTTTATTGTGACAATTATTCGTGGAACCTTATCACTGATTGCTCTCTCGTGGGTTCGACCCTGCTTACCGCTTGCTAAGTGTTAACACGAGATTATAAGTATAAGTTTGGCGCACACAACGACGTGCCGTCAATATTCCAGTGGAAATTCCCACTTGACCGAAAAGATTTATTTATAAAAGATTAGATTTGCAAATCAAATCTAATCTCCTACAAGTTAGGAGATAGTGTTGTTAGGAGGAAATAGCTAAAATTGTGAATGGTGAAACTTGGTGTTCCTATTTAAGGGAGGCTGCTCAGAGCGTCGAAGTCATCAAAGACAAGAGTGAAAACACTAGAGCGTACACAGCAACCCGTGAGAGTGGAATTCAGAGCTTGACCAGGAAGCCAATTCAAAGCAGTGGTTGCTTGTTGATTGATCAAGGGAGGCCACAGAGGTATTGACGAGTGGACGAACTCGGTCAAGTGACTAGTCGGCTAAACTCACTAGTGACAGGTGGTCATTGAGTGAGGGGGAGTGCTCCAGAGTGTGCAGCGCTCGTGAAGAGGTTTGATCGGCTCAGTAGAAGGCTTGGAGCGACGCGGACAATTTGGCTACAGCAGTGAATCAATTTTGCTATAGCAGTTGTGTGCTACAGCAGGTGCTATAGCAACCTGCAGACAGCAATGAATTAATTAGAATAGGCTGAGTCCGTGGGATTAGAGTTGTAGCTATTCTGAGTTATTTCAAGTCTGTAGGTGTGCAATACACAAGTCAGAGCTTGTTCTGATTGTGTGACTAGTTTAGGGCAAATAGCATAGGTGTCGTGCGTCGAACCGTGTTGTGCTGTGGACCTGAGAAACTAGTGGATTAAAGGTTGGAATTCAGCCCTTCCCAGACCTAGGTAGATTGGCCGAACTGGGTGAACAAACCTTTATTCCTTGTTCTATCTTGCTGCATTAGATTTGGGTGTTCAAGAGTGTGCTATAGCAACTGCTTGTTCACTATCTGCAATTCAGAGGTGCTGCGAATTTCAGTGAGTCTTCCAGAAGAGGTTACTGTTGATAGATTAGTTGTTGTTCTCACTGGGGGCTTATTCAAAGGTTGGATCTCGTTTAGTTTGAATGATGCTGATCTGACAACAAAATATGCTATACTTTATGCTTTTGCTGTAAGAAATTGATTGCCCAACTCTCACAAAGGGAAGGTGAGTCGTGCTATGCGGATGTTATTATTCAGCGTTGGGGAGAAGAGAAGGGTAAATCTTGGGCAAATTGTAATTTGATCAGATTTGCTGCACATGCAGTCAAGCCAAAGTCCAATCTGTGCATTGGATTTCCTTCACTCATTAATCAGCTTATGATCAGCCAACATGAAGAATTGGGAATTGTTGTTTAAGGTATGTGGAGTGCCCCACAGTTTGTTAGATCTAGGTAGTTCATGGATTCTTGAATGATATTTTTTTTACAAACATGGCAAAGAAACTTGGCTGTGACAGAAGGTGAGACAGTGACTGTTCAGACAGGCGTTGCAATAAGATCAATCAAGATCAGCGAATATTGCGGATCAGTAATGAAATATTCTGAAGATATTCTGGAGATATTGCGAAGATATATTCTCCCAGATTCTGCACTTCGAAGATTAGATTCCGCACTCCGAAGATTGGATCCGTTCCCAAAATAGGAAAGCATGATCAAGTTTTCCTTTGATACGAAAAAGAAAATCTAATCAATATATGGGGGATCGGATATTGCAGAGCTGATTATCGACACCATCAGAACTGAGAACGAAAAAGAACAAAGCTGCAGATCGGTGATCATCATGAGAGATAGTCTAAGAATCGACAGAGCAAGAGTTTGATCGCTGTGAGCTGAAGAAAAGTGTTAAACAGACTGTGTTCCAGTTCTGATATTCTTGGGAACAGAATTATCGATTTGAGGAAAGCAAATCGAGGTGGAAAGAGAAGGATCTCCGTCTGAGGGAGTTAGACGCACTCAAGGTGAATTAACTACATAGTGGTAACCAAGGGAGTTGTATTACTTAAAGATCCATTGTACCTGATCGTATACATTTTGAAGTGATTTCCACTTGCGGTTCCGAGAAACCCCCCTGAGTAGGCTCGGTGAGCTGAACAAGATAAACATATTTTATGTCGTTTATTTTTCTTCGTATTGTTTCTATTGCGACTGACAATCATCAAAACAATCTATTAAAGCTTTGTGAAACAGTTAACTAGTGATCTGGAACAACCCGAGTAGAACAGACGTAAAGCTTTCAATTGGTATCATAGTGGGACACTCGCTATACAGAGTGTGATCCAGAGGCTATAACAGATCTGTACAAGATGAGTATTAAAGAAGGACAGAACATTTCCTGGCCTCCACTCCTTGATGGTTCCAACTATCCTTACTGGAAAACGCGCATGAGGGCCTTTATCAAATCGGTAGATGATCGAGCATGGAAATCAGTTATCTTCATGTATGATGCACCATTGGTCATGAACACAAATGGAGTAGCCTACCCTAAGCCTGAAAGTCAGTGGACGGCAGATGAGGATAAAGCAGCTACAACAAATGCCAAAGCGCTCAATGAGATCTCAATGCTGTTAAACCAGACATTTTCAGACTGATTTCTACCTGTGAAGCAGCAAAAGACGCATGGGATATACTCGAGATAGCCTTCAAAGGAATTGACAAGGTGAAACAGTCTCGGTTACATATGATTACTACCAGGTTTGAAAATCTGAAAATGAATGAGGAAAAGTCGATAAATGAATTCAATGCAAAGTTGATGGACGTTGCAAATGAAGTCCATGCACTTGGAGAGCCGATCAGCAATGAAAAGCTTTTCAGAAAAGTTCTGAGGTTACTACCACAGAAATATGCAATGAAGGTTACACAGCTTTTGAGGAAGCCCAGGACATAAAAAGAATGAGGCTTGACATCCTAATGGGATCCTTTCGGGCATTCGAGATGAAACTGATATCTGAAACACTTGAAAAGAAACCTCAGGGAATAGATCTCAAAAGTGAAGCATCAGAATATGCTGAAGATGAAGGAGAAATGTCTGAGCAGTTAGCACTACTGGCAAAAAATTTTGGCAGATTTATGAGGAAGCTGAACCAGCATCAGTCTAAATAGAACAACAAAATCTGGAACAGACAACAGAAGACGACAAGATGGAAAATTCAGAAAAAATAGAACTATTGAGATTGCAAAGGGAGAAAAAGGTAAAGGGATCCAATGTCGAGAATGTGAAGGTTTTGGACACATCGAAGTAGAATGCGTCAATACTCCCAAGAAAAAGAAAAGGGTTGTTGTGGCTGGATGGGAAGATACTGAGTCAAAGGAGTGTGAAATAGAAGGCGAAGAATTTAATTATCTGGCTCTCACTACTGTGACAGAGGCTACCAGCACTGAACCAGAGAATTCAGAATCAGACAATTATAGTGACAGTGATAGTGACATAGAAATCACCAAAAGCTGAGAAATACAAGGCTTTGTATGAACAGTGGGGGGAAGCGGTGAAAGAAAATTCCAAACTAAGCAAGCAAGTGGTAAGTTTAAAGGCTAAGAAATATGAGTTGTCTGAAACAACTAAAAGATTGCAGACAACAGTTGATAAGGAGAAACTGGAACACTCGAAAGCTGTGACAGAGCTGTCAAGAATAAGAAAGTATGTCATTATGATGAACAATGGGACAAAGAAACTTGATTCTATCTTGGGTGCTCATCGTACAAGTCGTGGAAGTCCTGGTTTGGGCCAAAGACTAATGATAAGACAGTGTTTGTTCAAGCAAAAAATTTTAACTGGTAATGTTGTTCATCCCAGGTACAGATCCAATATTCGTTGTACAATGGACAAGCGTATCTGCCATTTTTGCAACACTCAAGGTCACATCCAGAGGAAGTGTTCCAAGTTCCTTGCAAAATATCAATTACAAAGATCGGTGCCTGTCTCGAAAATTTACAACAACCATTGCTATGTAGCTTACAGCTTATCTACTCACCATGAGAAGGACCGATGGTACTTTGACAGTGGTTGTTCAGCCCACATGACCGGGGAAGCCAGCTATCTGGCCAATATACAGAACCTGGATGGACGATTTGTTACATTCGGTGATGGAAGAAAAGGAAGGGTCATTGGTCAAGGTACATTATCTGTTCGAGGGATGCCCACAGTTGACAAACTGCTTCTTGTTGAAGGCCTTCAAGCCAATTTACTAAGTATAAGCCAACTGTGTGATTGGAAAGCAAAATGTCCAATTCACAAGGATTCATGTCAAGCCATCAATAGAGAAGGGAAGTGTGTTCTAAGAGGATTTCGTTCATCAAATAACTGTTATCTGTTGAGTTCTAACACAGAGCCTGTCACAGCTCATTATTTTCAGTCTAAACAGGATGAACTGAGTATGTGGCACAAGCGGTTGGGACACATGAATATCAATCACTTGAGGCAGATATCCAATTTTGGACTGGTGAGAGAAATACCTGAACTAAAAGGAAAGACTAAGGCTATCTGTGGTGAATGCAAGATAGGAAAACAGACAAAGTCTGCTCACCCTGGAATGAATCAAATCCGCACAACCAGAATTCTTGAACTTCTACACATGGACATGATGGGTCTCATGCAGACCGAAAGCATTGGTGGTAAGATCTACGTTCTAGTTTGTGTTGATAATTTTTTTCGATTTACCTGGACTGTGTTTTTCAAACATAAATTAGACACTATGATTCTGAGACTGCAACGTGAAAAAGACACAACTCTGATTGCAATCAGGAGTGACCATGAGAGAAAGAATCGCACTCTTCAAGAAATGAGGCGTGTTATGCATCATGGAAAAGGGTTGGTACTCACTTTCTGGGCATAAGCAATCAACACTGCCTGTTACACCCTGAACAGAGTCCTTGTTCGGCCTGGAACAAAGAACAGATTCCTTACTATTGTGAAGTCAATTAACGTGATGATTCAAGACTCAGATTATTCGATCTGAACAGATGAAGATGATGTTGCCTATCCTGATACAGAAACTAGCAAGCTGTCTCAGGAAAAACAGATGCGTGTGTCAGACTCCATACCATAAATTCTGGATGATGAACATGTATCTGATACTGAACCAGAGCCAGTTCCAGCTCCTCAACAACCGCAGCATATTCTGTAAAATTATCCGATGACCAACATTATTAGGGATCCGTAGCTATATGAAGAAGTATATGTTGCTCAGTCTAAGGGGTTGGAAGACTCACAGCTCCCAAATCATGTATATCGTCTCAAAAAGGCCTTGTACGGACTGAAACAGGCGCCTAAAGCATGGTATGAACGTCTCACGATATTTCTCGTTCAACATAGCTATGTGCGAGGGGGAGAAGACAAGGCTCTATTTGTGAAGCACGTTCAGAAGGAACTCAGCATTGCACAAATCTATGTGGTTGACATAGAATTTTAATCTCGATCACAAAAGTTGATGGATCAAATTGTTGAACAGATGCAGAGTGAATTACAGATGAGTATGGTGGGTGAGATGATCTACTTTCTTGGTCTGCAAGTGTCTCATAAATAAGATGGAATACTTATGTATGCCAGAAACTTGGTGAAGAAGTTCGAATTGGAAAATGCTAGCCATAAGCACACTCCTGCCGCTACACACGTGAAAATCAAAAAAGATGAATCTGGAGTTAGTGTGGAACAGAACCTGTACATGATGATGATCGGTAGCCTACTCTATCTCACTGCCAGTCGACCCGACATTTGTTATGTTGTTGGAGTATGTGCTAAGTACCAGGCTAACCCAATCAAAGTCACTTGGTAAGTGTGAAACAGATGCTGGAAGAGTATGGTCTAAAACAAGGGGAGATGACTCTATTCTGTGACAACTTGAGTGCCATTACCATTTCAAAAGACATCAAGCATCACTTCCTTTGTGAGTTGGTTGGACAAAAGATCTTCACTCTGAAACATGTACCCACCGATGGGCAGCTAACAAATATTTTCACTCGCCTTGGGTCTATGTGTTGTTGACTCTTAGTCGGGTTCAGAAATGCTTGACTAGTTCTGGAACAATGCTTAAGGAACTGATAAACTAGTTAAGCATCTTGAGGCAGAGATTGTGATGTCTATCTCTCATGTTGGGTGAAGCAGAGTTTGAGGCAGAGCTGTGTGACAGGTCATATGTTCTAGATACTTTGAAAAGAAGAAATCAGCAAGATCCGAGACTCAGATTGAAATTTGAGTTTTGAATTTCTAATTCGCTCCTATACATTCACAGAGCATCCAGGTGAAAGCTCCAAGTGCCAAAAAGGGGCGAAGAAAAGAAGAAGAAGCCCTAGGATAAGCTTCAGTCCCGAAGTCTGTAGCAACCGAACCTGAACTAGCCTCGAAGGTGAGCCTTATTATTGATCCATCAATGATTATGCCTGTAGTGGATGCCGATAAGCCAAAGGGTGTGGTGATGAAGAAGGAGAGTGGTGTTGTTGATAATGGGAGCAAATCTAGGGAAGATCAAGTAGCTACAAGTTCTGGCAGTCAGGGGGAATTGCCTGCCGAGAGGACTGAGAGAACTCAGTAATAGAAGGCGAAGTCGGTCAAAAGGTCTCTGACAGACAAGTCTGAAACAGACCTATTTCAAAGAAGAAAATGTGTGAAGTCTGTTGTTCAGAAAAAATGTCAGGCCTCGAGATAGGCCAAGCTATTTGCCTATAAGACTAAGAAGAAGGTAAAGGAAGCAGAATTTGGGTTCAAAGTATGCATTGTCAAGATAGAGCAAGGATCCGGCTGCTGAGATAGTCTTTAGTGAAGAGGACAAAGAGGCAGAGGGGTGACGATGAGGCCGTTCAAGTCAGTTTTCTTCCAAAGATCTCTGAAGCTGAGTTAGTTGCTGAGACAGTTAAACAGTATGAGGAATTGATGGAGTCCTCTGTTGCAACACTACTGTTTAAGATAAATGGGATAGTTAAACAAGACAAAAGAAGAGTGAGGCCACTGAGACAGGGGGAGCAGTGTCCAGAAGAAGGGCAATATTGTGCCAGGAAGTCCGAGAAGTGACCACCCTATCAAAAATGTGGAACTACTCAAAGTGGAGAGTCTCCGACAAAGGCTGTCACGGCATCAAGAGTATGGTTCTGCAACAGTGAGGCTGACAAGAAGGGGGAGTAATGTGTTGCAGAGGATGCGAAGCCACCCATGTCTAATTTTGAATATCCTTGTCACTTTTATTTGCAAAAAGAGGGAGTATTGAAAGGGGCAAATTCGGCACTTGGTAGATACATGCCTTTCGCACCCTATGAAGAGAAAGTTATGTCAAAAAAATGCCAAGGGGGAGAATGTTAGATCCTGGTGGTTCATGGATTCTTATATTTTTTACAAACAGGGCAAAGAAACTCGGCTATGACAGAAGATGAGACAGTGACTGTTCAGACAGGCATTGCAATAAGATCAATCGAGATCAGCGAATATAGCGCATCAGCAAAGAAATATTCTAAAGATATTCTAGAGATATTGGGAAGATATTCTGCACGCCGAAGATTAGATTCCGCGCTCCGAAGATTGGATCCGTTCCAAAATTAGGAAAGCATGATCAAGCACAATACGCAAAAGCAAATCTAATCTATATATGGTGAAATTCGCAGCACCTCTGAAATGCAGATTGTGAACAAGCAATTGCTACAGCACACGCTTGTTCACCAGAATCTGAAGCAACAAGACACGTCAAGGAACACTGATTTGTTCGCCCAGTTCGGCCAACTGCCTACGTCTGGGGAGGACTGTAATCCAGTCCTCAATCCACTAATCTCGAAGGTCTCAAAGTACACTCGGTTACAATCTCCACGCAATCTATGCTACTCAATCTTAAGTGGAACCTAGATCACAATCAGAACAGGCTCTGTCTTGTGTCTACACAACCTACACTGATATCAATCTAGAATAGCTACTGTCTCCACGAACTCAGCCTATTCTAAATTAATACTCAGTCGATACAGGTTTGCTATAGCACCTGCTGTAGCACACAGCTAATGCCTAAACTGTCCGAGTCGCTCCAAGCCTTCAGCTGAGCCGGTCTGGAGCACTCCCCCTCACTCAGTGACCACCTGTCACTAGTGAGACCAGGCCTCCTGCAAATTTCCTGAGTACCTCCTACTCGACAATTGCTCCGCGGCCTTCTTTGATCAACCAAGAAGCACTGCTGCTCTGAATTGGATTCCTGATCAAGCTGTGATCAGACTCTGCAAGTCCTATTCACACTCTGCTTCAATCACCTCACTCAGCTCTGCGCTCACGCTCTGCTCTTGGTGATGATCGAAGATCCTCGCACTTGAATTCTGTCCTCTCGGAATGCTGTGTATCCTCTCGTGTTTGCTCTCTTGTCTTCAATGCCTTCAACGCTTTGAGTAGCCTCCCTTAAATAGGATTATCAAGATCCACCATTCACACTTTTAGCAATTTCTCCAAACAACAATATCTCCTAATTTGTAGGAGATTAGATTTGATTTGCAAATCTAATCTTCTACACACAAATCTTTTAGGCCAACTGAGAATCTCCACTGGAATATTCTCTCTGAGAATATAGGAACTCCCTTGATGCTAATGGATGCGCTGCCAAACGCCTTTCAAGAAGATCCGAGCTGCTGCTGACGAACAGATGTTGTAGCTTCCTAAACCAGCTCCTGCTATAGCAGCAGTTTGTTCAGCAGCTTGTTCACTCGTGCTGGTTTTGTCAAAGCCTGCCATTCTGCATCATCATATGGGGGATCGGATATTGCAGAGCTAATTATCGACACCATCAGAACTGAGAACGAAAAAGAACAGAGTTGCAGATCGGCGATCATCATCAAAGATAATCTGAAAATCGACAAAGCAAGAGTTTGATCGCCTTGAGCTGAAGAAAAGTGTTGAACAGACTATGTTACAGTTCTAATATTCTCGGGAAGAGAATTACCGATTTGCGGGAGGCAAATCGAGGTGGAAAGAAAAGGATCTCCCTCTGAGGGAGTCAGATGCACTCACGGTGAATCAACTACATAGTGGTAACCAACGGAGTTGTGTTACTAAAAGATCTATTGTACTTGATCGTATACATTGTGAAGTGATTTCCACTTGGGGTTCTGAAAAACTGATCGCGCGTCATTGTGCGCGTCAAATTAATTCCTTCCTCTTCCACTAGTACAGTGGTTAAGTAAGGGTCGATCTCCACAGGGAGCAAGCAGTTCAGTTTTAGCCAGTGACCTACACTTACGAAGATTGGGGGGTGAGTGATTGGGTTGCGCAGTGCGCAAGTAAACAGTTGTAAAACGCAGGGAAATGCACCAGACGTGCGCAGGCAGTAGAGATTAAATACTATGACTATGAGAAGTATCGGCGAAGACAATCCTCTATGAGTGCATTCCTTATCATCGACTCTAAATGTCTATAGCTTGATTTTACTTAAGTTAGTGTCCGGTCAAGGCTTCCTAACGTGTGCGCATGTTCCGATCAAAGTTCATGTGCTATTAATTCTTGCACTAGACCTAAACAACTACGGATCCGATCAAGGTAGTAATTGCCTATCCTAGCGCGTTACTCCTAGTTGGCACCGTCAGGATATTCAACTAGTTTAACAGACAACAACAAGCGACAAGAGTAAGATTGCGGTTCAAGGCTTCCCCTACTCATGCAACAAGCTTCCAGTAATGTGCACAGAATTAATATAAGCAAGCAAGCTATGCATTAAGCGCAAGTCTCAAAGGAAATACTCATAGATTCATGTCCAACCGATACTAAGCGTTTAGCTAGACATGCTAGTGATAAACATCATAGAATAGTAAAATAAGGACTAATGTATCTGAGAAACAAGTAGCAAACAGTGCGTGCAGTATGTCTCTCGGCTGGCGCAGTCGGCTGGAGCAAGTCCTCTCAACAAGTCCGTGTGTTTTCCAGTTTGCCGCTCTCTCGCTCTCTCGTGGCCCTCCGATGTGGGTGTTGCCTTTCTGTGTGTCTCGTCTCCGAGTGTCTCAAACCCTAGACCTCCTCCCCTTTATATACTGCTCGAGAGGTCCATCCTTGGCAACTTCCAAATCTGGTCATGTCAGGATTAGGAAATACTGGACTCTGCGCCTGGCGCACAGCGTACTGCTTACCGCATTGGTCGGCGCAACTCTGCTGTGTCTCGCCATTTCTTCTGTTTGCGCCGCTAGCTCCGCAGGTTGTGTGCTGTGCGTCCTAAACGCTCCTGTTAGCGCGTATCCGGCTTAGGCCCTCGTTTTGCCCTGAAATACAAAAACACTGGAAACCATTAATCTTGTACACAAAATAATGCAAACAAGCATAGGGTTATGATCTAAATAATGCGTATAAATAGGCTCTATCAAACCCCCCACACTTGCCCCTTGTTCGTCCTCGAACAAGCACTCAAGCACGGATACCATTACCTCTCTGGAGTCTAGCGCACAGTCTTGCACTCTGGCGCGGTCTGCGCTGCTGAACACCTTGCGCTGCTCTACCACCTGCGCACATCTGCTCTCAACAGTTTCAAGTATAATAATTTCGAAATTCATCACCTCTCAGCTGGGATGAAAAAAAATCATTTCGGATGGCTGGGAGATAGCTCTTCATAGGTTCCAGGTTGTCAGCTCTTGCTCCGAGGATGGGTATATGGTTAACAGCGCAAGCTTCTTCGATGCGTGATTCTTCCGCGCACTTCCTAGGAACTCAAGCCTTTTTGATGATGATTTTTTTCCTTTTGTGAACTTGCGCACGCTGGTGCTTATCAGTGCGCACGCTGATTCTTTTGTGGCGCGTATCATCTGCTAGTATTTTTCTTTCGTACAGCTTTGTCTATGGTTCCTATCTTCCTAGAACGGTTCCAGTCTCGGCCTCCGGATAACAGCTATGGAACACCGCCCCGCTCTCCCTCCTTGGTCTATCTGCGCAGGTCGGCGCACGCGTTTACACCCGCGCCCGCCTTCCTTAGCTCGACTTCCAGAGGGAAGGTGGTCTGTTTTCCCACCTCGCCACGCTTTGGGTGTTTCGCCTTCGGCATCTGCGTGACCGATCGCACTTACTTGTTCCGAAGGTCGCGAAGCACTGGCCTCCACTCGCGCTCTCGACCATATACCTCTCCTCTGAAGCGCGAGCGACTAACCGCCTCTCTGGAGCGTTTCTGTCAACTCCACATCCCCTGTATATCCCAACTAACAGGAGCAGAAAAAACGAAAAAAAATATACTAAAAATAGTTGATAGCGCACGGCGCAATATGGATAGCGCAAACAAGCTGATCAGTGCGCGTAACCCGCACACAGCGCACTACTGCTACTGTTTCCTTCAATAAAACTAAGCTACACTAAAAAGCTCAAAAAAAAACGTGAAATGTAAGTGTAACGCTCCCCCCCCCCATACTTAAACAGAGACGTGTCCCCACGACTCAAGCTCAAGCGCACGGAGGATGCGCACACGCATGCAAGCAAAAATAAAGAACATAAAACTCCTAAAAAACATAATAGTCAAAGCAGCGCAAATATAGCATAGGGGCACAAAAATATGTAGCACACAAGTTCAACACAAATATAGCAACATAATAGCAAATAAAGTTCAACACATAAAGAAAAATAGACACCACCCGAAAGAAATAAGTGCTCCCCTTCGCAGCTCTATAGGTCAGCTGAGCTGGACGCAGCCGCTGAACTATGCGCCTCCTCCTCTGAAGAATCCATCGTATATTCGGAGCTGGAGGAAGGCGGTACAACTGATAGGGCGACAGGTTGCGCCTCGCCGTCATCCTCTAAAACGCGGTCCCATAGCGATTCTAAGCTGGTGCTAATGATGGGTTCGGCTATAGGGGACCGTGGAATGGACGGCTGGGCAGGGGAAGGTGCGGGTACGTGGTCTGGGTCGGGGGTGGGTTCTGCTGGTGCTGGTGCTGCTGGTGCTGGGGCTGATGGTGGTACTGGTACTGGGGAGGGTGCTGCGGGATATACTGGGGGCTGAGTAGGAGGGCTAGCTGGCTGATGTGGCTCACTGGGGGAACCTGGAGGTGGTCGGTGTAGGCTGAGGAGAGGGGGAATCGCGTCTCCAAATCTCCACCCAGATGGTGGACTCATACTCAAATCCGCCCCCTCTGGCGCTAAGTACTCGAGCACACGCATGACGTTGAACATCATGCGCTGCTCGGCTGATGCTTCCTCGGGCGCCTCCTCAGCCTCAGTCCTTGGGCGCTTTCCGCGTGCACGAGGGGGAGAATCCTTGATCGAAATTGTAATTGGCTCCCCCTGCGGTGTACGAGCCCTCCTTTTCGCTCCAGTCTGCGCACGGGTCCTTGCGCGCCTGACCAGAGGCACAACGGGTTCTGGGGCTTCATCTTCTTCCATCTCCTGTGCGGCTGCTGCGCCCTGCGCACTGCTTTCTGCTCTGGGCCGCGGTGCTCTGGCCGGCTGCAGGCGATAGCACCATTCCAATGTGCCATCTTCCTTCACAGCTACCGCCCGTATCTGTAGCATGTGGGCGCGGTCAAGAGGGACAGCCGGCACCATAGTGTGCTCCGGCACCTCAGGCTCTCCATGTAGCGCCCGCAGTAGGTGCGTAATAATTTCACCGCACGTCAGCGGTCCCCTTGTGCTAACCCGGCCCCAATGGACTACCATGTGTGAAACAAAAAGCACCCTCCTTCCATAGTACAGCCCCTTCAAAATGTCCAAGTCCAGGAGGTTGACCTTCGGCGCGCCATTAAATCGGCCAATGACTGCATAGGCGACCAAGCGCCACAAGTAGAACATCCACGGGTTACGCAGCTCGCATCCTCTGCTGCGCCCCGCGGCAAAAGCTGTCCCGGTCGCCATCTCGCGCCAGACCTCCTGGTTGGAGTGCGTGTCTGTGTCCCCCTCGCGCACCTTACCGCATCTGAGTGCGCGCTTCATCCTTCCAGCTGAGGCGATGAACCACACGCCCCGATGCCTATATCTGATCTCCTGGTCGTCCGTCTCTAGCGACGCCAGGAACTCGCATGTGTCCTCTCTGTCTGATGCGCTGTTGAGTTCCATTAGCGCCTCCCAGCCTGCTAGCGCCAGGCGCTCTACAACGAGGTCCTCCAGTCCGACCTCGCGCAGGAATTCTCGGCTAATGTACGGGGTCCCGTACATTTCCAGGCTCATAAACGCCGCATACTTGTAGGCGAAGTCGGTAGGGGTCTCTTGGTCCTCGGCGGGCCTCATACTGCGCTCGGTTCTCTGGTCAACGCTGGTCAACACTTCTCAAAACCCAGAAAAATCCAAACTGCTCCGAATGCGCTGAAACTCTCACCAACTGAGCGCCTACTGCTCGCCTACACAACCCACTAAACAGCAATCCAGTCGGTGCACTCTAGCTTGGTGCGATTTCAAAACCCTAATGCACTCCTCCACCGTACAAACCCTAATAAAATCCGCTCAGATCGAGGGGAGAGGTTACCTGAGGGTATTGCGACTGAGTGCTCTGCAAATCTCTCTAACTGGAAGCTCTGAACGGCTGGTGGAAACGGGAGGCGGGAGCAGCTGGCAACGGTCGAATGAGAGAAGTGCTGAAAAAAATTCTAAGTCCTGCCCTTATATACCCCTCTGGCTGGCGCAGAGGTCCTGCGCACTGTAGTGCGCACGGACCTGCGCACTGCTGCTCGACTAAAAATGACAAGTCCTAAACTAACTAAAAAAACACTAGAAGAACTAAAAGAAAAACATGTAAAGGTAAAACGAGTCGGGTTACCTCCCGACAAGTGCCTTTGTTTAACGTCGTTGGCTCGACTGTACCTCGTTACGCGCCAAAATGTGTGTCAGCGACCCCCCCCCCACCCTTGCTCCTGAGTGATCCTGCGCTTGTGCAGGCGCTGTGTTGTCCTTGATCCTACACAAAGAATAAAAAGGGAAGTCAGCATGGATAATATGTGAGAAATCTGCAGTAACGAGGGTGGATGAAGAGGAAGAAGAAATGTGAGCAATAGTCTCTAGTTCTCCCTCTGGTGCATCCGGTGGTGCCTCTGGCGCGTCAGCTGGCGCATCTGTTATTTCTGGTTCTGCCAACTCAATGTCGCGCGTTGCACCATCCCAAGGTTCCCCGAGATACCGTTTGACTCTCTGCCCATTCACCTGAAAACGATGCCGGTGCTCGTTTTCAAACTCGATTGTTCCGTAGGGGAAAACCTTGGTGACTGTGTACGGTCCTGTCCATTTGCTGCGCAGCTTTCCAGGCATGAGCTTCAGGCGTGATGAGAACAATAATACCTGGTCTCCTGGCGTGAAAGAGCGTCTGAGGATATGCTTGTCATGAAACGCCTTTGTCCGCTCCTTTTAATCGCGCAGTCCCTCATAGGCATCCAGGCGCAGCTCTTCTAATTCGCTGAGCTCAAATGCGCGCTCCTTTCCGGCCTCGTCTAGGTTCAGGTTGCAATTGCGTAAGGCCCAATATGCTTTGTGCTCTAGCTCCATTGGCAAGTGGCATGCTTTTCCGTAGACCAACCGGAATGGTGAAGTCCCGATGGGTGTCTTATGCGCGGTGCGGTATGCCCACAGCGCATCGTCCAGGCGCTGGCTCCAATCTTTGCGCGAAGGTCTGACAGTCTTTTCTAGGATGCGCTTGATCTCTCTGTTGGAAAGCTCGGCCTGTCCATTTGTCTGAGGATGATAGGCAGTGGACGTCTTGTGGCGCACTCCATAATGCTTGAAAACTTGCGCCACAATCCTGTTGCAAAAGTGCGTTCCCTGGTCGCTGATGACTGCCTTAGGCACCCCGTACCTGCAAAAGATATTAGTTTTCAGAAACTCAGCAACCGTCTTACCATCATCCTTCCGCGTGGCCTTAGCTTCGACCCATTTGGAGACATAGTCCACTGCCACTAATATGTACTCGTATCCGGCAGATGGAGGAAATGACCCCATGAAGTCAATGCCCCATACATCAAATACTTCGTCCACTAGAATCGGCGTCTGCGGCATCTCAGTGCGCGCTGATATGCCTCCTGTGCGCTGGCACCTATCACAATTCCTGCAGTGATCATATGCGTCTCGGAACAGGTGCGGCCAATAAAATCCGCAATCCACGACCTTTCTGCTTGTCCGCTTGGGACCAAAGTGTCCACCACATGCGTGCGCATGACAAAACAGCAAGACAGAGTTAATTTCATGGTCAGGCACGCAGCGCCTCAATATCTGATCAGGTCCTATTCTAAGCATATAAGGATCATCCCAAATATAATGTTTGGACTCATGTTTTAATCTCATGCACTGGGTTTTATTGAAATGCGGAGGAAACGTACCTGTGACCAGGTAATTCGCAATGTGCGCATACCATGGTACCTTACCTGTCAGCGCCATCAGATGCTCGTCAGGGAATGTCTCCGTGATCTGCCTTGGCTCCTCCTCTTTCACGATCCTGCTCAGGTGGTCAGCAACTGTATTCTCCGTGCCCTTCTTGTCTTTGATCTCCAAGTCGAATTCCTGAAGTAGGAGCACCCAGCGCATCAGGCGCGGCTTAGTCTCCTTCTTGGACATTAGGTAGCGGATGGCTGCGTGATCTGTGTATACGATGACCTTGGCTCCTAGAACATATGAACGGAACTTCTCAAGCGCAAACACAATTGCCAGAAGCTCCTTCTCCGTGGTGGTGTAGTTCCTCTGCGCAGCGTCCAGTGTGCGCGATGCATAGTAAATGGCGTGAGGCTTATTGTCCACTCGCTGCCCCAAGACTGCATAATCACTTGCGTCGCACATTAATTCAAATGGCAGGGTCCAGTCTGGTGCGCGCATCACTGGCGCACTGGTCAGCGCTTCCTTCAGCTTATCAAATGCGGCCCTGCACACATCAGTAAAGTCGAAGCACACATCCTTTTGCAAGAGGTTAGACAGGGGTATGCAAATTTTAGAGAAGTCTTTTATAAAACGCCTGTAAAACCCGGCATGTCCTAAGAAAGACTTCACATCGCGCACGTTAGTGGCATAAGGTAGATTAGAAATAAGGTCTATCTTAGCTTTATCTACCTTGATCCCCTCCTCTGAGATGATATGTCCTAGTACTACACCATGCGTTACCATGAAATGACATTTTTCATAATTAAGCACTAGGTTCTTAGAAATGCAGCGCACTAAGACTCTATCTAGATGAGTCAAGCATGTATCAAAGGTACCTCCATATACAGTAAAATCATCCATGAACACTTCGATGCATATACTAATCATATCAGAGAAAATGCTCATGACTAAGCGTTGGAACATACCTGGCGCGTTGCACAGCCAAAATGACATGCGCCGAAACGCAAACGTACCGAACGGGCAAGTGAACGTGGTCTTCTCCTGATCCTCCGCAGCTATGGGTATCTGATTATACCCTGAATATCTGTCCAAGAAAGAAAAATAGGGCTTACCTGCTAATCTGTCCAGCATCTGGTCCATGAAGGGTAGCGGGAAATGGTCCTTGCGCGTAACTGCGTTAAGCTTCCTGTAGTCGATGCACATGCGCCATCCAGTCTGTATGCGCTTGGGAACTAGCTCGCCCTGCGCATTCTCTTCCACTGTGACTCCTCCCTTCTTAGGCACAACGTGCACTGGACTGACCCATTTGCTGTCCGAGATGGGGTAGATGACTCCTGCGTCAAGCAACTTTAAAATCTCCTTCTGCACTACCTCCATCATATTCGGGTTTAACCTGCGCTGAGCCTCCCTGGATGGTTTGGCACCATCTTCCAACAGAATTCTATGCATGCATACGTCTGGGCTCACTCCGCGCAGGTCAGCAAGTGTACATCCTATGGCGCGCTGGTTCTTGCGCAGCACCTGCTGTAAACGCACTTCCTGCTCCTCTTCTAATCCTTTCTTGATGATCACTGGCAGGGTGTCCTCACTTCCCAGGAAAATGTATTTGAGGTGTTCTGGGAGTTGCTTCAGCTCGACCTTGGGTGCCTGTTCAATGGAGGGCAAAATTTTAGTAGCGGTGCAAATATGAACTATATTATGTACCTGTGTGGACTCTGGTTCAGCACTGCTCGGCTCGTCTTCCTGCTCTTCCAACTCTGCTTGTGCCAGTGGCTCTGGTCCTACTGTTGCGCTTGCGCATTGCGCATCTGTGACTAAATCATCCAAGTTGTCCATTGCGTGCCCTGTGGCGTCATCATGTGGGTGCTGCATTCCTTTGAATATGTTGAAATGGATTTCTTCGCCATCCACTTCCATGGAGAGCGTGCCCCTCCACACGTCTATCTTCGTGCCTGCGGTCATAAGGAAAGGTCTGCCTAGTAGGATTTGCGCACTGCTGGTGCTCGATTCGCCCTCCATTTCTAGCACATAAAAATCTGCTGGGAACACCAGCTCTCCTACTCGCACAAGAACATCCTCTATCATGCCTGCAGGTTGTTTGCACGATCGATCCGCTAGCTGAATGGTGAGACCTGCAGGCTTTAGTGGTCCAAGGCGCAATGTCGCATATAGAGAATAAGGTAACAAATTAATGGATGCGCCTAAATCAATCATGCAGTTCCTTACCGTGGTTTTACCTAGAGTGCATGGGATAGTGAATGTACCTGGGTCTCGGTACTTAGGTGGTACCTTATGTTGCACGATCTCTGAGGCTTGCGCATTTAACATTACCTGTGCGCATTCGCCTTTTCGTCGCTTGTTTGTGCACAGCTCCTTCAAAAACTTGGCGTACCTTGGGATCTGCCGAACTGCTTCAATAAGGGGAATGTTGATTTCCACCTTACTGAATAACTCGTATAGCTCTTTGTCCTGCGCTTCCTTCCTAGCCAAGGGTGCCTGCACAGGGAAAGGTGCAGGTATATTAGTACGATTCGTGCCCTTGTCTTTTAATTCTGTATTACATGGCGCTTCGCCCTACTGGCTTGTGGCTGGCACTTCAGGTTGCGCGTTCTGCTCTGGTTGCGCATTCTGCTCTGTCGATTCTGGGACTTGCGCAGCTGGTGGCGCGGGCGCCTTCGCGGTCTGCTCTGTTCCTATTGTGCGCCCAGTCCTCAGTGTTACTGCATTGACTCCGCCTTTGGGGTTCTGAATCACTTGCGAAGGCAGGTTGCCATCGCTCTTTTTCAGCTCATATACCGTGGTTGCGATCTGTGATAGCTGCTTTTCAATGGACTCGAACCTCTTGTCATATTTCTCGTCATTTTTGCGCACTGTGTCTGCTAGCTGCCCCACGATATCTTCCAAGGATCGCCTCGGTTGCTGGTTGTTATGTGCTGGTGCGTCAGTGCGGGGATGCGGTGGATTGTAAGGCGCAGCTTGTTGGGTCTGCTGTGGCGCGCGCTGATCTGTGGACTGCCTCTGGAAATTGTTCTCCTCCTTCCATCTGAATCCATTTGCTGCCAGTCCAAAGCGCGGCTGATTCTGCCTTGGTGGCTCTCTGTTGTCCCATCCTCCGAGAGCATTAACATCTCCAGATTCCTCAAATAGCGTGGGACATTCATCAGTCTTGTGCTCTGTGGACCTGCAAAATTCACATACCTTTGGCGCAACTGGTTGTGCGCTCTGCACACTCATCAACTTCTGCAGCATGGCCTTCATTTCCTTGATCTCAGCGCTTGTTTCTACCTGATGCACAGAACGAGTACGACTATTTTCAAGTGTTAGCTAATGTCGTACCTGACCAGCAGAGTCTTCTATCAGCTGCCACGCGTCCTCTGGGTACATGTTGCAAATGTCGCCTCCTGCGCATGCGTTCAATAATCTCAGCTCCATGGGCAGCAATCCATTTAGGAAGTTCTCTATCAGCTCATTCTGGGGCAGGCCATGATTATAGCAGTTGGCCTCTAGCTCCTTGAAACGCTCGTAATATTCTGACAGTGACTCCCCTGCGCTCTGCCTTGGCGCGGCCAGCTCTCTTCTGAGTAGCGCCATCTTTGCTGCGGGATAGAATTTGTCCAGGAATTTCTTCTGCAGCTGCTCCCATGTGTGAATGGATCCTGCGGGTAAGTTCATCAACCAATGTCTGGCTGTATCACACAGTGAAAATGGGAATGCCTTCATTTTCAGCGCTTCATCGCTTTCTCCTTCGGTCTTCATGTTCTCGCAAATGACTAGGAATTCTCGCACATGCTGGACTGGATTTTCATTGTGCATCCCGTGAAACTTGGGCATGTGATGAATGAGCGAGCTTCTTAGCTCAAAATGACCGCCTGGTGGAAGCACGATGCACCATGGCTGGTTAACAGTGCTAGGGGCTGACATCTCGCGCACTGTTCTGCGTCGCGCGGCCTGTTGCACGGGTGGCGCATGATACACTTCAGCGGCCCTCCTTGCTTCAACCTCGCGCTGCACTTCCTCTCTGAACAGGGCTGCGCGGTTATGTGCTCTTGCTTCCTCTGGGGTTTTGTCCCCCAAGTTGTCTCCTACGACACTGTTATCCTCCATGACCTGTTCTGAATCTTAAAGAAAAATGAAGTTAAAAGATAACTAATGCTGCTGCGTCTATCAGTGCGCAACTAGAATCTGCGCAGCGTAACTGTTTCAAGGTTGCGCAGGCTAATGGTGATTGCGCGCTGTCAGAAACAACAACGAAAACAAAACAAACTGAAATAACTAGTTACTAAAAGGGAAAAACGTAAACTAACTAGAACTTAGCTGTGTTGCTCCCCGGCAACGGCGCCAAAATTTGATCGCGCGTCGTTGTGCGCGTCAAATTAATTCCTTCCTCTTCCACTAGTACAGCGGTTAAGTAAGGGTCGATCTCCATAGGGAGCAAGCAGTTCAGTTTTAGCCAGTGACCTACACTTACGAAGATTAGGGGGGTGAGTGATTGGGTTGCGCAGTGCGCAAGTAAATAGTTGTAAAACGTAGGGAAATGCACCAGACGTGCGCAGGCAGTAGAGATTAAATACCATGACTATGAGAAGTATCGGCGCAGACAATCCTCTATGAGTGCATTCCTTATCATCGACTCTAAATGTCTATAGCTTGATTTTACTTAAGTTAGTGTCCGGTCAAGGCTTCCTAACATGTGCGCATGTTCCGATCAAAGTTCATGTGCTATTAATTCTTGCACTAGACCTAAACAACTACGGATCCGATCAAGGTAGTAATTGCCTATCCTAGCGCGTTACTCCTAGTTGGCACCGTCAGGATATTCAACTAGTTTAACAGACAACAACAAGCGACAAGAGTAAGATTGCGGTTCAAGGCTTTCCCTACTCATGCAACAAGCTGCCAGTAATGTGCACATAATTAATATAAGCAAGCAAGCTATGCATTAAGCGCAAGTCTCAAAGGAAATACTCATAGATTCATGTCCAACCAATACTAAGCGTTTAGCTAGACATGCTAGTGATAAACATCATAGAATAGTAAAATAAGGTCTAATGTATCTGAGAAACAAGTAGCAAACAGTGCGTGCAGTATGTCTCTCGGCTGGCGCAGTCGGCTGGCGCAAGTCCTCTCAACAAGTCCGTGTGTTTTCCAGTTTGCCGCTCTCTCGTGGCCCTCCGATGTGGGTGTTGCCTTTCTGTGTGTCTCGTCTCCGAGTGTCTCAAACCCTAGACCTCCTCCCCTTTATATACTGCTCGAGAGGTCCATCCTTGGCAACTTCCAAATCTGGTCATGTCAGGATTAGGAAATACTGGACTCTGCGCCTGGCGCACAGCGTACTGCTTACCGCATTGGTGGGCGCAACTCTGCTGTGTCTCGCCATTTCTTCTGTTTGCGCCGCTAGCTCCGCAGGCTGTGTGCTGTGCGTCCTAAACGCTGCCTGTTAGCGCGTATCCGGCTTAGGCCCTCGTTTTGCCCTGAAATACAAAAACACTGGAAACCAGTAATCTTGTACACAAAATAATGCAAACAAGCATAGGGTTATGATCTAAATAATGCGTATAAATAGGCTCTATCAAAAACCCACCCTGAGTAGGCTCGGTGAGCTGAATAGGGTAGACATACCCTGTGTCGTTTACTTTTATTCATACTGTTTCTATTGCGACTGAAAATCATCAAAAATTCAACTTGTTAAATCTTTGTGAAACAGTTAACAAGTGATCTGGAATAGCCCGAGTTAAACAGACGTATAACTTTCACAGTTGTTCATTTTGGACCACAAGGTCTTTAAGGGCCGCCATGTTGTGGATATCGAAGAAGGAGAGCCTGAATTGGAAGTAGCTCGAGAAATTCCAGAGATTGCTGAAGCAATCTCTGATGTTTCTATTTTTGCGATAGACACGGCTCTCCGGGCCACGGTGATCAGTTTGCTAAAATCTAAACGTGCTCATCTGACATAAGTAATTAAGAAGAGCTCAATATGAAGATCTTAGATTGACAGCCTTCAAAGAGATTTGGAGTACCCTTCCTCCAGCAGTTCTGCTCCGGTCCAACCAAATGATGTTTGAAGCCCTCGGCGTTTGTGCCAAAAGGGGGAGAAGTATTGTAATAGATATTAGCCTATGATGATCACGTGCCTTGACATTATTCATTTGTTTCTGAACATCTTGTAGAACTATTAGAACACTTTTGATGTTAGCACACTTTGAGGAACTCTAAACTCAAGTGTAATAGTTAGCAAAATTTTCTAGCATAGATATTAGTTGTTACCAGAGTTTCTGGATCAGCAGTCTAGCTAGTTGTAGTTTTTTTTTTTTTTAATCAAAATGCCAAGGGGGAGATCGTTGAGGATATGGCATATTTGACAAAACTGCTCAAGAGAATGCTAAAGCACTCCAAGAAGATTGGTCGCTCGAACACAATCTGAAGACTGACAAAACAACAAACAGAGACTGCTGAAGCACTTCCTAAAGATATGAAGCTGAGACACAATTTGAAGAATGGGCAAGAGACAGGTATGAAGAGAAAGATTCTGCTTCAGCACTCTGTGATGATCCAAAGCTAGAGCAGAATAGGCCGGCGTTGCACGGTGAGGCTTTGGCTTTATCCAGCTAGCATCGAGGAAGCTTAGTGATGTATACAGATGTCATTAAGAGCTCAGCAGTCGCCAGCACGTGCTCGAAAAGATAAAGACCCAATAGGTTCAAATTTGGCAACGGAATCTTCAACAAACTTGCTAGAATCTAGGAGTAAGAATCTGAAATTTGTGCTAGGCACTTTTGGGTGGTGCGAGTGCTTAAAGGGGAGTGTAGAGGGCAGCAGCACAACACACAATTATAGAGGAAAAACATAAAGCGCAAGAGAAGAACACACTGAGAGATTAACTCATGGTAGCAGGGTTTTTATACACTGAGTTAAAGACTTATGTTGCGCAGAGGAATCAGAACTCGTGGAGTTTGATTCTGGACTGGTTCTGAGTTCTGTTAGAGCAGTCAGAAGCTCAATGATCAGCCGCGGACAGGCTGAGACGCGGGCTGAGGAGCGGTGATTGAGGCTACTCAATATTGGCAGAGTGTGTCATTGATTGAGGGGGAGCCGAGCCTGAGTTTGAAGCACCCAGAGGGTCTGACTACTTAGCGAAAGAGCTTGGAGTGTCGTGGACTGAAGATACAACAACTCTGGTGAAGAGTGTGCTTAAGCATTCCGTGAGCAACCTCAAAGTGTGCTAACATCAAACTATTTATTACTGAGAGTGTGTAGGCTGTACGAAGAGAGTGTGTGTGACCAGTTTGCTTGGTAGTCTAGGAGATTATACTAAGCTTTAGAATTCGGCTAGGTGAGAAGTAGAGGTGTGAGTAATTGTACTTTGAACTGTGATAGTGAAATCTTGAGGATCGGAGCATCCTCCCTAGACGTAGGCAAGTTGCCGAACTGGGTTAACGAAAGTAATGTGTCTTTCTTATTCTGCAGTAGATTAGTTCTGCAGAAAGATATACAGAGTGCTTAAGTAGAAGCTATATCTCCGAATCAGCAGCAGAAATTTAAATTGGTTTGGGGATTTCAAATGCAACATTTTCTGCAGTATATTTACAGAGAAAATTCCTATGTTGGATTTGGGTGCATCAATTAATGTGCTGCTTTATTCTTTATATCTAGCATTGCATATTGGTCCTCTGAAACCCACTAACTTGAGTATTCAACTAGCAGATAGACCATGTAGTAAGCTAGAGGGTATTGTTGTTGACGTGTTAGTGGATGTAGGGAAGCTTGTATTCCTTGCAGATTTTTAAGTGATGAAAATGGAGGATGATGGAACAATAGACACTTCACCCATTCTAATAGAGAGACCCTTCGTGGTGACAGCCAAGACGAAGACTGATACATTTACGAGTAATCTCTCCATGGAGGTAGACGGAGAAATAATTAAATTGAAAATGTAAGTCTATGCAGCAGCCACCTAACATTGCAAGAATACATGCGTTGGACATTATTGAGGATGCAGCGCTCAACTTAGATATGCAGCGTGAGGAAAGGCATCCAACCACACAAAAGAAAAACTGATTTGATTCGTAAATTGCCTTTTCCCACTGACCAGCATGGTATCATGTCTTTCCTTGAATTGCAGGCTTGTTAGATTTTATCGCAAATTTGTTAGATTTTATTGCAGGCTTGTTGGAGACTTTTTGCAGGCAGCATTGCCAGCGTCTCGACAGCTGAAAAAAATGTTCCTTTTGGAGAGGATATCCACCTGATAAGTAATTCGAGCTGGCTGAGCCGCCAAATGATGGGTGATGGAGGTACCGTCGAGCCAACGACGCTAAACAAATGCGCTTCTTGGGACGCAGCCCGAGCGTAATTAGGATTTCTTATATGTTTCTTTTATTATTTGTTTCTTATATTTTGAATCTTGCATGCCTACCCTTCCCGATGATCTAATTGTACCGTAAAGACACGGATTGTTTCAAATGTAAGGTGGGGGAGTTAGTATTATTAGTAGTTAGAGCACGTTTTTTTTTCAGTTGCTGCAATAATGCTGATTTCATGTTTATAGGCTACGATGAAGATGCTGATTTTATGAGATGATGTTTCGATTCTATGAGGTTTTGATGTGGATGCTTTGCATGATTCTTGCAATATTCTGATGCTAGTGACTTGATGTTATATGTTCTTTTGAGTTGAGATATTACAGGATGTGGAGTTGATAGAAAATGTTTTAAAGAGACTTAACACAATCGAAGGTTCAGGGGATTAGTCGCGTAGCATGCTGAGTTCTTGAAGGTTGGCATTTCGAGTTATGTGGAGGGAGACTTCCACTCCACCTTTGCAGCGTTTATTGAATGGTGGGACGAAAAAACAAACCGTCCTATCTCTAGTCCTAGTAACCGAAAATGGGTGGCTAACCCCTATCCTACCTCGCGCTGAAAGGATAATAATGAGAAAGAGCGGGACATGCTCCATATGCTGTTATTCGAAGGGTATGATTGGAACTGTTCAAAGAGCAAAAATGCAAAAGGACAAGCAATTCACATTGGAAAGCAAATCTCAAAAAGAAAATTCAGACAAATGTGAAAGAAAAAAATGAAAAGCAGTAGAGTTGAGTGAAGTCTTCAGACTAAACAAACTAAGAAGTTTCAAGAGTTGTCCTACCAAAAAGAAGTAGAAAAAGTTGTGTTGAAACTATGGCATTTTTTGACAAAACTGCTTAAGAAAAGTCTAAAGCACTCCCTGAGATCGGTGGCTGGAGCAAAATCTGAAGACTGACAAAATAACAACAACAAAGATCCAGAGTATGCCTCAGCAATCCTTGAAGATCTGAAGCTGAGACACTATTTGATGAATGGGCAAGAGAAAGGTATGAAGAGACAGAGTCTGCTTTAGCAATTTGCAATGATCCAGAGCTAGAGCAGAATTTCGGTGTTGCACGGTGTGGCTCCAAAGTGGTCTAGCATTCATAAGGAAAGGTCAGCGAGGTATTCAGATGTCATCAAAAGCTCAGCAGTTGCCAGCACAGGCTCAAAAAGATGAAGATCCAAGGGGTTCAAATTTGGCAACAGAAACTTTAACAACTTGCTAAAATCCAAGGGATTCTGATATTGATGCTTTGCGCTTTTCGGGGATGCGAGTGCTTTAAAAATAGTGCACGAAATTTCACAGCGTCTCACTTAGACAGATTTGTGAACTAGCAGTTGCTGCAGCACACTCTTGTTCACAAGAAATAATCTCAGCAAGCAATGAACAAAGGCACAGGTTTGTTCACCCAGTTCGGCCAAACTGCCTACGTCTGGGGAGGACTATTCTCCAGTCCTCAATCCACTCAACCAAAGGTCCCAAGCACACTCGGTTACAACGCACGCAACCTATGCTACTTTAACCCCGTGTGAATCACACAACACAATCAGAACAAGCTCTGATTTGTGTCAGCACACCCTCTACAGTATGTCAGTCTAGAATAGCTACAATCCTCTCAAAGAACTTAGCCTATTCTATACTACACTACTCAGCAGAGTTGCTGCAGCAACAGCTGTAACACACAGCTGAAGCACAATGTCCACGTCGCTCCAAGGCCTTCTGCCGAGCCGATCGAACCACTCGAAGAGCGCTGCACACTCTGAGTAACTCCCCCTCACTCAGTGACCACCTGCCACTAGTGAGTTCTTCCGCACGAACCTCGACCGAGCCTTCCACCCGTCAGTTCTTCCGCGGCTGCCTTTGATCAACCAACAAGCTCCACAGCTCTGAATTGGCTTCCAGATCAATGCACAAATCAATCTCTGCAAGACCTGATTCTCTTCTGCAATGCTCACCACAGCTCTGCGCTCAACGCTCTGCCCGTGTGTGTTTGATCGAAGAACAACGTCCGTAGCACCAAAAAATCCTCACTCTGAAATTTGTGTCTACTCTCGTGTATCACTCAGCTTCGATCACCCTCTTCAGCCCTAACTCCTTCTGCTTAAATACCCACACCACTTTAAGCAATTTCCAGGTTTGGGCAATTGACCCACAAGATCAATTATCTCCTAAAATCTAGGAGATTAGATTTGATCAATATCTTCAATGCAAATCTCCTTCTCTGACTAGTAAACCGTGCTGGAATATGCTCTTCAGCAATTAAGAAATTCTTCAGATGCTCTGCATATGGTTTCCAGCCCTTCCGAACAAGCCCAGGCAGCTGCTGCTCCTTGGACAGTTGAACCAGCCTGTTGAACAAGCTCCTGCTGCAGCATCCCCTGCTGCAGCTGCTGCTAGTTCACTTCTGCTTGGCTTGCTTGATAATTTGAGCTGTAGCAGCTCCTTGTTCACTTATGCTGGTTTTGTCAAACACTGCCATACTTGCATCATCAATCTCCCCCTTGGCATTTTGACAAAACCTTAGGGCATATGCACTCTCCCGTGAACCAGAAAAAAAAATACTCTAAATAAAAAATAATAGAGAGTAAGTAAGTGAGCCATAGATGGCCATAGCATGACCACGCAGGGTCAGTAAAAAAAAGTGTTCATCAGCAGCAGTTCAGCAAAATAAAAAACATCTTCTCTCCCCCTTTTTGTCATAGATGCTCAAGGCACCTGCTCCTCATCCTCCAGGAACTCCAAGTCTCTGATTAGGCTCCTAATCTGGCCACGCCTGGCATCCCTCCGTTTGGCCTCAGTATCAAGAATGAGCAGCTCAGACCTGAGATGGCTCACAATTCTGGCACGAAGAGCTGGCTGAATGGATGCAGCAGGGGGAAGAGAGTTCTCCAGGGGAGCTGGAGCTGAAGAACCAACCATTAGAAGATCCTCATAAGCAACATCCACGACATGTTTTCCCTTGAATAGCTTGTGATCTACTGTGAAGACCTGCAGCTCCTCAGATAAACCTTCAGAAATCTCACCAAACTCTGGGTGCTGAGAGACCATGATCCCATAGATGAGAGAGGGTAGCACAATAGGCTTGCTGGAGGAGGCACTCCCGGCATGAGTGGCCACCTGAGGGAACATAACACTGCCCAGGCTGATCTTCCTCTTCTTCCCAATAGAGTAGAGAAGGTTAGCAAAGTCTTTGTTAACCTTCCCCCTGTGAGAGCTAGGGATCCAATTTCGAATGCCCAGATGATACAGCAGGGCAAACTTGGAGGTAAGCTCAGCAGCATTGAGGTTAGGACCACCCCACGACAGGCACACTCCCCATGTCAGAATCTTCGCCACAAACTCTGGCTTAACATCAGTGGGAGCTCTTGCATTCTCAGAAATTCCAAGAAATGCATCAATAATTTCAGGGGTAATAACCACTGACTTACCCCGTACCCAGCTTTTCCCATACTCAGCCGCTCCTTCATCTCCAAATTTCTCCTCCATATTCACAATAAATTCTCTAACCAGAATAATATTGAATCGGTGAGGAAAGGTTAGGGACTTGAGAAGATTTACCTCTGTCAGAAGCTGAATCATAGCAGCTGATCTGTACTTGTCGAGGACCAGTCTCTTCTCATACACAATGTGTTTCCTCTCAACAGCACTCCAGGATTGAGAGGCACTTCTATTTCTGAACCATGCACCTCCCACTGTGAGAGCAGATAAGTCTACCGCTGGAGGTCCTCTCTCAGAAGGTCCACCAAGAGAACCTTCTTCTTCTTCTTCACTGGCTGTTCCTTCACTGCTGGAGTCTGGGATCAAGATAGGGGCTTTTCCCTCGTCTGAAGGAGGAGGAGGATGTGCTGCAGCAGGTTCTTGTTCAGGAGACTCAGCCCCTGTTTCCACCCCTTCACCAATAATGCCTGGGGACATGACCAGCGATCTGCACTCTTCTTCTGCAGAGGCTGCCACAGCAGCCTCTGCTACTTGATCTTCTCCAGAGACAGCTTCAGCCACAGCCTCTTCTGGCAGCAAGGCAGTACTAGAGACAGGTTCTCCGTCACGAACCAACCGCCTCCTCTTCTGGGGTGTTTCTTTGTGTGAAGAGGGCTCGTCGTGCGACACAGGAAGGGGTGCTGGTTCCCATACCACCACATCCAGACGCTGAGCAGGGTCTTCATTGCGAGACTTGGTCCTTCTTTCAGATCTCCCTTGTCGGTCTGCTGCCAGATTCTTCTTCAAACCACGTGTTTTCACCATTGCTGCAGAGATGAGAGCGGTTCGAGGAGTGCACAGAGGATGATCGGCAGTGATTTTGGAAATCCCTTTGCACCTTTGTCTTTGCCCTAGAAAATATTTACCCGTTATTTTCTTTTCCATTTTTGAAGTTGGTAGATCACGTGCCTCCCATGTGCCTCCTCCCATTATTAGCGACCAAAACATGTGAACAAGCTTAATCCTTGACCCGGTTGCTAAAGCGCAAGATAGCTGGTTCACCTATTTAGTTCAGACTGCACCTTTGTTTGGAGAATCCTTAAGAGGTTCTGATGGAGCTTTTCTTCACCCACATTTGAGACAAACCAGAGTCTGTCTTCTTCTGATCTTCCATCCTCCTATCTCTTCCTTTGTCGTGTTTGGGTTTCCAAATCTGTAAAGGCTGCTGTTTACATTTGTTTTTAACAATCCAGTGTCCTTGTGTAACAGTCTTAGCAATCCTTCTCTGTGATTCTTTCCAGGAACTGTTTTTCTGAGAAACAGCAAGAAACGGAGTCTTTATGCAATAAGAGTGGTTCCTGGATTTTACTCTTTCTTTTTCAACTGAGCAGGTTCTGCGCTGCTGCTTCAAATTAGAGTTGATTTTATGATTCCCAACACTTGTACCAGTACTCTGTTTATTCTGAGTCTTTAGTTTTGTTTTAGAAAAATGATGTGCACGGTGCTGCAGCATCCCCTTGTTCACATGTCTTGTTCCAACTTTGTCTGGAGATTTTGAGGAGCTATCTGAATTCTTCTTCTCATCTGTCTCAACAGCTGAAGCTTTAATGAAAACTGCCCCTCTAGAGCTTTCTTCGCCAGTATATCCAAGCCCTGTTTTCCCTTTTCCAAGTCTTTGGTAAGACAGTATTTCGTTCAGGATATTACTCTGCGGATCAGCTGACTTGACTGTTGCTGGAGAGGACCCAGCAGAAATCTGTCTCCCTGAATCTTCTCTTTTTAGAATAGTAACTCGATTGTCGAATGGGGGTAGACCTTTCCTTCGTTCTTCTTCCAAAAGATTGACTCTGTCAGTCACGGCCTGATTAGTCTGAAGAACTGCCTCACATTGTTTCAGTACCTTCCTCACTTTCAGATGAGTCTTCTTCATCCTCACTTTCAGAGACTTCAATTCCATAATGAATTTCTACCTTCTTTGGCTCCCTGAGGTTGACATCTGAAACACTTGTCAGCACAACACAGTTCTCTTCATCACTTTCATCAGAGTCACTCCATTTTGCTGTCATGGACTTATTGTTCTTTTTCTCTGAATTTTTGAGGGGTTTGCTTGGACAATCAGCCTCAATGTGTCCATACCCTTCACAGTTCCAGCATTGAACTCCCTTTTTCATCTCTTTCTTATCATCTTCGTCCTGAACTGGTTCTTTCCCTTTCCTCTTTCGTTCACTGCCCCTTCTGAATTGTCTTCGCGAGGAAGAGCTTCTCTCAATTCTGGATTCCATGTTTTTCAGAAGCTTCCCAAGGTTCTTAACAAGCATGCTCATCTGATCATCTGAAACTGTCTGCTTGATTTCTGCTTCAGCTTTCAATCCAACATTTTTGTCCTTGGAAGTGGTGTCCTCTTTGACCAGTTTCATCTCAAATTGTTTGAGAGACCCCATCAGCTCTTCCAACCTCATGAACCTGACATTTTGCGCTTCTTCAATTGCTGTCACTTTCATGTCGAATTTTGTGGGCAATGATCTGAGAACCTTTCTGATAAGCTTTTCTTCAGGGATGGGCTCACCAAGAGCATGAGCTTCATTTGCAAGATCACAGAGTTTAGCATTAAACTCAGTGACTGTTTCTTCATCCAGCATCCTCAGATTCTCAAATTGTGTGGCAATTATCTGGAGTCTTGACAGCTTCACTCTATCAGTTCCTTCATGGGCAGTTTGCAGAATCTCCCATGCTTGCTTGGCCATGTCACAGTTTGAGATCAACCTGAAATTGTTAGCATCAACTGCAGCAAAAATTGCATTCAGAGCCTTTGAATTACCAGTTGCTGCAGCACCTTCTTCAGCAGTCCACTGCTCTTCAGGTTTTATTCTTGTCACTCCTTGCTCATCCATGGTGATTGGAGGAGACCACTGAACCACAATAGCTCTCCATGTCTTCTCATCAATAGCCCTGAGAAAGGCTTTCATTCTAGCTTTCCAATATCCATAATTGCTCTCTTCCAATAATGGAGGTCTGCTTGTGCTCTGTCCTTCCTTCATTGTCTTGGCTTCTTCAGAGACACTATAGGATCTTTTAACTCTGTGTGTCGAGTTCCCGCTCTGATACCAATTGAAATTTCACAGCGTCTCACTTAGACAGATTTGTGAACTAGCAGTTGCTGCAGCACACTCTTGTTCACAAGAAATAATCTCAGCAAGCAATGAACAAAGGCACAGGTTTGTTCACCCAGTTCGGCCAAACTGCCTACGTCTGGGGAGGACTATTCTCCAGTCCTCAATCCACTCAACCAAAGGTCCCAAGCACACTCGGTTACAACGCACGCAACCTATGCTACTTTAACCCCGTGTGAATCACACAACACAATCAGAACAAGCTCTGATTTGTGTCAGCACACCCTCTACAGTATGTCAGTCTAGAATAGCTACAATCCTCTCAAAGAACTTAGCCTATTCTATACTACACTACTCAGCAGAGTTGCTGCAGCAACAGCTGTAACACACAGCTGAAGCACAATGTCCGCGTCGCTCCAAGGCCTTCTGCCGAGCCGATCGAACCACTCGAAGAGCGCTGCACACTCTGAGTAACTCCCCCTCACTCAGTGACCACCTGCCACTAGTGAGTTCTTCCGCACGAACCTCGACCGAGCCTTCCACCCGTCAGTTCTTCCGCGGCTGCCTTTGATCAACCAACAAGCTCCACAGCTCTGAATTGGCTTCCAGATCAATGCACAAATCAGTCTCTGCAAGACCTAATTTTCTTCTGCAATGCTCACCACAGCTCTGCGCTCAACGCTCTGCCCGTGTGTGTTTGATCGAAGAACAACGTCCGTAGCACCAAAAAATCCTCACTCTGAAATCTGTGTCTACTCTCGTGTATCACTCAGCTTCGATCACCCTCTTCAGCCCTAACTCCTTCTGCTTAAATACCCACACCACTTTAAGCAATTTCCAGGTTTGGGCAATTGACCCACAAGATCAATTATCTCCTAAAATCTGGGAGATTAGATTTGATCAATATCTTCAATGCAAATCTCCTTCTCTGACTAGTAAACCGTGCTGGAATATGCTCTTCAGCAATTAAGAAATTCTTCAGATGCTCTGCATATGGTTTCCAGCCCTTCCGAACAAGCCCAGGCAGCTGCTGCTCCTTGGACAGTTGAACCAGCCTGTTGAACAAGCTCCTGCTGCAGCATCCCCTGCTGCAGCTGCTGCTAGTTCACTTCTGCTTGGCTTGCTTGATAATTTGAGCTGTAGCAGCTCCTCGTTCACTTATGCTGGTTTTGTCAAACACTGCCATACTTGCATCATCAGTGCAGACGGCAGCAGTACTAGAGACAATCACATAGAGAAAACACAGAGCGCAAGAGAAGAATACACTGAGAGATTAACTCACTGTAGCAAGGTTTTATACATTGATTTAAAGGCTTGTGTTATGCACAGGAATCAAAACTCATGGAGTTTGATTCTGGACTAGTTCTGAGTTCAACTAGAGTGCTGTTCATTGGTGGAACAGTTAAGAGCTCGATGATCAGCCGCGGACAGGCTGAGACGCGGGCTGAGGAGCGGTGATTGAGGCTACTCAATATTGGCAGAGTGTGTCATTGATTGAGGGGGAGCCGAGCCTGAGTTTGAAGCACCCAGAGGGTTTGACTACTTAGCAGGAAAGCTTGGAGTGTCGTGGACTGAAGATGCAACAACTCTGGTGAAGAGTGTGCTTAAGCATTCCGTGAGCTATACACTGTAGTAGAATAGGCTGAGTTTGAGAGGTAGAACTGTAGCTATTTATTACTGAGAGTGTGTAGGCTGTACGAAGAGAGTGTGTGTGACCAGTTTGCTTGCTAGTCTAGGAGATTATACTGAGCTTTAGAATTCGGCTAGGTGAGAAGTAGAGGTGTGAGTAATTGTACTTCAAACTGTGATAGTGTAATCTTTAGGATCGGAGCATCCTCCCTAGACGTAGCCAAGTTGCTGAACTGGGTGAACAAACGTATTGTGTCTTTCTTATTCTTTAGTAGAGTAGTTCCACAGAAAGATACAAAGAGTGATTAAGCAGAAGCTATATCTCTGCATCAGCAACGCAGCAGAAATTTCAAGTTGAGTTCCTCATGACTTGGATTTATTACGTGCCAGAGAAAGCAAATTTAGCGTATGCGTGTGACTATAGCCTCGAGCTGAAGAATGGAGTCAGGAGTCTAAAGAGGACTATCTCCAGTCATCCATTGAATCGATCTCGACGTCACAGGTAACATGTATTCTTGCTGATCATTATTGAAGGACATTGACAGCGCGTCGTCGTGCGCCTCAAATTAGAATTTATAACTCCTGTAACACACTAGTAAGCGGTAAGCAGGGTCGAACCCAAAGAGAGCAAATGAGTCGGAGTTCAATGAGAGTCACAGAAAAAGGAACGCAACTGAAGAAATCAATTCAAAGAAAATCAGTTCGGGGAATACAATGCAACTAGTTATCACCGATCGAATACATGAGTAAGCTAGTGAATTCTGCCTTAGTTCAACATTCCCGCTAAAGATATGTCGACAATCAAATTCTACCTATTCTTAACCGCTAGGCCTTCGAACAAGTTCAATAGTTACTCGACTAATACTACAAATTGGTTCTACCGCTAGGTTTTCCCCAACAATGCAATCAAGTCAAGTGTAACGCAATTGATATCAATCTAGCTCACCGCTAAGCTGCACTAAATTGTCAATCAAAGCATTCGATTTCATTCATACAAGGGCAGCAATCCATAGCTCAAATCATGTACTCATTGACCTCAAACCATTGTTGCACTATAAATCCCCAAACTGAAATATTGATTTAGCTACTCATAATATCCATGAATGCAATAGAAACTAGGTTCATCACACTACAATACACAAACTGAGCTCAAACAAGTCCGGCCGTGAACAGTGTTCCGGCGCCGTGAATAGTAACAGTGAATAGTGAAATGTGAACAGTGAACAGTGAAATGTGAACAGTACCCGGCCGTGAATAGTAACTCCGGCGACTTTTCCAGCAGCTTCTCTCTAGAGCTCCTCCCTGCCGTGAACAGTATCTCCGCGTGAATAGTGTTGTCCAGAAATGTCCACTTTAAGAGAGATGATTCTTTTCCCAATTAGTCCATGTTTTAGGTTTAGGGTTTTTTGGGTTGAACCATCTTGATTGAACCACATTGAACCAGTAATTGAACCAGCAGAGTTGACTTTGACCGCTGTTGACTTCTTGATCTTGGATGAATGCTTCGAATTTGCGATAAATTCCAATGCGATCTTGAACATTCCTGCGATACGAAAACACTACAAAAGAGTAATCGATTCACGCAAAATGTAATAAAACTATGGGAATAAATAACTCAATGGAGCGTATAAATACGCTCCATCAGACATCTCGAGTAAACTCAGTGTTTAGTCATTGCATGATAGAAGTGATTTGAGTTTACGAGTTTTTGATTTCATTCTTGTTCGGGGACGAACAAAGAAAAGTGTGGGGTAGTTTGATTGAGCATATTTATACGATCCTTCGAATTCTTTATTCCCATCATTTAGTTGAATTTTGCGTGTGATAGATTAATTCTTTGTAGTGTTTCGCATCGCAGGTGTATCAAGACCGCTTTGGAACTTTATTGCGTATTTGGACTAATATAAACCACATCTGGGTAGATTGACCTGTTCATTGTTGAAGGCTTGCCGAGCACATGATTCTTATCCATTTGAGGCCTGTCGTGTCTTGTTAGAAATCTAATGCAAAGGGCTATAACTTTTTAGTTCACAACAAGACGTAATTTAAAGGTATAAAGGATCCAACGAGCGAGATTCTATACTACAGAAGTGATTAGCCCAAGCAGTGGGCGAGTCAAAAATGATCTGCCCAAGAGGAATTGATTCAGCCAGTCCCAATGCACACTGCCATTAACTCGACCAAGACTGCACGAATCACTTTGGAGCTAGCCTGAATCACTATCGATTCGCCCAAGCCCTGCACGAGTCACCTTGGTGCTTGCCTGAATCAACTTGATTCGCTCAGCAGGGGAACGACACTGCCATTTTAATTTTTGCAAACTTGCACGAAAGGAAAGTCGGCACGGCTCAAGTTGAAGGGAATAAATAGAAAAGAAGAAAAACCCCTGGAAGCTTTTTACTTTATGAAATTCGCAGCGTCTCTGACAGACAGATTTGTGAACAAGCAGTTGCTGCAGCACGCTCTTGTTCACTCGGAAATTGTCTCATCAAACAATGAACAAGACAGAAGTTTGTTCACCCAGTTCGGCCAACTGCCTACGTCTGGGGAGGACTATTCTCCAGTCCTCAATCCACTAATCACACAGGTCTCCAAGTACACTCGGTTACAATTCCACGCAACCTATGCTACTCAACCTTCTGTGGATCACTGGACACAATCAGAAGAGGCTCTGACTTGTGTCTGCACACCCTCTACAAATGTCAATCTAGAATAGCTACTGTCTCCTCGAAACTCAGCCTATTCTAAACTACACTCAACTCTGCAGGGTTGCTGCAGCATCTGCTGGAGCACACAGCTGATGCACAATTGTCCGCGTCGCTCCAAGGCCTTCTGCCGAGCCGATCGAACGATTCCACGAGCGCTGCACACTCTGGAATACTCCCCCTTGCTCAGTGACCTCCTGCCACTAGCGAGAACTGCCGCTTAGACACTAGACCGAGCCACACACCCGTCAGTTCTTCTGCGGCCTTCCTTGATCAACCAACAAGCACCACTGCTCTGAATTGGGTTCCAGATCAAGCTCGGATCAGACTACGCAAGTCCTGATCTCCTTTAGCTTCTGTCACCACAGCTCTGCGCTCACGCTCTGCTTTCGGATGATGATCAAAGAACTCGTCGCACACCAAAAATACTCTCTCAGAATTCTGCGTATGCACTTGTGTATCCCTCTGCTTCGATCAAACTTTCTACTCTGACTTGTTCTCCCTTAAGTAGCAACGCCCGCTTCACTCAAGAACAGAATTTAGCAATATCCACAAAGAATCAATTATCTCCTAATTTTTAGGAGATTAGATTTGTTCTGAATTCCAAAAACAAATCTCCTTCTCTAGCTAGGAATTCCCCACTGGAATATTCTCCGCAGCACTTTAAAAAATCTTCTGATGCTCTCCGCAGAGCTGCCAAGCCTTCTAGCCAATCGCCCAAGTTGCTGCTGCAACTCGGACAGATGCTGCAGCAACTTGAACAAGCTCCTGCTGTAGCATCCCCTGCTGTAGCTGCTCCTTGTTCACTTGTGCTGGTTTTGTCAAACACTGCCATACTGCATCATCAATCTCCCCCTTGGCATTTTGACAAAACCCTAGGACACTGACGCACACTTCCATGAACCAGTAAATACACCAAACGAAAAATTTCAATGTAAGAGTGAGAGGTGGCCACACTCGGCCTTAGCATGACCACGCAGGGCCCAAAAAAAACAAAAAGTTCATTAGTTCATCAGTGGCAGCATCTTACTCTCCCCTTTTTTGGCACAGATGCTCAAGGGCCTGCTCTTCATCCGCCGGGAACTCCAAGTCTCTGAGCAGACTTCTGATCTGGCCACGCCTAGCATCCCTCCTTTTTGCTTCTACTTCAAGAGTGAGCAGCTGAGATCTGAGATGGCTCACAATTCTGGCACGGAGAGCTGTTTGGATCGTGGCGGCAGGGGGAAGGGATTCCTCCAGAGGAGCTGGGGCTGAAGCACCAACCAAGAGCGGATCCTCATAGGCTATGTCCACTGCATGTTTCCCTTTAAACAGTTTGTGGTCTACTGTAAAGACCTGCAGCTCCTCGGATAAACCTTCAGAACTCACCAAGCTCCGGATGCTGTGAGTCCATCATCCCATAGATGAGGGAGGGTAGCACGATGGGCTTGCTAGAGGAAGCGCTGCCAGCATGAGTAGCCAGCTGGGGAAACATCACACTGCCCAGACTGATTTTCCTTCTTTTCCCAATAGAGTGTAAAAGGTTAGCAAAGGCTCTGCTAACCTTTCCCCTATGAGAGCTGGGGATCCAGTTTCTAATGCCCAAATGATACAGCAGAGCATTTCTTTGAGGTGAATTCAGTAGCACTAAGATTTGGACCACCCCAAGACAAGCATATTCCTCCTGTCAGAACCTTAGCCAGCACCTCTGGCTGGACATCCGTGGGCTCTCTGGCATTACCATGTATCTCAAGAAACTCATCTATTTTCTCAGGGGTGATAAGCACTTTCTTACCCCGCACCCAACTCTTTCGAAACTCATTTCCTCCTTCCTCACCAAATTTTTCTTCCATGTTCACAATAAATTCTCTAACAAGAGCTATATTGAATCTGTATGGGTAAGTCAGGGATTTGAGAAGGTTTACCTCAGTGAGAAGCTGGATAATGGCTGCTGATTTGTACTTGTCCAGGTCCAGTCTCTTTTCTGTCACAATGTGCTTTCTCTCAACAGCGCTCCATGATTGGGAGGCATTCCTATTTCTGAACCAGATCTCCCCTACTGTGATTGCAGTTGAGTCTGCCAATGCAGGTCCTCTCTTAGACGATTCACCAGCAGTACCTTCATCTTCTTCACTGGATTCCTCTTCTTCACTGCTGGAATCAGGAATGAGGATTGGAGCCTTTCCTTTGTCTGAGGGTGGAGGAGGATGTGCTGTAGTAGGTTCTTGTTCAGAAGACTCAGCTTCTATCTCCTCCCCTTCGCCTACTATGCCAGGAGACATGACAAGAGTTCTGCACCTCTCTTCTGCAGGACCTGTTACAGCATCCTCTGTAGCTTGTTCTTCTCTCGAGACTTCTTCAAGCACAGCCTCTTCAGTCATCACTGCTGCACTGGTTACAGGCTCCCCGTCACGGACTAGACGCCTCCTTTTCTGCGGGGTTCCTCCTTGTGGAGAAGGATCACTGTGCAACACAGGGAGAGGTGCGGGCTCCCAGACCACCACGTCTAGACGCTGAGCAGGCACTTCATTACGCGACTTAGACCTCCTTTCAGACCTGCCTTGTCGATCTGCTGCCAAATTCTTCTTCAATCCCCGAGTCTTCACCATTGTTGCGGGTTTGTAGAGGATTGGAGGAACGCACGATGAGGATGGCCAGCAACAATTTTGGGGAAGCGCCTTCAACTGTCTTTGCCCTAGAAGTTGATTTACCCGTTATTTTTCCTTTTTCAATTTGAAGCTTCTGGATCACGTGCCACACATGTGCCTTCTCCCAGCTTTAGCAACCAAAACACGTGAACAAGCTTATTCTGACCAGGTTGCTATAGCAGACGCGAGCTAGTTCTCCTACTCATTCCGGATGATAGCTTTGTTTGGCGGATCCTCGTGAGGTTCTGATGCTGATTTCTTCACCCATACCTGGGTTTGTCTAGAGTTCCTCCTCTTCCGACCCTCAAGACTCCTGTCTCTTCGCTTGTCATATTTGGGTTTCCTGATCGCGCGTCGTTGTACGCGTCAAATATAATCCTTCCTCTTCCACTAGTACAGCGGTTAAGTAAGGGTCGATCTCCACAGGGAGCAAGTAGTTCAGTTTTAGCCAGTGACCTACACTTACGAAGATTGGGGGGTGAGTGATTGGTTTGCGCGATGCGCAAGTAACAGTGGTATCGTAACGCAGGAATTGAACTAGACGTGCGCAGGCAATAGAGATTAAGTACTATGACTATGAGAAGTATCGGCGCAGACAATCCTCTATGAGTGTATTCCTTATCATCGACTCTAAATGTCAATAGCTCGATTTGCTAATGTTAGTGTCCGATCAAGGCTTCCTAACATGTGCGCATGTTCCGATCAAAGTTCATGAGCTATTAATTCTTACACTAGACTAAACAACTACGAATCCGATCAAGGTAGTAATTGCCTATCCTAGCTCGTTACTCCTAGTTGGCACCGTCAGGCTATTCAACTAGTTTAACAAACAACAACAAGCAACAAGAGTAAGATTGCGGTTCAAGGCTTCCCCTACTCATGTAACAAGCTGCGAGTAATGTGCACAGAATTAATATAAGCAAGCAAGCTATGCATTAAGCGCAAGTCTCAAAGGGAAATACTCATAGATTCATGCCCAACTGATACTAAGCGTTTAGCTAGACATGCTAGTGGTAAACATCATAGAAATAGTAAATAATAACTAAAGTGTCCAAGAAAACAAATAGCAAACAGTGCGTGCAGGTTGCAGTCTTGGCTGGCGCAGTCGGCTGGCGCAGGTTCTCTCAACAAGCTCGTGTGTTTTCCAGTTCTGCCGCTCTCTCCTCTGATCTGGCGAAGATGGATGGTGTAATATGTATGAATGGATGGATCAAACCCTAGCCTTCCTCTTCTTTATATACTACTCAGCGGCTCATCCTTGGCAACTTCCTAATCTGGTCATGTCAGGATTTGGAAATACCATCAACTGCGCCTGGCGCACGGCATCTGCTTAGCGCAATTGGTTAGCGCACCGTTGTCGACTCTACCGATTCTTCTGTTTGCGCCGCTAGCTCCGCAGGCTGTGTGATGCGCCTCCTAAACGCTGCCTGTTAGCGCGTATCCGACTTAAGCCCTCGTTTTGCCCTGAAATACAAAAACACTGGAAACCAGTAATCTTGTACATAAAATATCACAAACAAGCATAGGGTTGTGATCTAAATAATGCGTATAAATAGGCTCTATCAAACCCCCCACACTTGCCCCTTGTTCGTCCTCGAACAAGCACTCAAGCACGGATACTACTACCTCTCTGGAGTCTAGCGCACAGTCTTGCACTCTGGCGCGATCTGCACTACTGAACACCTTGCGCTGCACTACCACCTGCACACATCTGCTCTCAACAGTTTAAGTATAAGGATTTCGCAATTCATTACCTCTCAGCTGGGATGAAAATCATTTCGGATGGCTGGGAGATAGCTCTCTATAGGCGCCAGGTTGTCAGTTCTCACTCCGAGGATGGGTATATGGTTAACAGCGCAAGCTTCTTCCCGCGCGTGATTCTTCCGCGCACTTTCTGGGAACTCGAGCCTTTTGATGATTTTCTGTGGATTTTGCGCCTGCTGGTACTTGTGCGCACGCTGATTCTTTTGTAGGGCATATCATCTGCTGGTATTTTTTTCTTTTGTACAGCTTTGTCTTTAATTCCTATCTTTCCCAGAACGGTTCCAGTCTCGGCCTCCGGATAACACCTATGGAACACCGCCCCGCTCTCCCTCCTTGGTCTATTTGCGTAGGTCGGCGCACGCGTTTACACCCGCGCCCGCCTTCCTTGGCTCAACTTCCAGAGAGAAGGTGGTCTGTTTTCCCACCTCGCCACGTTTTGGGTATCTCGCCTTCGGCATCTGCGTGACTGAGCGCACTCTCTTGTTCCGAAGTTCGCGAAGCATAGGCCTCCACTCGCGCTCTCGACCATATACCTCTCCTCTGAAGCGCGAGCGACTACCCGCCTCTCTAGAGCGTTTCTGTCAACTCCGCATCCCCTGAATATCCCAACTAACAGGAGCAGAAAAACGAAAAAAAAATACTAAAAACAGTTGATAGCGCACGGCGCAAAATGGGTAGCGCAAACAAGCTGAACAGTGCGCGCAGCCCGCACTCAAGCGCACTACTGCTACTGTTTCCTTCAATTAAACTAAGCTACACTAAAAATGCAAAAAAAACGTGAAATGTACATGTAACGCTCCCCCCCCCCACACTTAAACAGAGACGTGTCCCCACGATTCAAGCAGCGGTCCTGCGCACTGAAGTGCGCACGGACCTGCGCACTACTGCTCGACTAAAAAACTACAAGACCTAAACTTACTAAAAGACACTAGAAAGACTAAAAGAAGGACATATAAAAGTAAAACGAGTCGGGTTACCTCCCGACAAGTGCCTTTGTTTAACGTAGTTGGCTCGACTGTACCTCGTTACGTGCCCAAATGTGTGTCAGCGACCTCCCCCACTCTTGCTCCTGAGTGACCCTGCGCTTGTGCATGTGCTGTGGTCTGCTTGGTCCTGCGCAAAGGGTGAGAAGGGTAGTCAACATGGATAATATGTGAGAAGTCTGCAGTAACGAGGGTAGATGCAGATGAAGAAGAAATGTGAGTAATAGTTTCCAGTTCTCCCTCTGGTGCATCTGGTGGCGCAGCAGCTGGTGCATCTGTTATCTCAGGTTCTGCCAACTCAATGTCGCGCATTGTGTCGTCCCAAGGTTCTCCTAGATACCGTTTGACTCTCTGCCCATTGACCTGAAAACGATGCCGGTGCTCGGTTTCTAACTCGATTGTTCCATAGGGGAAAACCGTGGTGACTGTGTACGGTCCAGTCCATTTACTGCGCAGCTTTCCAGGCATGAGCTTTAGGCGTGATGAGAATAATAATACCTGGTCTCCTGGCTCAAAAGTGCGTCTGAGGATATGCTTGTCATGAAACGCCTTTGTCCGCTCCTTGTAATCGCGCAGTCCCTCATAGGCATCCAGGCGCAGCTCTTCTAATTCGCTCAGCTCAAACGCGCGCTCCTTTCCAGCCTCGTCTAGGTTCAGGATGCAAATGCGTAGGGCCCAAGATGCTTTGTGTTCTAGCTCTACTGGCAGGTGGCATGCTTTTCCGTAGACCAACCGAAACGGTGAAGTCCCGATTGGTGTCTTATGCGCAGTGCGGTATGCCCACAGCGCATCGTCCAGGCGCTGACTCCAATCCTTGCGCGATGGTCTCACAGTCTTCTCCAGGATGCCCTTGATCTCTCTGTTGGAGACCTCAGCCTGTCCATTTGTCTGAGGATGATAAGCAGTGGACGTCTTGTGGCGCACTCCATAATGCTTGAAAACTTGCGCCACAACCCTGTTGCAAAAGTGCGTCCCCTGGTCGCTGATGATTGCCTTAGGCACCCCGTACCTGCAAAAGATGTTAGTTTTCAGAAACTCAGCGACCGTCTTACCATCATCCTTCCGTGTGGCCTTAGCTTCGACCCATTTGGAGACATAGTCCACCGCGACCAATATGTATTCATATCCTGCAGACGGGGGAAATGGCCCCATGAAGTCAATTCCCCATATATCAAACACTTCATCCACTAGAATTGGCGTCTGCGGCATCTCGTTGCGCGCTGATATGCCTCCTGTGCGCTGGCACCTGTCACAATTCCTGCAATAGTCATATGCGTCTCTAAACAGGTGCGCCCAATAAAATCCACAGTCCAGGACCTTCCTGCTGGTGCGCTTGGGACCAAAGTGTCCTCCACATGCGTGCGCATGACAAAACATCAAAACAGAGTTAAATTCATGGTCAGGCACGCAGCGCCTCAATATCTGATCTGGTCCTATTCTAAGCATATAAGGATCATCCCAAAGATAATGCTTGGACTCATGTTTCAATATCATGCACTGGGTTTTATTGAAATGCGGAGGAAACGTACCTGTGACCAGGTAATTCGCAATGTGCGCATACCATGGTACCTTACCTGTCAGCGCCATCAGATGCTCGTCAGGAAATGTCTCAGTGATCTGCCCTGGCTCCTCCTCCTTCACGATTCTGCTCAGGTGATCCGCAACTGTGTTCTCTGTGCCCTTCTTATCCTTGATCTCCAGGTCGAATTCCTGCAGTAGGAGCACCCAGCGCATCAGGCGCGGCTTAGTTTCTTTCTTGGACATTAGGTAGCGGATGGCTGCGTGGTCCGTGTATATGATGACCCTAGCGCCTAGAACATATGCACGGAACTTCTCTAGCGCAAACACAATTACCAGAAGCTCCTTCTCCGTGGTGGTGTAGTTCCTCTGCGCAGCGTCCAGTGTGCGCGATGCATAATAGATGGCGTGCGGTTTCTTGTCCACTCGCTGCCCCAGGACTGCACCTACTGCATAATCGCTTGCGTCGCACATCAGTTCAAATGGCAGGTTCCAGTCTGGTGCGCGCATCACTGGCGCACTGGTCAGCGCCTCCTTCAGTTTATCAAATGCGGCCCTGCACTCATCAGTAAAATCGAAGCACATATCCTTTTGCAAGAGGTTAGACAGGGGTATACAAATTTTAGAAAAATCCTTTATGAAGCGCCTGTAAAACCCAACGTGCTCGAGGAATGACTTCACATCGCGCACGCTAGTGGCATAAGGTAGATTAGAAATAAGGTCTATCTTAGCTTTGTCTACCTTGATCCCCTCCTCTGAGATGATGTGTCCTAGCACTACACCATGCGTTACCATGAAATGGCATTTTTCATAATTAAGCACTAGGTTCTTAGAAATGCAGCGCGCTAAGACCTTATCTAGATGAGTTAAGCACACATCAAAGGTACCTCCATATATAGTAAAATCATCCATGAACACTTCTATGCATATACAAATCATATCAGAGAAAATGCTCATGACAAGGCGTTGGAACGTACCTGGCGCGTTACACAGCCCAAATGACATGCGCCGAAACGCAAATGTACCGAACGGGCAGGTGAACGTGGTCTTCTCCTGATCCTCCGCAGCTATGGGTATCTGGTTGTACCCTGAATATCCGTCCAAGAAACAAAAATAAGGCTTACCTGCTAATCTGTCCAACATCTGGTCCACAAAGGGTAGCGGGAAATGGTCCTTGCGCGTTACTGCGTTAAGCTTCCTGTAGTCGATGCACATGCCCCATCCAGTCTGAATGCGCTTAGTAACTAGCTCGCCCTGCGCATTCTCTTCCACTGTGATTCCTCCCTTCTTAGGCACAACGTGCACTGGACTGACCCATTTGCTGTCCGAGATGGGGTAAATGACTCCTGCGTCAAGCAACTTTAGAATTTCCTTCTGCACTACCTCCATCATATTTGGGTTCAATCTGCGCTGAGCCTCTCTGGATGGTTTGGCACCATCTTCCAACAGAATTCTATGCATGCATACGTCTGGGCTCACTCCACGCAGATCTGCCAGTGTCCATCCTATAGCGCGCTGGTTCCTGCGCAGCACCTGCTGTAAACGCACTTCCTGCTCTTCTTCTAATCCTTTCTTTATGATCACTGGCAGGGTGTCCTCATTTCCCAAGAAAATGTATTTGAGGTGTTCTGGAAGTTGCTTCAGCTCGACCTTGGGTGCCTGTTTGGATTCTGGTTCAGCACTACTCAGCTCCTCGTCCTGCTCCTCCAACTCTGTCTGTGCCAGTGGCTCTGGTTCTATTGTTGAGCTTGCACATTGCGCATCTGAGACTAAATCGTCAATGTTGTCCATCGCGTGCACTGTGGCGTCCTCGTGTGGGTGCTGCATCCCTTTGAATATATTGAAATGGATTTCTTCGCCATCAACCTCCATGGAGAGCGTGCCCCTACACACGTCTATCTTCGTGCGCGCGGTCATCAGGAAAGGTCTGCCAGTAGGATCTGCGCACTGCGGGTGCTTGATTCACCCTCCATTTCCAGCACATAAAAATCTGCTGGGAACACCAGCTCTCCTACTCGCACAAGAACATCCTCGATCATGCCTGCAGGTTGTTTGCAAGACCGATCTGCTAGCTGAATAGTGAGACCTGCAGGCTTTAGTGGTCCAAGGCGCAATGTCGCATGTAGGGAATAAGGTAACAAATTAATGGATGCGCCTAAATCAATCATGCAGTTGCTCACTATGGTCTTACCTAAAGTGCAAGGGATAGTGAACGTACCTGGGTCTCGGCACTTAGGTGGTACCTTATGTTGCACGATGGCTGAGGCCTGCGCATTGAGCATTACCTGTGCGCATTCGCCTTTCCTCCTCTTGTTTGTGCACAGCTCCTTTAAAAACTTGGCGTACCTGGGAATCCGCCGAACTACCTCGATAAGGGGAATGTTGATTTCCACCTTGCTGAATAACTCGTATAGCTCTTTGTCCAGCGCTTCCTTTCTAGTCGATGGTGCCTGCACAGGAAAAGGTGCAGGTATATTAGTACGATTCGTGCCCTTGTCATTTATTTGTGTTATACCTGGCGCTACGCCCTACTGGCTTGTGATTGGTACTTCTGGTTGCGCGTCTTGCTCTGGTTGCGCCTTCTGTTCTGCTGGATCCGGGACTTGCGCAGCTGGTTGCGCGGGCGCCTTCGTGGTCTGCTCTGCTCCTATTGTGCGCTCAGTCCTTAGTGTCACTGCATTGGCTCCTCTTTTGGGGTTCTGAATCACTTGCGAAGGCAGGTTGCCATCGCTCTTTTTCAGCTCATACACCGTGGTAGCGATCTGTGATAGCTGCTTTTCAATGGACTCAAACCGCTTGTCATACTTCTCGTCATTTTTGCGCACTGTGTCTGCTAGCTGCCCCACGATATCTTCTAAAGATCGCCTCGGTTGCTGGTTATTATGCGCTGGTGCGTCAGTGCGGCAATGCGGTGGATTGTAGGGCGCAGCTTGTTGCGTCTGCTGTGGTGCGCGCTGATCTGTGGACTGCCTTTGGAAATTATTTTCCTCCTTCCATCTAAACCCATTTGCAGCAAGTCCAAAGCGCGGCTGATTCTGCCTCTGTGGTCCTCTGTTATCCCATTCTCCAAGAGCATTGACATCTCCAGATTCCTCGAAAAGTGTGGGACATTCATCAGTCTTGTGTTCGGTTGACCTGCAGAATTCACATACCTTTGGCGCAACTGGTTATGCGCATTGCGCACTCATCAACTTCTGTAGCATGGCCTTCATTTCCTTGATCTTAGCGCTTGTTTCTACCTGATGCACAGAACGAGTACGACTATTTTCAAGTGTTAGCTGATGTCTTACCTGACCAGCAGAGTCTTCTATCAGCTGCCACGCGTCTTCTGGATACATGTTGCAAATGTCGCCTCCTGCGCATGCGTTCAATAACCTCAGCTCCATGGGCAGCAGTCCATTCAGGAAGTTCTCTATCAGCACATTCTGGGCAGGCCATGATTGTAGCAGTTGGCCTCTAGCTCCCTGAAACGCTCGTAATACTCTGACAGTGACTCTCCTGCGCTCTGCCTCGGCGCGGCCAGTTCCCTCCTGAGTAGAGCGATCTTTGCTGCTGGATAGAATTTGTCCAGGAACTTCTTCTGCAGCTGCTCCCATGTGTGAATTGATCCTGCGGGTAAGTTCATCAACCAATGTCTGGCTGCATCACACAGTGAAAATGGGAATGCCTTCATCTTCAGCGCCTCATCGCTCTCCCATTCGGTCTTCATGTTCTCGCAAATGACTAAGAACTCTCGCACATGCTTGACTGGATTTTCATTGTTCATCCCGTGGAACTTGGGCATGTGATGAATGAGCGAGCTTCTTAGTTCAAAATGACCGCCTGGCGGAAGCACGATGCACCATGGCTGGTTAACTGTGAGTGGGGCTGACATCTCGCGCACTGTTCTGCGTCGTGCGGCCTGTTGCACGCGTGGCGCATGATACACTTCAGCGGCCCTCCTTGCTTCAACCTCGCGCTGCACTTCCTCTCTGAACAGGGCTGCGCGGTTATGTGCTCTTGCTTCCTCTGGGGTTCTGTCCCCTAAGTTGTCCCCAACGACACTGTTATCCTCCATGACCTGTTCTAAATCTCAAAGAAAACGAAATTAAAAGATAACTAATGCTGCTGCGTCTGTTAGTGCGCAACTAGAATCTGCGCAGCGCAACTGTTTCAAGGTTGCGCAGGCTGATGTTGAGTGCGCGCTGTCAGAAACAACAACGAGAAAACAAAACAAACTGAAAATAACTAGTTACTAAAAGGGAAAAAAAACGTAAACTAGCTAAAACTTAGCTGTGTTGCTCCCCGGCAACGGCGCCAAAATTTGATCGCGCGTCGTTGTACGCGTCAAATATAATCCTTCCTCTTCCACTAGTACAGCGGTTAAGTAAGGGTCGATCTCCACAGGGACCAAGTAGTTCAGTTTTAGCCAGTGACCTACACTTACGAAGATTGGGGGGTGAGTGATTGGTTAGCGCGATGCGCAAGTAACAGTGGTACCGTAACGCAGGAATTGCACTAGACGTGCGCAGGCAATAGAGATTAAGTACTATGACTATGAGAAGTATCGGCGCAGACAATCCTCTATGAGTGTATTCCTTATCATCGACTCTAAATGTCTATAGCTCGATTTGCTAATGTTAGTGTCCGATCAAGGCTTCCTAACATGTGCGCATGTTCCGATCAAAGTTCATGAGCTATTAATTCTTACACTAGACTAAACAACTACGAATCCGATCAAGGTAGTAATTGCCTATCCTAGCTCGTTACTCCTAGTTGGCACCGTCAGGCTATTCAACTAGTTTAACAAACAACAACAAGCAACAAGAGTAAGATTGCGGTTCAAGGCTTCCCCTACTCATGTAACAAGCTGCGAGTAATGTGCACAGAATTAATATAAGCAAGCAAGCTATGCATTAAGCGCAAGTCTCAAAGGGAAATACTCATAGATTCATGCCCAACTGATACTAAGCGTTTAGCTAGACATGCTAGTGGTAAACATCATAGAAATAGTAAATAATAACTAAAGTGTCCAAGAAAACAAATAGCAAACAGTGCGTGCAGGTTGCAGTCTTGGCTGGCGCAGTCGGCTGGCGCAGGTCCTCTCAACAAGCTCGTGTGTTTTCCAGTTCTGCCGCTCTCTCCTCTGATCTGGCGAAGATGGATGGTGTAATATGTATGAATGGATGGATCAAACCCTAGCCTTCCTCTTCTTTATATACTGCTCAGCGGCTCATCCTTGGCAACTTCCTAATCTGGTCATGTCAGGATTTGGAAATACCATCAACTGCGCCTGGCGCACGGCATCTGCTTAGCGCAATTGGTTAGCGCACCGTTGTCGACTCTGCCGATTCTTCTGTTTGCTCCGCTAGCTCCGCAAGCTGTGTGATGCGCGTCCTAAACGCTGCCTGTTAGCGCGTATCCGACTTAAGCCCTCGTTTTGCCCTGAAATACAAAAACACTGGAAACCAGTAATCTTGTACATAAAATATCGCAAACAAGCATAGGGTTGTGATCTAAATAATGCGTATAAATAGGCTCTATCATTTCCACACCTGTATTACCTGTGGCTTTCTCCTGTCTTTTGCTTTCCAGTGCCCTGGTGCAGCGATCTTAGTAATCCTCCTCTCCGATTCTTTCCAGTAATAAGCATTTCCCGAATCTACTGGGCAAGGAGTCTTTATGCAGCATGTGTTGGCTCTGGGTTTCGTTCCCCTTTTTTTCAGCTAAGGTTCTCTGCTGCCGCTTCAGGTTAGAGGATATCTTCTGATTCCCTTTCTTCTGACCACCATTATTTGTGCATGAACTCCTTTTATTCTGAGGCACTGGCTTTGTTTTAGATGGATGATGCGTCAGGTGCTGCAGCATCCTCTTGTTCACGTGTCTAGTTCCATCTGATAATGTAGTATGGCAGTGTTTGACAAAACCAGCACAAGTGAACAAGGAGTTGCTACAGCACAAGTAAACAAGCAGACCAGCACAAGTGAACCAGCAGCAGCTGCAGCAGGGGATGCTATAGCAGGAGCTTGTTCAAGTGGCTGCATCATATGTCCGAGAAGCAGCAGCTACCTGGGTTTGTCTAGAAGGGCTGGAAACTCTACGGAGAGCATCTGAAGAATTTCTAAAATGCTGTGGAGTATATTCCAGTGAGGTTTACTAGTCAGAGAAGGAGATTTGCATTGTAGATAAAAATCAAATCTAATCTCCTAGATTTTAGGAGATAATTGTTCTTTTTAAGACATTGCCTAAACCTGGACATTGCTTAAAGCTGGTGCTCCTATTTAAGAAGAAGGGGTTTAGAGCAGAAGGGTTGATCGAAGCTGAGGGACACACGAGTGCATACACAGAAATCAGAGAGCAATTTTTGGTGTGTGACGGACGAATTCTTCGGTCATCACCCGAGAGCAGAGCGTGAGCGCAGAGCTATGGTGATAGAAGCAGAAGGGAATCAGGACTTGCAGAGTCTGATTCGAGCTTGATCTGGAAGCCAATTGATGGAGCGTATTTATACGCTCCATTGAGTTGTTTATTCCCATAATTTTATTACATTTTGTGTGAATCGATTACTCTTTTGTAGTGTTTTCGTATCGCAGGAATGTTCAAGATCGCATTGGAATTTATCGCATATTCGAAGCATTCATCCAAAATCAAGAAGTCAACAGCAGTCAAAGTCAACAGTAGTCAACTCTGCTGGTTCAATTGGAAATCAGATTTGGTTCAAGCACATGTGGTTCAACCCAAAAACCCTAAACCTAAGACATGGACCAATTAGGAAAAAAAACATCTCACTTCAACACTTCATTTTTGGACGGCACTATTCACGGACTGTTCACGACAGTGGAGGAGCTCTAGAGAGAAGCTGCTGGAAAAGTCGCCGGAATTTACTGTTCACGGCCGGCCGGTACTGTTCACTGTTACTGTTTACTGTACTGTTCACTGCTACTGTTCACGGCCGGAATTACTATTCACGGCCGGATTATACTCTTCACCGAATTTCATTTTAGTTCAGTTTTGTTCTACTTCAGTTTGTAGCTACTTAACCTAGTTTCTATTGTATTCCATGGATATGATGAGTAGCTAAGTCAATATTTCAGTTTGGGGTTTGCATTGCAATAGTTGGTTTGAGGTCAATGAATACATGATTTGAGCTATGGATTTGCTGCCCTTGTATGAATGAAACGAATGCTTTGATTGACAATTTAGTGCAGCTTAGCGGTGAGCTAGATTGATATCAATTGTGTTACACTTGACTTGATTGCATTGGTTGAGAGAACCTAGCGGTAGAACCGATTTTGTGGTGTTAGTTGAGTAACTATTGCACTTGTTCGAAAACCTAGCGGTTAAGAATAGGTAGAATTTGATTGTCGACATATCTTTAGCGGGAATGTTGGACTGAGGCAGAATTCATTAGTTTATGCATGTATTCGATCGATGATAACAAGTTGCATTGCACTCCCCGAACTGATTTTCTTTGAATTGATTTCCTCAGTTGTGTTCCTTTTTCTGTGACTTTCATTAGAACTCTGTCTTACTTGCTCTCTTTGGGTTCGACCCTGCTTACCGCTTGCTAGTGTGTTAACAGGAGTTACAAATACAAATTTGAGGCGCACGACGACGCGTTGTCAAATTTTGGCGCCGTTGCCGGGGAGAGCAACATTCAGATTTGAGTTCTAAACTTTGTCTTTCTTGTTTTTCTTGGTTTTTCTTAGTTTTTTTTTTTTAATTTTGCATTTAGTGCTTTTGCATCGTTTGGTAGTTTGTCTTTGCATTTCACTTGGTTTTCTAGTATGTCTAATGTAGGAGGTTCCCATGGTAGTGTTCAAGGCAACAATGAGCCTGGCCCAATCAACAACCCAGTGATACCCCCCTATTATGATGAGCCGGAGAGAGTCTTTAATCAAAGGCAAAGGGCAGCTCGTTACAATAGAGAAGAAAGGAGGGAAGACCAAGATGATTATGCATATCCACCCCCTCCTCAACAACAATATGCAGCTCCTCACCAACAACAACAACATTATGCACCTCATCCTCAACAGAGAAGGAACAGGCCACCTACACTTAGAGAGCTGTCAGCCCCAACCTTCAACAACCAACCATGGTGTATAAACAATGATCAAGATGAAGATGACTTTGAAGTGAAAACTGCAGTTATCCACCATCTTCCCAAATTTGGAGGGCTTCCAGGAGAAGTTGCATCGAGGCACTTGCAGGAATTCAATGGGATATGTCGGACTTTAAGGCCATATGCTGCCACCGAAGAGAGGTTCAATTTGAAAGTTTTTCCATTAAGTTTGACTGACCTTGCAAAAACATGGTTTCTCTCTTTGCCTTCAGGAAGTATCAGATCATGGGAGCAAATGCAAAGGAAATTTCTCGACAAGTATTATCCCCCTGCCAAGGCTGCCCAAGTAAGGAGGGAACTGTCCAACATTAAGCAAGGCCCAAGTGAGTCAATGTATGAATATTTGGAAAGATTCGGAGCCTTAGAACACAGCTGTTGCAATTTGAATATGAGACAGGAGATGCTTGTGGAATATCTGTTGGATGGATTGAGGCCCTTAGAGAGGATGCTATTGGATGCAGCAGCTGGAGGAACTGTTTTGAATCTAACACCTGATGAGGTGCGAGAGTTAATCAATGAAAATGCTGAGAGTGCCCGATTCAGAGATGATTCCAGTAGGAGAGACGATACCGGGAGAACAAGGAATGTCTCACAAATGGATTCCAATGCAAATCACATGGCCACTGAAATTAAGGAGCTCAAGCAAATGGTGCAGAAGCTTATGGGTGGCCAAGTTAGTGAAGTTAAAGCTTGTGGACTTTGTGGGACTGCGAGCCACCAAACAGATGAATGTCCTAGCTTACATGACGAAGAGGCAGCCGATGTCAATGCTATGGGAGGATTTCAACAATTCAACAATAGGCAAGCACCAAGGCAATTTGGATTAGCAGCCAACGGTTTCAGTTGGAGAAATGAAGGAGGATTCAATCAAGGACAAAATCAGAATCAGAACCAAGGACAAGGACAAGGACAAGGACAAGCCTACCACCCACCATTTCACCAACAAGAGAGATACAACGGAAGTGGAAATGGGAATTCTTATGGGCAACAACAAAGGCGCAACTACAACCAAGCTGGCCCGAGCAGTGCAAATCAAGGGAAATATATAGAAGAAGTCATAAAGGAGATGGCGATGACTATGCAGAATAATCAGGCCAAGACCGACAGCACCCTAGCCGAGTTGACAAAGCAAATGTCCCAATTGGAGGCTACCGTTTCCGAATTGAAGAATGACAAGGACAAAAGAAAGCTTCCCTAACAAACAATACCCAATCCAAGAGGAAATGTTTGTTTGGTGACTTTGAAAAGTGGGAAGCAAATTGCAGAAGAGGCGAGACGGGAAACCGAAACAGAGAGTAGAGCGCCCCAGGAGAACATTAGCTCGGCGCGCAGACCCTTAATGTCTTCATCTGGAGCGCGAATAATGCCTTCATCTGGAGCGCGAAATTCTGCCTCAAATTCTGAATTTCGCCAAACTAACTCTCCCCTTCCATTTCCTATGCAGATATCCAAAACAAAGAAGAGCCCAGCAATGGATCAAGAGCTGCTAGAGCTATTCAGCAAGATGGAAGTCACAGTCCCACTCCTCGATGCAATCAAGCACATTCCCAAGTATGCTAAGTTCGTTAAGGATTTGTGCACTACTCGACGAGGAGGTCTTGAGCAAGTAAATCTCAACCCCAACATATCGGCCATTCTTCCATCCAAGGTAGCACCGAAATGTAAGGATCCAGGTATCTTTACAATTCCATGCACAATTAATAATGTTCAAGTGGATAATTGCATGTTGGATTTGGGTGCCTCGATTAATATCTTGCCTTATTCCTTATATGAAACATTGCGTATCGATCCTCTTAGACCCACTGATTTTACAATTCAAATGGCTAATAGATCGTGCACAAAGCCAGAGGGTCTTGTTGTTGATGTGCTAGTGCAGGTAGGAACACTTTCACTGGTTGCAGATTTTTATGTGGTCAAGATGGAGGATGAGAGAGGGTCTTCACCAATTTTGCTAGGGAGACCATTTATGGCAACCACGAAGATGAAAATTGATATACATACGGGTGATATCTCCATGGAGGTAGAAGGGGAAGTGATCAACTTTAATATTCATAAGCCTATGCAATTCTTACCTAACCTTCCAGGAATACAAGCCTTGGACACCATCGAAGATGCTACACTCGCACGATGTGGGGAGGACATATCGGAGCTAGACACCAAAGAGGGGCTGAACACTAAGGAGATTGCTGCTGGGCAATTAATCCATGACATCCCTAGGTATGATATCAATGCCATCAAATTGTGCAATAAAACTATCCTCGCCCCATCTGTTGTGCAGCCCCCGGATATTCAATTAAAGCCCTTGACGGAGCACCTGAAGCCTACCATTCCACCTGATATTCCACCCGATATCCTACATGATGAGGAGTTCCATTTGGCCGAACCGGCATGAGCTTAAATGGAAGGTATCGTCGAGCCAAAGACGTTAAACAAAGGCGCTTGCGGGAGGCAACCCGGTGCTTAATTTTAGAGTTTTAGTGTGAGTCTATTTAGTGTTTAAGAGAGTCATGCATGTTAGAAGTCATTAGAGTGTTTGAATTGCAATCTTTTGAGTTTTCGATCTCAGTGAGTCAAGCTCCTCCAAGCAACATTATTCTCCGCTCCAGCTTCACACTTTAGTAACTTAATGTCTTCTTGGGGCGCTCGATTTAATGTCTTCTTGGGGCGCAATTCTTTCTTATTTTTTTTATCTTCACTAGTTTAGCCATGTTAGTCGCTTAATTCTTGTGTGAATCTTGCATGAGCTTTCTTTCCTCACCCTAGATTATACCATGAGGACACGGTTGGATTCAAGTGTGGGCTGGGAAGTTAGTATGCATCCTATGTTCATCATGTGTGCCTTTGTTAGCTTGCATTAGTTAGTAGTAGAGCACGTTAGTTTTTTTTTTATGAGTTGCTGAGTTTGTGAGCATTTGCTGCCATGTGTATAAGAATTATGCTACTGAGTTGCTGCCGGATTAATGAGATGACACATGTGCTGTGATGTAAATGCTGATTTTATGAGATGACGCCTTCTCTTTGAAGTTTTGATATGTATGCTTTCTTTGAATTCCAAAATATTGTGATGCTTGCGCTTTAATGTTATATGTTCTTTTGAGCTGAGATATTTCAGGATGTGGAGTTGATAGAAATGTCCTAGAGGGACTTGGCATTCATTTGGAGGTTCAAAGGATTAGTCGCGTAGCGCACTGTATTTGTGGAGGTTGGCGCTTCGAGTTATGAGGGGTGATATTGACTCCATCATTGCAGTGTTATGCAGTGGTGGGATGGGAAAACAAACCGTCCTATCTCTAGTCCGAGTAACCGGGAATGGGTGGGTAACCCCTATCCTGCCTCGCGCTGAAAGGGTAATGATGAGAAAGAGCGGGACGCGTTCCTTATGCTGCCATTCGAAGGCTATGATTGGAACGGTTCAAATTGGAGAGCAAAGCTCAAAAAGGACAAGAAGCAAACATTTCACATTGGAAGCTCGTCAAAGAAAAATTAGATTTACAAGAAGTGAAAGAAAAGCAATTGAAAAAAAGAGCAAAGTCCAAAAGCAAGAAATATGTCCTACAAGAAAAGAAGAAAAGGTTGATCCTCTCATAACTCGGATTCATCATGTGCCAAAGAAAGCAAATTCAATTGTATGCGCGTGGCTATGAAGTTGAACCAAAGAGTGAAGTTAGGAGTCTAAAAAGGACTAACTCCTAGTCATCCATTAAATCCCTTCTCAAGCTTAAAGGTAACATGTACATTCTAGTTCTTGTTGATCACTATTTGAGAATGATGGTGAGCACGTATTGATTGACCGATTAGGGATGACTTCTCGAGTAATTTCAATGTTTATATCATGGCATGATAGGAATGATTTGAGTGCTTGCGTATCTTGTTGTTGTTCGGGGACGAACAAGAATAAGTGTGGGGTAGTTTGATGGAGCGTATTTATACGCTCCATTGAGTTGTTTATTCCCATAATATTATTACATTTTGTGTGAATCGATTACTCTTTTGTAGTGTTTTCGTATCGCAGGAATGTTCAAGATCGTATTGGAATTTATCGCATATTCGAAGCATTCATCCAAAATCAAGAAGTCAACAGCAGTCAAAGTCAACAGTAGTCAACTCTGCTGGTTCAATTGAAAATCAGATTTGGTTCAAGCACATGTGGTTCAACCCAAAAACCCTAAACCTAAGACATGGACAAATTAGGAAAAAAAACATTTCACTTCAACACTTCATTTTTGGACGGCACTATTCACGGGCTGTTCACGACCGTGGAGGAGCTCTAGAGAGAAGCTGCTGGAAAAGTCGCCGGAACTTACTGTTCACGGCCGGCCGGTTACTGTTCACTGTTACTGTTCACTGTACTGTTCACTGCTACTGTTCACGGCCGGATTATACTATTCACCGAATTTCATTTTAGTTCAGTTTTGTTCTACTTCAGTTTGTAGTTACTTAACCTAGTTTCTATTGTATTCCATGGATATGATGAGTAGCTAAGTCAATATTTCAGTTTGGGGTTTGCATTGCAATAGTTGGTTTGAGGTCAATGAATACATGATTTGAGCTATGGATTTGCTGCCCTTGTATGAATGAAACGAATGCTTTGATTGACAATTTAGTGCAGCTTAGCGGTGAGCTAGATTGATATCAATTGTGTTACACTTGACTTGATTGCATTGTTGGGGAGAACCTAGCGGTAGAACCGATTTTGTGGTGTTAGTTGAGTAACTATTGCACTTGTTCGAAAACCTAGCGGTTAAGAATAGGTAGAATTTGATTGTCGACATATCTTTAGCGGGAATGTTGGAATGAGGCAGAATTCATTAGTTTATGCATGTATTCGATCGATGATAACTAGTTGCATTGCACTCCCCGAACTGATTTTCTTTGAATTGATTTCCTCAGTTGTGTTCCTTTTTCTGTGACTTTCATTAGAACTCTGTCTTACTTGCTCTCTTTGGGTTCGACCTTGCTTACCGCTTGCTAGTGTGTTAACAGGAGTTACAAATACAAATTTGAGGCGCACGACGACGCGTTGTCACCAATTCAGAGCTGTGGTGCTTGTTGGTTGATCAAGGGCAGCCGCGGAAGAACTGACGGGTGTGTGGCTCGGTCAAGTGTCTAAGCGGTGGTTCTCGCTAGTGGCAGGTGGTCTCTGAGTGAGGGGGAGTATTCCAAAGTGTGCAGCGCTCATGGAATCATTCGATCGGCTCGGCTGAAGACTTTGGAGCGACGAGGACAATTGTGCTTCAGCTGTGTGTTACAGCAGTTGCTACAGCAACCCTGCCGAGTGAGTGTAGTTTAGAATAGGCTGAGTCTTGAGAAGTCTGTAGCTATTCTAGATTGACATTTGTAGAGGGTGTGCAGACACAAGTCAGAGCTTGTTCTGATTGTGTCAAGTGATCCACACAAAGGTTGAGTAGCATAGGTTGCGTGGAGTTGTAACCAAGTGTACTTGGAGACCTTCGTGGTTAGTGGATTGAGGACTGGAGAGTAGTCCTCCCCAGACGTAGGCAGTTGGCTGAACTGGGTGAACAAACTTCTGTCTTGTTCATTGTTTGCTGAGACAATTTCTGAGTGAACAAGAGTGTGCTGTAGCAACTGCTTGTTCACAAATCTGCCTAACTGAGACGCTGTGAATTTCAATTGGTATCAGAGCGGGAGCTCGACACACAGAGTAAAAGATCCTTCAGTGTCTCTGAAGTAGCCATGACAATGAAGGAAGGACAGAGCACAAGCAGACCTCCATTGTTGGAAGAAAGCAACTATGGATATTGGAAGGCTAGGATGAAAGCCTTTCTCAAGGCCATTGATGAGAAGACCTGGAGAGCAATAATGGTCCAGTGGTCTCCCCCAATTACCATGGATGAACAGGGAGTCACACGGATAAAGCCTGAAGAACAATGCACTGCTGAAGAGGGAGCTGCAGCAACTGGTAATTCAAAGGCCCTGAATGCAATTTTTGCTGCAGTTGATGCTAACAATTTCAGGTTGATATCGAATTGTCACATGGCCAAACAAGCGTGGGAAATTCTGCAAACTGCACATGAAGGAACTGATAGAGTGAAGCTGTTAAGACTCCAGATCATTGCTACACAGTTTGCGAATCTGAGAATGCTGGAAGAGGAGACTGTGACTGAGTTTAATGCTAAACTCCGTGATCTTGCAAATGAAGCCCATGCTCTTGGTGAACCCATCCCTGAAGAAAAGCTGATCCGAAAGGTTCTCAGATCGCTGCCCACAAGATTTGACATGAAAGTGACAGCCATTGAAGAAGCTCAAAATTTCAGATTTATGAGGCTTGAAGAGTTGATGGGGTCTCTCAAACAATTTGAGATGAAGCTGGTTAAAGAAAACATCACTGCTAAGGACAAGGATGTTGGACTAAAAGCTGAAGCAGAATCCAAGAAGCCAGTTCCAGAAGATCAGCTGAGTATGCTTGTTAAGAACCGTGGAATGCTCCTGAAGAACATGGAATCCAGAACCGGGAAAAGCTCTTCCTCGCGAAAACAATTCAGAAGGGGTAGTGAAAATAAAAGGAAAGGGAAGGAACCAGCTCAGGATGAAGATGAGAAGAAAGAAATGAAAAAGGGAGTCCAACGCTGGAACTGTGAAGGATATGGACATATTGAGGCTGACTATCCGAGCAAAACCTTCAAAAATTCAGAGAAAAAGAACAGCAAGTCTCTGACAGCAAAATGGAGTGACTCTGAGGATAGTGATGAAGAAAACTATGTTGTGCTAACCAGTGTGTCAGATTTCAATCTCAAACAACTAAAAATGGATGAAGTTCACTATGGGATTGAAGTATCTGAAAGTGAAGATGAAGAGGGCTCATCTGACAGTCTGATTGAGTATCTGGGGAAGATCCTGAAATAGTGTGAGGCAGCTCTTCAAACAAATCAAGCATTGACTGACAGAGTCAAGGTTCTGGAAGAAGAACGTAGAAAATTTCTCCTCACATCCAACAGTCAAGTAACCATTCTGAAAAGGGAAGACACAGGAAGACAAGTTATTGACACTGGTTCCTCACCAGCAACAGCCAAGGAAACTTACTATCAGAAAAATATCTTGGATGAAATTTTGTCTTATCAAAGACTTGGAAAAGGGAGAACGGGGCTTGGGTATACTGGTGAAGAAAATTCTAGAGGAACAGTTTTCATTAAAGCCTCAGATGCCATGATAGACGAAAAAATTAATACAAGAGAGATCCCGAAACCTGCAGGGAAAGTTGGAACTAGACAGGTGAACAAGAGGATGCTGCAGCACCTGGCACATCATCCTTCTAAAACAAAGAAAAAGGGTCAGAATAAAAGGAGTTCTTGCATAAGTATTGGGAATCAGAAGACTACCTCCAACCTGAAGCAACAGCACAGAACAGCCTCAGTTGAAAGAGGGGGACCAAAATCACAGAGAAGGATCTCCAGGACTGCTGAACCAGGGCATTGGATTGCTAAAGATAGGAGGAAATCACAGGTTATACAGGCGTGGAAACCCAAACATGACAAACTAAGAGATAGGAGCCTTGAGGGTCGGAAGAGGAGGAACTCTCGACAAACTCAGATATGGGTAAAGAAGTCACCATCAGAACCTGTCAAGGATCCGCCGAGCAAAAACTGTCTTCCGGAATGAATAGGTGAACTAGCTCGCATCTGCTATAGCAACCTGGTCTAAATAAGCTTGTTCATATGTTTTGGTTGCTAAAGATGGGAGAAGACACATGAGTGGCACGTGATCCAGAAGCTTCAAATTGAAAAAGAGAATAACGGGTAAATCAATTTCTAGGGCAAAGGTAAGTTGAAGGCGCTTCCCAAAAATCAGTGCTGATCATCCCCACTGTGCGTTCCTCAAATCTTCTACAACCCTGCAACAATGGTGAAGACTCGTGGTTTGAAGAAGAATCTGGCAGCAGACCGACAAGGAAGGTCTGAAAGAAGGACCAAGTCGCGCAATGAAGCCCCTGCTCAGCGACTGGATGTGGTGGTGTGGGAACCAGCACCTCTCCCTGTGTCGCACAGCGAGTGATAGAGCCTATTTATACACATTATTTAGATCCTAACCCTATGCTTGTTTGCATTATTTTGTGTACAAGATTACTGGTTTCCAGTGTTTTTGTATTTCAGGGCGAAACGAGAGCCTAAGTCGGATACGCGCTAACAGGCAGCTTTTAAGGAGCGCGTCACGCAGCCTGCGGAGCTAGCAGCGCAAATAGAGAAGTTGGCAGAGTCGACTACGATGCGCTAACCGATTGCGCTAACCAAGGTGCCGTGCGCCATGCGCAGATAGTGGTGTTTCCAAATCCTGACACGACCAGATTTGGAAGTTGCCAAGGATGAGCCTCTTGAGCAGTATATAAAGAGAGGAAGGACTAGGGTTTGATCATCAGCATCCATCATCATCACAGCACACGAGAGAGCAGGCAAACAGAAAAACACACGAGCTTGCTGCGAGGACCTGTGCTAGCCGACTGCACCAGCCGAGACACTGCAACCTGCACGCACCCGCTAGTTGCTGTTTCTTTGATACTTTAGATATTATTTACTGTTTCTATGATGTTTACTACTAGCATGTCTAGCTAAACGCTTAGTATCGGTTGGGCATGAATCTATGAGTATTTCCTTTGAGACTTGCGCTTAATGCATAGCTTGTTTGCTTATATTAATTCTGTGCACACTGTTGACAGCTAGTTGCATGAGTAGGGGAAGCCTTGAACCGCAATCTTACTCTTGTTGCTTGTTTGTTATATGTTAAACTAGTTGAATAGCCTGACGGTGACGACTAGGAGTAACGCGCTAGGATAATCAGTTGCTACTGTGACAGGATTCGCAGCTGCTTAGGCTAGTCTTAAGAATTAATAGCTCATGAACTTTGATCGGAACATGCGCACTTGTTAGGAAGCCTTGATCGGACACTAACATTAGCAAACCAAACTGTAGACATTTAGAGTCGATGATAAGGAATACACTCATAGAGGATTGTCTGTGCCGATACTTCTCATAGTCATAGTACTTAATCTCTACTGCCTGCGCACGTCTAGTGCAATTCCTGCGTTTACTACTGTTTACTCGCGCATTGCGCAAACCAATCACTCATACCCCCAGTTTTCATAAGTGCAGGATACTAGTTAAAGCTAATCTACTTGCTCCCTGTGGATTCGACCTTGACTTAACCGCTGTACTAAGTGGAAGAGGAAGGAATTAATTTGAACGCGCACAACGACGCGCGCATCAAATTTTGGCGCCGTTGCCGGGGAGCAACACAGATAAGCTTTAATTAGCTTAAGATTTCTTTTATAATAGTTAGTCATTTCGGTTTGTTTTATTTTCGTTGTTGTTTCTGACAGCGCGCAATCACCATTGGCCTGCGCAACCTTGAAACAGTTGCGCTGTGCAGATTCTAGTTGCGCACTGACAGACGCAACAGCTTAGTTATCTTTTAATTTCGTTTTCTTTGAGATTTAGAACAGGTCATGGAGGATAACAGTGTCGTTGGGGACAACTTAGGGGACAGAACCCCAGAGGAAGCGAGAGCACATAACCGCGCAGCCCTGTTCAGAGAGGAAGTGTAGCGCGAGGTTGAAGCAAGGATGGCCGCTGAACTGTATAATGCGCCACCCGCGCGACAAGCCGCGCGACGCAGAACAGTGCGCGAAATGTCAGCCCCACTCATGGTTACCCAGCCATGGTGCATAGTGCTTCCACCAGACGGTCATTTTGAGCTAAGGAGCTCGCTCATTCATCACATGCCCAAGTTCCACGGGATGAACAATGAGAATCCAGTCAAGCATGTGCGTGAGTTCCTAGTCATTTGCGAGAACATGAAGGCCGAAGGGGAGAGCGACGAAGCGCTGAAGATGAAAGCGTTCCCATTCTCATTGTGTGACACGGCCAGGCATTGGCTAATGAACTTACCAGCAGGATCAATTCACACATGGGAGCAGCTGCAGAAGAAGTTCCTGGACAAGTTCTACCCAGCAGCAAAGATCGCGCTACTCAGGAGAGAGCTGGCCGCACCTAGGCAGGGCGCAGGAGAGTCGCTGTCAGAGTATTACGAGCGTTTCAGTGAGCTAGAGGCCAACTGCTGCAATCACGGCCTGCCCCAGAATGTGCTGATAGAGAATTTCCTGAATGGATTGTTGCCCATGGAGCTGAGATTATTGAACGCATGCGCAGGAGGTGACATTTGCAACATGTACCCAGAGGACGCGTGGCAGCTGATATAAGACTCTGCTGGACAGGTAAGACATCAGCTAACACTTGAAAATAGTCATGCTCGTTCTGTGCATCAGGTAAAAACAAGCGCTGAGATCAAGGAAATGAAGGCCATGCTGCAGAAGTTGATGAGTGCGCAAGGCGCACAACCAGTTGCGCCAAAGGTATGCGAGTTCTGCAATTCCACTGAGCATAAAACGGACGCATGTCCCACGCTGTTTGAGGAATCAGGAGATGTCAATGCTCTTGGAGGATGGGATAATAGAGGGCTACAGAGGCAGAATCAGCCGCGTTTTGGACTAGCCGCAAATGGGTTCAGATGGAAAAATGAAAACAATTTCCAGAGGCAGTCCACGGATCAGCGCGCACCACAGCAGACGCAACAAGCTGCGCCCTACAATCCACCGCATTGCCGCACTGACACACCAGCGCAGAGCAACCAGCAACCAAGGCGATCCTTAGAAGATATCGTGGGGCAGCTAGCAGACACAGTGCGCAAAAATGATGAGAAATATGTCAAGAAGTTCGCGTCCATTGAGAAGCAGCTATCACAGATCGCTACCACGGTGTATGAGCTGAAAAAGAGCGATGGCAACTTGCCTTCGCAAGTGATTCAGAACCCCAAGGGAGGAGTCAATGCTGTGACACTGAGGACTGGGCGCACGATAGGAACAGAGCAGACCACGAAGGCGCCCGCGCAACCAGTTGCGCAAGTCCGGAACCAACAGAGCAGAATGCGCAACCAGAAGCGCCAGCCACAAGCCAGCAGGGCGAAGCGCCAGGTATAACACAATTAAAAGACAAGGGCACGAATCGTACTAACATACCTGCACCCTTCCCTGTACAGGCACCATCGGCTAGGAAGGAAGCACTTGATAAGGAGCTCTACGAGTTATTGAGTAAGGTGGAAATAAACATTCCCCTTATTGAGGCAGTTCGGCAAATCCCTAGGTACGCCAAATTTCTAAAGGAGATGTGCACAAACAAGAGGAGCAAAGGCCAGTGCGCACAGGTAATGCTCAATGCACAGGCCTCAGCAGTCGTGCAACATAAGGTACCACCTAAATGCCGAGACCCAGGTACGTTCACCATTCCATGCACTTTAGGTAATACCACAGTGAGCAATTGCATGATTGACTTAGGCGCATCTATAAATGTGCTATCCAATTCCCTATATGCGTCATTGCGCCTTGGACCACTAAAGCCTGCAGGTCTCACCATTCAGCTAGCAGATCGGTCGTGCAAGCAACCTACGGGTATGATCGAGGACGTTCTAGTTCGAGTAGGAGAGCTGGTGTTCCCAGCAGACTTCTATGTCCAAGAAATGGAGGGTAAGTCGAGCACAAGCAGTGCGCAGATCCTACTGGGCAGACCATTTCTGATGACCGCGCGCACAAAGATAGACGTGTGGAGGGGCACGCTTTCCATGGAGGTTGATGGCGAAGAAATTCATTTCAACATATTCAAGGGGATGCAGCACCCTCATGAAGACGCCACAGTGCACGCAATGGACAGCATAGACGACTTGGTCGCAGATGCGCAATGTGCGAGCGCAGCCGAAGATCCCATAACACTGGCACAGGCAGAGTTGGAGGCGCAGGAGGAGGAGCTGAGCAGTGCTGAACCAGAACCCAGACATGTACAAGCCATAGTTAAAGTCTGCACTGCTAATAAAATCTTGCCATCTATTAAACAGGCACCCAAGGTCGAGCTGAAGCAACTCCCAGAGCACCTGAAATACATATTCTTGGGAAATGAAGACACTCTGCCAATGATCATCAAGAAAGGATTAGAAGAGGATCAGGAGGCGAGATTACAGCTGGTGCTGCGCAAGAACCAGCGCGCTATAGGATGGACACTTGCTGATCTGCGCGGAGTGAGCCCGGACGTATGCATGCATAGGATTCTGTTGGAAGATGGTGCCAAACCATCCAGGGAGGCTCAGCGCAGATTGAACCCGAATATGATGGAGGTGGTGCAGAAGGAGATCCTGAAGTTGCTTGACGCAGGAGTCATTTACCCCATTTCAGACAGCAAGTGGGTAAGTCCAGTGCACGTTGTGCCGAAAAAAGGAGGAATCACAGTAGAAGAGAATGCGCAGGGCGAGCTAGTTCCCAAGCGCATACAAACTGGATGGCGCATGTGCATCTACTACAGGAAGCTTAACGCAGTCACGCGCAAGGACCATTTCCCGCTACCCTTTATGGATCAGATGCTAGACCGATTGGCAGGTAAGCCCTACTTTTGTTTCTTGGACGGATACTCAGGGTACAATCAGATACCCATAGCTGCGGAAGATCAAGAGAAGACCACATTTACTTGCCCATTCGGTACGTTTGCTTTCGGCGCATGTCATTTGGGCTGTGTAACGCCTTGTCATGAGCATTTTTTGTGATATGATTGGTATATGCATAGAAGTGTTCATGGATGATTTTACTGTATACGGAGGTACCTTTGACGCATGCTTAACACATCTTGATAAGGTCTTAGCGCGCTGCATTTCAAAGAACCTAGTGCTCAATTATGAAAAATGTCATTTCATGGTATCACATGGTGTAGTACTAGGACATATTATCTCGCAGGAGGGGATCAAGGTAGATAAAGCTAAAATTGATCTTATTTCCAATCTACCTTATGCCACTAGCGTGCGCGATGTGAAATCATTCCTTGGGCATGCCGGGTTTTACAGGCGCTTCATAAAAGATTTCTCTAAAATTTGTATACCCCTGTCTAACCTCTTGCAAAAGGATGTGCATTTCGAATTTACTGATGAGTGCAGGGCCGCATTTGATAAGCTAAAGGAGGCGCTGACAAGTGCGCCAGTGATGCGCGCACCAGACTGGAGCCTGCCTTTTGAACTTATGTGCGACGCAAATGATTATGCAGTAGGTGCAGTCTTGGGACAGTGAGTGGACAAGAAGCCGCACGCCATTTATTATGCATCGCGCACACTGGACGCTGCGCAGAGGAACTACACTACCACGGAGAAGGAACTTCTGGCAATTGTGTTTGCGCTGGAGAAGTTCCGTGCATATGTTCTTGGCGCCAGAGTCATCGTCTACACAGACCACGCAGCAATCCGCTACCTAATGTCCAAGAAGGAAACTAAGCCGCGCCTGATGCGCTGGGTGCTCCTACTTCAGGAATTCGACTTGGAGATCAAGGATAAGAAGGGCACGGAGAACACAGTCGCGGACCACTTGAGCAGGATCGTGAAAGCGGAGGAGCCAGGGCAGATCACGGAGACGTTCCCTGACGAGCTTCTGATGGCGCTGACAGGTAAGGTACCATGGTATGCGCACATTGTGAAACTAATATCTTTTGCAGGTACGGGGTGCCTAAGGCAGTCATCAGTGACCAGGGAACGCACTTTTGCAACAGGATTGTGGCGCAAGTTTTCAAACATTATGGAGTGCGCCACAAGACGTCCACTGCCTATCATCCTCAGACAAATGGACAGGCCGAGGTTTCCAACAGAGAGATCAAGCGCATCCTAGAAAAGACTGTCAGACCTTCGCGCAAAGATTGGACCGTACCGCGCATAAGACACCCATCGGGACTTCACCATTCCGGTTGGTCTACGGAAAAGCATGCCACTTGCCAATGGAGCTAGAGCACAAAGCATATTGGGCCTTACGCAATTGCAACCTGAACCTAGACGAGGCCAGAAAGGAGCGCGCATTTGAGCTCAGCGAATTAGAAGAGCTGCGCCTGGATGCCTATGAGGGACTGCGCGATTACAAGGAGCGGACAAAGGCGTTTCATGACAAGCATATCCTCAGACGCTCTTTCACGCCAGGAGACCAGGTATTATTGTTCTCATCACGCCTGAAGCTCATGCCTGGAAAGCTGCGCAGCAAATGGACAGGACCGTACACAGTCACCAAGGTTTTCCCCTACGGAACAATCGAGTTTGAAAACGAGCACCGGCATCGTTTTCAGGTGAATGGGCAGAGAGTCAAACGGTATCTCGGGGAACCTTGGGATGGTGCAACGCGTGACATTGAGTTGGCAGAACCAGAAATAACAGATGCGCCAGCTGACGCGCCAGAGGCACCACCGGATGCACCGGAGGGAGAACTGGAGACTATTGCTCACATTTCTTCTTCCTCTTCATCCACCCTCGTTACTGCAGATTTCTCACATATTATCCATGCTGACTTCCCTTTTTATTCTTTGTGTAGGATCAAGGAGAACACAGCGCCTGCACAAGCGCAGGATCACTCAGGAGCAAGGGTGGGGGGGGGTCGCTGACACACATTTTGGCGCGTAACGAGGTACAGTCGAGCCAACGACGTTAAACAAAGGCACTTGTCAGGAGGTAACCCGACTCGTTTTACCTTTACATGTTTTTCTTTTAGTTCTTCTAGTGTTTTTTTAGTTAGTTTAGGACTTGTCATTTTTAGTCGAGCAGCAGTGCGCAGGACCTCTGCGCCAGCCAGAGGGGTATATAAGGGCAGGACTTAGAATTTTTTTCAGCACTTCTCTCATTCGACCGTTGCCAGCTGCTCCCGCCTCCCGTTTCCACCAGCCGTTCAGAGCTTCCAGTTAGAGAGATTTGCAGAGCACTCAGTCGCAATACCCTCAGGTAACCTCTCCCCCCGATCTGAGAGGATTTTATTAGGGTTTGTACGATGGAGGAGTGCATTAGGGTTTTGAAATCGCACCAAGCTAGAGTGCACCGACTGGATTGCTGTTTAGTGGGTTGTGTAGGCGAGCAGTAAGCGCTCAGTTGGTGAGAGTTTCAGCGCATTCGGAGCAGTTTGGATTTTTCTGGGTTTTGAGAAGTGTTGACCAGCGTTGACCAGAGAACCGAGCGCAGTATGAGGCCCGCCGAGGACCAAGAGACCCCTACCGACTTCGCCTACAAGTATGCGGCGTTTATGAGCCTGGAAATGTACGGGACCCCGTACATTAGCCGAGAATTCCTGCGCGAGGTCGGACTGGAGGACCTCGTTGATATCTATTGCGTGTGATGATGCAGTGTGGCAGTGTTTGACAAAACAAGCACAAGTGAACAAGCGGCTACTATAGCACGAGCTGGTTCAGGAAGCTGTAGCATCTGGTCTAATCTTTGCTGTCTTTTGGGACAGGAGCACTTCTTCCATTGCTTTATTGTATTTTCTTTCTAATTGATCAGCCTGTTCTATCAATCTTGAGATAACACTCAAAAGTTTCTTTTTCTCATCATTTAACTCAGACACTCTTGCAATCAACCCCTCATTCACCTTCACTACTTTCAGACACTTGTCGATCATTTGTCTATAGTGTTGAGCCAAATACTCCTCGATGACTCTGTTACTACTATTATACCATTCTTGTGACTGGATTGAACATCGTCTATCGGCCATTGATGGCTACATATGTTGAGCAAACGGCTTTGACACCTATTGAAATTTGACTGCGTTGCTACTGCGGAGTTATAGCTTCTGCTGAAGCACTCTTTGTATCTTTCTGCTGAATTACTCTACTGCCAGAATAAGAAAGACACTGTGTTTATTCATCCAGTTCGGCAACCTACCTACGTCTGGGGAGGATGCTCCGATCCTCAAGATTCCACTATCTCAGTTCGAAATATAAGGACTCACACCTCTACTTCTCACCTAGCTAAAACCTAATGCTCAGTCTAATCACCTAGACTAGCTTGCAATCTGATCCCACAAACCCTCTTCGTGCAATCTACACACTGTCAATAATAAATAGCTACAGCCTTGAGTCACATATTTAGCCTATTCTATTACAATATGTAGCTCACGGAATGCTTCAACACACTCTTCACTAGAGTAGATGTATCTTCAGTCGGGGAAACTCCAAGTGCTCCCGCCAAGCAGTCGGACAATGTGAGTTCTTCAAACTCAGCCTAAGCTCCCCCTCAATCAATGACTCACTCCGACACTACTGGGTAGCTACGATCAGTTGAACTCCGGACCATTCCTGAATCAAACTCCATGAGTTCTGATTCCATCTGCACATAACACAAGTCTTCAACTCAATGTATAAACCCTGATACGGTGATTGATCTCTGTGTTTTTGCTTTGATCGTGTGTTCTGTGCTGCGTCCCCGCCCTCCTTTTCAAGCGCACCAGCACAACAGATCATTATCATAATCTTCTTCTAGATTCTAGCAAGTTTGTTGAAGATTCCGTTGCCAAATATTGATTCTTGGATTTTTATCTTCTTTGACCGCGTGCTGGCGTTTGCTGAACTTTTGATGACATCTGCATAACTCTCTTAGCTTCCCTGATGCAAGTTGGATCATGCCGGACCCTCACTGTGCAACGCCTGGTTGATCGGGCATTCTGCTCTAGCTCTGGATCATCATGAAGGGCTGAAGACTCTGTCTCTTCATAGTTGTCTCTTGCCTGTTCTTCAAAAAGTGTCTTAGCTTCAAATCTTCAAGGATTGCTGAAGCAGACTCTGGTTCTTTGTTGTTATTGTTTTGTCAGTCTTCAGATTGTGCTCGAGCCACCAATCTTCAGGGAGTGCTTTAGCAGTTTTGTCAACGATGTCATACCCTCAACACATACTGTCGGGCTGATTCCCTTGATGTCAGCAATAGTCTAGCCAATAGCTTCCTTGTGTTGTCCTAGTACTACAGCTAAGCAAACCTTCTGGTCTACGTCCAAGTCCTTCTTGATTATCACAGGTAGCGTCTCATTTTTTGAAGAAAATTATTATGTTCTGGTAGTGGTTTGAGCTCAACCTTCGGTGCCTGTACGCTAGATGGAACTAATTTAGAATGACTAGACAATGTTGCATGGTTGGCCTCATACCTTAGTGTCAACGGTGGGGAAACTCTGAGTTTGATGATCTCATCTCTAACATCATGAATGAGACCCACGGTATCTCTCTATGAATCGATGGCTTTTGTGAAAACCAGCTCAAGCACGTCCTCTCCATCACATATATCAGTGTTCTATGCCAAATAGTCTATGACACCTACCACATGCACTTCAGTACCAACTGTCGGTTGTTTTTCATGGCCTTGTAAATGTTGAAAAGAATGATTTCGCCCTCGACTTCCATACACATGGTGCCACGGTACATATCGATCTTTGTATGCGTAGTCATCATGAACGGGCGTCCAAGCAAGACCGGAGGTGAGTCTCCGAAAAATCTGTAGGGAATACAAAAAGCCCCATCTGTATCAACACGTCCTCGATGACACCTTCAGAATAAGTACGCAACCGATCGGGTAACTGAATGGTCAAACCTGCAGGCTTTAGAAGACAGATATGCAAAAGTACTATACAGGGAGTATGGTAAAACATTTATCGTAGCACCAAAATCAAGCATACAATTCTCAATTCGAGTCTTACCAATTGTGCATGGAATTGTAAATGTACCTGGATCTTTGCATTTGGGCGGTACCTTACGTTGGATAGCAGCTGAAACTGTCTCTCCATAGAGGATCTGCTTTGTATCTGAAGAACGTTGACGATTTTTCTTTAAGGAATTTCGCAGTACCATGAAATTTTCTTGATGGCATTTAGCAGTGGAATGTTGATCTCCACCTTGCTGAAAAGTTCCCAGACACTTTGTCGACCATCGTCTTCCTAGATTTGGTGACCTACGAAGGAAAAGGTTATGGAATATCAGTATGACGTTCATTATTGTTGTGATTATGAATTTTCACATTGAGTTCTTCATTTGGCTACTTGGGTTGCTCTCTGCCCGAATCCTTGATCGCCTCTTTGTGATTTCCCGCGATCGATGCCTTTTCGGTTTCCACGATTGCAGTTATATCATCTTCACTCTTGGGATTGGGCAGATCAGTGGGGTCGTTCTGCTCTGCATTTCTTCATACTGTCCTTCCATTACGCAGTGTGACTGCATTCACTCCTCCCTTCGGATTAGGCAGCGTCTGAGACGGCAATCTCCCTTGTGAGTCACGCATTTCAAACACAGCACTTGCGATCTGGGACAACGTCATCTTGATATCCGTCAAGTGATCATCATGTTTCTTGACCGTATTACTGAGTTCTCGTACTGTCTCCGTTACATTTGAATTATCTTGTCTGTTATACTGATTGTGTTGGCGATACGGTGGTCTGTATGGTTGTCCTGATTGTTGTCTTGATTTGTTGCTTTCCAGACGACTAGCTATTGTCTCTCTTGAAAAAGTCTGCTAGTTGCTTCGCCAATTTCCCTCAGGCTTCTTTTGTTGCTGTGAAGGTATGTGGCATCATTGACAAACTCCTACAAAGTGAACTAGAGCCTGCTACAGCAAGTATGGAAAGAAAACAGCTGATGAAGAGCATTCCAGAGTGAGCAAACTCAGTAAGTGGCGCTCCAGCTGAAGACATTAAGTGGCGCTCCAGATGAAGACATTAAGTGGCTAATGTCTTCACGAGGCGCGCGACCTAATGTTGCCTTGGGGAGCTCGAAATTCTGAAAGAGAGCATGAAGACATCAGCTTGTGCAATCTGGGCAGAGTGACTATCTCTGGAGCTAAAGTGGAGTAAGCAAGTGCTACAGCAATCTCTGGAGCAGAAGTTCAGTAGTAGATGCTGGAGCTAAAATGCGGTAGCACAAATTCAAAGCTTTCTCGAAGATTGCATTCAATCAACAAATCAGTGGACCGAAGGGCTTTCGGAAAGAGCTGAATATTCAGGAGAATATTTCTGGAGTGTCTCTCAAGAACAAGGGCAGATTTGTTGAATGAAGATTTGATTGGAAAATCAAAACCTCTATAAATTGGAGGATCTTCCTTAGAATTGATGGGATTGTTTCCTAATGCATTTAGGAAATTCCAGCAACAGCAAACAGCTACAGCACAAGTGAACAAGGAGTTGTTGCAGCTCAAACAATCAAGCTGGCAGCAGAAGTGAACTAGCAGCAACTACAGCAGGGGATGCTGCAGCAGGTGCTGGTTCAAGTGCTGTATCAACTGTCCAAGTAGCAGTTTTGTGCTGGGTGCGATATTAAGGTATGGCAGCTTTGTGAAAGCTCTTAGAAGAATTTCTAAAATACTAAAGAGCATATTCCAGCAAGGTTTGCTAGTCAGAGAAGGAGATTTGCATTGAGGATATTAATCAAATCTAATCTCCTAGATTTTAGGAGATAATTGATCTTGTGGGTCAATTGCCTAAACCTGGAAATTGCTTAAAGTGGTGTGGGTATTTAAGCAGAAGGTTTGAGGGCTGAAGAGGGGGATCGAAGCTGAGTGATACACGAGAGTAGACACAGATTTTAGAGAGAGGATTTTCTGGGTGCTACGGACGTTGTTCTTCGATCAAACACACACGGGCAGAGCGTTGAGCGCAGAGCTGTGGTGAGCATTGCAGAAGAGAATCAGGTCTTGCAAAGACTGATTCGTGCATTGATCTGGAAGCCAATTCAGAGCTGTGGAGCTTGTTGGTTGATCAAAGGCAGCCGCGGAAGAACTGACGGGTGGAAGGCTCGGTGGAGGTTCGTGCGGAAGAACTCACTAGTGACAGGTGGTCACTGAGTGAGGGGGAGTTACTCAGAGTGTGCAGCGCTCTTGGAGTGGTTCGATCGGCTCGGCAGAAGGCCTTGGAGCGATGCGGACAGTGTGCTTCAGCTGTGTGTTACAGCTGTTGCTGCAGCAACCCTGCTGAGTAGTGTATGATAGAATAGGCTGAGTTCTTTGAGAGGATTGTAGCTATTCTAGACTGACATATTGTAGAGGGTGTGTTGGCACAAATCAGAGCTTGTTCTGATTGTGCTGAGTGGTCAACAAGAGGTTAAGTAGCATAGGTTGCGTGCGTTGTAACCTAGTGTACTTGGAACCTTCGGTTGAGTGGATTGAGGACTGGAGAATAGTCCTCCCCAGACGTAGGCAGATTGGCCGAACTGGGTGAACAAACTTGTGCATTGTTTGTTGCTTGCTGAGATTAATTCTAGTGAACAAGAGTGTGCTCCAGCAACTGCTTGTTCACAAATCTGCCGAATTGAGACACTGTGAAATTTCAGTTGCCATCCTTCGTTGGAGTTTGGGTACCCTCCATTAGCATTGACTTCTTCCTCCTCTGGTGGTTCTGAACATGAATTTGTGATGTGGTTCACTGATGAACATACACCGCACTTCCTATGCAGTTTTGCCTGAGTGACTACCAGCTCATTTACTTCCTGTAAATCAGCAGAGGTCTCAATGTTAGAAACATGTTTAGAATTTAAATCAGTATCATGATACCTGGCATTTTCTGCAACATCATATATTAATTCCCACACTTCCTCAGGGAACAGGTTCATTATTAAACCTCTAGCTGAATAGTTCAGCATCTTCTTCTGAAATGGCATCATCCCATCTAAGAAATGCTCAATGAGTAAACTTTGTGGCACACCCAAGTTATGGCAGCTTTATTCCAAATGTTTGAACCATTCGAGGTACTCATGGAGCGGCTCTCCACGCCGTTGGCTTATGCCTTCAAGGTCCTTCCAAATCATCGAAGCTTTTGGAAGGTGAAAAGTATTTATTCAAGAACTTGCGCTGCATTTGTTCCCAAGAAAGCATTGAACCTGCAGGTAAAGTCATTAGCCATGATTTAGCAGAGTCACTAAGTGAAAAGGGAAAAGCCGTTAATTTATAAGTTTCTATGGCGACTCCGTTAGGTTTCATCATAGTGCAAATGATGTGGAACTCCTTCAAATGTTGGGTAGGTTTCTCTCCCTCCATTCCGGAAATTTCGACAGATGATGTACCACCCCACTCTTGAGTTCGAACGTATTCTCTTATGGGTCAATTCGGATGCATCATGGTTGGGTTACGAATGTTGGTGCAGACATCTCCCTCATCGTCTGTCTTTCTCTTATTTCTTCTTCTAGATGGGGGACATTAACTAGATTCTGATTACGAGGCTACCTCCTCCGCTGTGGCATTGGTGGTTCTCGCAATTGTCCTCCTACATCACTCTCTTCATCAATATTATCGTTTCTCGGTATCAAAGCAGCATTGTTAGCCATGATGACTAAGAGAAATATCCGTGAAATAAAACAAATTAAAAATTACTAGATGTAAACTAATACAATATTGCGGTTTGACAAATCCCGCGACCTTAGTAGGATTCGAAACCGCGACCTTAGTCAAAAAAAGATTGATCGCGGGTTCTCTGAAATGTACTTCCCTCGCGGTTTTGTCAGGGCCGAAAAAATAGTAAAATGAAATAAATGAAAAGAAAAAGAACTTCTCTTTGTTATCAAGCAACGACGCCAAAATTTAACCGCCCGTCGTTGTACGCGACAAATTTATTATTTTGAGTCCTTCTCGACATGTAGAACAATGGCAAGCAGGGTCAATCCACATGGAACTGAAAAAAGGAAGTACTTTGGAAATGGTTAGAACAATGGGGGTTGTCACAGGAAAAGGGTCATAGTCACTAGAAATAATGCAGCGAGTAAAAGAACAAGAGTTTTCTAATAGATGACGAAGATCGATTGAGACCAATCACTTGTAATTATTTTATCGTTGGCACTAATAATCAATCATGTATTCATGCATCCTATTCCGGCAAAGGTAATGAAATTCGCAGCATCTCTTGACAGACAGATTTATGAACAAGCAGTTGCTGCAGCACACTCTTGTTCACTCGGAAATTGTCTCAGCAAAACAATGAACAAGACAGAAGTTTGTTCACCCAGTTCGGCCAACTGCCTACGTCTGGGGAGGACTATTCTCCAGTCCTCAATCGACTAATCACAAAGGTCTCCAAATACACTCGGTTACAACTCCACGCAACCTATGCTACTCAACCTTGTGTGGATCACCGGACACAGTCAGAACAGCCTCTGACTCTTGTCTGCACACCCTCTACAAATGTCAATCTAGAATAGCTACTGTCTCCTCGAAACTCAGCCTATTCTAAACTACACTCAACTATGCAGGGTTGCTGCAGCACCTGCTGTAGCACACAGCTGATGCACAATTGTCCGCGTCGCTCCAAGGCCTTCTGCCGAGCCGATCGAACGATTCCACGAGCGCTGCACACTCTGGAATACTCCCCGTCACTCAGTGACCTCCTGCCACTAGCGAGAACTGCCGCTTAGACACTCGACCGAGCCACACACCTGTCAGTTCTTCCGTGGGCTTCCTTGATCAACCAACAAGCACCACTGCTCTGAATTGGCTTCCAGATCAAGCTCAGATCAGACTACGCAAGTCCTGATCTCCTTCTGTTTCTGTCAGCACAGCTCTGCGCTCACGCTCTGCTTTCGGATGATGATAAAAGAACTCGTCGCACACCAAAATTGCTCTCTCTAAATTCTGTGTATGCACTCGTGTATCACTCAGCTTCGATCAACCTTTTTGCTCTGACGTGTTCTACCTTAAGTAGCAACGCCCACTTTAATCAAGGACAGAATTTAGCAATGTCCCAAAAAGAAACAATTATCTCCTAATTTTTAGGAGATTAGATTTGATTTGATCTCCAAAACAAATCTCCTTCTCTACCTAGGAGTTCCCCACTGGAATATTCTCCGCAGCACTTTAAGAAATTCTTCTGATGCTCTCTGCAGGGCTGCCAGGCCTTCTAGCCAAGCCCGGGTTGCTGCTGCTACTCGGACAGATGTTGCAGCAACTTGAACAAGCTCCTGCTATAGCATCCCCTGCTGTAGCTGCTCCTTGTTCACTTGTGCTGGTTTTGTCAAACACTGCCATTCTGCATCATCAATCTCCCCCTTGGCATTTTGACAAAACCCTAGGAAGGATTTCAATACATAATAACTTTTCTTTCGGTAACCTAAACTCCCCTTATTCTCCTCCCCCTTTTTGGAATAAATGACAAGGGGGTGCTCCTGGCTGCCCTAGGGAGGCAATACACAGAGCCCCAGAGAGGCTCTTAGGTCTTCAAACCGGACTGCATCCAGAGCTTTTGTGAAGATATCAGCAAGCCGTTTGGCCGACACCACATGTTGTAGCGCAATGATATTCTTTTCCACTAGATCACGGATGAAGTGATGATGAATATCAATGTGCTTGGTTCTGCTGTGCTGAACCGGATTCATAGAGATGCTGATAGCCCTCGTGTTGTCACAGTAGAGAGTCATTTCATCTTGATCAAGACCATACTCACTCAGCATTTGCTTCATCCACAACATTTGAGCATAGCAGCTCCCGGCAGCTATGTATTCAGCCTCTGCTGTGGATAACGAAATGCTGTTTTGCTTTCTGCTGAACTAGGACACCAGGTTATTTCCTAGGAAGAAGCATCCTCCAGAAGTGCTCTTCCTGTCCTCTGAGCATCCTGCCCAGTCCGCATCACTATATCCCACCAGATTAGCATTTGTGTCCTTAGTATACCATAAGCCATAGTTCACAGTTCCTCCAACATATCGAATTATTCGCTTGACCAACTGCAAGTGACTATCTTTGGGACACGCTTGAAATCTAGCACAGACTCCTACTGCAAAGGAAATGTCGGGGCGGCAGGCAGTCAGGTACAGTAAGCTCCCAATCATGCTTCTGTAGATTGTCTGATTCACTTCCACTCCATGTTCATCTTTGATGGCTTTGACATGAATGGCAGCAGGGGTTCATTTGTGACTGGCCTTATCTAGCTGAAATTTTTGCACAAGATTCTTGCTGTATTTGCTTTGTGCAATAAAGATGCCATCTTCTTTCTGGGTAATCTCCAGACCAAGGAAATAGGACAGTTCTCCGACCATGCTCATTTGGAATTCCTGCTGCATGTGATCCACAAACTGCTTCACCAGGTGCTGACACTTCGATCCGAAGACAATGTCATCCACATAAATTTGTGCAATGATCACATTTGACTTGGTTCTTTTGGCAAATAGAGTTTTGTCAGCTCCACCTCGTTTGTAGCCATGTTGTTCCAGAAATACTGTCAGCCTCTCATACCATGCCCGAGGAGCCTGTTTAAGTCCGTATAGGGCTTTCTTCAACTTGTATACATGCTCTGGGTGATGAGGATCTTCAAAACCTTTTGGCTGAGTAACATATACTTCTTCAGAGAGGTCTCCGTTCAGGAACGCACTTTTGACATCCATTTGATACAGTTTGAACCCTAGGAAACAAGACATAGCTAGAAGGAGTCTGATGGCCTCCAGACGAGCAACTGGAGCAAACGTTTCTTCGAAATCTAGGCCCTCAATTTGAGAGTATCCTTGAGCAACCAGTCTGGCTTTATTTCTTGTGATGTTTCCCTTTTCATCAGTTTTGTTTTTGAAGATCTACTTGGTGCCTATAATATTCACTCCATTGGGTCTGTCCACCAGGTCCCAAACATCGTGTCTTTCGAACTCAGCAAGTTCTTCCTGCATATCTATCATCTAGAATTCATCACTCATGGCTTCCTTGAAGCTCTTAGGTTCCATACTCGACAGAAAGCAGGTATTGAGATAAGCATTGCTTCTGGTTCTTCTTCTATCTGCCGGGTCTCCAATCACATTAGGGGATGATTCTTCTGAATCTTCTTCGGAGGCTGCCTTGATGGTGGGTCAGGAGCCTCATTATTCAGATCTTCAGACATGCTTTCTAATTGTTCATCTGGATTTTCTGCTTCAGCACTTGGTGTAGCATCTTCTGGAGCCACAGCTTGTTCACTTCTGTTCTGACTGGCAGGCACCTCTTCAGAGTCAGAGTCTTCATCATCTGTATCAGTGGCAGGAACTTCTTCAGCATCATTGACTACTACATTTATGGATTCCATTACTGTATTTGTCCGCTTGTTATAGACTCGATAAGCCCTGCTGTTCATCGAATAACCCAAGAACACTCCAGGATCACTCTTTGGGTCAAGCTTCTTTCTATACTCCCGATCTCTCAGAATGAAGCAGTCACTTCCAAAGATGTGGAAATATTTGACTGTGGGATTCTTCTAATTCCAGAGCTCATAGCAGGTCTGGTTGGTTCCTCTCCGTAAGGTGACTCTGTTAATGATGTAACATGCGGTGTTCATGGCCTCTGCCCAAAATCTCAGGGGAACCCTCTTAGAATGAATCATGACTGTGGCCATTTCTTGAATTGTCCGATTCTTTCGTTCCGCTACTCCATTTTGCTGAGGGGTGATGGGAGAAGAATACTGATGTGAGATACCCCTTTGACGACAGAAATCATCCACAGTTTCTGAAATTTGCAGTGTCTCAGTCAGACAGATTTGTGAACAAGCAGTTGCTGCAGCACACTCTTGTTCACTTGGAAATTGTCTCAGCAAACAATGAACATGACAGAAGTTTGTTCACCCAGTTCGGCCAACTGCCTACGTCTGGGGAGGACTATTCTCCAGTCCTCAATCCACTAAACACAAAGGTCTCCAAGTACGTTCGGTTACAACTCCACGCAACCTATGCTACTCAACCTTGTGTGGATCACTGGACACAATCAGAACAGGCTCTGACTTGTGTCTGCACACCCTCTACAAATGTCAATCTAGAATAGCTACTGTCTCCCCGAAACTCGGCCTATTCTAAACTACACTCAACTCTGCAGGGTTGCTGTAGCAACTGCTGTAGCACACAGCTGATGCACAAAAGTCCGCGTCGCTCCAAAGCCTTTCGCCGAGCCGATCGAAAGATTCCACGAGCGCTGCACACTCTAGAATACTCCCCCTCACTCAGTGACCTCCTGCCACTAGCGAGAACTGCCCCTTAGACACTCGACCGAGCCACACACTCGTCCGTTCTTCCGCGGCAATCCTTGATCAACCAACAAGCACCACTACTCTGAATTGGCTTCCCTGATCAAGCTCGGATCAGACTACGCAAGTCCTGATCTCCTTCTGCTTCTGTCACCACAGCTCTGCGCTCACGCTCTGCTCTCGGGTTGATGATGTAGTATGGCAGTGTTTGACAAAACCAGCACAAGTGAACAAGGAGCAGCTACAGCACAAGTGAACAAGCAGCTGCTTCAGCAGGGGATGCTATAGCAGGAGCTTGTTCAAGTGGCTGCATCATCTGTCCGAAAAGCAGCAGCGTCCTGGGCTTGACTAGAAGGGCTGGGAGCTGTACGGAGAACATCAGAAGAATTTCTAACGTGCTGTGGAGAATATTCCAGTGGGGTTTCCTAGCCAGAGAAGGAGATTTGTGTTGAAGATCAAAATCAAATCTAATCTCCTAGATTTTAGAAGATAATTATTCTTTTTGGAACATTGCTTAAACCTGGTCTTGCTTAAAGCTGGTGCTACTATTTAAGAGAAAGGGGTTTAGAGCAGAGAGGTGGATCGAAGCTGAGGGATACACGAGTGCATACACAGAATTTAGAGAGAGCAATTTTGGTATGCGACGGATGAATTCTTCGATCATCACCCGAGAGCAGAGCGTGAGCGCAGAGCTATGGTGACAGAAGCAGAAGGGGATCAGGACTTGCAGAGTCTGATTTGAGCTTGATCTGGAAGCCAATTCAGAGCAGTGGTGCTTGTTGGTTGATCAAGGGAATCCGTGGAAGAACTGACGGGTGTGTGGCTCGGTCGAGTGTCTAAGCGGTGGTTCTCGCTAGTGGCAGGTGGTCACTGAGTGAGGGGGAGTATTCCAGAGTATACAGCGCTCGTGGAATCGTTCGATCAGCTCGGCAGAAGGCCTTGGAGCGACGCGGACAATTGTGCTTCAGCTGTGTGTTACAGCAGTTGCTACAGCAACCCTGCTGAGTGAGTGCAGTTTAGAATAGGCTGAGTTTTGAGAAGACTGTAGCTATTCAAGATTGACATTTGTAGAAGGTGTGCAGACACAAGTCAGAGCCTGTTCTGATTGTGTCAAGTGATCCACACAAGGTTGAGTAGCATAGGTTGCGTAGAGTTGTAACCGAGTGTACTTGAAGACCTTCGTGTTTAGTGGAATGAGGACTGGAGAATAGTCCTCCCCAGACGTAGGCAGTTGGCCAAACAGGGTGAACAAATTTCTGTCTTGTTCATAGTTTGCTGAGATAATTTCTGAGTGAATAAGAGTGTGCTGTAGCAACTGCTTGTTCATAAATCTGCCTAACTGAGACGCTGTGAATTTCACGGGTGATGATCGAAGAACTCGTCCGTCGCACACCAAAATTGCCCTCTTTGAATTCTGTGTATGCACTCGTGTATCCCTCAGCTTCGATCGACCTCTCTGCTCTGAACTCTTCTCGCTTAAATAGCAGCACCAGCTTTAAGCAAGACCAGAATTTAGCAATGTCCCAAAAGGAACAATTATCTCCTAATTTTTAGGAGGTTAGATTTGATTTTGATCTCCAACACAAATCTCCTTCTCTAGCTAGGAAACCCCACTGGAATATTCTCAACGGCACTTTAAAATATTCTTCTGGAGTTCTCCATAGAGCTGTCAGGCCTTCTAGCCAAGCCCACGTCGCTGCTGCTTCTCGGACAGATGTTGCAGCCACTTGAACAAGCTCCTGCTGTAGCTGCTCCTTGTTCACTTGTGCTGTAGCTGCTGCTTGTTCACTTGTGCTGGTTTTGTCAAACACTGCCATACAACATCATCAGTTTCAAATTCCCTACCATGATCACTGCGAATGCTGATGATTCTGAGATTTTTCTCTTGCTCTAGACGAGACACCAGTGACACTATAACTTTCACAGTATCTGATTTTTCTCTGATAAAATCAATCCAGGTGAATCTGGAGTAGTCATCAACACAGACGAAGGCATACCTTTTTCTGCCCAGACTCTCAACTTCCATCGGACCCATCAGGTCCATGTGTATCAACTGTAGAGGTCTGGTAGTACTAGCATCTTTGACTCTTGGGTGGGAAGCCTTCTTTTGTTTCCCAATCTGACAATCTCCACAGATAGAGTTTGTCTCCCCTTTTATCAGCGGTATTCCTCTGACTAGCCCTTCTGTTGCAATTCTCTTCAGAGTCCTCAGGTTAACATGACCCATCCTTCTGTGCCACAGAATCATTTCCTCAGCCTTTGTCAGCATACATTTTGGAGACAATGAGTTTGAACTCACATTGAGAAGATAACAGTTACTTTTTGATCTGGCTCCTTCCATTATACATTCTCCAGTTTTGTCGAAAACTCTGCACGAGTCTTTCGTAAATTTCACCTGTTTAGTTCCATCACACAGCTGACTGATGCTTATGAGGTTCGCCTTTAGTCCTTCCACTAGCAAGACATTGCTCAGGTTGGGCATTCCTTCAACTGTTAAAGTCCCCTTTCCTAGAACTCTTCCTCTCAAGCCATTTCCAAACTTCACCCGTTGTTCCAGGCAGGGTGTTATGTTTTTCAAGAAGGATCTTTCTTCTGTCATGTGCCCTGAACAACCACTGTCAAAATACCAGCTTATCTTATCCGAGGTGCTTGCTGTGCAAACAAGCCCGAGAAGCTGAGTCTGTGCATATTTCTGTTTGATTGGTTTCCTAGCTGAACCTTTTCCGGTATATGCTGTAGAACAGTTCCTCTTTATGTGACCTTTGTGCCCGCATCTATAACACCTTTCTTGTCACGGTGATACAGAGGTTGCTGTAGCAGGAGCTGGTTCACTCTTCCTTGTGTTTTTCTACCTCTCCTGGCTGATCTGTATCTGGCCAAGTTGCATTCATCCACACTCAGATCTGTCTCGTCTTCACTTCCGCTGGCAGAGAGAGCCCTCTTTTTCATCAGTTTGCTGGTGCAGTTGATTTTTCGATGACCATACCCTGCACAGTTCCAGCATTGGACACCTTTTTTCAATTCTTTCTTCTCATCTTCATTCTGAACAGGTTCCTTCCCTCTCCTTTTATTGTCTCCACCTCTTCTGAATTGTTTTCGAGAGGATGAGCTTTGCCCAGTTCTTGAGTCCATGTTCTTCAGGAGCTTTCCAAGGTTCTTGACTAGCATACTCAGCTGATCATCTGGAGCTGACTTCTTAGCTTCTGTTTCAGCCTTCAGTCCAATATTCTTGTCCTTAGGAGTGAGATCTTCTTTAACCAGTTTCATCTCAAATTGTTTGAGGGATCCCATCAACTCTTCCCGCCTCCTGAATCTGACATTTTGGGCTTCTTCAATGGCCGTCACTTTCATGTCAAATCTTGAGGGCAACGATCTCATGACCTTCCTGATCAGCTTCTCTTCAGGAAAAGGTTCACCAAGAGCATGGGCTTCATTTGCCAGATCACAAAGTTTTGCATTAAACTCAGTGACAGTTTCCTCTTCCAGCATTCTCAGATTCTCAAACTGAGTGGCATTCTCAGCTTTACTCTATCAGTTCCTTCATGTGCAGTTCGCAGAATTTCCCAGGCTTGTTTGGCCATATCACAATTTGATATCAATTTGAAATTGTTAGCATCAACTGCAGCAAAAATCGCATTCAGAGCCTTTGAATTACCAGTTGCTGCAGCTCCCTCTTCAGCAGTCCATTGTTCTTCAGGCTTTATCCATGTGACTCCCTGTTCATCCATGGTGATTGGGGGAGACCACTGGACCACGATAGCTCTCCAGGTCTTCTCATCAATGGCCTTAAGAAAGGCTTTCATCCTAGCCTTCCAATATCCATAGTTGCTTTCTTCCAACAATGGAGGTCTGCTAGTGCTCTGTCCTTCCTTCATTGTCTTGGCTTCTTCAGGGACACTGTAGGATCTTTTACTCTGTGTGTTGAGCTCCCGCTCTGATACCAATTGAAATTCGCAGCGTCTCTTGACAGACAGATTTGTGAACAAGCAGTTGCTGCAGCACACTCTTGTTCACTCGGAAATTGTCTCAGCAAACAATGAACAAGAAAGAAGTTTGTTCACCCAGTTTGGCCAACTGCCTACTTCTGGGGAGGAGTATTCTCTAGTCCACAATCCACTAATCACAAAGGTCTCCAAGTACACTCGGTTACAACTCCACGCAACCTATGCTACTCAACCTTGTGTGGATCACCGGACACAGTCAGAACAGGCTCTGACTCGTGTCTGCACACCCTCTACAAATGTCAAACTAGAATAGCTACTGTCTCCTCGAAATCAGCTTATTCTAAACTACACTCAACTTTGCAGGGTTGCTGCAGCACCTGCTGTAGCACACAGCTGATGCACAATTGTCCGCGTCGCTCCAAGGCCTTCTGCCAAGCCGATCGAACGATTCCACGAGCGCTGCACACTCTGCAATACTCCGCCTCACTCAGTGACCTCCTGCCACTAGCGAGAACTGCCGCTTAGACACTCGACCGAGCCACACACCCGTCAGTTCTTCCGCGGGCTTCCTTGATCAACCAACAAGCACCACTGCTCTGAATTGGCTTCCAGATCAAGCTCAAATCAGACTCTGCAAGTCCTGATCCCCTTCTGCTTCTGTCACCATAGCTCTGCGCTCACGCTCTGCTCTCGGGTGATGATCGAAGAATTCGTCCGTCGCATACCAAAATTGCTCTCTCTAAATTCTGTGTATGCACTCGTGTATCCCTCAGCTTCGATCAACCTTTCTGCTCTGACGTGTTCTACCTTAAGTAGCAACGCCCACTTTAATCAAGAACAGAATTTAGCAATGTCCCAAAAAGAAACAATTATCTCTTAATTTTTAGGAGATTAGATTAGATTTGATCTCCAAAACAAATCTTCTTCTCTAGTTAGGAGTTCCCCACTGGAATATTCTCCGCAGCACTTTAAGAAATTCTTCAGATGCTCTCCGCAGGGCTGCCAGGCTTTCTAGCCAAGCCCAGGTTGCTGCTGCTACTCGGACAGATGTTGCAGCAACTTGAACAAGCTCCTGCTATAGCATCCCCTGCTATAGCTGCTCCTTGTTCACTTGTGCTGGTTTTGTCAAACACTGCCATTCTGCATCATCAGGTAATATTCATGCAAATATCCCGGCAAAAGCGATATGCTTACTATCTCTCCTAGGTTTGCACACTCCGGCAAAAGTAGTGTTAAGACCTAGGTGTTACTACTTGTTATTACGGCAAAGTATCAATTAAGTGTTAACTAACGGTAATGAATCACAAGAGAAAAATGTTGTCGGCAAAAACTCACTTAACCTAGCAATTTAATTTCGTAACGTGAAATAGAAAGCAAGTAACAGAATACATCAAAGCAATATGAACAAATCTCAAAACATTTCTTCACAAGTTCACAATCCAAATTGAATGAATAGTTTAGCTAGACATGCTGGCTAGAGTCAACATCATAAATAGGAATTGAGAAAGAGAAGATTAGTCACTTCTGCCTTCTTCCTCGCGATTAGATTATATGTGTACATGTCTTCTTTTTTCCCTTTTTTCCTCTCCTTAAACCCTAGACTGATCCCATATATTTATACTTCTGAGTGGGGATCAGATAAGGAAGGTTGCATCTTCTCAAAATTGCAAAAGGTGACTATTCAGTTGTGACGTCATGTTGACGTCATGCTGACATCATTCGCGAGCACTGCCTTAAGCATTCCCGCGATCAGATAAGGCGCTCGAGGTGTGTAAAATAGGCCTTGCTCGCGGGATTGGTCAGAGCCCAATTCTTCTTCTAGTTTCCCCCCAGACTGCTGTGTGGCTCGATTTTGATGCCCATCGAATGCGAATTATTGCTTGGCATAAATAGTTGAGTTGTAGCTACTCGAGTTAGCTTCGCAATATCATGTATCTAGTTTTCATTGGACAAGTCTTGAGTGCGCAACGAGTGCTTGAGTCATCATAGGTCCAAACTTCCCGTTTTATATATAAGAATCCTTCTTAGAATTTTTTTGCGCTACTGATCACGAGCTACAGCCTTTGCAGATACAGCTTCTGCAGTAGCACTCTCTGTCTCTTCCTGCAAAAATTATTATCTTGAAGAATAAGAAAGACACAGTTAGTTTGTTCACCCAGTTCGGTAACTTCCCTACATCTGGGGAGGATCACTCTCGGATTCTTAAGACTTCACTATTTGTATTTCAAAGTACAAAGGACTCAACACCTCTACTTCTACCCTAGTCGAAATCTTTCGCTCAGTCTAACTCCCTGGACTAGCTGGCAGTCTGATCACACACTCTCTTCGCGCTAACTACACACTCTTATTAACAAATAGCTATGGACCTGACTCACAGACCTAGCATATTCTATTACAATGTGTGGTACACAGATTACTTCAGCACACTTTACACCAAAGTTGATGTATCTTTTGTCAACAACTATTCTAGCTCTTCTCCCAAACAGTCAGACACTCTGAGTTCTGCAAACTCAGTCACTGCTCCCCCTCAATCAATGACACACTTTGTCACTATTTGGTAGCCTCGATCAGCTCTCACTCAGCCTATAACAAACCTGTCCGCAGCTATTCTCAGAGCTCTGATTGATCCTTCAACGAGCTGCGCTCCAATTGAATTCCGTGTGTTGAGGATATGACATCTTCGACAAAATTGCTCAAGAGACTGCTGAACCACTCCTTGAAGATTGGTAGCTGGAGCACAGTCTGAAAACAGAAAAAAACAACAATAACAAAGAACCAGAGTCTGCTTCAGCAATCCTTGAAGATTTGAAGCTTAAGCACTATCTGAAGAATGGGCGAGAGACAGCTATGAAGAGACAGAGTCTGCTTCAACACTCCGTGATGATCTAGAGCGAGTGCAAAATGGCTGATCAACCTGGCGTTGTACGATGAGGCTCAGGCTTGATCCGGCTGGCACCGGGGAAGCTCCGAGAGTTACGCAGACGTCATCAAGAGTTCAACAAATGCCAACTCGTGGTCAAAGAATATAAAGATCCAAGAATCCAAATTTGGAAGTGGAATTTTCAACAAACTTGCTAGAATCTAGGAGAAGATTCTGCTAATGATCCTTGGCATTTTTGGCATGCTGGTGCGCTTGAAAAGGAAGGCGGGGACGCAGCACAGAGTACACATGATCAAAGAGCATAGAGAAAACGCACAGAGATTAACAACAATCTGGTGTCGTGTGCAGACGGAATTAGAACTCGTGGAGTTTGACTCAAGATTGATCCGGAGTTCAACTGGAGCGCTGCTCGTTGAAGGCACAATCGTAGCTCGGTGATCAACCACGAGCAGACATTGTTGTAGGCTATGGTTTTTTTATCGAGGCTTCCCAATATTAACAGAGTATGTCATTCATTGAGGGGGAGCAGACACTGAGGTTGAAGAACTCATAGTATCCGATTGCTTCGCGGGAGAGCTTGAAGAGTCGTTGACTGAAGATATAGCAACTCTAGTGAAGAGTGTGCTGAAGCATTCTGTGAGCTATCGATTGTATAGAATAAGCTAAGTGTGAGAGTCAAGTCTGTAGCAATTGATTACCAAGAGTGTGTAGATTATGCGAAGAGAGTCTGTGTGATCAGACTGCTAGCTAGTCTAGGTGCTTAGACTAAGCATTAGATTTCAGCTAGGTGAGAAGTAGAGGTGTGAGTTCTTTGTACTTCTAAATGAGATGGTGGAATCTTGAGGATCGGTGTATCCTCCCTAGACGTAGGCAAATTGTTGAACTAGGTGAACAAATACTGTGTCTTTCTTATTCTGGCAGTAGAATAATTCTGCAGAAAGATATAGAGAGTCCTTAAGCAGAAGCTATAACTCTAGAGGCTATAACTCCACATCAGCAACACTGCATAATTTCATTGGGGATCAACGCTGAACCAAACTCCACGAGTTCTCATTCCCTCTGCGCGCAACACAAGTCTTCAACTCAGTGTGTATACCCAGTTATCGTAGGTTGATCTCTGTGTGTGCTTCTGTGTGTGTGTCTCTGAATGCTGCCTCGACATTCCTTTTGTATCAATCAGCCCTGCGTTCGTTTGGCACCCGGTTTTGCCAATGAAATCCCCGGGCAGCACAAAATCTTCTCCTGGATTCTTACAAGGTTGTTGAAGATTCCATTGCCTAATATGGATTTTTGAAGCCTTTTCTCTTCTGAAAGGTTTTGCCCATTGCTGGCGTTTTGGATGACGTTTGCACAACTCCTTGAGCTTTTGTGATGCCTGCCGCACCATGCCGAAGCCTCTCCGTGCGTCTCCAGGTTGAACGGGCATTTTTCCCTAGTTGTGGATCACCAGGAAGTGCTGAAGCAGAATCTGTCTTCTGTCCAATACTATCTTCTGTCGGTTGTCCAATTTGCCTCGGCTTTTGAGATCCACATAGTGCTGTAGCAGACTCTGGTTCTTTGTTGTGGTTGTTTTGTCAGGCTTCAGATTGTGCTCCAAACACCAATCTTTAGGGAGTGCTTCAGCAGTCTCTTTGAGCGGTTTTGTCAAGGATGCCATTCCTTAACACTTTTTTTTCTGCATTTGATTCCTAAGCATCTTCAGTACACCTGACATACAAAACCATGGAAAGCGAGTAATCTTGGACATAAAAGAATGTACAAAAGTTTTTAGTTAGTTGATTCAATGGTCGTATAAATACGATCCATCACTCCACATCCTCTATATAATACCTTACGGCCTTGATGTTTCATAATTATGATATAACATCTTTAAGAGTTGGTGTGAGACTTTGTATACTGCTACTTATTTAATTAAGTTCCCATTGAAGTCAAAAAAAGAAATTTGGGATTCAAGTTCCCATTCATGCTGTGGTGAAAAACATAACCCAACTAACCTTTGATTTGGTTTTTGCGCAGCATATGCACATAATAAAACAGGTAAGTTCGATCGTAGGTCATTAAAATGCATATTTCTCGGTTATCAACGGGGGACCAAAGTAATAGGTTATGAGACAAAAATTCCAAGGGGGTGAAATTATTAAGAATATGGATGTTATTTTTAATGAAATAAATTTCCCAATACAAACAATTCGGACTCCTTGAGAACTTGGAACCACTTTTGTTAAATTACCAATTATGGTGGATTCTAATGACCTAGCAAATACCGCACTTACGCATATGATCCCCTCACTAATAATGAGCCTCTACAAGCTGAACAAAATGACTTAAAGAGCTTGTTGATACGGTAGGAATTCACTAGTCCAACTGGATTACAACCGTATTCTGACCAAAAACCCGGGCTTTTGAGATATGGTTCTATAATCCAATATAAGCTAGTTTATTCTAGCTTCACTAACCGATGTGGTATAATTTCATCGAGTGCATATCCCAACAATCTCACCCTCACTTGAAGAAGTACAATGCTTCTCCTAATCAATACATTGTTATTACTCGTAGTAACTTTGTATGTTCGTAGGTGTGTGATTCCGACTTTACCTCATTATTAAAGTTACAACCCACCTCATTAGGGTCCAACCTACGAACATTGGTTGTTCTGCAATTTCCACCGGCCTAGCCAGAGTTGCTCTGCAACTTGATAAGAAGACTATTGGACAAGTCCCACATCCAGCAAATTGGACCCAAGTCTAACCATGAGCTCTGATACCATTGTAGGAATTTCACTAGCCTCATGGATTACTGCCCCTTTTTGACTCAAAACCCGGGCTTATGAGTCATGGTTTTATAATCCAATATAACCTAGTTTATTCCAGCTTCACTAACCGATGTGGGATAATTTCACAAAGTGGATATTCCAATAGATACCTCTACTCAAGAAGTATTAGAATATTACTAATTAACTAGAGATGGAGTTACGAGAGACGCTGGGCCTCCTTTTTGATACTGTTATGTAGGTTTAGTGTTTACCACATTAGTAGCTGCCCATGAGGTCAATAATAATGAACTTGAAATTATTTTTGAAGCAATCATATCTAAAGATGAGAATACATGGATAAAGGAAATGAATGAGGAAATGATCTCACTTAAAATAAAAAATACTTAGGTTTTAGTGGAAAATACAAACAATGTGCAAGTATCCCACATGGCCTAGAAAGTGACTAGAATGTAAGTTTATAGATAAATTCATTCTACCTACATGGTAAGTTAGTAATCAAGGAGGCTCTCTTTACGCGCGGATGCATAGGGGGTACAAATCACAAGCTGATTCGGGTTCAGAACGAGGTATAATGGGTGCGCCTGCGACGTACAAGCGGTTAAAAATGGACCAATTTAGTCGCATTTAGACATGCCCCTTTTCACTTAATTCTACTCAAATTTTTAATTAGAGCATGTAAGTTACGGTGATGCCATAACATAACTTGGAAGCGATGCCTAAAAATCTAGGCGTCGCCTAAGTTTGGGTTTGAACGAGGCGACACCTGAGCTATTTCGAGAATCTCCGAAGGTTGTTTGGCCACATCACAATTTGATAACAGCCTGAAACTGTAAGCATCAACAGTAGCAAATATAGCAGTTAAAGCTTTGGAGTTGCCGGATGCTACAACTTCCTCTTTAGTAGTCCACTTGCATTCGGATTTCTTCCGGGCAACTCCTGTGCTGTCGATGGTCAGTGGGTGAGACCACTCTGATATGACTGCTCTCCATGCCTTTTCATCAATAGCTATGACAAAAGCCTTCATCCGAGCTTTCCAGTAGCCATAATTTCTTCTCTCGAACAGTGGTGGTCGGCTGGTGCTCTGTCCTTCTTTCATGCCGACCGTAGATGTCAGCAATGCACTCTCAAATCACACTTTGTATGTCGAGTGATCTGCTCCGATACCAATTGAAATTTGTTGCGCGCTGCTGGTGACAAATTACAGCGGTTGTTGTAGCACTCTTTGTATCACTTTGCGGAATTTGTTTCTCTAAACCAAACTTGAAAGACACCAAACAATTTGTTCACCCAGTTCAGCAATTGCCTACATCTGGAAAGGACAAATCCAGGTCCTAAAGGTTTCACTATCCACGGTTACAGTACAATGGATTCCAGAAACACAGCCAATGCTTGTTTCAGCCACTACTTCTAACCTAGCCAAATCTTAGCTCAATCTGATCACACAGATTTGCTTGCAACCTGATCCCACAGACTCGCTTCGTACTACCTACACACTTCTAGTAAAGAACAACTATAGAGTTGACACACAAACTTATCCTATCCTATCACAATGTGTAGCAGATGGAATGCTATAAATATCTCTTTTGCAAATTTGTTATAACTTCTCGGCGACTTCTCAGGCACCCTCTGCCAACCCCTCGAATTCTCACTGAGTTCTTCCAACTCAGATAATTCTCCCTCTTGATCAATGCCACTAGTCACTAACAAGGAGAGACGTTCAGCTCTCCAACAGCCTGCGACACCACCTGTCCGTAGCTGCTCTCCGAAGCAACTGATTGATCCTTCAATAAGCCGTGCTCTAGTTGAGTTCTGCAAATCAATGCTAGATCAAACTCAACAACTTCTGATCTCCTCTGCGATCAAGACAACTCTGTCACTTTAGCCATTGCTATTAACTCTCGTTGTGTGTGTTTTCTGCTTCGGTTCCATTATAAATTGCTCTGCCTCTGCATTGCTCTATAGCTTCATCAATGGTCAACTCCGGAAACCCTAGATGCCTTAGGATTCGTAGTGCAGCACAGCATCTTTGAACCCTCTCCTAGATTCTTGCGGAGTTGTTGATATTTGGTTTCCTAAATTGGAATTTAGAAACCTTATCTTTTTTGATCACTTCCGGCCGCGTGATGATGTCTACTGATCAGTTGATGACGTTTTGCAAAGCTCTTTGAACCTCTGCGACACCGGAAGTACCTCTCTAGACTCTCTACGTGCAACTTCAAGATGTCTGGCTATTCTACTCTAGCTTCAAATCATCACGGGTTGCTATAGCAGTTTTGTCATTTGTCTTTTGCCCAGTTGCCTCAGCTTTTGTCGTCCACTGAGTGTTATAGCACTTTCTTGTGCCCGGTCGCTGTACTTGTTGCTGTTTTGTCAGTCTTCAGATTGTGCTTCAGCTTCGATCTTCATGGAGTATTGTAGCATCTTCGCGTGTTGTTTTGTCAAGGATGTCAGAGGTACTTTTTCTATCTTCAACACTTGTGTCCCTAATGTACCATAAACCATACCCTGTCGTGCCTCCAACATACCTGATGATTCTTTTGACCAGTAGAAGATGACTTTCTTTTGGACAAGCTTGGTATCTAGCACACACTCCTACTGCATAGGATATGTCTGGTCTGCTGGAAGTTAAGTAGAGTAGACTCCCAATCATTGTTCTGTACAGTGTTTGATCAACTACAGCTCCTCTTTCATCTGATTGCCTTCGAACTGATGGCAGTACGTGTTCGTTTGTGACTTGCATTGTCCATACGAAACTTCTTTACCAAATTTGAAATTTTGCTTCGTTATTGATCTCGAGTTATAGCTTCTAGAGTTACAGCTCCTACTTTAGCACTCTCTGTATCTTTCTGCAGAAATTATTCTGATAATGCAAGTGTGGCAGGTTTGCCAAAACCAACATATGTCATTTGTGAACAAGGAGCTGCTGCAGCTCAAGCAATCAAGCAGAACAGCTAGCAACAGATACAGCAGGGGTGCTGCAGCAGGTGCTGGTTCAAGTGCTGGTTCATCTGTCCGAGTAACAGTTTGTGCTGGGTGCGTTTTGGAGGTATGGCAGTTTGTGTTCTTGCTCTTAGGAGGTTTTCTAAAATGCTGCTAAGCATTTTTCCAGCTCGGTTCACTTGTCAGAAAAGAAGATTGGCATTGAAGATATTAATCAAATCTAATCTCCTAGATTTTAGGAGATAATTGATCTTGTGGGATTATGGCCTAAACCTGGAAATTGCTTAAAGTGGTGAGGGTATTTAAGCAGAAGGTTCGAGGGCTGTAGAGGGTGATCGAAGCTGAGTGATACACGAGAGTAGACACGAAATTCAGAGAGAGGTTTTTCTGGGTGTGCTACGGAAGGTGTTCTTCGATCAACACACACGGGCAGAGCGTTGAGCGCAGAGCTGTGGTGCGTATTGCAGAAGAGAATCAGGTCTTGCAGAGACTGATTCGTGCTTTGATCTGGAAGCCAATTTAGAGCTGTGGAGCTTGTTGGTTGATCAAAGGCAGCCGCGGGAGAACTGACGGGTGGAAGGCTCGGTCGAGGTTCGTGCGGAAGAACTCACTAGTGGCAGGTGGTCACTGAGTGAGGGGGAGTTACTCAGAGTGTGCAGCGCTCTTGGAGTGGTTCGATCGGCTCGGCAGGAGGCCTTGGAGCGACGCGGACAGAGTGCTTCAGCTGGTGTTACAGCTGTTGCTGCAGCAACCCTGCTGAGTAGTGTAGGATAGAATAGGCTGAGTTCTTGGAGAGGATTGTAGCTATTCTAGACTGACATATTGTAGAGGGTGTGCTGGCATAAATCAGAGCTTGTTCTGATTGTGTTGAGTAGTCCACACGGGGTTAAAGTAGCATAGGTTGCGTGCGTTGTAACCAAGTGTGCTTTGGACCTTTGGTTGAGTGGATTGAGGACTGGAGAAAATTCCTCCCCAGACGTAGGCAGATTGGCCGAACTGGGTGAACAAATCTGTGTCCCATTCATTGTCTGTTGTGCCTACATTTAAGTGAACAAGAGTGTGCTGCAGCAACTGCTAGTTCACAAATCTGCATAAGTAGAGACACTTGAAATTTCAATTGGTATCAGAGCGGGAACTCGACACACAGAGTTTAAAAGGTCCTACAGTGTCTCTGAAGTAGCCAAGACAATGAAGGAAGGACAGAGCACGAGTAGACCTCCACTTCTGGAAGAGAGCAACTATGGTTATTGGAAAGCTAGGATGAAGGCCTTTCTCAGGGCCATTGACGAGAAGACATGGAGAGCTGTTGTGATTCAGTGGTCTCCCCCAATCACCATAGATGAGCAAGGAGTGACAAGAATAAAACCTGAAGAGCAGTGGACTGTTGAAGAAGGTGCTGCAGCAACTGGTAATTCAAAGGCTTTGAATGCAATTTTTGCTGCAGTTGATGCTAATAACTTCAGGTTGATCTCAAACTGTGACATGGCCAAGCAAGCATGGGAGATTCTGCAAACTGCCCATGAGGGAACTGATAGAGTGAAGCTGTCAAGACTCCAGATAATTGCCACACAATTTGAGAATCTGAGGATGCTGGATGAAGAAACAGTCACTGAGTTTAATGCTAAACTCTGTGATCTTGCAAATGAAGCTCATGCCCTTGGTGAGCCCATCCCAGAAGAAAAGCTTATCAGAAAGGTGCTCAGATCGCTGCCTACAAAATTTGACATGAAGGTGACAGCCATTGAAGAAGCACAAAATGTCAGATTCATGAGGTTGGAAGAGCTGATGGGGTCTCTCAAACAATTTGAGATGAAACTGGTCAAAGGAGACACCACCTCCCAGGATAAGAATGTTGGTTTGAAGGCAGAAGCGGAAAGCAAGCAGACAGATCCAGATGATCAGATAAACATGCTGGTTAAGAACCTCGGAAAGCTTCTGAAAAACATGGAATCCAGAACTGAGAGAAGATCTTCTTCGCGAAAACGATTCAGGAGGGGCGGTGAAAGCAAAAGGAAAGGTAAGGAACCAGCTCAGAGTGAAGAAGAAAAGAACGAAGTGAAGAAAGGAGTCCAATGCTGGAATTGTGCAGGCTACGGCCATCGACAGATCAACTGCACCAGCAAACGGATGAAAAAGAAAGCTCTTTCTGCCAGTGAAAGTGAAGATCTGAGTGAAGATGAATGCAACATGGCCAGATACAGGTCAGCAAGAAGAGGCACAAAAACACAAAAAGGAGTGAACCAGGACTTGCTGCAGCAATGTCTATTTCACCGTAACAAGAGAGCTTTGAAGTTTAAGAAATGTTACAGCTGTGGTCGCAGAGGACATATTCAAAGAAACTGCTCCTCAGCTCATGCCAGAATTACATCGCCCAGGGAATCTGCCAAGCAGAAACATGCGCAGACTCAGCTCCTCGCCCTTGTCAGCACAGCTAGCACCTCAGACAAGATAAGCTGGTACTTTGACAGTGGCTGTTCAGGCCATATGACAGGAGAAAGATCCTTTCTGAAGAATATTACTCCCTGTCTGGAACAAAATGTGAAGTTTGGTAATGGTCTGAAAGGAAGGGTTCTGGGAAGAGGAACTTTGGCTGTAGAAGGAATGCCAAATCTGAGCAATGTTCTTTTGGTGGAAGGATTAAAGGCTAATCTTATCAGCATCAGCCAGTTGTGTGATGGGACTAAACAAGTTAAGTTTACAAGAGACTCATGCCAAGTTCTCGATAAATCTGGAAAGTGCATAATGGAAGGAGCCAGATCCAAGAGCAATTGCTACCTTCTCAATGTGAGTTCAAACTCACGGATTCAGAAATGTATGCTGACAAAGGCCGAGGAAATGACCTTATGGCACAAAAGGATGGGACATGTTAACCTGAGAACTCTAAAGAGAATTGCCACAGAAGGGCTGGTCAGAGGAATTCCACTGCTGAAAGGAGAGACAGACTCCATCTGTGGAGACTGTCAGATTGGGAAACAAAAGAAGGCTTCACATCCTCGGGTCAAAGATATTGGTACCATCAGGCCTCTTCAGCTGATCCATATGGATCTGATGGGACCAATGGAAGTGGAGAGCCTAGGCAAGAAAAGGTATGCATTTGTCTGTGTTGATGACTATTCTAGATTCACTTGGATTGAGTTTATCAGAGAAAAATCAGATACTGTGAGTGTCATTGTGTCTCTGGTGTCTCGGCTAGAGCAAGAAAAGAATCTTAGAATCAGCAGCATTCGCAGTGATCATGGCAGAGAATTTGAAAACAAAGACATGGATGAGTTCTGTCAACAAAGGGGTATAACACATCAGTTCTCTTCTCCCATTACTCCTCAGCAAAATGGTGTGGTGGAACGGAAGAACCGAACAATTCAAGAAATGGCCAGGGTAATGATCCATGCTAAGAGGATTCCTCTGAAATTCTGGGCAGAGGCCATGAATACCGCCTGCTACATCATCAATAGAGTTACCTTGCGAAGAGGTACCATGCAGACCTGCTATGAGCTCTGGAATCAGAAAAAGCCCACTGTTAAGTACTTTCATATCTTTGGAAGTGACTGCTTCATTCTGAGAGACCGGGAGTATCGAAAGAAACTCGATCCAAAGAGTGATCCTGGAATATTCTTGGGATATTCAACAAACAGCAGGGCATATCGTGTGTTCAACCAGCGAACATAGACTGTCATGGAATCAATAAATGTGGTTGTCAAAGATGTAGATGAAGCACCTAACTCTGAGTCTGACACTGGTGAAGAAGACTCTGATCCTGAAGAAATGTCTGATAGACAGACCAGAAGTGAACAAGCTGCGGCTCCAGCAGATGCTACAGCAAGTGCTGAAGCAGAGATTCCAGATGACCAAGCAGAGAGTCTGTCTGAGGATTTCCACACTGAAGCACCTGATCCACCTTCAAGGCAGCCCCCAAAGAAGATACAGAAGGATCATCCCTTGACAAATGTGATTGGGAATCCCTCAGATAGAAGAAGAACCAGAGGCCATGCCTACCTCAATACATGCTTCATGTCCAGTCTTGAACCAAAGAACTTCAAGGAGGCCATGAGTGATGAATTCTGGATTATGGCTATGCAAGAGGAGTTGGCAGAGTTTGAAAGGCACGATGTCTGGGATTTGGTAGACAGACCTAAAGGGGTAAACATCATCGGCACAAAATGGGTGTTCAAAAATAAAACTGACGAAAAGGGCAACATTACAAGAAATAAAGCCAGACTGGTTGCCCAGGGATATTCTCAGATTGAAGGTCTTGACTTTGAAGAAACATTCGCTCCAGTAGCTCGCCTGGAGGCCATCAGACTGCTTCTAGCAATGTCTTGCTGCCTGGGATTCAAATTATATCAAACGGATGTTAAAAGTGCGTTCTTGAACGGAGATCTCTCTGAAGAAGTCTATGTCTCTCAACCAAAAGGTTTTGAAGATCCTCATCATCCAGAACAGGTGTATAAATTGAAGAAAGCTTTATATGGGCTGAAACAGGCTCCTCGGGCTTGGTATGAGCGATTGACAACCTTCCTGGAAAATCATGGCTACAACCGAGGGGGAGCTGACAAAACCTTGTTTGTCAAAAGAACTCGGTCTGATGTGATCATTGCTCAAATATATGTGGATGACATTGTCTTTGGATCAAAGTCCCAGCACCTGGTGAAGCAGTTTGTGCAACACATGCAGCAAGAATTTCAGATGAGCATGGTAGGAGAACTTTCCTACTTTCTTGGTTTGGAGATTACTCAGAAAATGGACGGGATCTTTATTGCTCAAAGCAAATACAGCAAGGCCCTTGTGAAGAAATTCCAGCTCGACTCAGCCAGTCACAAGCGTACTCCTGCTGCTACTCATGTGAAAGCCATTAAAGATGAGCAAGGTTTGGAAGTAAGTCAGACTGTCTACAGAAGCATGATAGGGAGCCTTCTTTACCTGACTGCCAGCCGTCCTGACATTTCCTATGCAGTAGGAGTCTGTGCCAGATTCCAAGCCAGCCCAAGAGACAGCCATATGCAGTTGGTCAAGCGCATTATTCGGTATGTCGGGGGAACTGTGGGCTATGGCCTATGGTATACTCGAGACACAAAGGCAAATCTGGTAGGATACAGTGATGCAGACTGGGCAGGGTGCTCAGAAGACAGAAAGAGCACCTCGGGAGGATGCTTCTTCTTGGGGAATAACCTGGTTTCTTGGTTCAGCAGAAAACAGAACAGCATTTCTCTATCCACTGCCGAGGCTGAGTACATTGCTGCTGGGAGCTGCTGTGCACAAATGTTGTGGATGAAGCAAATGCTGAGTGAGTATGGGGTTGCTCAAGATGACATGACTCTCTACTGTGACAATATGAGTGCCATCAGCATATCCAAGAACCCTGTCCAGCACAGTAGAACCAAGCACATTGACATCCGTCATCACTTCATCCGTGACCTTGTTGAACAGAAAGTAATCACGCTCCAGCATGTTGTGTCTGCCAAACAACTTGCTGATATCTTCACCAAAGCTCTGGATGCAGCCCGGTTTGAAGACCTGAGGGCCTCTCTCGGGCTCTGTGTATTGCCGTCATAAGTGCTCCCAGCAGAGACACCCCTCGTCATTTGTTCCAAAAAGGGGGAGAAGAAAGAGCAGGCTGAGAAGTGGAGTTATGAAGTGGTTTTGTCAAAATGCCAAGGGGGAGATTGATAATGCAAGTGTGGCAGGTTTGCCAAAACCAACATATGTCATTTGTGAACAAGGAGCTGCTGCAGCTCAAGCAATCAAGCAGAACAGCTAGCAACAGATACAGCAGGGGTGCTGCAGCAGGTGCTGGTTCAAGTGCTGGTTCATCTGTCCGAGTAACAGTTTGTGCTGGGTGCGTTTTGGAGGTATGGCAGTTTGTGTTCTTGCTCTTAGGAGGTTTTCTAAAATGCTGCTAAGCATTTTTCCAGCTCGGTTCACTTGTCAGAAAAGAAGATTGGCATTGAAGATATTAATCAAATCTAATCTCCTAGATTTTAGGAGATAATTGATCTTGTGGGATTATGGCCTAAACCTGGAAATTGCTTAAAGTGGTGAGGGTATTTAAGCAGAAGGTTCGAGGGCTGTAGAGGGTGATCGAAGCTGAGTGATACACGAGAGTAGACACGAAATTCAGAGAGAGGTTTTTCTGGGTGTGCTACGGAAGGTGTTCTTCGATCAACACACACGGGCAGAGCGTTGAGCGCAGAGCTGTGGTGCGTATTGCAGAAGAGAATCAGGTCTTGCAGAGACTGATTCGTGCTTTGATCTGGAAGCCAATTTAGAGCTGTGGAGCTTGTTGGTTGATCAAAGGCAGCCGCGGGAGAACTGACGGGTGGAAGGCTCGGTCGAGGTTCTTGCGGAAGAACTCACTAGTGGCAGGTGGTCACTGAGTGAGGGGGAGTTACTCAGAGTGTGCAGCGCTCTTGGAGTGGTTCGATCGGCTCGGCAGGAGGCCTTGGAGCGACGCGGACAGAGTGCTTCAGCTGGTGTTACAGCTGTTGCTGCAGCAACCCTGCTGAGTAGTGTAGGATAGAATAGGCTGAGTTCTTGGAGAGGATTGTAGCTATTCTAGACTGACATATTGTAGAGGGTGTGCTGGCATAAATCAGAGCTTGTTCTGATTGTGTTGAGTAGTCCACACGGGGTTAAAGTAGCATAGGTTGCGTGCGTTGTAACCAAGTGTGCTTTGGACCTTTGGTTGAGTGGATTGAGGACTGGAGAAAAGTCCTCCCCAGACGTAGGCAGATTGGCCGAACTGGGTGAACAAATCTGTGTCCCATTCATTGTCTGTTGTGCCTACATTTAAGTGAACAAGAGTGTGCTGCAGCAACTGCTAGTTCACAAATCTGCATAAGTAGAGACACTTGAAATTTCATATTCTACGGACGAATAAGAAAGACACAAAATTTATTCACCCAGTTCGGCAACTTGCCTACGTCTGGAGAGGATACTCGAATCCTCAAGACTTCACTATCTCGGTTCAAAGTACAAAAGACTCTAACCTCTACTTCTCACCTAGTCAAAATCTTACGCTCATTCTAACCCCCCTAGACTAGCTAGCAGTCCGATCACACAGACTCTCTTCGTGCTACCTACACACTTCCAGTAATGAATAGTTATACACCAGACACTCAGACTTAGCCTACCCTATTACAATGTGCAGTACACGGAATGCTTTAACACACTTTATACTAGAGTTGCTATAAGTTTTTGTCGACAACTTATCTAGCAGACTCTGCCACGCCGTCAAACACTCTCTCTGAATTCCTCTAATTCATATGTTGCTCCCCCTTGATCACCGACCGTTTGTCAGTATCGGGTAGCCTCAATCCGTGCTTCAACAGCCTGCAACACCTCTGGTTCGCAGTTGTTCTCTGAATCTTCTGTTTCATTTTTCAACAAGCAACGCTCTAGTTGAACTCTGCGGATCCAATCTTGATCAAACTCAACAATTTCTGATCTGCTCTGCATGTCATACAAATCAGAAAGTCTTCTCCTCTGAACTCTAGTCGTGTGTGTCTTCTATGTATGTATCTCTCTATGCTCTCGCTCTGTCAAAGACACTGCCTGTGCAATACTCTTATATCTTCGTGGATTGCACGTGAAGGAATCCTTATTACCTTTTGATCCGTAGGGCATTGACGCCACGTCATTGTGTGCGCCAAAATATATTTCCTACTTACTAGCTAGTGATAAGTAGGGTCAAACCCAAAGAGAGGAATCAGTTATAAAGTTCTAATAACTATTGTCACACTAAAAGGGAGTTGCAAGAAAAATGTTGTTGTGTATCAAATTCAGAAAGAATCAGTTCAGGGATATGCATTGCAACTGGTATTCATTGATTGAATTATGCATCAATTAGTAAAAAACTACTGTTCCTAGTCTAACAATTCTACTAAGGTAATGTCAACTTCAATGTTCTACCTACTCATAACCGCTAAGTTCTCAAGTAGATATATTAGTCCCACCGGCTAGGCTTACGCTAATATTGGACTAATCGAATATCATGCACTGCTCGCCAAACTAGATCACCGCTAAGTTCCTCCAATCAAACATACAAGCATGCCATTAAGTTCAAGAACAGGAATTCACTAAATTGAAGTATGAAACATAAGTATAACCAACCGTTCGTTGCAATACAAATCCCCGAACCGAATTAGGGTTTAGCTACTGATCGCGCGTCGTCGTGCGCGTCAAATATAATCCTTCCTCTCCCACTAGTACAGCGGTTAAGTAAGGGTCGATCTCCACAGGGAGCAAGCAGTGAGTCTTAGCCAGTAACCTACACTTAAGAAAACGGGGGTTGCGTGAGTGATTGGGGGTTTTGCGCGATGCGCGAGTAGCAGTGAATACCGTAACGCAGAAAATTACACTAGACGTGCGCAAGCAGTAGAGATGAAATACTATCTTTATGAGAAGTGCTGGGCAGACAATCCTCTATGAATGCATTCCTTATCATCGACTCTAAACATCTATAGCTTGCGGTTTACTTGGGTTAGTGTCCGGTAAAGGCTTCCTAACACGTGCGCATGTTCCGTTCAAAGTTCATGTGCTATTAATCCTAGAACTAGACTAAACAGCTGCGAATCCTGTCACAGTAGCAACTGCCTACCCTAACTCGTTACTCCTAATTGTCACGGTAAGTTTGCGGTTCAAGGCTTCCCCTACGCATGCAACTAGTTTAACAGGTGACAAGCAAGCAACACAAGTAAGATTGCGGTTCAAGGCTTCCCCTACTCATGCAACTAACTGTCTCAGTACGCACAGAATTAATACAAGTAAATAAACTATGCATTAAGCTCAAGTCTCAAAGGTAATACATCATAGATTCATGCCCGACCAACACTAAGTGTTTAGCTAGACATGCTAGTGGTAAACATCATAAAATAGTAAATAACAACTACTGAATCCAAGAAAACGGTAGCAAACAGTGCGTGCAGTGTCTTCTCTCGGCTGGCGCAGTCGGCTGGCGCAAATCTCCTCAATAAGTCCGTGTGTTTTCCAGTTCTGCCGCACAGTGCCTCCTTGCGTCCTCTGGTGCCTCTGGAACAACAGTCTTTTCGAACTCCCTGAAACCCTAGACTTACTTCCTTTATATAGGAGGTTCAACTTTCGGCAACTTCCAAATCTGGTCACTGGGACTTTGCGCCTGGCGCACAGCATTGGTTGGCGCAATCGGGTAGCGCACCTCTGCTGTCTTTCGCCATTTCTTCTTCTGTTTGCGCCGCTAGCTCCGCAGGCTGATCTTTCACTCCTAGAACGCTGCCTGTTAGCGCGTATCCGACTCAAGGACTCGTTCTGACCTGATATACAAAAACATTGGAAACGAGTAATCTTGCTCATGAAATATTGCAAACAAGCATAGGGTTATGACCTAAATAATGTGTATAACTAGGCTCTATCAAACCCCCCACACTTGCCCCTTGTTCGTCCCGAACAAGTACTGAAACGCGGATACAATTACCTTTTCTGGAGACTAGCGCACAGCCTTGCATTCTAGCGCAAAATGCACAGTTGCTCAACTTGTGCTGCTCTATCACCTGCGCACAACTGCACTCAATAGTTCTAATATAATAATCCCGAAATTTCATTACCTCTCAGCCGGGATGAAGATCTTTGGATGACTGGGAGATAGCTCTTCTTAGGCTCCTGGTTGTCAGCTCCCGCTCCGAAGATAGGTATATGGTTTCTTGCGCGAGCTTCTTCCAGTGCGTGATTCGTTCGCACACTTCCTGGGAACCTGAGCCCTTGATGATATCCTTTTGGTCTTGCGCACGCAGGTACTAAGCAGTGCGCATGCTGATTCTTTTGTAGTGCAAATCATCTGCTTCTGCTGGTATTTTTTCTTTTGTACAGCTTCCTTTCCAATTTGTTTCATTCCCAGAACAGTTCCAATCTCAGCCTTCGGATAGCAGCTATGGAACTCGTTCCGCTCTCCCTCCTTGGTTTGTCTGCGCCGGTCAGCGCACGCATTTACATCCGCGCCCGCTTTCCTTAGCTTGATTTCCAGAGAGAAGGTGGTCTGTTTTCCCACCTCGCCACGCTTTGGGTACTTTGCCTTTTTGCATCTGCGTGACTGAGCGCGCTCTGTTGTTCTGAAGGTTGCGAAGCACCGGCCTCCACTAGCGCACTCGACCATATACCTCGCCTTCGAAGCACAAGCGACTAACCGCCTCTCTGGAGCATTTCTATCAACTCCACATCCCCTGTATATCCCAACTAACAGGAGCAGAAAAAACGAAAAAATTATGCTAAAACAGTAGAGAACGGCGCACGCAATACGGATAGCGCAAAACAAGCTGGAGCGCATGCGCAACCTGCACCTTAGCGCACTACTGCTACTAATTCTCTTCAACTTAAACTAAGCTATACTAAAAATGCTCAAAACATGAAATGTAAGAGTAACGCCCCCCCCCCCCCCCCCCCCCACACTTGAACAGAGCCGTGTCCCCACGACTCAAGCTCAAGCGCACGGAGGCTGCGCACATGCATGCAATGCAACGAAAATAAAGAACAGAAAAGGGAACACAAATAGTCACACAAAATATAGCAAGGGAGTCACAGAATGTAGGGCACAAATATTCAGCACACATAATAGTCAACTAGACGCAGCAAAAATAAAAGACACCACCCTAAAGAAAATCACTGCGCCTGCCCAAGGCCTTAGAAGTCCTCTGAGCTAGAATCAGCCTCTGAATCATGCACCTCCTCCTCTGAAGAATCTTGCAAGGAATCGGTGCTGGAGGCTGGTGGTACTATGGTGAGGGGGTCAGGCTGCTCGTCCTCGGAAAGTGACTCCCATATGGAATCGGAGTCTATGCTGGGAAAGTTAATGGGGGACTCCGGAACAGAAGGCCGGGCAGGGGAAGCTACTGGTGGTGGTACCGGTGCTGGTTCAGGTTCAGGGGTGGGCTCTGCTGCTGGGGCTGCTGGGGTTCGGGTAGGAGGTGGATGGTGCAGGCTGAGGAGAGGGGGAATCGCATCTCCAAATTTCCACCCGGATGGTGGACTCATACTTAAATCTGCCCCCTCTGGCGCTAAGTATTCGAGCACGCGCATGACGTTGAACAACATGCGCTGCTCGGCAGTGGCTTCCTCAGGCGCCTCCTCAGTCTCGGTCCTTGGGCGCTTGGCAGGTGCACGAGGGGGAGAATCCTCGATGGAAATGGTCACTGGCTCCCCCTGTGGTGCACGGGCCCGCTGGTGCGCTCCAGTCTGCGCTCCAGCCTACAGGTCGCCTACTCAACGCACAAAACAGCACTCCAAGCTGCGCACTCTAGCCTGGTGCGATTTCAAAACCCTAAAAACTGGCTCCTCCGCGCAAACCCTAACAGAAGCGGCTCAAAGCGGGATTGGGGGTTACCTGGGTGCTGTGCGGTCGTGTTGTCCTTGAATCTCTCTAGACGGACGGTGGGTTGGGCGCTGATCGACGGCAGAGGTCTGAGGGCGGGAGCTTGTGTGTAACGGTCGAGTGAAAAAGTGCTGGGAATTTTCTAAGTCTGGCCTTATATACCCCCCTCTGGCTAGCGCAACGGACCTGCGCAGTGATAGGCGCACGGTCCTGCGCACTTGTGTGACTAAAAACTACCAAACCCTAATCTAACTAAAAAAACACTCAAAAAACAAAACAAGCAGAATAAAATGTGCCAAATTAAAACGTGTCGGGTTACCTCCCGACAAGTGCCTTTGTTTAACGTCGTTGGCTCGACGGTACCTCGTTACGTGCCAAGAAGTGCGTCTGCAGCCCCCCCCACTCTTGCTCCTGAGTGTCCTTGCGCCAGTGCTTGTGTTACGATCTCATTGGTCCTGCGCAAAGGATACAAGGGAGGGTCAGCATGTGATACATTATTCGTAAAGAGGGTAGATGCAAAGGAAGAGGAGATATAGGCGATGGGTGCTAGTTCTCCCTCTGAAACATCTGGTGGTGCGTCTGGCGCAGCAGCCTGCGCGTCCACTATCTCTGGCTCGGCCAAGTCAATGTTGCGTGTTGTGCCATCCCAAGGTTCGCCCAAGTACCGTTTGACTCTCTGCCCATTAACCTGAAAACGATGCTGGTGCCCGTCTTCTAATTCAATTGTGCCGTAGGGGAAAACCTTGGTGACGGTGTATGGTCCCGTCCACTTGCTGCGCAACTTCCCAGGCATGAGCTTCAGGCGCGATGAAAATAACAGTACCTGGTCTCCTGGTTCAAATGTGCGCCGGAGGATATGCTTGTCATGAAACGCCTTGGTGCGCGCTTTGTAATCGCGCAGTCCCTCATAGGCGTCTAGGCGCAGCTCTTCGAGTTCGCTCAGCTCAAATGCGCGTTCCTTTCCTGCCTCCTCCAAGTTCAAGTTGCAAATACGTAAAGCCCAATATGCCTTGTGCTCGAGCTCTACTGGCAGGTGGCATGCCTTCCCATAGACCAGCCGGAATGGTGAGGTTCCAATGGGCGTCTTGTGTGCAGTGCGGTATGCCCATAGCGCATCATCCAGGCGCTGGCTCCAATCCTTGCGCGACGGCCTAACAGTCTTTTCCAAGATGCGCTTGATCTCTCTGTTAGAAACTTCGGCCTGTCCATTTGTCTGCGGATGGTAAGCGGTGGACGTCTTGTGGCGCACCCCATAGTGCTTGAAAACTTGCACCACAACCCTGTTGCAGAAGTGCGTCCCCTGGTCGCTGATAACTGCCTTAGGCACTCCGTACCTGCAAAATATGTTAGTTCTGAGAAAATCAGCGACAGTCTTACCATCATCCTTGCGCGTGGCCTTAGCTTCGACCCATTTGGATACGTAATCCACGGCCACCAGTATGTACTCGTAGCCGGCAGATGGGGGAAATGGACCCATGAAGTCGATCCCCCAAACATCGAACACTTCGTCCACCAGAATCGGGGTCTGCGGCATCTCGTTGCGCGCGGAGATTCCTCCAGTGCGCTGGCACCTGTCACACTTCCTGCAGTGGTCATAGGCATCTCTGAATATGTGCGGCCAGTAGAATCCGCAGTCCAAGATCTTCCTGCTCGTGCGCTTGGGACCGAAATGTCCTCCACAGGCGTGCGCATGACAAAACATCAACACAGAATTAATCTCATGGTCAGGCACGCAACGTCTTAATATCCGATCTGGACCTATTCTAAGCATGTAAGGATCATCCCAAAGATAATGCTTGGACTCATGTTTCAATCGCATGCACTGAGTCTTATTGAAATGAGGAGGGAACGCACCTGTGACCAGGTAATTTGCGATATGCGCATACCATGGTACCTTACCTGTTAGCGCCATCAGATGCTCGTCAGGGAATGTCTCCTTGATCTGCCCTGGCTCCTCATCCTTTACGATCCTCCTCAGGTGATCAGCGACGGTATTTTCAGTGCCCTTCTTATCTTTGATCTCTAAGTCGAATTCCTGAAGCAGAAGTACCCAGCGCATCAGGCGCGGCTTGGTCTCTTTCTTGGACATGAGGTAGCGGATAGCTGCGTGGTCCGTGTAGATGATGACTCTGGCGCCTAGAACATATGCTCGGAACTTCTCCAGCGCAAATACAATTGCCAGAAGCTCCTTCTCCGTGGTGGTGTAATTCTTCTGCGCGGAGTCCAGTGTGCGCGATGCATAGTAGATGGCATGCGGCTTCTTGTCCTCGCGCTGCCCCAAGACTGCTCCTACTGCGTAGTCACTTGCGTCACACATCAGCTCGAATGGCAGGTTCCAGTCTGGTGCGCGCATCACTGGCGCACTGGTCAGCGCTTCTTTCAGCTTATCGAACGCCGCCCTGCACTCATCAGTAAAATCGAAGCACACGTCTTTTTGCAACAGGTTAGACAGGGGTATGCAAATTTTAGAGAAATCCTTAATAAAACGCCTGTAAAACCCAGCATGCCCTAAGAACGATTTCACGTCGCGCACGTTGGTGGCATAAGGCAGATTAGAAATAATATCTATCTTAGCTTTGTCTACCTTAATACCCTCCTCTGAAATGATATGACCTAGTACTACTCCGTGCGTTACCATGAAATGACATTTTTCGTAATTTAGCACTAAGTTCTTAGAGATGCAGCGCGCTAAGACTTTATCTAGATGTGTTAAGCATGCATCAAAGGTACTCCCATATACAGTGAAATCATCCATGAACACTTCTATGCATATACCAATCATATCAGAGAAAATGCTCATGACAAGGCGTTGGAATGTACCTGGCGCGTTGCACAGCCCAAAAGACATACGCCGAAACGCAAATGTTCCGAAGGGGCATGTGAACGTGGTCTTCTCTTGATCCTCCGCAGCTATGGGTATCTGATTGTAACCTGAATATCCGTCCAAAAAACAAAAGTAAGGCTTACCTGCCAAGCGATCCAGCATCTGGTCCATGAAGGGTAGCGGGAAGTGGTCCTTGCGCGTTACAGCGTTCAGCTTCCTGTAGTCGATGCACATGCGCCAGCCAGTTTGTATGCGCTTGGGAACTAGCTCGCCCTGCGCATTCTCCTCCACCGTGATTCCTCCTTTCTTTGGCACAACGTGCACCGGGCTGACCCATTTGCTGTCTGAGATTGGGTAAATGACCCCTGCGTCAAGCAACTTCAGGACTTCCTTTTGCACTACCTCCATCATATTTGGGTTTAACCTGCGCTGAGCCTCCCTGGATGGTTTGGCACCATCTTCCAACAGAATTCGGTGCATGCACACGTCTGGGCTCACTCCGCGCAGATCAGCAAGAGTCCATCCAATAGCGCGCTGGTTCCTGCGCAGCACCTGTTGTAAGCGCGCCTCCTGCTCTTTTTCCAATCCCTTCTTGATGATCACTGGCAGGGTGTCCTCATCTCCTAAGAAAATGTACTTGAGGTGCTCCGGGAGTTGCTTCAGTTCGATCTTGGGTGCCTGTTCAATAGAGGGCAAGATTTTGTTAGCGGTGCAAATATGAACTATATCAAGTACCTGTGTGGGTGCTGGTTCAGCACTGCTTAGCTCCTCCTCTTGCTCCTCCAGCTCTGCCTGTGTCAGTAGCTCTGGTCCTATGGTTGCGCTCGCACACTGCGCTTCTGTGACTAAATCGTCAAAGCTGTCCATTGCGTGCACAGTAGCGTCCTCATGTGGGTGCTGCATCCCTTCGAAGATGTTGAAATGGATTTCTTTGCCATCTACCTCCATGGAGAGCGTGCCCCTCCACACGTCTATCTTCGTGCGCGCAGTCATCAGAAACGGTCTGCCTAGGAGGATCTGCGCACCGCTGGCGCTTGATTCACCCTCCATTTCGAGCACATAAAAGTCTGCTGGGAACACCAGCTCTCCTACTCGAACTAGGACATCTTCTATCATGCCTGCAGGTTGTTTGCATGATCTATCTGCTAGCTGAATTGTGAGACCTGCAGGTTTTAGTGGTCCAAGGCGCAAGGTCGCATAGAGAGAATATGGTAATAAATTGATTGATGCGCCTAAATCGATCATGCAGTTGCTTACCGTGGTTTTACCTAAGGTGCAAGGGATAGTGAATGTACCTGGATCTCGGCACTTAGGTGGTACCTTTTGTTGCACGATTGCTGAGGCCTGCGCATTTAGCATTACCTGTGCGCATTCGCCTGTCCTTCTTTTATTTGTGCACAGCTCTTTTAAAAACTTCGCATACCTAGGAATCTGTCGAATAGCTTCTATGAGAGGTATGTTGATTTCCACCTTGCTGAACAGCTCATATAGTTCCTTGTCCAGTGCTTCTTTTCTCGCCAGTGGTGCCTGCACAGGGAAAGGAGCAGGTATGTTAGTACAATTTTTGTCCTTGTTTATCGAGTGAGACATACCTGGCGCTTTGCCCTGCTGGTTCGTGGTTGGCGCTTCTGATTGCGCCTCTGGCTCTGGTTGTGCACTCTGAGCTGCTGGATCTGGGACTTGCGCAACTGGTTGCGCGGGCGCCTGCGCGGTCTGCTCTGTTCCCACTGTGCGCCCAGTCCTCAGTGTTACTGCATTAACTCCTCCTTTAGGGTTCTGAATCACTTGCGAAGGCAGGTTGCCATCGCTCTTTTTTAGCTCATACACCGTGGTTGCAATTTGTGATAGATGCTTCTCTATGGATTCGAACCTCTTGTCATATTTTTCGTCATTCTTGCGCACTGTGTCTGCTAGCTGCCCCATGATATCTTCCAAGGATCGCTTTGGTTGCTGATTGGTCTGCGCTGGTGCGTCTGTGCGGCGATGCGGTGGATTGTAGGGTGCAGCTTGTTGCGTCTGCTGTGGCGCGCGCTGATCAGTGGGCTGCCTCTGGAAATTGTTCTCTTCTCTCCATCTGAATCCATTTGCAGCAAGCCCAAAGCGCGGCTGATTCTGCCTCTGCGGTCCTCTGTTGTCCCATCCTCCAAGGGCATTTACGTCTCCAGTTTCTTCAAAAAGTGTTGGGCATTCGTCTGTCTTGTGCTCAGTGGACCTGCAGAATTCACATACCTTTGGCGCAACTGGTTGTGCGCTCTGCGCACTCATCAGCTTCTGCAGCATGGCCTTCATTTCTTTGATCTCAGCGCTTGCCTCTACCTGATGCACAGAACGATTACGACTACTTTCAAGTGTCAATTGATGTCTTACCTGCCCAGCAGAATCTTCTATCAGCTGCCATGCACCCTCCGGGTACATGTTGCAAATGTCCCCTCCTGCGCATGCATTCAGTAGCCGCAGCTCCATGGGCAGCAGTCCATTCAGAAAGTTCTCTATCAGCACATTCTGGGGAAGCCCGTGATTGTAGCAGTTGGCTTCCAGCTCCCTGAAACGCTCGTAGTATTCTGACAGAGACTCCCCTGCGCTCTGCCTTGGCGCGGCCAATTCCCTTCTGAGCAGCGCAATCTTCGCTGCTGGATAAAATTTGTCTAAAAACTTCTTCTGCAGCTGTTCCCATGTGTGAATAGATCCTGCAGGTAAATTCATTAGCCAGTGTCTAGCTGTATCACTTAGTGAGAATGGAAATGCTTTCATTTTTAGTGCTTCATCGCTTTCCCCTTCGGTCTTCATGTTTTCGCAAATGACCAGGAACTCTCGCACATGCTTGACTGGATTTTCATTGTTCATCCCGTGGAACTTGGGCATGTGATGGATGAGTGAGCTCCTTAGCTCGAAGTGACCGCCTGGTGGAAGCACGATGCACCATGGCTGGTTAACAGTGAGTGGGGCTGACATTTCGCGCACTGTCCTGCGCCTCGCGACTGGACGAACGGGTGGCGCAATGTATGGTTCAGCGGCCATCCGTGCGTCGACCTCACGCTGCACTTCCTCTCTGAATAGGGCTGCGCGGTTATGTGCCCTTGCTTCCTCTGGGGTTCTGTCTCCCAGGTTATCTCCAACCACACTGTTATCCTCCATGTCCTGAGCCAAACTCAAGAAACGAATTAAATGGCAACGAAGTTGTTGCGTCTGTCAGTGCGCAACTAGAATCTGCGTAGCGCAACTGTTTCAAGGTTGCGCAGGCGGATGTGATTGTGCGCTGTCAGAAACAACAACGAGAAAACAAAACAAAATGAAATAACTAGTTACTAAAATGAGAAATGTAAGCTAGCTAAAACTTAGCTGTGTTGCTCCCCGGCAACGGCGCCAAAATTTGATCGCGCGTCGTCGTGCGCGTCAAATATAATCCTTCCTCTCCCACTAGTACAGCGGTTAAGTAAGGGTCGATCTCCACAGGGAGCAAGCAGTGAGTCTTAGCCAGTAACCTACACTTAAGAAAACGGGGGTTGCGTGAGTGATTGGGGGTTTTGCGCGATGCGCGAGTAGCAGTGAATACCGTAACGCAGGAAATTGCACTAGACGTGCGCAAGCAGTAGAGATGAAATACTATCTTTATGAGAAGTGCTGGGCAGACAATCCTCTATGAATGCATTCCTTATCATCGACTCTAAACATCTATAGCTTGCGGTTTACTTGGGTTAGTGTCCGGTAAAGGCTTCCTAACACGTGCGCATGTTCCGTTCAAAGTTCATGTGCTATTAATCCTAGAACTAGACTAAACAGCTGCGAATCCTGTCACAGTAGCAACTGCCTACCCTAACTCGTTACTCCTAATTGTCACGGTAAGTTTGCGGTTCAAGGCTTCCCCTACGCATGCAACTAGTTTAACAGGTGACAAGCAAGCAACACAAGTAAGATTGCGGTTCAAGGCTTCCCCTACTCATGCAACTAACTGTCTCAGTACGCACAGAATTAATACAAGTAAATAAACTATGCATTAAGCTCAAGTCTCAAAGGTAATACATCATAGATTCATGCCCGACCAACACTAAGTGTTTAGCTAGACATGCTAGTGGTAAACATCATAAAATAGTAAATAACAACTACTGAATCCAAGAAAACGGTAGCAAACAGTGCGTGCAGTGTCTTCTCTCGGCTGGCGCAGTCGGCTGGCGCAAATCTCCTCAATAAGTCCGTGTGTTTTCCAGTTCTGCCGCACAGTGCCTCCTTGCGTCCTCTGGTGCCTCTGGAACAACAGTCTTTTCGAACTCCCTGAAACCCTAGACTTACTTCCTTTATATAGGAGGTTCAACTTTCGGCAACTTCCAAATCTGGTCACTGGGACTTTGCGCCTGGCGCACGGCATTGGTTGGCGCAATCGGGTAGCGCACCTCTGCTGTCTTTCGCCATTTCTTCTTCTGTTTGCGCCGCTAGCTCCGCAGGCTGATCTTTCACTCCTAGAACGCTGCCTGTTAGCGCGTATCCGACTCAAGGACTCGTTCTGACCTGATATACAAAAACATTGGAAACGAGTAATCTTGCTCATGAAATATTGCAAACAAGCATAGGGTTATGACCTAAATAATGTGTATAACTAGGCTCTATCAGCTACTATTATCCATCTAAAACAATAATGAAAATAAATTGAGTTCAGAAAATACTAAAACTGTGAATAGTACTCCGATGATGAATAGTAAACGGAATATGAAATTTCAAGTGTCTCTACTTATGCAGATTTGTGAACTAGCAGTTGCTGCAGCACACTCTTGTTCACTTAAATGTAGGCACAGCAGACAATGAATAGGACACAGATTTGTTCACCCAGTTCGGCCAATCTGCCTACGTCTGGGGAGGACTATTCTCCAGTCCTCAATCCACTCAACCAAAGGTTCAAAGCACACTCGGTTACAACGCACGCAACCTATGTTACTTTAACCCCGTGTGGACTACTCAACACAATCAGAACAAGCTCTGATTTGTGTCAGCACACCCTCTACAATATGTCAGTCTAGAATAGCTACAATCCTCTCAAAGAACTCAGCCTATTCTATACTACACTACTCAGCAGGGTTGCTGCAGCAACAGCTGTAACACCAGCTGAAGCAGTCTGTCCGCGTCGCTCCAAGGCCTCCTGCCGAGCCGATCGAACCACTCCAAGAGCGCTGCACACTCTGAGTAACTCCCCCTCACTCAGTGACCACCTGCCACTAGTGAGTTCTTCCGCACGAACCTCGACCGAGCCTTCCACCCGTCAGTTCTCCCGCGGCTGCCTTTGATCAACCAACAAGCTCCACAGCTCTAAATTGGCTTCCAGATCAAAGCACGAATCAGTCTCTGCAAGACCTGATTCTCTTCTGCAATACGCACCACAGCTCTGCGCTTAACGCTCTGCCCGTGTGTGTTGATCGAAGAACAACTCTCGTAGCACACCCAGAAAAATCCTCACTCTGAATTCTGTGTCTACTCTCGTGTATCACTCAGCTTCGATCACCCTCTACAGCCCTCAAACCTTCTGCTTAAATACCCTCACCACTTTAAGCAATTTCCAGGTTTAGGCCATAGTCCCACAAGATCAATTATCTCCTAAAATCTAGGAGATTAGATTTGATTAATATCTTCAATGCAAATCTCCTTCTCTGACTAGCAAACCTTGCTGGAATATGCTCAACGGTATTTTAGAAATTCTTCTAAGCACTTTCACAAAGCTGCTATACCTTCAAAATGCACCCAGCACAAAACTGCTACTCGGACAGTTGAACCAGCACTTGAACCAGCACCTGCTGCAGCATCCCCTGCTGCATCTGCTGCTGGTTTACTTCTGCTGGTCTGCTTGATTGTTTGAACTGCAGCAGCCCCTTGTTCACATATGCTGGTTTTGTCAAATCTGCCACACTTGCATTATCAATCTCCCCCTTGGCATTTTGACAAAACCACTTCATAACTCCACTTCTCAGCCTACTCTTTCTTCTCCCCCTTTTTGGAACAAATGACGAGGGGGTTTTTCTGCTGAGAGCACTTATGACGGCAATACACAGAGCCCTAGAGAGGCCCTCAGGTCTTCAAACCGAGCTGCATCCAGAGCTTTGGTGAAGATATCAGCAAGTTGTTTGGCAGACACAACATGCTGGAGCGAGATGACTTTCTGTTCAACAAGGTCACGGATGAAGTGATGACGAATGTCAATGTGCTTGGTTCTACTGTGCTGGACAGGGTTCTTGGATATGCTGATGGCACTCATATTGTCACAGTAGAGAGTCATGGCATCTTGAGCAACCCCATACTCACTCAGCATTTGCTTCATCCACAACATTTGTGCACAGCAGCTCCCAGCAGCAATGTACTCAGCCTCGGCAGTGGATAGAGAGATGCTATTCTGTTTTCTGCTGAACCAAGAGACCAGGTTATTCCCCAAGAAGAAACATCCTCCCGAGGTGCTCTTCCTGTCTTCTGAGCACCCTGCCCAGTCTGCATCACTGTATCCGACCAGATTAGCCTTTGTGTCTTTAGTATACCATAGGCCATAGCCCACAGTTCCCCCAACATACCGAATAATGCGCTTGACCAACTGCATATGGCTGTCTCTTGGGCTGGCTTGGAATCTGGCACAGACTCCTACTGCATAGGAAATGTCAGGACGGCTGGCAGTCAGGTAAAGAAGGCTCCCAATCATGCTTCTGTAGACAGTCTGACTTACTTCCAAACCTTGCTCATCTTTAATGGCTTTCACATGAGTAGCAGCAGGAGTACGCTTGTGACTTGCTGAATCTAGCTGGAATTTCTTCACAAGAGACTTGCTGTATTTACTTTGAGCAATAAAGATCCCATCCCGTTTCTGAGTAATCTCCAAACCAAGAAAGTATGAAAGTTCTCCTACCATGCTCATTTGAAATTCTTGTTGCATGTGATTCACAAACTGCTTCACCAGGTGCTGGGACTTTGATCCAAAGACAATATCATCCACATATATTTGAGCAATGATCACATCAGACTGAGTTCGTTTGACAAACAAGGTTTTGTCAGCTCCCCCTCGATTGTAGCCATGATCTTCCAGGAAAACTGTCAACCGCTCATACCATGCCCGAGGAGCCTGTTTAAGTCCATATAAGGCTTTCTTCAGTTTATACACCTGCTCTGGATGATGAGGATCTTCAAAACCTTTTGGTTGAGCGACATAAACTTCTTCAGAGAGGTCTCCATTCAAGAATGCACTTTTAACATCCATTTGATATAATTTGAATCCCAGGCAGCAAGACATTGCAAGCAGCAGTCTGATAGACTCCAGGCGAGCTACTGGAGCAAATGTTTCATCAAAGTCTAGACCCTCAATCTGAGAATATCCCTGGGCCACCAGTCTGGCTTTATTTCGTGTAATGTTGCCCTTTTCATCTGTTTTGTTTTTGAACACCCATTTAGTGCCTATAATGTTAACCCCATTTGGTCTGTCTACCAGATCCCAAACATCGTGTCTTTCGAACTCTGCCAATTCCTCCTGCATAGCCATGATCCAGAATTCATCACTCATGGCCTCCTTAAAATTCTTTGGTTCAATGCTGGACATGAAACATGTATTGAGATAGGCATGACTTCTGGTCCTTCTTCTGTCTGAGGGATTTCCAATCACATTTGTCAAAGGATGATCCTTCTGTATCTTCTTTGGGGGCTGCCTAGAAGATGGATCAGGAGCCACAGTTTGGAGATCATCAGACAGGCTTCCTGATTGGTCATCTGGAATTTCTGCTTCAGCACTTGCTGTAGCATCTTCTGGAACCGCAGCTTGTTCACTCCTTGTCTGTCTACCAGGCATTTCTTCAAGATCAGAGTCTTCTTCATCAGTGTCAGAATCAGAGATAGATACTTCTTCTGCATCATTGACAACAACATTTATGGACTCCATGACAGTCTTTGTTCGCTGGTTGAAAACACGATATGCCCTGCTATTTGTTGAATACCCCAAGAACACTCCCGGATCACTCTTAGGATCGAGCTTCTTTCTATACTCCCGGTCTCTCAGAATGAAGCAATCACTTCCAAAGATATGAAAGTATTTAACCGTGGGCTTTTTCTGATTCCAGAGCTCATAGCAAGTCTGCTTGGTTCCCCTTCGCAAGGTGACTCTGTTGATGATATAGCAAGCGGTATTCATAGCCTCTGCCCAGAATTTCAGAGGAATTCTCTTAGCATGGATCATCACCCTGGCCATTTCTTGAATTGTTCGGTTCTTCCGTTCTACAACACCATTTTGTTGAGGGGTAATGGGAGAAGAGTACTGATGTGTTATACCCTTTTGCTGACAGAATTCATCCATGTCTTTGTTCTCAAACTCTCTGCCATGATCACTGCGGATGCTGCTGATTCTGAGATTCTTCTCTTGCTCTAACCGAGATACCAGTGACACAATGACACTCACAGTATCTGATTTTTCCCTGATAAAATCAATCCAAGTGAATCTAGAATAGTCATCAACACAGACAAATGCATACCTTTTCTTGCCTAGGCTCTCCACTTCCATTGGTCCCATCAGATCCATGTGAATCAGCTGTAGAGGCCTGGTGGTACCAATGTCTTTGACTCGTGGATGCGAGGCCTTCTTCTGTTTCCCAATCTGACAATCTCCACAAATGGAGTCTGTCTCTCCTTTCAGCAGTGGAATTCCCCTGACCAACCCTTTTGTGGCAATTCTCTTTAGAGTTCTCAGGTTAACATGTCCCATCCTTTTGTGCCATAAAGTCATTTCCTCGGCCTTTGTCAACATACATTTCTGAATCCTTGAGTTTGAACTCACATTGAGAAGGTAACAGTTGCTCTTGGATCTAGCTCCTTCCATTATGCACTTTCCAGATTTGTCGAGGACTTGGCATGAGTCTTTCGTAAACTTGACTTGTTTAGTCCCATCACACAGCTGGCTGATGCTGATGAGATTAGCTTTTAACCCTTCCACCAAAAGGACATTGCTCAGATTTGGCATTCCTTCCACAGCCAAAGTTCCTCTTCCCAGAACTCTTCCTTTCAGACCATTACCAAACTTCACACGTTGTTCCAAACAGGGAGTAATGTTTTTCAGAAAGGATCTTTCCCCTGTCATATGCCCTGAACACCCACTATCAAAGTACCAGCTTATCTTGTCTGAGGTGCTAGCTGTGCTGACAAGAGCGAGGAGCTGAGTCTGCGCATGTTTCTGCCTGACAGATTCCCTGGGCGAGGCAATTCTGGCATGAGCTGAGAAACAGCTTCTTTGAATATGTCCTCTGCGGCCACAGCTGTAACATTTTTTAAACTTTAAAGTTCTCTTGTTACGGTGAAATAGACCTTGCTGCAGCAAGTCCTGGTTCATCCTTTTCTGTGTTTTTGTGCCGCTTCTTGCTGACTTGTATCTGGCCATGTTGCATTCGTCTTCACTCAGGTCTTTCTCATCTTCACTTCCACTGGCAGAAAGAGCTTTCTTTTTCATCCGTTTGCTGGTGCAGTTGATTTGTCGATGACCGTAGCCTGCACAATTCCAGCATTGGATTCCTTTCTTTCCGTCTTCTCTCTGAGCCGGTTCCTTTCCTTTCCTTTCACTGCCCCTTCTGAATTGTCTTTGCGAAGAAGAGCTTCTTTCAGTCCTGGATTCCATGTTTTTCAGAATCTTCCCAAGGTTCTTCACAAGCATGCTCATCTGATCATCTTGCACTATCTGCTTGGTTTCTGCTTCAGCTTTCAATCCAACATTCTTGTCCTTGGAAGTGGTATCCTCTTTGACAAGTTTCATCTCAAATTGTTTGAGAGATCCCATCAGCTCCTCCAGCCTCATGAATCTGACATTTTGCGCTTCTTCAATAGCTGTCACTTTCATATCGAATTTTGTGGGCAATGATCTGAGGACCTTTCTGATAAGCTTTTCTTCAGGGATGGGCTCACCAAGCGCATGAGCTTCATTTGCGAGATCACAGAGTTTAGCATTAAACTCAGTGACTGTTTCCTCATCCAGCATCCTCAGATTCTCAAATTGTGTGGCAATGATCTGGAGCCTTGATAGCTTCACTCTATCAGTTCCTTCATGGGCAGTTTGCAGAATCTCCCATGCTTGCTTGGCCAAATCACAATTTGATATCAACCTGAAATTGTTAGCATCAACTGCAGCAAAAATTGCATTCAAAGCCTTTGAATTACCAGTTGCTGCAGCACCTTCTTCAGCAGTCCACTGCTCTTCAGGTTTTATTCTTGTCACTCCTTGCTCATCTATGGTGATTGGGGGAGACCACTGAATCACGACAGCTCTCCATGTCTTCTCATCAATAGCCTTGAGAAAGGCTTTCATTCTAGCTTTCCAATAACCATAATTGCTCTCTTCCAAAAGTGGAGGTCTACTTGTGCTCTGTCCTTCCTTCATTGTCTTGGCTACTTCGGAGACACTGTAGGACCTTTTTAACTCTGTGTGTCGAGTTCCCGCTCTGATACCAATTGAAATTTCAAGTGTCTCTACTTATGCAGATTTGTGAACTAGCAGTTGCTGCAGCACACTCTTGTTCACTTAAATGTAGGCACAGCAGACAATGAATAGGACACAGATTTGTTCACCCAGTTCGGCCAATCTGCCTACGTCTGGGGAGGACTATTCTCCAGTCCTCAATCCACTCAACCAAAGGTTCAAAGCACACTCGGTTACAACGCACGCAACCTATGTTACTTTAACCCCGTGTGGACTACTCAACACAATCAGAACAAGCTCTGATTTGTGTCAGCACACCCTCTACAATATGTCAGTCTAGAATAGCTACAATCCTCTCAAAGAACTCAGCCTATTCTATACTACACTACTCAGCAGGGTTGCTGCAGCAACAGCTGTAACACCAGCTGAAGCACTCTGTCCGCGTCGCTCCAAGGCCTCCTGCCGAGCCGATCGAACCACTCCAAGAGCGCTGCACACTCTGAGTAACTCCCCCTCACTCAGTGACCACCTGCCACTAGTGAGTTCTTCCGCACGAACCTCGACCGAGCCTTCCACCCGTCAGTTCTCCCGCGGCTGTGATAGAGCCTATTTGTACACATTATTTAGATCATAACCCTATGCTTGTTTGCAATATTTCATGAGCAAGATTACTCGTTTCCAATGTTTTTGTGTATCAGGTCAAAACGAGTCCTTGAGTCGGATACGCGCTAACAGGCAGCGTTCTAGGAGTGAAAGATCAGCCTGCGGAGCTAGCGGCGCAAACAGAAGAAGAAATGGCGAAAGACAGCAGAGGTGCGCTACCCGATTGCGCCAATCAATGCCGTGCGCCAGGCGCAAAGTCCCAGTGACCAGATTTGGAAGTTGCCAAAAGATGAACTTCCTGGGCACTATTTAAACAAAGAAAGTCTAGGGTTTCAGGGGATCGTAACATCATCACTCAGTGGCATTCCAGAGGCACTGCGCGGCAGAACTGGAAAACACACGGACCTGTCAAGGAGAGTTGCGCCAGCCGACTGCGCCAGCCAAGAGAAGACACTGCACGCACTATTTGCTACCGTTTTCTCTGATACAGTAGTTGTTATTTACTATTTTATGATGTTTACCACTAGCATGTCTAGCTAAACACTTAGTGTTGGTCGGGCATGAATCTATGATGTATTACCTTTGAGACTTGAGCTTAATGCGTAGTTTACTTATTTGTATTAATCCTGCGCATACTGAGACAGTTAGTTGCATAAGTAGGGGAAGCCTTGAACCGCAATCCTATTTGTGTTGCTTGCTTGTCCTATGTTAAACTAGTTGCATGAGTAGGGGAAGCCTTGAACCGCAAACTTATCGTGACAACTAGGAGTAACGAGTTAGGGTAAGCAGTTGCTACTGTGACAGGATTCGCAGCTGTTTAGTCTAGTTCTAGGATTAATAGCACATGAACTTTGAACGGAACATGCGCGTGTGTTAGGAAGCCTTTACCGGACACTAACCCAAGTAGGACACAAACTATAGACATTTAGAGTCGATGATAAGGAATGCATTCATAGAGGATTGTCTGCCCAGTACTTCTCATAAACATAGTATCTCATCTATACTGCTTGCGCACGTCTAGTGCAATTTCCTGCGTTACGATATTCACTGCTACTCGCGCATCGCGCAAAACCCCCAATCACTCATACAACCCCCCATCTTCGTAAGTGTAGGTTACTAGCTAAAGACTTACTACTTGCTCCCTGTGGAGATCGACCCTTACTTAACCGTTGTACTAGTGGGAGAGGAAGGATTATATTTGACGCGCACGACGACGCGCGATCAAATTTTGGCGCCGTTGCCGGGGAGCAACACAGCTAAGTTTTAGCTAGCTTACATTTTCATTTTTTAGTAACTAGTTATTTCATTTTTGTCTTGTTTTCTCGTTGTTGTTTCTGACAGCGCGCAATCACATCAGCCTGCGCAACCTTGAAACAGTTGCGCTGCACAGATTCTAGTTGCGCTCTGACAGACGCAACAACCTCGTTGTTTTTGATTTCGTTTTCTTGAGTTTCAGAACAGGTCATGGAGGATAACAGTGTGGTAGGAGATAACCACGGGGACAGAACCTTAGAGGATGTAAGGGCAGAGATCCGCGCAGCTCGGTTCAGAGAGGAAGTGCAGCGTGAGGTCGAAGCACGGATGGCCGCTGAGCTGTACAATGCGCCACCCGTCCGTCCAGCCGCGCGACGCAGGACCGTGCGCGAGATGTCAGCACCCATCACTGTTAACCAGCCATGGTGTATCGTGCTTCCGCCAGACGGTCACTTTGAGCTAAGGAGCTCGCTCATCCATCACATGGCTAAGTTTCACGGGATGAACAATGAAAATCCAGTCAAGCACGTGCGAGAGTTCCTAGTTATTTGCGAGAACATGAAGACCGACGGGGAGAATGATGAAGCGCTGAAAATGAAGGCATTTCCATTTTCGTTGTGTGATACGGCTAAGCATTGGCTAATGAATTTACCTGCAGGATCAATTCACACATGGGAGCAGCTGCAGAAGAAATTCTTAGACAAATTCTATCCTGCAGCAAAGATTGCGCTGCTCAGAAGGGAATTAGCCGCGCCAAGGCAAGGCGCAGGGGAGACTCTGTCAGAATACTACGAGCGTTTCAGGGAGCTAGAAGCCAACTGCTACAATCACGGGCTGCCCCAGAATGTGTTGATAGAGAACTTTCTGAATGGACTGCTGCCCATGGAGCTGCGACTACTGAATGCATGCGCAGGAGGGGACATTTGCAACATGTACCCGGAGGATGCATGGCAGCTGATAGAAGATTCTGCTGGGCAGGTAAGACATCAATTGACACTTGAAAGTAGCCGTAATCGTTCTGTGCATCAGGTAGAAACAAGCGCTGAGATCAAAGAAATGAAGGCCATGCTGCAGAAACTGATGAGTGCGCAGAGCGCACAACCAGTTGCGCCAAAAGTATGTGAATTCTGCAGGTCGACTGAGCACAAGACGGACGAATGCCCAACACTTTTTGAAGAAACTGGAGATGTAAATGCCCTTGGAGGATGGGACAACAGAGGACCGCAAAGGCAGAATCAGCCGCGCTTTGGGCTTGCTGCAAATGGATTCAGATGGAAAGAAGAGAACAATTTCCAGAGACAGCCCACTGATCAGCGCGCGCCACAGCAGACGCAACCAGCTGCGCCTTACAATCCACCGCACCGCCGCAATGACGCACCAGCACAGAACAATCAGCAGCCGCGGTGTTCCTTGGAAGATATCATGGGGCAGCTAGCAGATACAGTGCGCAAGAATGACGAAAAATATGACAAGAGGTTCGAGTCGATAGAAAAGCATCTATCACAAATTGCAACCACGGTGTATGAGCTGAAAAAGAGCGATGGCAACCTGCCTTCGCAAGTGATTCAGAACCCTAAAGGAGGAGTCAATGCAGTAACACTGAGGACAGAGCGCACAGTAAGAACAGAGCAAACCGCGCAGGCACCCGCGCAACCAGTTGCGCAAGTCCCAGATCCAGCAGCTCAGAATGCGCAACCAGAGCAAGATGCGCAACCGGAAGCGCCAGCTACGAACCAGCAGGGCAATGCGCCAGGTATGTCCCACTCGACAAACAAGGACAAAAATTGTACTAACATACCTGCTCCTTTCCCTATGCAGGCACCACTAGCGAGAAAAGAAGCGCTGGACAAGGAACTGTATGAGCTGTTCAGCAAGGTGGAAATCAACATACCTCTCATAGAAGCTATTCGACAGATTCCCAGGTATGCGAAGTTTTTAAAAGAGCTGTGCACAAACAAGCGAAGGAAAGGCGAGTGCGCACAGGTAATGCTAAATGCGCAGGCCTCAGCGATCGTGCAACAAAAGGTACCACCTAAGTGCCGAGATCCAGGTACATTCACTATCCCTTGCACCTTAGGAAAAACCACGGTAAGCAACTGCATGATCGATTTGGGCGCATCAATCAATTTATTACCATATTCTCTCTATGCGACATTGCGCCTTGGACCACTAAAACCTGCAGGTCTCACAATTCAGCTAGCAGATAGATCGTGCAAACAACCTGCAGGCATGATAGAGGATGTCCTAGTTCGAGTAGGAGAGCTGGTGTTTCCAGCAGACTTTTATGTGCTCAAAATGGAGGGTGAATCAAGCGCTAGCGGTGCGCAGATCCTCCTAGGCAGACCATTTCTGATGACCGCGCGCACGAAGATAGACGTGTGGAGGGGCACACTCTCCATGGAGGTAGATGGCGAAGAAATCCATTTCAACATCTTCGAAGGGATGCAGCACCCATATGAGGACGCTACCATGCACGCAATGGACAGCATTGACGATTTAGTCACAGAAGCGCAGTGTGCGAGCGCAACCATAGGACCAGAGCTACTGACACAGGCAGAGCCGGAGGAGCAAGAGGAGGAGCTAAGCAGTGCTGAACCAGCACCCACACAGGTACTTGATATAGTTCATATTTGCACCGCTAACAAAATCTTGCCCTCTATTGAACAGGCACCCAAGATCGAACTGAAGCAACTCCCAGAGCACCTCAAGTACATTTTCTTGGGAGATTAGGACACCCTGCCAGTGATCATCAAGAAGGGATTGGAAGAGGAGCAGGAGGCGCGCTTACAGCAGGTGCTGCGCAGGAACCAGCGCGCGATAGGATGGACTCTTGCGGATCTGCGCGGAGTGAGCCCAGACGTGTGCATGCACAGAATTCTGTTGGAAGATGGTGCTAAACCATCCAGGGAGGCTCAGCGCAGGTTAAACCCAAATATGATGGAGGTAGTGCAAAAGGAAGTCCTGAAGTTGCTTGACGCCGGGGTCATTTACCCAATCTCAGACAGCAAATGGGTTAGCCCGGTGCATGTTGTGCCAAAGAAAGGAGGAATCGCGGTGGAAGAGAATGCGCAGGGCGAGCTAGTTCCCAAGCGCATTCAAACTGGCTGGCGCATGTGCATCGACTACAGGAAGCTGAACGCCGTAACGCGCAAGGACCACTTCCCGCTACCCTTCATGGACCAGATGCTGGATCGCTTGGCAGGTAAGCCTTACTTTTGTTTTTTAGACGGATATTCAGGGTACAATCAGATACCCATAGCTGCGGAGGATCAGGAGAAGACCACGTTCACATGCCCCTTCGGAACATTTGCGTTTCGGCGCATGTCTTTTGGGCTGTGCAACGCGCCAGGTACGTTCCAACGCCTTGTCATGAGGATTTTCTCTGATATGATTGGTATATGCATAGAAGTGTTCATGGATGATTTCACTGTATATGGAAGTACCTTTGATGCATGCTTAACCCATCTAGATAAAGTCTTAGCGCCCTGCATCTCTAAGAACTTAGTGCTAAATTACGAAAAATGTCATTTCATGGTAACGCACGGAGTAGTACTAGGTCATATCATTTCAGAGGAGGGTATTAAGGTAGACAAAGCTAAGATAGATATTATTTCTAATCTGCCTTATGCCACCAATGTGCGCGACGTGAAATCGTTCTTAGGGCATGCTGGGTTTTACAGGCGTTTTATTAAGGATTTCTCTAAAATTTGCATACCCCTGTCTAACCTGTTGCAAAAAGATGTGTGCTTCGATTTTACTGATGAGTGCAGGGCGGCGTTCGATAAGCTGAAGGAAGCGCTGACCAGTGCGCCAGTGATGCGCGCACCAGACTGGAACCTGCCGTTTGAGCTGATGTGTGACGCAAGTGACTACGCAGTAGGAGCAGTCTTGGGGCAGCGCGTGGACAAGAAGCCGCATGCCATCTACTATGCATCGCGCACACTGGACTCTGCGCAGAAGAACTACACCACCACGGAGAAGGAGCTTCTGGCAATTGTTTTTGAGCTGGAGAAGTTCCGAGCATATGTTCTAGGCGCCAGAGTCATCATTTACACTGACCACGCAGCCATCCGCTACCTCATGTCCAAAAAGGAAACCAAGCCGCGCCTGATGCGCTGGGTGCTTCTGCTTCAGGAATTCGATGTGGAGATCAAAGATAAAAAGGGCACGGAGAATACAGTCGCTGATCACCTGAGCAGGATCGTAAAGGAGGAGGAGCCAGGGCAGATCAAGGAGACATTCCCTGACGAGCACCTGATGGCGCTGACAGGTAAGGTACCATGGTATGCGCATATCGCAAATTACCTGGTTACAGGTGCGTTCCCTCCTCATTTCAATAAAACTCAGTGCATGCGATTAAAACATGAGTCCAAGCATTATCTTTGGGATGATCCTTACATGCTTAGAATAGGTCCAGATCAGATATTAAGGCGTTGCGTACCGGACCATGAGATTAACTCTGTTTTGATGTTTTGTCATGCGCACGCATGTGGAGGGCACTTTGGACCTAAGCGCACGAGCAGGAAAATCTTGGACTGCGGATTCTACTGGCCGCACCTATTCAGAGACGCATATAACCACTGCAGGAATTACGACAGGTGCCAGCGCACAGGAGGAATCTCCGCGCGCAACGAGATGCCGCAGACCCCGATTCTGGTGGATGAAGTGTTCGATGTTTGGGGAATCGACTTCATGGGTCCATTTCCCCCATCTGCCAGCTACGAGTACATACTGGTGGCCGTGGATTACGTATCCAAATGGGTCGAAGCTAAGGCCACGCGCAAGGATGATGGTAAGACTGTCGCTGATTTTCTCAGAACTAACATATTTTGCAGGTACGGAGTGCCTAAGGCAGTTATCAGCGACCAGGGGACGCACTTCTGCAACAAGGTTGTGGCGCAAGTTTTCAAGCACTACGGGGTGCGCCACAAGACGTCCACCGCTTACCATCCGCAGACAAATGGACAGGCCGAAGTTTCTAACAGAGAGATCAAGCGCATCTTGGAAAAGACTGTGAGGCCGTCGCGCAAGGATTGGAGCCAGCGCCTGGATGATGTGCTATGGGCATACCGCACTGCACATAAGACGCCCATTGGAACCTCACCATTCCGGCTGGTCTATGGGAAGGCATGCCACCTGCCAGTAGAGCTCGAGCACAAGGCATATTGGGCCTTACGTATTTGCAACCTGAACCTGGATGAGGCAGGAAAAGAGCGCGCATTTGAGCTGAGCGAACTAGAAGAGTTGCGCCTGGACGCCTATGAGGGACTGCGCGATTACAAGGAGCGCACCAAAGCATTTCACGACAAGCATATCCTCCGGCGCACGTTTGAACCAGGAGATCAGGTATTATTGTTTTCATCTTGCCTGAAGCTCATGCCTGGAAAGTTGCGCAGCAAGTGGACGGGACCATACACCGTCACCAAGGTTTTCCCCTACGGAACAATCGAGTTAGAAGACGAGCACCAGCATCGTTTTCAGGTTAACGGGCAGAGAGTCAAACAGTACTTGGGAGAACCTTGGGATGGCGCGGCACGCAACATTGACTTGGCCGAGCCAGAGATAGTGGACGCGCAAGCTGCTGCGCCAGACGCACCACCAGATGCCTCAGAGGGAGAACTAGCAACCATCGCCTATATCTCTTCTTCCTCTGCATCTACCCTCGTTACTAATAATGGATCACATGCTGACCTTCCATTTTATCCTTTGCGCAGGACCAATGAGATCGCAACACAAGCACTGGCGCAGGGACACTCAGGAGCAAGAGTGGGGGAGGCTGCAGACGCACTTCTTGGCACGTGACGAGGTACCGTCGAGCCAACGACGTTAAACAAAGGCACTTGTCGGGAGGTAACCCGACACGTTTTATTTTGGCATGTTTTATTCTGCTTGTTTTGTTTTTTTTTTGTTTTTTTTTTTTGAGTGTTTTTAGCTAGTTTAGGATTTGGTAGTTTTTAGTCACACGAGTGCGCAGGACCGTGCGCCTATCCATGCGCAGGTCAGTTGCGCTAGCCAGAGGGGGGTATATAAGGCAGGACTTAGAAAAATTCCAGCACTTTTTTCACTCGACCGTTGCACGAGCTCCCGCCTCCACATTTCTGCCCAACGGATCAGCGCTCACCAAGCGGCCATCTAGTGAGATTTAAGGACCACACAACTACACTACAACCAGGTAACCTCTACCCCCGATTTGAGCAGTTTCCGTTAGGATTTGCACGGCGGAGAAGTTTCTAGGGTTTTGAAATCACGCCGGGGTAGAGTGCGCAGACCAGAACAGTGGTTAGTGCTTTGTGTAGGCGACCAGTGGGCGCTCGTTCGGTGCAAGTTTCAGAGGATTCTGGGCAGTTTCGATTTTTAGGGTTTGGAGGAGCATTGACCGCTGTTGACCGGAGCCCAGCGCAAGATGAGACCCGCCACAGACCAGGAGACCCCAGCAGCTTTCACCAACAAGTATGCGGCGTTCATTAGCCTGGACATGTACGGGACACTACACCATCCTCCTCCTACCAGAACCCCAGCCCAGCCAGCCAGCCCTCCTCAGTCTCCAGTGCGCCCACCCGCACCAGCGCCAGCAGCAGAGCCCACCCCTGAACCCGAACCAGTACAACCACCAGCAGCTTCCCCAGTCCCCCATTGACTTTCCCAGCGTAGACTCCGATTCCATATGGGATCACTTTCCGAGGACGACCACGCAGCGCAGCTGATAGAGCCTAGTTATACACATTATTTAGGTCATAACCCTGTGCTTGTTTGCAATATTTCATGAGCAAGATTACTCGTTTCCAATGTTTTTGTATATCAGGTCAAAACGAGTCCTTAAGTCGGATACGCGCTAACAGGCAGCGTTCTAGGAGTGAAAGATCAGCCTGCGGAGCTAGCGGCGCAAACAGAAGAAGAAATGGCGAAAGACAGCAGAGGTGCGCTAACCATATGCGCTAGCCGATGCCGTGCGCCAGGCGCAAAGTCCCAGTGACCAGATTTGGAAGTTGCCAAAAGATGAACTTCCTGGGCACTATTTAAACAAAGAAAGTCTAGGGTTTCACAACAACACGGAGAGGCAGCACCACGGCCTCAGAAGATCGGAACATCATCACTCAGCGGCATTCCAGAGGCACTGCGCGGCAGAACTGGAAAACACACGGACCTGTCAAGGAGATTTGCGCTAGCCGACTGCGCCAGCCGAGAGAAGACACTGCACGCACTGTTTGCTACCGTTTTCTTGGATTCAGTAGTTGTTATTTACTATTTTATGATGTTTACCACTAGCATGTCTAGCTAAACACTTAGTGTTGGTCGGGCATGAACCTATGATGTATTACCTTTGAGACTTGAGCTTAATGCATAGTTTATTTACTTGTATTAATTCTGTGCGTACTGAGACAGTTAGTTGCATAAGTAGGGGAAGCCTTGAACCGCAATCCTATTTGTGTTGCTTGCTTGTCACCTGTTAAACTAGTTGCATGCGTAGGGGAAGCCTTGAACCGCAAACTTACCGTGACAACTAGGAGTAACGAGTTAGGGTAAGCAGTTGCTACTGTGACAGGATTCGCAGCTGTTTAGTCTAGTTCTAAAATTAATAGCACATGAACTTTGAACGGAACATGCGCGTGTGTTAGGAAGCCTTTACCGGACACTAACCCAAGTAGGACACAAACTATAGACATTTAGAGTCGATGATAAGGAATGCATTCATAGAGGATTGTCTGCCCAATACTTCTCATAAAGATAGTACTTCATCTCTACTGCTTGCGCACGTCTAGTGCAATTTCCTGCGTTACGATATTCACTGCTACTCGCGCATCGCGCAAAACCCCCAATCACTCACGCAACCCCCGTTTTCTTAAGTGTAGGTTACTGGCTAAGACTCACTGCTTGCTCCCTGTGGAGATCGACCCTTACTTAACCGCTGTACTAGTGGGAGAGGAAGGAATTATATTTGACGCGCACGACGACGCGCGATCAAATTTTGGCGCCGTTGCCGGGGAGCAACACAGCTAAGTTTTAGCTAGCTTACATTTCTCATTTTAGTAACTAGTTATTTCATTTTGTTTTGTTTTCTCGTTGTTGTTTCTGACAGCGCACAATCACATCCGCTTGCGCAACCTTGAAACAGTTGCGCTGCGCAGATTCTAGTTGCGCACTGACAGACGCAACAACTTCGTTGCCATTTAATTCGTTTCTTGAGTTTGGATCAGGACATGGAGGATAACAGTGTGGTTGGAGATAACCTGGGAGACAGAACCCCAGAGGAAGCAAGGGCACATAACCGCGCAGCCCTATTCAGAGAGGAAGTGCAACGCGAGGTCGACGCACGGATGGCCGCTGAACCATACATTGCGCCACCCGTTCGTCCAGTCGCAAGGCGCAGGACAGTGCGCGAAATGTCAGCCCCACTCACTGTTAACCAGCCATGGTGCATAGTGCTTCCGCCCAACGGACAGTTCGAACTGAGGAGCTCACTCATCCATCACATGCCCAAGTTTCACGGAATGAACAACGAAAATCCAGTCAAGCATGTGCGGGAGTTCCTAATCATTTGCGAGAACATGAAGACCTTGGGGGAGAACGAAGAAGCGCTGAAGATGAAGGCATTCCCATTTTCATTGAGCGATGCAGCCAAACACTGGCTGATGAGCCTACCCGCAGGATCAATCCACACATGGGAGCAGCTGCAGAAGAAATTCTTAGACAAATTTTATCCAGCAGCGAAGATTGCGCTGCTTAGAAAGGAATTGGCCGCGCCAAGGCAGAGCGCAGGGGAGTCTCTGTCAGAATACTACGAGCGTTTCAGGGAGCTAGAAGCCAACTGCTACAATCACGGGCTTCCTCAGAATGTGCTGATAGAGAACTTTCTGAATGGACTGCTGCCCATGGAGCTGCGACTACTGAATGCATGCGCAGGAGGGGACATTTGCAACATGTACCCGGAGGATGCATGGCAGCTGATAGAAGATTCTGCTGGGCAGGTAAGACATCAATTGACACTTGAAAGTAGTCGTAATCGTTCTGTGCATCAGGTAGAGGCAAGCGCTGAGATCCAAGAAATGAAGGCCATGCTACAGAAGCTGATGAGTGCGCAGAGCGCACAACCAGTTGCGCCAAAGGTATGTGAATTCTGCAGGGCCACTGAGCACAAGACAGACGAATGCCCAACACTTTTTGAAGAAACTGGAGATGTAAATGCCCTTGGAGGATGGGAAAACAGAGGACCGCAGAGGCAGAATTAGCCGCGCTTTGGGCTTGCTGCAAATGGATTCAGATGGAGAGAAGAGAACAATTTCCAGAGGCAGCCCACTGATCAGCGCGCGCCACAGCAGACGCAACAAGCTGCACCCTACAATTCACCGCATCGCCGCACAGACGCACCAGCGCAGAACAATCAGCAACCAAAGCGATCCTTGGAAGATATCATGGGGCAGCTAGCAGACACAGTGCGCAAGAATGACGAAAAGTATGACAAGAGGTTCGAATCCATAGAGAAGCATCTATCACAAATTGCAACCACGGTGTATGAGCTGAAAAAGAGCGATGGCAACCTGCCTTCGCAAGTGATTCAGAACCCTAAAGGAGGAGTTAATGCAGTAACACTGAGGACTGGGCGCACAGTGGGAACAGAGCAGACCGCGCAGGCGCCCGCGCAACCAGTTGCGCAAGTCCCAGATCCAGCAGCTCAGAGTGCGCAACCAGAGCCAGAGGCGCAATCAGAAGCGCCAACCACGAACCAGCAGGGCAAAGCGCCAGGTATGTCTCACTCGACAAACAAGGACAAAAATTGTACTAACATACCTGCTCCTTTCCCTGTGCAGGCACCACTGGCGAGAAAAGAAGCACTGGACAAGGAACTATATGAGCTGTTCAGCAAAGTGGAAATCAACATACCTCTCATAGAAGCTATTCGACAGATTCCCAGGTATGCGAAGTTTTTAAAAGAGCTGTGCACAAATAAAAGAAGGACAGGCGAATGCGCACAGGAAATGCTAAATGCGCAGGCCTCAGCGATCGTGCAACAAAAGGTACCACCTAAGTGCCGAGATCCAGGTACATTCACTATCCCTTGCGCCTTAGGTAAAACCACGGTAAGCAACTGCATGATCGATTTAGGCGCATCAATCAATTTATTACCATATTCTCTCTATGCGACCTTGCGCCTTGGACCACTAAAACCTGCAGGTCTCACAATTCAGCTAGCAGATAGATCGTGCAAACAACCTGCAGGCATGATAGAAGATGTCCTAGTTCGAGTAGGAGAGCTGGTGTTCCCAGCAGACTTTTATGTGCTCGAAATGGAGGGTGAATCAAGCGCCAGCAGTGCGCAGATCCTCCTAGGCAGACCGTTTCTGATGACCGCGCGCACGAAGATAGACGTATGGAGGGGCACGCTGTCCATGGAGGTTGATAGGAAAGAGATCTACTTCGACATATTCAAAGGAATGCAGCACCCTCATGAAGACGCCACAGTGCACGCGATGGGCAGCATAGACGACTTGGTTGCAGATGCGCAGGGCGAGCTAGTTCCCAAGCGCATTCAGGCTGGATGGCGCATGAGCATTGCGCCAGAGCCTCCGCCAGACGCACCACCGGATGCACCAGAGGGAGAACTGGAACCTATTGCTTATATCTCTTCTTCCTCTGCATCTATCCTCGTTACGCATGATTTATCACATACTGACTACCCTTTTCACCCGTTGCGCAGGACCCAGGAAAACGCAATACACGCACTGGCGCAGGGACACTCAGGAGCAAGAGTGGGGGAGGTCGCAGACGCACGTTTTGGAACGTAACGAGGTACAGTCGAGCCAACGACGTTAAACAAAGGCACTTGTCGGGAGGTAACCCGACTTGTTTTTATTTTCACATATTTTTCTTTTTAGTTTTTAGTGTTTCTTTTAGGCAGTTTAGGACTTGTCATTTTGCATGTGCGCAGCCTCCGTGCGCTTGAGCTTGAGTCGTGGGGACACGTCTCTGTTCAAGTGTGGGGGGGAGCGTTACTCTTACATTTCATGTTTTGAGCATTTTTAGTATAGCTTAGTTTAAGATGAAGAGAATTAGTAGCAGTAGTGCGCTAAGGTGCAGGATGCGCATGCGCTCCAGCTTGTTTTGCGCTATCCGTATTGCGTGCACCGTTCTCTACTGTTTTAGCATAATTTTTTCGTTTTTTCTGCTCCTGTTAGTTGGGATATACAGGGGATGTGGAGTTGATAGAAATGCTCCAGAGAGGCGGTTAGTCGCTTGTGCTTCGAAGGCGAGGTATATGGTCGAGTGCGCTAGTGGAGGCCGGTGCTTCGCAACCTTCGGAACAAAAGAGCGCGCTCAGTCACGCAGATGCCAAAGGCAAAGTACCCAAAGCGTGGCGAGGTGGGAAAACAGACCACCTTCTCTCTGGAAATCAAGCTAAGGAAAGCGGGCGCGGTTGCAAACGCGTGCGCTGACCGGCGCAGACAAACCAAGGAGGGAGAGCGGAACGAGTTCCATAGCTGCTATCCGTAGGCTGAGATTGGAACTGTTCTGGGAATGAAACAAATTGGAAAGGAAGCTGTACAAAAGGAAATACCAGCAGAAGCAGATGATTTGCGTTACAAAGAATCAGCATGCGCACTACTTAGTACCTGCGTGCGCAAGACCAAAAGGATATCATCAAAGGCTCAGGTTCCCAGGAAGTGTGCGAACGAATCACGCACTGGAAGAAGCTCGCGCAAGAAACCATATACCTATCTTCGGAGCGGGAGCTGACAACCAGGAGCCTAAGAAGAGCTATCTCCCAGTCATCCAAAGATCTTCATCCCGGCTGAGAGGTAATGAAATTTCGGGATTATTATATTAGAACTATTGAGTGCAGTTGTGCGCAGGTGATAAAGCAGCACAAGTTGAGCAACTGTGCATTTTGCGCTAGAATGCAAGGCTGTGCGCTAGTCTCCAGAAAAGGTAATTGTATCCGCGTTTCAGTACTTGTTCGGGACGAACAAGGGGCAAGTGTGGGGGGTTTGATAGAGCCTAGTTATACACATTATTTAGGTCATAACCCTGTGCTTGTTTGCAATATTTCATGAGCAAGATTACTCGTTTCCAATGTTTTTGTATATCAGGTCAAAACGAGTCCTTAAGTCGGATACGCGCTAACAGGCAGCGTTCTAGGAGTGAAAGATCAGCCTGCGGAGCTAGCGGCGCAAACAGAAGAAGAAATGGCGAAAGACAGCAGAGGTGCGCTAACCATATGCGCTAGCCGATGCCGTGCGCCAGGCGCAAAGTCCCAGTGACCAGATTTGGAAGTTGCCAAAAGATGAACTTCCTGGGCACTATTTAAACAAAGAAAGTCTAGGGTTTCACAACAACACGGAGAGGCAGCACCACGGCCTCAGAAGATCGGAACATCATCACTCAGCGGCATTCCAGAGGCACTGCGGGGCAGAACTGGAAAACACACGGACCTGTCAAGGAGATTTGCGCTAGCCGACTGCGCCAGCCGAGAGAAGACACTGCACGCACTGTTTGCTACCGTTTTCTTGGATTCAGTAGTTGTTATTTACTATTTTATGATGTTTACCACTAGCATGTCTAGCTAAACACTTAGTGTTGGTCGGGCATGAACCTATGATGTATTACCTTTGAGACTTGAGCTTAATGCATAGTTTATTTACTTGTATTAATTCTGTGCGTACTGAGACAGTTAGTTGCATAAGTAGGGGAAGCCTTGAACCGCAATCCTATTTGTGTTGCTTGCTTGTCACCTGTTAAACTAGTTGCATGCGTAGGGGAAGCCTTGAACCGCAAACTTACCGTGACAACTAGGAGTAACGAGTTAGGGTAAGCAGTTGCTACTGTGACAGGATTCGCAGCTGTTTAGTCTAGTTCTAGGATTAATAGCACATGAACTTTGAACGGAACATGCGCGTGTGTTAGGAAGCCTTTACCGGACACTAACCCAAGTAGGACACAAACTATAGACATTTAGAGTCGATGATAAGGAATGCATTCATAGAGGATTGTCTGCCCAATACTTCTCATAAAGATAGTACTTCATCTCTACTGCTTGCGCACGTCTAGTGCAATTTCCTGCATTACGATATTCACTGCTACTCGCGCATCGCGCAAAACCCCCAATCACTCACGCAACCCCCGTTTTCTTAAGTGTAGGTTACTGGCTAAGACTCACTGCTTGCTCCCTGTGGAGATCGACCCTTACTTAACCGCTGTACTAGTGGGAGAGGAAGGAATTATATTTGACGCGCACGACGACGCGCGATCAGCAGCCTCCTGCCCTTTCAGTGGTACCTCCTTCCTCCAGCACTGAGTACGTGACGGATTCTTCAGAGGAGGAGACGCATGATTCAGAGGCTGATTCTAGCTCGGAGGACTTCTAAGGCCGAGGGCAGGCGCATTGATTTTCTTTAGGGTGGTGTCTTTTATTTTGCTGCGACTAGTGACTATTATGTGTGCTGAATATTTGTGCCCTACACTCTGTGACTCCCTTGCTATATTTTGTGTGACTATTTGCTTGCATTCTTATGTTCTTTATTTTCGTTGCATTGCATGCATGTGCGCGTTCTCCATGCGCTTGAGCTTGAGTCGTGGGGACACGTCTCTGTTCAAGTGTGGGGGAGGCGTTACAATTACATTTCATGTTTTTTGAGCATGTTTTTAGTATAGCTTAGTTTAAGTTGAAGAGAATAGTAGCAGTAGTGCGCTAAGGTGCAGGATGCGCATGCGCTCCAGCTTGTTTTGCGCTATCCGTATTGCGTGCGCTGCTATCTACTGTTTTAGTATAATTTTTTCGTTTTTTTGCTCCTGTTAGTTGGGATATGCAGGGGATGTGGAGTTGACAGAAATGCTCCAGAGAGGCGGTTAGTCGCTTTTGCTTCGAAGGCGAGGTATATGGTCGAGAGCGCTAGTGGAGGCCGGTGCTTCGCAGCCTTCGGGACAAAAGAGCGCGCTCAGTCACGCAGATGCCAAAGGAAAAATACCCAAAGCGTGGCGAGGTGGGAAAACAGACCACCTTCTCTCTGGAAGCCGAGCTAAGAAAAGCGGGCGCGGTTGCAAACGCGTGCGCCGACCTGCGCAGACAGACCAAGGAGGGAGAGCGGAGCGAGTTCCATAGCTGCTATCTGAAGGCTGAGACTGGAACTGTTCTGGGAATATTAAAAATAAATTGCAGAGAAAGCTGTTCAAAAGAAAAATACCAGCAGATGATACGCACTACAAAAGAATCAGCATGCGCACAAGCATCAAACATGCGCAAAGACCATAAGGAAATCATCAGAAGGCTCAGGTTCCCAGGAAGTGCGCGAACGAATCACGCACTGGAAGAAGCTGCGTTATCTACCATATACCTATCTTCGGAGTAGGAGCTGGCAGCCAGGAGCCTAAGAAGAGCTATCTCCCAGCCATCCAAAAATCTTCATCCCGACTGAGAGGTAATGAAATTTCGGAATTATTATATTAGAACTGTTGAGTGCAGTTGTGCGCAGATGATAGAGCAGTGCGAGTTGAGCAATTGCGCATTCGCATCAGAGTGCAAGACTGTGCGCTAGACTCCAGAAAAGGTAATTGTATCCGCGCTCAGTGCTTGTTCGGGACGAACAAGGGGCAAGTGTGGGGGGTTTGATAGAGCCTATTTGTACACATTATTTAGATCATAACCCTATGCTTGTTTGCAATATTTCATGAGCAAGATTACTCGTTTCCAATGTTTTTGTGTATCAGGTCAAAACGAGTCCTTGAGTCGGATACGCGCTAACAGGCAGCGTTCTAGGAGTGAAAGATCAGCCTGCGGAGCTAGCGGCGCAAACAGAAGAAGAAATGGCGAAAGACAGCAGAGGTGCGCTACCCGATTGCGCCAATCAATGCCGTGCGCCAGGCGCAAAGTCCCAGTGACCAGATTTGGAAGTTGCCAAAAGATGAACTTCCTGGGCACTATTTAAACAAAGAAAGTCTAGGGTTTCAGGGGATCGTAACATCATCACTCAGTGGCATTCCAGAGGCACTGCGCGGCAGAACTGGAAAACACACGGACCTGTCAAGGAGAGTTGCGCCAGCCGACTGCGCCAGCCAAGAGAAGACACTGCACGCACTATTTGCTACCGTTTTCTCTGATACAGTAGTTGTTATTTACTATTTTATGATGTTTACCACTAGCATGTCTAGCTAAACACTTAGTGTTGGTCGGGCATGAATCTATGATGTATTACCTTTGAGACTTGAGCTTAATGCGTAGTTTACTTATTTGTATTAATCCTGCGCATACTGAGACAGTTAGTTGCATAAGTAGGGGAAGCCTTGAACCGCAATCCTATTTGTGTTGCTTGCTTGTCCTATGTTAAACTAGTTGCATGAGTAGGGGAAGCCTTGAACCGAAAACTTATCGTGACAACTAGGAGTAACGAGTTAGGGTAAGCAGTTGCTACTGTGACAGGATTCGCAGCTGTTTAGTCTAGTTCTAGGATTAATAGCACATGAACTTTGAACGGAACATGCGCGTGTGTTAGGAAGCCTTTACCGGACACTAACCCAAGTAGGACACAAACTATAGACATTTAGAGTCGATGATAAGGAATGCATTCATAGAGGATTGTCTGCCCAGTACTTCTCATAAACATAGTATCTCATCTATACTGCTTGCGCACGTCTAGTGCAATTTCCTGCGTTACGATATTCACTGCTACTCGCGCATCGGGCAAAACCCCCAATCACTCATACAACCCCCCGTCTTCGTAAGTGTAGGTTACTAGCTAAAGACTTACTACTTGCTCCCTGTGGAGATCGACCCTTACTTAACCGCTGTACTAGTGGGAGAGGAAGGATTATATTTGACGCGCACGACGACGCGCGATCAGGCTGCCTTTGATCAACCAACAAGCTCCACAGCTCTAAATTGGCTTCCAGATCAAAGCACGAATCAGTCTCTGCAAGACCGGATTCTCTTCTGCAATACGCACCACAGCTCTGCGCTCAACGCTCTGCCCGTGTGTGTTGATCGAAGAACAACTCTCGTAGCACACCCAGAAAAATCCTCACTCTGAATTCTGTGTCTACTCTCGTGTATCACTTAGCTTCGATCACCCTCTACAGCCCTCAAACCTTCTGCTTAAATACCCTCACCACTTTAAGCAATTTCCAGGTTTAGGCCATAGTCCCACAAGATCAATTATCTCCTAAAATCTAGGAGATTAGATTTGATTAATATCTTCAATGCAAATCTCCTTCTCTGACTAGCAAACCTTGCTGGAATATGCTCAACGATATTTTAGAAATTCTTCTAAGCACTTTCACAAAGCTGCTATACCTTCAAAATGCACCCAGCACAAAACTGCTACTCGGACAGTTGAACCAGCACTTGAACCAGCACCTGCTGCAGCATCCCCTGCTGCATCTGCTGCTGGTTTACTTCTGCTGGTCTGCTTGATTATTTGAGCTGCAGCAGCCCCTTGTTCACATATGCTGGTTTTGTCAAATCTGCCACACTTGCATTATCAGAATAAATAGTAAGCGATGAACAGTGTTTCCAGCGATGAAGAGTGCTTCCACCTCAGCTGCTCTTTCTCTCCTTTGATTTAGGTCGTTCTCCTCAGTTGTTCCAGCAAAAAACTCTCAAAAGCCGGCTGCCTAGAAGAAGCTACCTAGGGTTTTTTTTTTCTCTTTTCAATTTATTCTCTTCGAATTGGGTCGAGCTGACTTTCCTTGCACGAATCAAAAGTGAATCGTGCAAGGCTTTAAAGGTGATTCGTGCAACTTGCACGAATCAAATACTCTGTGCGCTTCCCCTGCTGCACGAGTCACAATTGATCCGGGCAAGCTCCAAGGTGACTCGGGCGAATCAAAGTGTCTTCATAAGCTTGGCGAATCAATAGTGATTCGGGCTGGCTACAAAGTGACTCGCACACTCTTGGCCGAGTCAAATAATCAGTGGCCCCCAGAGCTAGGCGGATCACTGTGATCGGGCGAATCACTCCTGGTCTTGAGCGAGTCACTTCTGAATCACTGCTTGGAGGGATCATTTCTTCAGTGTTAGAATCTCGCTTTTTTTACCATTTAAACCTTCGAATATTGTCTTGATGTAAACTATAAGGTTGTAGCCCCTTGAGTTAGATTTCCAACAAGCTATAGCACTCCTCACTTGGATAAGAATCATTTGCTCGGCGAGCCTTCAAGTACAAAGAGGTAAATCTGCCCAGAATTGGTCTATACTCGTCCGAATGCGCAATAAAGGTCCATAGCGGTCTTGATGCACCTACGATGCAAAACACTACAAAGAAGTAATCTTTCACAAACAAAATGCTATTAAACAATGGGAATAAACAACTCTATGGATCGTATAAATACGCTCCATCAGGCATCCTATCATTGTCATAATCTCCTCCTACATTCTTGCAAGGTTGTTGAAGATTTCGTTTCATAATTTGAACTTTAGGATCTTTATCTTTTAGGCTTTGCCTCCGCCTGACTAATGATCTCTGCTGGACGTTTGCAATGCAACTTAGACCACTGAGACAATGGAAACACTCCTCTGGACTTTCTGCTTTCTTGGTTTTCTACTTTAGCTTCAAATCTTCAGGGATTGCTGAAGCAGAATCTGTCTTATGCCTGTTGCCCAGTTAGTTTCAGCTTTTGTGGTCCCCAGAGTGTTGTAGCAGAACCTTGCACTTGGTTGTTGTATCTCGCCTATTCTTCAGATTGTGCTTCAGCTTCAAATCTTCAGGAAGTGCTGAACCGAATCTCGTGCAGTTTTGTCAAGGCATGCCATACCTCAACAAAGTTCTTACCATATTTGCTTTGGTATATAAAGATAACATCTTCCTTTTGATAGACTTGTAACCCAAGGAAGTAAGTTAGCTCACCAACCATGCTCATTTGGAATTATGTTTGCATGTGACCCACAAACTGCTTCACCATCTTTTGGGATCCCAAACTAAACACAATGTCGTCTACATATATCTGAGTTATAACAAAATCTATTTTTATTCTGTGGACAAAGAGTGTCTTATCTACTCCTCCACGATCATACCTGTGCTTAGTTAGAAATATGGTCAGCCACTCATACCAGGCTCTGGGAGCTTGCTTTATTCCATAGAGAGCTTTCTTTAGCATGAACACGTGATCTGGATGATGAGGATCTTCAAAAACTGTGGCCTGAGCTACATAAACTTCCTTAGATAAGACTGCATCCAAGATGGCACTCTTCACATCCATTTGATATATTTGAACTTTAAATGGCAGGAAAGGGCAAGCAATAATCTTGATGATGTAATATGCCAATGTTTGACAAAACCAGCTCAAGTGAACAAGGAGCAGCTACAGCAGGGGATGCTACAGTAGGAGCTTGTTCAAGTTGTTGCAGCTTCTGTCTGAGTAGCAGCAGCAACCTGGGCCACGGGCTAGAAGGCCTGGCAGCTCTGCGGAGAGCATCAGAAGAATCTTTCTAAGTGCTGCAGAGAATATTCCAGTGGGGATTTCCTAGCTAGAGAAGGAGATTTGTTTTGGAGGTCAAATCAAATCTAATCTCCTAAAAATTAGGAGATAATGTTTCTTTTTGGGACATTGCTAAATTCTGTTCTTGTTTGAAGCTGGCGTAGCTATTTAAGGGAGAACAGTTCAGAGCAGAGAGGTTGATCGAAGCTGAGGGATACACGAGTGCGTGCACAGAATTTAGATAGAGGAATTTTGGTGTGCGACGGATGAGTTCTTTGATCATCACCCGAAAGCAGAGCGTGAGCGCAGAGCTGTGGTGACTAAGCAATAGGAGATCAAGACTTGCGTAGTCTGATCCGAGCTTGATCTGGAAGCCAATTCAGAGCTGTGGTGCTTGTTGGTTGATCAAGGAAGGCCGCGGAAGAACTGAAAGGTGTGTGGCTCGGTCGAGTTTCTAGGCGGCATCTCTCGCTAGTGGCAGGAGGTCACTAAGCAAGGGGGAGTATTCCAGAGCGTGCAGCGCTCGTGGAATCGTTCGATCGGCTCGACAGAAGGCTTTGGAGCAACGCGGACAATTGTGCATCAGCTGTGTGCTACAGCACGTGCTGCAGCAACCCTGCAGAGTTGAGTGTAGTTTAGAATAGGCTGAGTTTCGAGGAGACGGTAGCTATTCTAGATTGACATTTGTAGAGGGTGTGCAGACACAAGTCAGAGCCTGTTCTGATAGTGTCCAGTGATCCACACAAGGTTGAGTAGCATAGGTTGCGTGGAGTTGTAACCGAGTGTACTTGGACACCTTTGTGATTGGTGGACTGAGGACTGGAGAATAGTCCTCCCCAAACGTAGGCAGTTGGCCGAACTTGGTGAACAAACTTCTGTCTTGTTCATTGTTTTGCTGAGACAATTTCTGAGTGAACAAGAGCGTGCTGCATTAACTGCTTGTTCACAAATCTGTCTGTCAAGAGACGCTGGGAATTTCAATTGGTATCAAAGCGGGAGCTCAACACACAGAGTAAAAGATCCTACAGTGTCTCTGAAGAAGCCAAGACAATGAAGGAAGGACAGAGCACAAGCAGACCTCCATTGTTGGAAGAAAGCAACTATGGATATTGGAAGGCTAGGATGAAAGCCTTTCTTAAGGCCATTGATGAGAAGACCTGGAGAGCTATCGTGGTCCAGTGGTCTCCCCCAATCACCATGGATGAACAGGGAGTCACACGGATAAAACCTGAAGAACAATGGACTGTTGAAGAGGGAGCTGCAGCAACTGGTAATTCAAAGGCTCTGAATGCGATTTCAATTTCAGGTTGCAGTTGATGCTAACAATTTCAGGTTGATATCAAATTGTGATATGGCCAAACAAGCTTGGGAAATTCTGCAAGCCGCACATGAAGGAATTGATAGAGTAAAGTTGTCAAGATTAGAGATTATTGCCACATAGTTTGAGAATCTGAGAATGCTGGAAGAGGAGACTGTCACTGAGTTTAATGCTAAACTTTGTGATCTGGCTAATGAAGCCCATGCTCTTGGTGAACCTATCCCTGAAGAGAAGCTGGTCAGGAAGGTCCTCAGATCATTGCCCACAAGATTTGACATGAAAGTGACGGCCATTGAAGAAGCCCAAAATATCAGACTCATGAGGCTGGAAGAGTTGATGGGATCCCTCAAACAATTTGAGATGAAACAGGTTAAAGAAGATCTCACCCCTAAGGACAAGAATATTGGACTGAAGGCTGAAACAGAAGTTAAGAAGCTAGCTCTAGATGATCAGCTGAGTATGCTAGTCAAGAACCTTGGAAAGCTCCTGAAGAACATGGACTCAAGAACTGGGCAAAACTCATCCTCACGAAAACAATTCAGAAGAGGTGGAGAAAATAAAAGGATAGGGAAGGAACCTGCTCAGAATGAAGATGAGAAGAAAGAAATGAAAAAAGGAGTCCAATGCTGGAACTGTGCAGGGTATGGCCATCGACAAATCAACTGCACCAGCAAAATGATGAAAAAGATGGCTCTCTCTGCCAGTGGAAGTGAAGACGAGACAGATCTGAGTGAGGATGAATGCAACTTGGCCAGATACAGATCAGCCAGGAGAGGCAGAAAAACACAAGGAAGAGTGAACCAGCTCCTGCTTCAGCAACCTCTGTATCACCATGACAAGAAAGTCTCGAAGTATAAAAGATGCTATAGCTGCGGGCACAAAGGCCACATAAAGAGGAACTGTTCTTCAGCATACACCGGAAAAGGTTCAGCTAGGAAACCAATCAAGCAGAAACATGCACGGACTCAGATTCTCACGTTTGTCAGCACAGCAAGCACCTCGGATAAGATAAGCTGGTATTTTGATAGTGGTTGTTCAGGACACATGACAGGAGAAAGATCTTTCTTGAAAAACATAACACCTTGCCTGGAACAACGGGTGAAGTTTGGAAACAGCCTGAGAGGAAGAGTTCTAGGAAAGGGAACTTTAGCAGTTGAAGGAATGCCCAACCTGAGCAATGTCTTGCTAGTGGAAGGACTAAAGGCGAATCTCATAAGCATCAGTCAGCTGTGTGATGGAACTAAACAGGTGAAATTTACGAAAGACTCGTGCAAAGTTTTCGACAAAACTGGAGAATGTATAATGGAAGGAGCCAGATCAAAAAGCAACTGTTATCTTCTCAACGTGAGTTCAAACTCACTGGCTCCGAAATGTATGCTGACAAAGGCTGAGGAAATGATTCTATGGCATAGAAGGATGGGTCATGTTAACCTGAGGACTCTGAAGAGAATTGCAACAGAAAGGCTAGTCAGAGGAATACCGCTGATAAAAGGGGAGACAAACTCTATCTGTGGAGATTGTCAGATTGGGAAACAAAAGAAGGCTTCACACCCAAGAGTCAAAGATGTAGGTACTACCAGACCTCTGCAGTTGATACACATGGACCTGATGGGTCCAATGGAAGTTGAGAGTCTAGGCAGAAAAAGGTATGCTTTCGTCTGTGTTGATGACTACTCCAGATTCACCTGGATTGATTTTATCAGAGAAAAATCAGATACTGTGAAAGTTATAGTGGCACTGGTGTCCCGTCTAGAGCAAGAGAAAAATCTCAGAATCAGCAACATTCGCAGTGATCATGGTAGGGAATTTGAAAATGAAGCTGTGGATGATTTCTATCGTTAAAGGGGTATCTCACATCAGTATTCTTCTCCCATCACCCCTCAGCAGAATGGAGTAGTGGAACGAAAGAATCGGACAATTCAAGAAATGGCCAGAGTCATGATTCATGCTAAGAGGGTTCCCCTGAGATTTTGGGCAGAGGCCATGAACACCGCATGTTACATCATTAACAGAGTCACCTTACGGAGAGGAACCAACCAGACCTGCTATGAGCTCTGGAATCAGAAGAAGCCCACAGTTAAATATTTCCACATCTTTGGAAGTGAATGCTTCATTATGAGAGATCGGGAGTATAGGAAGAAGCTTGACCCAAAGAGTGATCCTGGAGTGTTCTTGGGTTATTCGATGAAAAGCAGGGCTTATCGAGTCTATAACCAGTGGACAAATACAGTAATGGAATCCATAAATGTAGTAGTCAATGATGCTGAAGAAGTCCCTGCCACTGATACTGATGATGAAGACTCTGACTCTGAAGAGGTGCCTGTCAGTCAGAACAGAAGTGAACAAGCTGTGGCTCCAGAAGATGCTACAGCAAGTGCTGAAGCAGAAAATCCAGATGAACAATTAGAAAGCCTGTCTGAAGATCTGAATAATGAGGCTCCTGATCCACCATCAAGGCAGCCTCCGAAGAAGATTCAGAAGAATCATCCCCTGACCAATGTGATTGGAGATCCGGCAGAAAGAAGAAGAACCAGAAGCCATGCTTATCTCAATACCTGCTTTCTGTCCAGTATGGAACCTAAGAGCTTCAAGGAAGCCATGAGTGATGAATTATGGATGATAGCGATGCAGGAAGAACTTGCAGAGTTCGAAAGACACGATATTTGGGACCTGGTGGACAGACCCAATGGAGTGAATATTATAGGCCCCAAGTGGATCTTTAAAAACAAAACTGATGAAAAGGGAAACATCACAAGAAATAAAGCCAGACTGGTTGCTCAAGGATACTCTCAGATTGAGGGCCTAGATTTCGAAGAAACGTTTGCTCCAGTTGCTCGTCTGGAGGCCATCAGACTCCTTCTTGCTATGTCTTGTTTCTAGGGTTTAAACTTTATCAAATGGATGTCAAAAGTGCGTTCCTGAATGGAGACCTCTCTGAAGAAGTATATGTTACTCAGCCAAAAGGCTTTGAAGATCCTCATCATCCAGAGCATGTATACAAGTTGAAGAAAGCCCTATACCAACTGAAACAGGCTCCTTGGGCATGGTATGAGAGGCTGACAGTCTTTCTGGAAAAACATGGCTACAAACGAGGGAGAGCTGACAAAACTCTATTTGTAAAAAGAACCAAGTCAGATGTGATCATTGCACAAATTTATGTGGATGACATTGTCTTCGGATCGAAGTCTCAGCACCTGGTGAAGCAGTTTGTGGACCACATGCAGCAGGAATTCCAAATGAGCATGGTCGGAGAACTGTCCTATTTCCTTGGTCTGGAGATTACCTAGAACGAAGATGGCATCTTTATTGCACAAAGCAAATACAGCAAGAATCTTGTGCAGAAATTTCAGCTAGATAAGGCCAGTCACAAACAAATCCCTGCTGCCACTCATGTCAAAGCCATCAAAGATGAACATGGAGTGAAAGTGAGTCAGACAATCTACAGAAGCATGATTGGGAGTTTACTGTACCTGACTGCCAGTCGCCCCGACATTTCCTTTGCAGTAGGAGTCTGTGCTAGATTTCAAGCCTGTCCCAAAGATAGTCACTTGCAGTTGGTCAAGCGAATCATTCGGTATGTTGGAGGAACTGTGAACTATGGCTTATGGTATACTAAGGACACAAATGCTAATCTGGTGGGATACAGTGATGCGGACTGGGCAGGATGCTCAGAGGACAGGAAGAGCACTTCTGGAGGATGCTTCTTCCTAGGAAATAACCTGGTGTCCTAGTTAAGCAAAAAGCAAAACAGCATTTCATTATCCACAGCCGAGGCTGAATAGATAGCTGCCGGGAGCTGCTGTGCTCAAATGTTGTGGATGAAGCAAATGCTGAGTGAGTATGGTCTTGATCAAGATGAAATGACTCTCTACTGTGACAACATGAGCGCCATCAGCATCTCTAAGAATCCGGTTCAGCACAGCAGAACCAAGCACATTGACATTCGTCATCACTTCATCCGTGATCTAGTGGAAAAGAATATCATTGCGCTACAGCATGTGGTGTCGGCCAAACAGCTTGCTGATATCTTCACAAAAGCTCTGGATGCAGTTCGGTTCGAAGACCTGAGAGCCTCTCTGGGGCTCTGTGTATTGCCTCCCTAGGGCAGCCAGGAGCACCCACTTGTCATTTTTTCAAAAAGGGGGAGGAGAAGAAGGGGAGGTTACCGGAAAAAAAATCTGTTTTGAAATACGTCCTAGGGTTTTGTCAAAATGCCAAGGAAGAGATTGATGATGTAGTATGGCAATGTTTGACAAAACCAGCTCAAGTGAACAAGGAGCTGCAGACACAAGTCAGAGCTGAGTTGAGTGTAGTTTAGAATAGGCTGAGCTTCGAGGAGACAGTAGCTATTCTAGATTGACATTTGTAGAGGATGTGCAGACACAAGTCAGAGCCTATTCTGATAGTGTCTAGTGATCCACACAAGGTTGAGTAGCATAGGTTGCGTGGAGTTGTAATCGAGTGTACTTGGAGACCTTTGTGATTAGCGGATTGAGGACTGGAGAATAGTCCTCCCCAGACGTAGGCAGTTGGCCGAACTGGGTGAACAAACTTCTATCTTGTTCATTGTTTTGCTGAGACAATTTCCGAGTGAACAAGAGCGTGCTGCAGCAACTGCTTGTTCACAAATCTGTCTGTCAAGAGACGCTGCGAATTTCAAATCTTATAGCTTCCATTTTGGCTACTGGGGCAAAGGTCTCATCGAAGTCCACTCCTTCAATCTGAATATACTCTTGAGCTACCAGTCTGGCTTTATTTCTTATAATGTGTCCTTTCTCATCACTCTTGGTTTTGTATATCCACTTTTTTCCAATAATGTCCACCCTTGCAGATTGATGCACCAGGTCCCACACATCATTTCTTTTGAACTCAACGAGTTCTTCTTGCATTGCAGCTATCCAGAATTCATTTGTCAAGGCTTCTTTGATGTTCTTTGGTTCAACGCTGGACAGAAAAAAAGAGTTACTGATCATTTGTTAGAGGATGATCCTTATGGGTTTTCTTTGGAGGTGCCCGAGCTGGTTCAGGAGAAATGGGAGACTCTTTGGGGGAGATTTCGGTTCTGGTTCTGAGTCATCCACTGTATTTGTTGGATCGGAAGAATTTCCTATAGCATCCTCTGATACATCTTCTGGTTCAACTTCTTTCGCTCTCTTAGGTTGATGCTGATTTTGATCACCTTTTTTCAGAATCTTCATCACTTTCAACATACTGTCACGGACTTAGATGTTGACTACTAAGTCATGGGGCGCTTAGCTTGAACTTTCACCTAAACTAGCTAAGAAAGCCTTCCCCGAAAGTTGTTAAGTGCGCAAAGGCAACTTAGGACTTAGAACACTAGAGCGCAAGAACTTTGTGAGAGAAATAATTTGTATTGCAAAGGATGGTCTGGAGCAAATGACTCCTCCCCTATTTATACAAGTCTCATCTTCAAATGGAGGGCTAGGATCGTTTCGATCCAACGGCTATAAATCTATTCTAGAATATTCCTACACTATCTACAAGTTAAAAGATAGTTTAACAAGTTTCCGTGATCTTCCATAAGCTTCCACACTCTTCCGGAACTTGGGTTGGGTCTTCCTCCTTTTTGGGCTAATAATCGGGCTAAGTAGTGGACTAGGTCACCCGGTCTTAACCTCCATTTGTGTAGTCCAAAACAAAAAGGCCATGACAATACGGTGGACCTCCATCGTCTTCAATTGTATCTTTGACAGTAACATTTATGGATTCTTGAACGGTCTCCGTCCGTTGATTGTAGACTCGGTATGCTCTACTGTTCATAGAATAACCCATAAATATTCCTTTGTCATCTCCGAGTCTAACTTCTTCTGATATTTACGGTCTCTTAGAATATAGCATTCATTTCTAAAGATGTGAAAATATTTTACCGTGGGCTTCTTCTGTCTCCAAAGTTCATAACAGGTCTGGTTCATTCCTTTTCAAATGGATACTTCGTGGATGATGCAGCATGCTGTGTTCATTGCTTCAACCCAAAAACGTAAAGGTATTTTATTGGCATGTATCATGACTCTGGCCATCTCCTGTATGGTTTTGTTTTTGTGTTCCACTATTCCATTCTACTATGGAGTGATGGGGGATGAGTACTGATGAGTGATACCGCTATCACGGTAGCACTTGTCCATAGCCTCATTCTCGAATTCCCTTCCATGGTCATGTCTTATTGAGGCCACTCTTAAACCCCTTTCTTGTTCCATTCGATTAACCAGGTTGATTACGATCTTTACTACTTCATTTATCTCTTAGAAATTCAATCTAGGAATACCGAGTGAAGTCATCGACACATACGAACGCGTACCTTTTTCCTCCATAACTTTCAACTTCCATAGGACCCTTCAGATCCATGTGTAGCAGTTGGAGAGTGATAATGTAGTATGGCAGTGTTTGACAAACCCAGCACAAGTGAACAAGGAGTTGCTACAGCAAAAGTAAACAAGCAGACCAGCACAAGTGAACTAGCAGCAGCTGCAGCAGGGGATGCTATAGCAGGAGCTTGTTCAAGTGGCTGCATCATCTGTCTGAGAAGCAGCAGCTACCTGGGCTTGTCTAGAAGGGCTGGAAACTCTACGGAGAGCATCTGAAGAATTTCTAAAATGCTGTGGAGTATATTCCAGTGAGGTTTACTAGTCAGAGAAGGAGTTTTGCATTGTAGATAAAAATCAAATCTAATCTCTTAGATTTTAGGAGATAATTGTTCTTTTCGGGACATTGCCTAAACCGGGACATTGCTTAAAGCTGGTGCTGCTATTTAAGAAGAAGGAGTTTAGAGTAGAAGGGTTGATCGAAGCTGAGGGATACACGAGTGCATACACAGAATTCAGAGAGAGCAATTTTGGTGTGTGAGCGCAGAGCTGTGGTGATAAAAGCAGAAGGGAATCAGGACCTGCAGAGTCTGATTCGAGCTTGATCTGGAAGCCAATTCAAAGCTGTGGTGCTTGTTGGTTGATCAAGGGCAGCCGTGGAAGAACTGACGGGTGTGTGGCTCGGTCAAGTGTCTAAGCGGTGGTTCTCGCTAGTGGCAGGTGGTCACTGAGTGAGGGGGAGTATTCCAGAGTGTGCAGCGCTCGTGGAATCGTTCGATCGGCTCGGCAGAAGGCTTTGGAGCGACGCGGACAATTGTGCTTCAGCTGTGTGTTACAGCAGTTGCTACAGCAACCCTGCTGAGTGAGTGTAGTTTAGAATAGGCTGAGTCTTGAGAAGTCTATAGCTATTCAAGATTGACATTTGTAGAGGGTGTGCAGACACAAGTCAGAGCTTGTTCTGATTGTGTCAAGTGATCCACACAAAGGTTTAGTAGTATAGGTTGCGTGGAGTTGTAACCAAGTGTACTTGAAGACCTTCGTGGTTAGTCGATTGAAGACTGGAGAGTAGTCCTCCCCAGACGTAGGCAGTTGGCCGAACTGGGTGAACAAACTTCTGTCTTGTTCATTGTTTGCTGAGACAATTTCCGAGTGAACAAGAGTGTGCTGCAGCAACTGCTTGTTCACAAATCTTCCTAACTGAGACGCTGTGAATTTCAGAGAGGTCTTGTTGTGCCAATCTCTGAAACTTCTTAGTGAAAAACTCTTCTCTGCTTGCTGATTTGACATTCCTCACAAATCAAGTTTGCCTCTCCTCTGGCATGGGGAATTCCACGGGTTAGATGATCTGCAGCAAGCTTTCTTAGTGTTCTCAGGTTCAGATGTCCCATCCGTTTGTGCCATAAGTTTATCTCCTTGGATTAAGACATTAGACAGGTTGATACAGAGGTTGCCGCAGCATCCTCTAACAAATAGCTATTGTTGGCAGACCTCAATCCTTTCATCTAGCAATTTCCCCTACAACAAATACTTGGCACAATTTCTCAGTAAACTTTACAAAGTGTGTACCTTCACATAACTGACTTATGCTGATGAGATTTGCCTTCAATTAGTCCACGAGCATCACATTTTTTAGTTTGGCCAACCTGAGTACGTCTAATGTCCCTTTCCCAAGAACTCTCCCTTTTAGCCGTTGCCAAATGTTACATTCTGTTCTCTGCATGGCTGAATGTTTGCCAGGAAGGATCTTTATCCAGTCACGTGTTCCGAACATCCATTGTCAAAATACCAGCTTCCTTCTAATGGGACAAACTCGTTGGATGTGACCAGGTTGATTGCAAAAATAGCATATGTGATTTTTTTTTGAAAATCGTCCTCGAAGCGGAAGAGTTTGTTCTACCATCTTCCAAATCTTTCTCCTAGTCTTTCTTTTTTGACCATGGTTTCTCTTCCTCTTCAGAACTTCACAATAATGGACTTTTAGTGTCTATGTTCTAAAAAACTTTGTCACACCAATGCATCCTTCTCTAGTGTGCCAGAGTCTAGAATTGTTATTTCCAGGTCGCCATCCAAGCCTGAATACCTTCATAGAATATTTTTGGTGTAGAAAGTCTCAAATTCAGGATCTTCCGCTGCACAGATTTTCTGGTGAAATTGCAGCACCTTCGTTTGCTGAGAGTGTACTAGCAGGTTGCTATAGCAACCTTATACCACTGTGTAGAAATAACCTTGTGCAGTAATGAAAGAGAGCACATGCAGATTTGGTAACCCAATTCTGTCAATTGCCTACCTCTGGGGAGGACTGCTCAGGAGTCCTCAACAATTCACTAGCCTCGGTTTCTAAAACAAAGATTCAGTTCAGCTTACGCTTGAACAATCTCTACTTCTAACCTAGCTACACTTAATCAGGGCTTGATCTAAACACCTTAGATCAGCCTGCACTACCTACTACTCACTCGACTTAATACAATAGCTAATATGCTCACAGACCTAGCATAATCGAATTAAGACAGTAATTTCCGTATGTTGTAATAGCACACTCTTGTGTCGTATAGCATGTGCCGATTCTGTCCGCTTCGCTCCAAGCCTTCTGTTGAGTCGATCAAACTGTTTCATGAGAGCGAGTCTTCTGACGTCGTACGAGTTCCTCAGACACTCACGACTCTCCTTCATCAATCAACGAGCCTTCTGCTCCAACTGACCTTCTCCGATCAAGCACTGATCAGACTCTTTAAGTGTTGATTAGTCTATGCTTCATAATCACTTTTGCTCTGCGAGGACGCTCTGCTCAGTGAGTGATGGATCCAATCTCTCCGCTATGCTTAATTCTCCGCATTGCACTTGGATCGATTCTGGATTGATCGATGATGCTTGCTGCCCTACCGAGCCTTCTTTATTTAAGCACCTCCTGGCTCCATCCCAATCAGAATAGGTCGGTTGTTAAAGATAAGGACACTTACCTTCCAAAAACATCATTATCTTTAAGCTAGTATATTTATCTTGAGGCTGACTTGTTGCGGCAAGTTGACGACCCTGGGAATATTCTAAACTATCTTTAGATAGCTTCCGTTGTTATTCTCTACGATTCTAGGCAGCCTGTTCTTCACGCGAAAACTGTTGTTCGGGATGTTACAGCTCTTTAGTCACAGGAAGCTATAGCAACCCCTTGTGCACTCTACTTGTTCACTCTGTCAAGTGTTGTTAATTTAATGCCATTATCGTAACCAAACTTGATGACCTCTAATGCCGTGAGTTGTCTACGCTTTTGGTTGAGCCTTCAATCGGTGGCAGACGCCACCTTATCTCCCACTTTTTGTTATAAATGATCAAGGGGGGATGCTGTAGAGAACTAGGCAGTTAAAACACAGAGACCCAGTGCGGATCTCAGTGTTTCAAATCTACCACCATCTAGTGGCTTTGTGAAGATGTCTGCCAGCTACTTGTCTGTCACAACATACTCGAGAATGATGATCTTCTTCTCCACAAGGTCTCTGATGAGCTGATGCCGAATGTCAATGTGCTTTGTCCATGAGTGTTGCACTGGATTCTTGAAGATGCTGATGGCACTCATGTTGTCACAGGAGAGGGTCATGATAGTTTGCTTCATTCCATATTTTGTCAGCATTTGCTTCATCCAGACCATCTGCGCACGGCATCTCTATGCAAGAATGTACTCTGCCTCAACAGTGGACAAGGAGATGTTGTTTTGCTTTTTACTGAACCGGGACACCAAGTTGTTTCTAAGAAAGAAGCAGCCAGCAGAAGTATTCTTTTTGTCTTCTACGCATCCTGCCCAATCTGCATCGTTACTAGATCTACGCTTGTGTCCTTAGTATAAGATAGACCATAGTTCACAGTGCCTCTAACATATCTGATGATTTGCTTGACAAGCTTCAAATGGCTTTCCTTTGCGCACGCTTGATATTTTGCACAGACTCCTACTGAGTGGGAAATATCAAGCCGGCTGGCTGTGAGGTACAGGAGGCTTCCAATCATGCTTCGGTAAGTTGATTGATCTACTTCTGCTCCTGCTTCCTCCTTGGTTACTTTGAGATGCGTAGCTGCTGGTGTTCCTTTGTGATTGGGTTTGTCCAGTTGGAACTTCGTCAACAGGTTCTTACTATAATTGCTTTGTGTGAAAAAGATGTCGTCATCTTTCTGGGATACTTGTAGTCCAAGGAAGTACGTTAACTCTCCGACCATGCTAATTTTGAACTCGTTCTCCTGATGATCCACGAACTGCTTTACCAACTGTTGTGAACTGGAACCAAACATGATGTCATAAACATATATTTGAGCTATGATAAGATCTGACCTGGTTCTTTTGATGAAGAGCGTTTTGTCAGCTCCTCCTCTTTCATAATCGTGCTCCTCCAGGAAGATGGTCAACCTCTCATACCATGCTCTGGGGGCCTGCTTCAACCTGTACAAGGCCTTCTTCAATTTGTAAACATGCTTTGGTTTGTTAGGGTCTTCAAAGCCTTTAGGTTGAGCTACATATACTTCTTCTGTTAGTACTCCATTTAAGAATGCGCTCTTGACATCCATCTGGTAAAGCTTGAACTTGAGATGGCAGGAAATGGCCAGGAGAAGTCTGATGGTTTCCAGGCGAGCCACTGGTGCAAAGGTTTCATTAAAGTCGATGCCTTCAATCCAAGTGTACCCTTGAGTTACCAATTTGGCCTTATTCCTATTGATGTCTCCCTTTTCATCACTTTTGTTTTTAAAATCCACTTGGTTCCTATGATGTTTACCCTTTCCGGTCTGACCACCAAGTCCCAACATCACGTCTCTCAAATTCTGCCAAGTCTTCTTGCATAGCCAGTATCCAGTACTCGTAACTCATAGCTTCCTTGAAATTCTTTGGTTTGACACTGGACATAAAAACAATGAGGTGAGATGATATTCTAGTTCTTCTCCCCTCCATTAGATCTCCAATAACATTTGTCAGCGGGTGGTTCCTCTAAATTTTCTTAGGAGGTTGTTGAGTGGGACTTGGTGTAGCTTGTGATTCATGGTGTTGTTCATCAACACTTTGTTCTGAGGTAATATCTTCAGCAAGTTGGTCTACTGAGTCTGCTATAGCATCCTCTTGTACTACTTCTTTTTCAACCCTGTTCTTCTTTGGTATGTTGACTTCTGTCTCAGAGTCTTCATCTTCAGTTTGAGATGTGACCTCTGCTTCTACATCATTGATGACCATATTAATGGATTACACTACTGTTTCGGTTCCCTTGTTGTAGACACGATATGCCCTTCTATTGGTTGAGTACCCCAAAAACATTCTTGCGTGGCTTTTGGGATCAAATTTCTTTCTGTACTCCAGGTCTCGTGGAATGTGATAATGTAGTATGGCAGTGTTTGACAAAACCAGCACAAGTGAACAAGGAGTTGCTACAGCACAAGTAAACAAGCAGTCCAGCAGAAGTGAACTAGCAGCAGCTGCAGTAGGAGCTTGTTCAAGTGGCTGCATCATCTGTTCGAGTGCAGCAGCTACCTGGGCTTGTCTAGAAGGGCTGGAAACTCTACGGAGAGCATATGAAGAAGGTCTAAATTGCTGTGGAGTATATTCCAGTGAGGTTTACTAGTCAGAGAAGGAGATTTGCATTGTAGATAAATATCAAATCTAATCTCCTAGATTTTAGGAGATAATTGTTCTTTTTGGGACATTGCCTAAACCTGGACATTGCTTAAAGCTAGTGCTTCTATTTAAGAAGAAAAGGTTTAGAGCAGAAGGGTTGATCGAAGCTGAGGGATACACGAGTGCATACACAGAATTCAGAGAGGGCAATTTTGGTGTGCGACGGATGTTTTCTTCGATCATCACCCGAGAGCAGAGCGTGAGCACAGAGCTGTGGTGATAGAAGCAGAAGGGAATCAGGACTTGCAGAGCCTGATTCGAGCTTGATCTGGAAGCCAATTCAGAGCTTGGTGCTTGTTGGTTGATCAAGGGCAGCCGTGGAAGAACTGACGGGTGTGTGGCTCGGTCAAGTGTCTAAGCGGTGGTTCTCGCTAGTGGCAGGTGGTCAATGAGTGAGGGGGAGTATTCCAGAGTGTGCAGCCCTCGTGGAATCGTTTGATCAGCTCAGCGGAAGGCTTTGAAGCGACGCGGACAAATTGTGCTTCAGCTGTGTGTTACAGCAGTTGCTACAGCAACCCTGCAGAGTGTGTGTAGTTTAGAATAGGCTGAGTGTCGAGGTGACAGTAGCTATTCTAGATTGACATTTGTAGAGGGTGTGCAGACACAAGTCAGAGCATGTTCTGATTGTGTCCAGTGATCCACACAAGGTTGAGTAGCATAGGTTGCGTGGAGTTGTAACCGTGTGTACTTGGAGACCGTTGTGTTTAGTGGATTGAGGACTGGAGAATAGTCCTCCCCAGACGTAGGCAGTTGGCCGAACTGGGTGAACAAACTTCTGTCTTGTTCATTGTTTGCTGAGACAATTTCCGAGTGAACAAGAGTGTGCTGCAGCAACTGCTTGTTCACAAGTCTGCCTAACTGAGACGCTGAAATTTCAATTGGTATCAGAGCGGGAGCTCGACACACAGAGTAAAAGATCCCACAGTGTCTCTGAAGTTGCCACGACAATGAAGGAAGGACAGAGCACAAGCAGACCCCCATTGTTGGAAGAAAACATCACTGCTAAGGACAAGGATGTTGGACTAAAAGCTGAAGCCGAATCCAAGAAGGCAGTTTCAGAAGATCAGCTGAGTATGCTTGTTAAGAACCTTGGAAAGCTCCTGAAGAACATGGAATCCAGAACCGGCAAAAGCTCTTCCTCGGGAAAACAATTCAGAAGGGGCCGTGAAAATAACAGGAAAGGGAAGGAACCGGCTCAGAATGAAGACGAAAAGAAAGAAATGAAGAAGGGAGTGCAATGCTGGAACTGTGCGGGCTACGGTCATCGACAAATCAACTGCACTAGCAAACCGATGAAAAAGAAGGCTCTCTTTGCCAGTGGAAGTGTAGACGAGAAAGAGCTGAGTGAAGATGAATGCAACTTGGCCAGTTACAGGTCAGTCAGAAGAGGCAGAAAAAAACAAGGAAGATTGAACCAGGACTTGCTACAGCAACCTCTGCATCACCGTAACAAGAGAGCTTCAAAGTATAAAAAATGTTACAGCTGCGGTCGCAAAGGTCACATAAAAAGAAACTGTTCCTCAGCTCATGTTAGAATAGCTTCAGCCAGGGAACCTGTCAGGCAGAATCATGCGCAGACTCAGCTCCTCGCTCTTGTCAGCACAGCTAGCACCTCGGACAAGATAAGCTGGTACTTTGACAGTCGTTGTTCAGGACACATGACAGGAGAAAGATCCTTCTTGAAAAACATTACACCCTGTCTGGAATAACGGGTGAAGTTTGGTAATGGCCTAAAAGGAAGAGTTCTGGGAAAGGGAACTTTGGCAGTTGAAGGAATGCCGAGTCTGAGCAATGTTTTTCTAGTGGAAGGGCTAAAGGCAAATCTCATAAGCATTAGTCAGCTGTGTGATGGGACTAAACAGGTAAAATTTACGAAAGACTCATGCAACGTCCTCGACAAATCTTGATAATGCAAGTATGGCAGTGTTTGACAAAACCAGCATGAGTGAACAAGGAGCTGCTGCAGCTCAATCAAGGAGGCCAGCAGAAGTATACAGCAGAAGTAAACCAGCAACAGATGCAGCAGGGGATGCTGCAGCAGGTGCTGGTTCAAGAGCTAGTTCAACTGTCCGAATAACAGTTTTGTGCTGGGTGCGTTTTGAAGTGTTGGCAGCTTTGTGAAAGTGCTTAGAAGAATTTCTAAAATGCTGCTGAGCATATTTCAGCAAGGATTATCAGTCAGAGAAGGAGAGATGCTTCAAGATATTAACCAAATCTAATCTCCTAGATTTTAGGAGATAATTGATCTTGTGGGTCAATGGCCTAAACCTGGAAATTGCTTAAAGTGGTGAGGGTATTTAAGCAGAAGGTTCGAGGGCTGAAGAGGTGATCGAAACTGAGTGATACACGAGCGTAGACACGAAATTCAGAGATAGGTTTTTCTGGGTGTGCTACGGAAGTTGTTCTTCGATCAACACACACGGGCAGAGCGTTGAGCGCAGAGCTGTGGTGCGTATTGCAGAAGAGAGTCAGGTCTTGCAGAGACTGATTCGTGCTTTGATCTGGAAGCCAATTTAGAGCTGTGGAGCTTGTTGGTTGATCAAAGGCAGCCGCGGGAGAGCCGACGGGTGGAAGGCTCGGTCGAGGTTCGTGCGGAAGAACTCACTAGTGGCAGGTGGTCACTGAGTGAGGGGGAGTTACTCAGAGTGTGCAGCGCTCTTGGAGTGGTTCGATCGGCTCGGCAGGAGGCCTTGGAGCGACGCGGACCGAGTGCTTCAGCTGGTGTTACAGCTGTTGCTGCAGCAACCCTGCTGAGTAGTGTAGGCTAGAATAGGCTGAGTTCTTGAAGAGGATTGTAGCTATTCTAGACTGACATATTGTAGAGGGTGTGCTGGCACAAATCAGAGCTTGTTCTGATTGTGTTGAGTAGTCCACACGGGGTTAAAGTAGCATAGGTTGCGTGCGTTGTAACCTAGTGTGATCTGAACCTTTGGTTGAGTGGATTGAGGACTGGAGAATAGTCCTCCCCAGACGTAGGCAGATTGGCCGAACTGGGTAAACAAATCTGTGTCCTATTCATTGTCTGCTGTGCCTACATTTAAGTGAACAAGAGTGTGCTGCAGCAACTGCTAGTTCACAAATCTGCATAAGTAGAGACACTTGAAATTTCAAATCTGGAAAATGTATAATGGAAGGAGCCAGATCAAAGAGTAACTGTTATCTTCTCAATGTGAGTTCAAACTTACCGATTCAGAAATGTATGCTGACAAAGGCAGAGGAAATGATTCTATGGCACAGAAGGATGGGGCATGTTAACCTGAGAACTCTGAAGAGAATTGCTACAGAAGGTCTAGTCAGAGGAATACCGCTGCTAAAAGGGTAGACAGACTCTATCTGTGGAGACTGTCAGATTGGGAAACAAAAGAAGGCTTCGCATCCAAGAGTCAAAGATATTGGTACCACCAGGCCTCTACAGTTGATTCACATGGATCTGATGGGACCAATGGAAGTCGAGAGTCTGGGCAGAAAAACGTATGCATTTGTCTGTGTTGATGACTACTCCAGATTCACCTGGATTGACTTTATCAGAGAAAAATCAGATATTGTGAGAGTTATTGTGTCACTGGTGTCTCGTCTAGAGCAAGAGAAAAGTCTCAGAATCAGCAGCATTCGCACTCTGTGATCTTGCAAATGAAGCTCATGCCCTTGGTGAGCCCATTCCAGAAGAAAAGCTTATCAGAAAGGTTCTCAGATCGCTGCCCACAAAATTTGACATGAAGGTGACAGCCATTGAAGAAGCTCAGAATGTCAGATTCATGAGGTTGGAAGAGCTGATGGGGTCTCTCAAACAATTTGAGATGAAACTGGTCAAAGAAGACACCACTTCCAAGGACAAGAATGTTGGTTTGAAGGCTGAAGCAGAAATCAAGCAGACAGTTCCAGACGATCAGTTGAGCATGCTGGTTAAAAATCTAGGAAAGTTTCTGAAAAACATGGAATCCAGAACTGAGAGAAGCTCTTCCTCGCGAAGACAATTCAGACGGGGCAGTGAAAGAAAGAAGAAAGGGAAAGAACCGGCACTGGACGATGATGACAAGAAAGAGATGAAAAAGGGAGTTCAATGCTGGAACTGTGAAGGGTACGGACACATTGAGGCTGATTGTCCAAGCAAACCCTTCAAGAATTCTGAGAAAAAGAACAGCAAATCCATGACAGCAAAATGGAGTGATTCGGATGAGAGTGATGAAGAAAACTGTGTTGTGCTGACAAGTGTTTCAGATGTCCACCTCAATGAGCTAAAGAAGGTAGAAATTCACTATGGGATTGAAGTCTCTGAGAGTGAAGATGACGATGACTCATCTGACAGTTTTGCTGATCTTCTGAGGAAGATACTCAAACAGTGTGAGGCAGTTCTTCAGACCAATCAGACCTTGACTGACAGAGTAAATCTCTTGGAAGAAGAACGAAGGAGATGTCTACCCTCAGTTGATAATCAAGTTACTATTCTGAAAAGAGAAGATTCAGAAAGACAGACCTCTGTTGAATCCACTCCAGCAGCAGCCAAGACAGCTGACCCGCAGAGCAATATTCTGGACGAAATATTATCTTACCAAAGACTTGGAAAAGGGAAAACAGGGCTTGGATATACTGGTGAAGAAAGCTCTAAAGGGACAGTGTTCATTAAAGCCTCAGATGGTGAGACAGACGAGAAGAAGAATTCAGATGCCTTCTCAAAAATGGCAGAGAAAATTGGATCTAGACATGTGTACAAGAGGATGCTGCAACATCATGGACAACATTTTTCTCAAACAAAACAAAAGTCTCAGAACAAGTGGAGTACTGGTACAAGTGTTGGGAAGCAGAAGATCAACTTCAATCTGAAGCAGCAACACAGAACTTGCTCAGCTGAAAAAGGGGGAGCAAAGTCCAGAATCAGCACATGTTGCACAAAGACTCCATTTCATGTTGCTGCACAAGGGCACTGGATTACAAAAAACAAGGGTAAATCAAAGATGGTACAAATATGGAAACCCAAACAAAGGGTTAGGAGGCTGGAAGATCAGAAGAAGAAAAGCTCTGGTGTATTCCAAGTATGGGTGAAGAAGGCTCCACCAGAATCTCTCAAGGATCCTCTGAGCAAAAATTGCAGCCTGAAGTGAATAAGTGAACAAGCTCACATGTGCTGCAGCAACCTGGTCCGAATTAGCTTGTTCACATGTGTTGGTTGCTAAAGATGGAAAGGAAAATATTTGCACATGAGAGGCACGTGACTTACACTTCAAAAAGGAAAAGAAAATAACGGGTAAATATTTTCTAGGGCACAGATCAAGAGCAAAGGGCGTCTCAGAAATCTCTGCCGATCATCCTCTGTGCGCTCCTCTTTCCTTCCACATCTCTGCAGCAATGGTGAAGACACGCGGACTGAAGAAGAATCTGGCAGCTGACAGGCAAAGCAGGTCTGAGAGAAGGACCAAGGCACGCAACGAAGACCCTGCTCAGCCGCTGGAGGTGGTTGTGTGGGAACCAAACCCTCTCCCTGTGTCGCACAGTGAGCCCTCTCCCTCTGAAGAAGCTTCGCAGAAGAGGAGGCGGCTGGTACGTGATGGAGAACCTGTCTCCGGTTCTGCTGTGCTGCCAGAAGCGGATATGACTGAAGCTGCTTCAGAGGAAGAACAAGCAGCAGAGACTGCTGCAGCAGTTCCTGCAGGAGAAGAGTGCAGATCACTGGTCATGTCTCCAGGTATTATTGGTGAAGGGGTTGAAACAGCTGCTGAGTCCCCTGAACAAGAACCTGCTGCAGCACATCCCCCTTCTTCAGACAAGGGCAAAGCTCCTATCCTGATCCCAGGCTCCAGTAGTGAAAGCTCATCCAGTGAAGAAGTGGAAGCAGGATCTCTTGGTGGACCCTCTGAGAAAGGTCCTGCAGCTGAAGATTTCTCTGCTCTCACTGTCGGAGGCACATGGTTCAGGAACAAAAGCGTCTCTCAATCCTGGAGTGCTGTTGAGAGGAAACACATTGTGCATGAGAAGCGTCTGGTGCAAGACAAGTATAGATCAGCTGCTATGATTGAGCTCCTGACTGAGGTAAAACTGCTCAAGTCCCTAACCTTTCCTCACCGTTTCAATATTATTCTGGTTAGAGAATTTATAGTGAATATGGAAGAAAAATTTGGAGAAGAAGGAGCTGATGAGTATGGGAGAAGCTGGGTAAGGGGTAAACAAGTGGTTATTACTCCGGAAATTATTGATGCATTCCTTGGGATTTCTGAGAATGCAAGGGCTCCCACTGATGTGAAGCCTGAATTATTGGCGAAGACCCTTACAGCGGGAGTGTGCCTGTCTTGGGGCGGCCCGAATCTCAGTGCAGCTGAGCTAACCTCCAAGTATGCTCTGCTGTATCATCTTGGTGCAAGGAACTGGATTCCTAGTTCTCACAGAGGGAAGGTCAACAAAGACTTTGCTAACCTTCTTTATTCTATTGGAAAGAGGAGGAAGATCAGCCTGGGAAGTGTGATGTTCCCTCAGCTTGCTACACATGCCGGGAGTGCCTCCTCCAGCAAGCCTATTGTGCTGCCCTCCCTCATCCATGGGATCATGGTATCTCAGCACCCAGAGTTCGGAGCGATTACTGAAGGCTTATCTGAGGAGCTGCAGGTCTTTACTGTTGATCACAAATTATTCAAGGGAAAACATGCAGTGGATGTTGCCTATGAGGATCTTCTCATGGGTGGTTCTTCAGCTCCAGCTCCCTTGGAGGAATCTCTTCCCCCTGCTGCCACAATCCAGTCTGCTCTTCGTGCCAGGATTGTGTGTCACCTCCGGTCTGAGCTGACTATTCTTGATGCTGAAGCCAAGAGGAGAGATGCCAGGCGTGGACAGATCAGGAGCCTCATCAGAGACTTGGAGTTCCTGGAGGATGAGGAGCAGGCCCCTTGAGCATCTATGACAAAAAGGGGGAGAGAAGATTTATATGCTGCTGAATATTGATACATTTGTTTTAACCCTGCATGGTCAGTATGCTATGGCCGAGTGTGGCCTCATCTACTTACTCTCTATTAATTTTATTTAGAGTATTTCGTTTCTGGTTTTCGGAAGAGTGCATTGGCCTTAAGGTTTTGTCAAAATGCCAAGGGGGAGATTGATAATGCAAGTATGGCAGTGTTTGACAAAACCAGCATGAGTGAACAAGGAGCTGCTGCAGCTCAATCAAGGAGGCCAGCAGAAATATACAGCAGAAGTAAACCAGCAACAGATGCAGCAGGGGATGCTGCAGCAGGTGCTGGTTCAAGAGCTAGTTCAACTGTCCGAATAACAGTTTTGTGCTGGGTGCGTTTTGAAGTGTTGGCAGCTTTGTGAAAGTGCTTAGAAGAATTTCTAAAATGCTGCTGAGCATATTTCAGCAAGGATTATCAGTCAGAGAAGGAGAGATGCTTCAAGATATTAACCAAATCTAATCTCCTAGATTTTAGGAGATAATTGATCTTGTGGGTCAATGGCCTAAACCTGGAAATTGCTTAAAGTGGTGAGGGTATTTAAGCAGAAGGTTCGAGGGCTGAAGAGGTGATCGAAACTGAGTGATACACGAGCGTAGACACGAAATTCAGAGATAGGTTTTTCTGGGTGTGCTACGGAAGTTGTTCTTCGATCAACACACACGGGCAGAGCGTTGAGCGCAGAGCTGTGGTGCGTATTGCAGAAGAGAGTCAGGTCTTGCAGAGACTGATTCGTGCTTTGATCTGGAAGCCAATTTAGAGCTGTGGAGCTTGTTGGTTGATCAAAGGCAGCCGCGGGAGAGCCGACGGGTGGAAGGCTCGGTCGAGGTTCGTGCGGAAGAACTCACTAGTGGCAGGTGGTCACTGAGTGAGGGGGAGTTACTCAGAGTGTGCAGCGCTCTTGGAGTGGTTCGATCGGCTCGGCAGGAGGCCTTGGAGCGACGCGGAGAGTGCTTCAGCTGGTGTTACAGCTGTTGCTGCAGCAACCCTGCTGAGTAGTGTAGGCTAGAATAGGCTGAGTTCTTGAAGAGGATTGTAGCTATTCTAGACTGACATATTGTAGAGGGTGTGCTGGCACAAATCAGAGCTTGTTCTGATTGTGTTGAGTAGTCCACACGGGGTTAAAGTAGCATAGGTTGCGTGCGTTGTAACCTAGTGTGATCTGAACCTTTGGTTGAGTGGATTGAGGACTGGAGAATAGTCCTCCCCAGACGTAGGCAGATTGGCCGAACTGGGTGAACAAATCTGTGTCCTATTCATTGTCTGCTGTGCCTACATTTAAGTGAACAAGAGTGTGCTGCAGCAACTGCTAGTTCACAAATCTGCATAAGTAGAGACACTTGAAATTTCAAATCTGGAAAATGTATAATGGAAGGAGCCAGATCAAAGAGTAACTGTTATCTTCTCAATGTGAGTTCAAACTTACCGATTCAGAAATGTATGCTGACAAAGGCAGAGGAAATGATTCTATGGCACAGAAGGATGGGGCATGTTAACCTGAGAACTCTGAAGAGAATTGCTACAGAAGGTCTAGTCAGAGGAATACCGCTGCTAAAAGGGTAGACAGACTCTATCTGTGGAGACTGTCAGATTGGGAAACAAAAGAAGGCTTCGCATCCAAGAGTCAAAGATATTGGTACCACCAGGCCTCTACAGTTGATTCACATGGATCTGATGGGACCAATGGAAGTCGAGAGTCTGGGCAGAAAAACGTATGCATTTGTCTGTGTTGATGACTACTCCAGATTCACCTGGATTGACTTTATCAGAGAAAAATCAGATATTGTGAGAGTTATTGTGTCACTGGTGTCTCGTCTAGAGCAAGAGAAAAGTCTCAGAATCAGCAGCATTCGCACTCTGTGATCTTGCAAATGAAGCTCATGCCCTTGGTGAGCCCATTCCAGAAGAAAAGCTTATCAGAAAGGTTCTCAGATCGCTGCCCACAAAATTTGACATGAAGGTGACAGCCATTGAAGAAGCTCAGAATGTCAGATTCATGAGGTTGGAAGAGCTGATGGGGTCTCTCAAACAATTTGAGATGAAACTGGTCAAAGAAGACACCACTTCCAAGGACAAGAATGTTGGTTTGAAGGCTGAAGCAGAAATCAAGCAGACAGTTCCAGACGATCAGTTGAGCATGCTGGTTAAAAATCTAGGAAAGTTTCTGAAAAACATGGAATCCAGAACTGAGAGAAGCTCTTCCTCGCGAAGACAATTCAGACGGGGCAGTGAAAGAAAGAAGAAAGGGAAAGAACCGGCACTGGACGATGATGACAAGAAAGAGATGAAAAAGGGAGTTCAATGCTGGAACTGTGAAGGGTACGGACACATTGAGGCTGATTGTCCAAGCAAACCCTTCAAGAATTCTGAGAAAAAGAACAGCAAATCCATGACAGCAAAATGGAGTGATTCGGATGAGAGTGATGAAGAAAACTGTGTTGTGCTGACAAGTGTTTCAGATGTCCACCTCAATGAGCTAAAGAAGGTAGAAATTCACTATGGGATTGAAGTCTCTGAGAGTGAAGATGACGATGACTCATCTGACAGTTTTGCTGATCTTCTGAGGAAGATACTCAAACAGTGTGAGGCAGTTCTTCAGACCAATCAGACCTTGACTGACAGAGTAAATCTCTTGGAAGAAGAACGAAGGAGATGTCTACCCTCAGTTGATAATCAAGTTACTATTCTGAAAAGAGAAGATTCAGAAAGACAGACCTCTGTTGAATCCACTCCAGCAGCAGCCAAGACAGCTGACCCGCAGAGCAATATTCTGGACGAAATATTATCTTACCAAAGACTTGGAAAAGGGAAAACAGGGCTTGGATATACTGGTGAAGAAAGCTCTAAAGGGACAGTGTTCATTAAAGCCTCAGATGGTGAGACAGACGAGAAGAAGAATTCAGATGCCTTCTCAAAAATGGCAGAGAAAATTGGATCTAGACATGTGTACAAGAGGATGCTGCAACATCATGGACAACATTTTTCTCAAACAAAACAAAAGTCTCAGAACAAGTGGAGTACTGGTACAAGTGTTGGGAAGCAGAAGATCAACTTCAATCTGAAGCAGCAACACAGAACTTGCTCAGCTGAAAAAGGGGGAGCAAAGTCCAGAATCAGCACATGTTGCACAAAGACTCCATTTCATGTTGCTGCACAAGGGCACTGGATTACAAAAAACAAGGGTAAATCAAAGATGGTACAAATATGGAAACCCAAACAAAGGGTTAGGAGGCTGGAAGATCAGAAGAAGAAAAGCTCTGGTGTATTCCAAGTATGGGTGAAGAAGGCTCCACCAGAATCTCTCAAGGATCCTCTGAGCAAAAATTGCAGCCTGAAGTGAATAGGTGAACAAGCTCACATGTGCTGCAGCAACCTGGTCCGAATTAGCTTGTTCACATGTGTTGGTTGCTAAAGATGGAAAGGAAAATATTTGCACATGAGAGGCACGTGACTTACACTTCAAAAAGGAAAAGAAAATAACGGGTAAATATTTTCTAGGGCACAGATCAAGAGCAAAGGGCGTCTCAGAAATCTCTGCCGATCATCCTCTGTGCGCTCCTCTTTCCTTCCACATCTCTGCAGCAATGGTGAAGACACGCGGACTGAAGAAGAATCTGGCAGCTGACAGGCAAAGCAGGTCTGAGAGAAGGACCAAGGCACGCAACGAAGACCCTGCTCAGCCGCTGGAGGTGGTTGTGTGGGAACCAAACCCTCTCCCTGTGTCGCACAGTGAGCCCTCTCCCTCTGAAGAAGCTTCGCAGAAGAGGAGGCGGCTGGTACGTGATGGAGAACCTGTCTCCGGTTCTGCTGTGCTGCCAGAAGCGGATATGACTGAAGCTGCTTCAGAGGAAGAACAAGCAGCAGAGACTGCTGCAGCAGTTCCTGCAGGAGAAGAGTGCAGATCACTGGTCATGTCTCCAGGTATTATTGGTGAAGGGGTTGAAACAGCTGCTGAGTCCCCTGAACAAGAACCTGCTGCAGCACATCCCCCTTCTTCAGACAAGGGCAAAGCTCCTATCCTGATCCCAGGCTCCAGTAGTGAAAGCTCATCCAGTGAAGAAGTGGAAGCAGGATCTCTTGGTGGACCCTCTGAGAAAGGTCCTGCAGCTGAAGATTTCTCTGCTCTCACTGTCGGAGGCACATGGTTCAGGAACAAAAGCGTCTCTCAATCCTGGAGTGCTGTTGAGAGGAAACACATTGTGCATGAGAAGCGTCTGGTGCAAGACAAGTATAGATCAGCTGCTATGATTGAGCTCCTGACTGAGGTAAAACTGCTCAAGTCCCTAACCTTTCCTCACCGTTTCAATATTATTCTGGTTAGAGAATTTATAGTGAATATGGAAGAAAAATTTGGAGAAGAAGGAGCTGATGAGTATGGGAGAAGCTGGGTAAGGGGTAAACAAGTGGTTATTACTCCGGAAATTATTGATGCATTCCTTGGGATTTCTGAGAATGCAAGGGCTCCCACTGATGTGAAGCCTGAATTATTGGCGAAGACCCTTACAGCGGGAGTGTGCCTGTCTTGGGGCGGCCCGAATCTCAGTGCAGCTGAGCTAACCTCCAAGTATGCTCTGCTGTATCATCTTGGTGCAAGGAACTGGATTCCTAGTTCTCACAGAGGGAAGGTCAACAAAGACTTTGCTAACCTTCTTTATTCTATTGGAAAGAGGAGGAAGATCAGCCTGGGAAGTGTGATGTTCCCTCAGCTTGCTACACATGCCGGGAGTGCCTCCTCCAGCAAGCCTATTGTGCTGCCCTCCCTCATCCATGGGATCATGGTATCTCAGCACCCAGAGTTCGGAGCGATTACTGAAGGCTTATCTGAGGAGCTGCAGGTCTTTACTGTTGATCACAAATTATTCAAGGGAAAACATGCAGTGGATGTTGCCTATGAGGATCTTCTCATGGGTGGTTCTTCAGCTCCAGCTCCCTTGGAGGAATCTCTTCCCCCTGCTGCCACAATCCAGTCTGCTCTTCGTGCCAGGATTGTGTGTCACCTCCGGTCTGAGCTGACTATTCTTGATGCTGAAGCCAAGAGGAGAGATGCCAGGCGTGGACAGATCAGGAGCCTCATCAGAGACTTGGAGTTCCTGGAGGATGAGGAGCAGGCCCCTTGAGCATCTATGACAAAAAGGGGGAGAGAAGATTTATATGCTGCTGAATATTGATACATTTTTTTTAACCCTGCATGGTCAGTATGCTATGGCCGAGTGTGGCCTCATCTACTTACTCTCTATTAATTTTATTTAGAGTATTTCGTTTCTGGTTTTCGGAAGAGTGCATTGGCCTTAAGGTTTTGTCAAAATGCCAAGGGGGAGATTGATAATGCAAGTATGGCAGTGTTTGACAAAACCAGCATGAGTGAACAAGGAGCTGCTGCAGCTCAATCAAGGAGGCCAGCAGAAGTATACAGCAGAAGTAAACCAGCAACAGATGCAGCAGGGGATGCTGCAGCAGGTGCTGGTTCAAGAGCTAGTTCAACTGTCCGAATAACAGTTTTGTGCTGGGTGCGTTTTGAAGTGTTGGCAGCTTTGTGAAAGTGCTTAGAAGAATTTCTAAAATGCTGCTGAGCATATTTCAGCAAGGATTATCAGTCAGAGAAGGAGAGATGCTTCAAGATATTAACCAAATCTAATCTCCTAGATTTTAGGAGATAATTGATCTTGTGGGTCAATGGCCTAAACCTGGAAATTGCTTAAAGTGGTGAGGGTATTTAAGCAGAAGGTTCGAGGGCTGAAGAGGTGATCGAAACTGAGTGATACACGAGCGTAGACACGAAATTCAGAGATAGGTTTTTCTGGGTGTGCTACGGAAGTTGTTCTTCGATCAACACACACGGGCAGAGCGTTGAGCGCAGAGCTGTGGTGCGTATTGCAGAAGAGAGTCAGGTCTTGCAGAGACTGATTCGTGCTTTGATCTGGAAGCCAATTTAGAGCTGTGGAGCTTGTTGGTTGATCAAAGGCAGCCGCGGGAGAGCCGACGGGTGGAAGGCTCGGTCGAGGTTCGTGCGGAAGAACTCACTAGTGGCAGGTGGTCACTGAGTGAGGGGGAGTTACTCAGAGTGTGCAGCGCTCTTGGAGTGGTTCGATCGGCTCGGCAGGAGGCCTTGGAGCGACGCGGAGAGTGCTTCAGCTGGTGTTACAGCTGTTGCTGCAGCAACCCTGCTGAGTAGTGTAGGCTAGAATAGGCTGAGTTCTTGAAGAGGATTGTAGCTATTCTAGACTGACATATTGTAGAGGGTGTGCTGGCACAAATCAGAGCTTGTTCTGATTGTGTTGAGTAGTCCACACGGGGTTAAAGTAGCATAGGTTGCGTGCGTTGTAACCTAGTGTGATCTGAACCTTTGGTTGAGTGGATTGAGGACTGGAGAATAGTCCTCCCCAGACGTAGGCAGATTGGCCGAACTGGGTGAACAAATCTGTGTCCTATTCATTGTCTGCTGTGCCTACATTTAAGTGAACAAGAGTGTGCTGCAGCAACTGCTAGTTCACAAATCTGCATAAGTAGAGACACTTGAAATTTCAAATCTGGAAAATGTATAATGGAAGGAGCCAGATCAAAGAGTAACTGTTATCTTCTCAATGTGAGTTCAAACTTACCGATTCAGAAATGTATGCTGACAAAGGCAGAGGAAATGATTCTATGGCACAGAAGGATGGGGCATGTTAACCTGAGAACTCTGAAGAGAATTGCTACAGAAGGTCTAGTCAGAGGAATACCGCTGCTAAAAGGGTAGACAGACTCTATCTGTGGAGACTGTCAGATTGGGAAACAAAAGAAGGCTTCGCATCCAAGAGTCAAAGATATTGGTACCACCAGGCCTCTACAGTTGATTCACATGGATCTGATGGGACCAATGGAAGTCGAGAGTCTGGGCAGAAAAACGTATGCATTTGTCTGTGTTGATGACTACTCCAGATTCACCTGGATTGACTTTATCAGAGAAAAATCAGATATTGTGAGAGTTATTGTGTCACTGGTGTCTCGTCTAGAGCAAGAGAAAAGTCTCAGAATCAGCAGCATTCGCAGTGATCATGGCAGGGAATTTGAAAACAAAGATATGGATGATTTCTGTCGACAAAGGGGTATCTCACATCAGTACTCCTCTCCCATTACCCCTCAGCAGAATGGTGTAGTGGAACGAAAGAATCGAACAATCCAAGAAATGGCCAGAGTCATGATCCATGCTAAGAGGGTTCCCATGAAATTCTGGGCAGAGGCCATGAATACCGCATGTTACATCATCAATAGAGTCACCTTACGGAGAGGAACCAACCAGACCTGCTATGAGCTCTGGAATCAGAAGAAGCCCACAGTTAAATACTTTCACGTCTTTGGAAGTGACTGTTTCATTCTAAGAGATCGGGAGTATAGGCAGAAACTTGACCCAAAAAGTGATCCTGGTCTGTTTTTGGGCTACTCAACAAACAGCAGAGCTTATCGAGTCTACAACCAGCGGACACATACAGTAATGGAATCCACAAATGTTGTTATCAACGATGCTGAAGAAGTGCCTCCCTCTGATACTGTCACTGATGATGAAGACTCTGATCATGAGGAGGTGTCTGTCAGTCAGAACAGAAGTGAACAAGCTGTGGCTCCAGAAGATGCTACAGCAAGTGCTGAAGCAGAAAACCGAGCTACACAATTAGAAAGCTTATCTGAAGATGTGAACTCTGAGACTTCTAATCCTCCTTCAAGGCAGCCTCCGAAGAAGATTCAGAAGAATCATCCCCTGACAAATGTTATTGGAGACCCGTCAGAAAGAAGAAGAACCAGAAGCCATGCTTACCTCAATACATGTTTTATGTCTAGCATTAAACCCAAGAATTTCAAGGAAGCCATGAGTGATGAATTCTGGATAATGGTGATGCAGGAAGAATTGGCAGAGTTTGAAAGACATGATGTTTGGGATCTGGTAGACAGACCAAATGGGGTAAATATTATAGGCACAAAGTGGGTGTTCAAAAATAAAACTGATGAAAAAGGCAACATTACAAGAAATAAAGCCAGACTGGTTGCCCAGGGATATTCTCAGATTGAGGGTCTAGACTTTGAAGAAACATTTGCTCCAGTGGCTCGCCTGGAGGCCATCAGACTTCTTCTTGCAATGTCTTGTTTCCTGGGGTTCAAACTATATCAAATGGATGTTAAAAGTGCATTCCTGAATGGAGACCTCTCTGAAGAAGTCTATGTCTCTCAGCCAAAAGGTTTTCAAGATCCTCATCACCCAGAGCATGTATATAAATTGCAGTAGGAGTCTGTGCCAGATTTCAAGCTTGTCCCAAAGATAGTCACTTACAGTTGGTCAAGCGCATCATTCGGTATGTTGGAGGAACTGTGGACTATGGCTTATGGTATACTAAGGACACAAATGCTAATCTGGTAGGATACAGTGATGCAGACGGGGCAGGATGCTCAGAGGACAGGAGGAGCACTTCGGGAGGATGCTTCTTCCTAGGAAATAACCTGGTCTCTTGGTTCAGCAGGAAACAAAACAGCATTTTTCTATCCACTGCCGAGGCTGAATACATAGCTGCTGGGAGCTGCTGTGCACAAATGCTGTGGATGAAGCAAATGCTGAGTGAGTATGGGATTGCTCAAGATGAAATGACCCTCTACTGTGACAACATGAGTGCTATCAGCATATCTAAGAATCCGGTTCAGCACAGCAGAACCAAGCACATTGACATTCGTCATCACTTCATCCGTGATCTAGTTGAAAAGAATATCATTGCGCTACAGCATGTGGTGTCTGCCAAACAACTTGCTGATATCTTCACAAAAGCTCTAGATGCAGCCCGGTTCGAAGACCTGCGAGCCTCTCTAGGGCTCTGTGTTTTACCTCCATAGGACGGCCAGGAGACCGCCCCCTTGTCATCTTTCCAAAAAGGGGGAGGAGACGATAAGGCGAAGAAGGAGAGGTTAAGAAATCTTATTCTGGAAACAAACTCTCTAAGGTTTTGTCAAAATGCCAAGGGGGAGATTGATAATGTAGTATAGCAGTGTTTGACAAAACCAGCACAAGTGAACAAGGAGTTGCTACAGCACAAGTAAACAAGCGGTCCAGCCGAAGTGAACTAGCAGCAGCTGCAGCAGGAGCTTGTTCAAGGGGCTGCATCATCTGTCCGAGTGCAGCAGCTACCTGGGCTTGTCTAGAAGGGCTGGAAACTCTACGGAGAGCATATGAAGAAGGTCTAAATTGTTGTGGAGTATATTCTAGTGAGGTTTACTAGTCAGAGAAGGAGATTTGCATTGTAGATAAATATCAAATCTAATCTCCTAGATTTTAGGAGATAATTGTTCTTTTTGGGACATTGTCTAAACCTGGACATTGCTTAAGCTGGTGCTGCTATTTAAGAAGAAGGGGTTTAGAGCAGAAGGGTTGATCGAAGCTGAGGGATACACGAGTGCATACACAGAATTCAGAGAGAGCAATTTCGGTGTGCGACGGATGTTTTCTTCGATCATCAACCGAGAGCAGAGCGTGAGCGCAGAGCTGTGGTGATAGAAGCAGAAGGGAATCAGGACTTGCAGAGTGTGATTCGAGCTTGATCTGGAAGCCAATTCAGAGCTTGGTGCTTGTTAGCTGATCAAGGGCAGCCGTGGAAGAACTGACGGGTGTGTGGCTCAGTCAAGTGTCTAAGCGGTGGTTCTCGCTAGTGGCAGGTGGTCACTGAGTAAGGGGGAGTGTGCAGCGCTCGTGGAATCGTTCGATCGGCTCAGCGGAAGACTTTGGAGCGACGCGGACAAATTGTGCTTCAGTTGTGTGTTACAGCAGTTGCTACAGCAACCCTGCAGAGTGTGTGTAGTTTAGAATAGGCTGAGTGTCGAGGTGACAGTAGCTATTCTAGATTGACATTTGTAGAGGGTGTGCAGACACAAGTCAGAGCCTGTTCTGATTGTGTCCAGTGATCCACACAAGGTTGAGTAGCATAGGTTGCGTGGAGTTGTAACCGAGTGTACTTGGAGACCGTTGTGTTTAGTGGATTGAGGACTGGGTGAACAAACTTCTGTCTTGTTCATTGTTTGCTGAGACAATTTCCGAGTGAACAAGAGTGTGCTGCAGCAACTGCTTGTTCACAAGTCTGCCTAACTTAGACGCTAAAATTTCAGTGTAGCATTCACTCCCAAAGATATGGAAGTACTTGACAGTGGGCTTCTTCAGATTCCATGGCTCATAGCTTGTCTGGTTAGTTCCCTTCCTTTTAGAGACTCGGTTGATGATATAATAGGTGGTGTTCATTGCTTCAGCCCAGAACCTTAGCCGTACATTCTTTGCATGGATCATGACTCTAGCCATCTCCTGGATTGTTCGGTTCTTCTGTTCTACTACACCGTTTTGTTGAGGAGTAATCGGAGAAGAATATTGATGAGTAATTCCTTGTTTGCTGCAGAAATTGTCCATGGCTTCATTTTCAAACTCCTTCCCATGATCACTTCTAAGGGCAAAGATCATTTTCTTGTTCTAGCCGAGAGGCTAATGTTACTACCACTCTTATCATGTCGGACTTTTCCCTGATAAAGTCTATTCAAGTATGTCTTGTATAATCGTCACAAAAACGAAAGCGTACCTCTTCATTCCACCGCTTTCTACTTCCATTGGTCCCATCAAATCCATGTGTAGCAATTGTAGTGGCCTTGATGTGTTGATGTTAGCAACTCTCGGGCGAGGGACCTTCTTCTGGTTGCCTATCTGGCATTCCCCGCAAATATTACTCACCTCGCTTTTGATCCCTAGAATCCCACGGACTAAACCTTCAACAACATTTTTTTTCAGTCCTTAGATTGATGTGCCCCATCCGTTTGTGCCATATGTTCATCTCATCCGTGTTGGTCATTAGACAGGTTGGTGAAGGGGTTGTTGTACCAACCTTCAACAGGTAGCAGTTGTTCTTTGATCTTGTACCCTTTTTTACACATGTTCTAGTTTTGTTGAAAACTTAACAAGAGTCTTGAGTGAAATTTACCCGATGTGTGATGTCGCATAGTTGGCTGATAGTGATGAGGTTGGCCTTTAACCCATCCACGAGCATTACATTTTTTAGTTTGGGCAGACCTTGAGCATCTAGTATTCCTTTAACCAGCACCCTTCCTTTTAGACAGTTGCCAAACTTCACTAGTTGTTATGAGCAGGACTTGATGTTCGTCAGGAATGATCTTTCTCCAGTCATGTGTTCTGAGCAATCGCTATCAAAGTACCAGCTTCCCTATTTTATTGACCTTGCATTGCTGACAGCTTCTCTGAATATGTCCTTTTTGATTGCAGAAGCAGCATCTTCGCTTTCTATTTCTTGGCTTTGTCTCAGCTACAGGTAGCTGGTACAAGGGTTGCTGTAGCACCCTCTTATTCAACTTTCTTGTTCTCCCATGTTTACTGATATTTTCAGATCCTCTGAATGCTTTGGATCTAACTATGTTGCATTCATCCTTGCTTTTGTCTGTGTCATCATCACTCCATTTTGCTGACAGAGAGTTGTTCTTTTTTTGGGAACTCTTCTTCTAGTTGCTGGGGCATTCACATTCTTGGTGTCCATATCCTTCGCATCCCCAACACTGCATACCTTTCTTTCTTTCCTTCTTTTCTTCATCATTTTGATCAGGTTTTTTCTCTTTCTTCTGTTCGTTTCCACCTCTTTTGGATTGCCTTCTGAAATTTGAGGGTTGACCAGGTTTGAATACCATCTTCTTCAGGAATATGCTAAAGTTCTTTCCCAGTAGGCCGAATTGATGTTCATTTGAGGTCTTCTTTTCTGCTTCAGAATTTAACCCCACACTCTTGCTTTTTGCTGGAGGATCATCTTTGATCAGCTTCATCTCAAATTGCTTGAGGGATCAGCGCTTCCAACCTCATATGCTTGATGTTCTGAGCTGAGGGAATCTTAAAGGCAGAGTGATCTGAGCACCTTTTGTATTAGCTTCTCTTTTGGTATAGGCTCTCCGAGGGCACGTGCCTCCTTTGACAGATCACAAGGCTTGGCATTAAGTTCGGTGATTATGTCATCTTCCAACATCCTCAAGTGCTCGAACTGAGATATGATCAACTGCATTCTAGAGGTCTATACCTTGTCAGTACCTTCATGTGTTGTCTGGAGATCTCCCAAGCTTGGTGGGCTATGTCACAATTTGAGATCAACCTGAAATTGTTAGCATCAACAGCAACAAATAATGCATTCAAGGCTTTAGAATTTCGGGATGCTACAGCTTCCTCTTCAGGTGTCCATGTCTCCTCAGGCTTCTTCCTGGAAACTCCTTTCTCATCTATGGTCAGGGGAGGTGACCATTCAGAGACAACTGATCTCTAGGTCTTCTTGTCTATAGCCTTAAGGAAGGCCTTCATCCTCGCCTTCCAATGCCCATAGTTTCTTACTTCCAGCAGCGGTGGGTGACTTGTGCTTTGACCTTCTTTCATCTTTTCTTATCTGCTCAGCAATGCGCTTAGGACCTTTACACTGTGTGTTGAGTTCCCGCTTGATACCAATTAAAATTACAGCACATTCGTTTGTTGAGAGAGTACTAGCAGGTTGTTAAAGCAACCTCTTATACCATTGTGCAGAAATAACCTTGTGTAGTAATGAAAGAGAGCACATGCAAATTTGGTTACCCAGTTCGGCCAATTGTCTACTTCTATGGAGGATTGCTCAGGAGTCCTCAACGATTCACAAGCCTTGGTTTCTAGTACAAAGATTCAGTTCAGGTTACGCTCGAACAATCTCTACTTCTAACCTAGTTACACTGAATCAGGGCTAAATCTAAACACCTTAGATCAGCCTGCACTACCTACTACTCACTCGACTTAATACAATAGCTAATCTGCTCACAGACCTAGCCTATTTGAATTAAGAAAGCAATTACAGTAGGTTGATATAGCACACTCTTGTGTCGTATAGCTTGTGTCGATTCTGTCTGCGACGCTCCAAGCATTCCGCTGGGCCAATCGAACTGTTCCGCGAGTGCTGCACACTCCGGAATACTCCCTCTTGCATTATGACCACCTGTCACTAATGGGAGCGAGTCTTCCGCCGTCGTCCGAGTTCCTCAGATACTCACGACGCTCCCTCGACTCTTCTTAATTTAGCGAGCCTTCTGCTCTAACTGACCTTCTCCGATCAAGCACTGATTAGACTCTGCAAGTCTCGCTCAGTCTCTACTTTACAATCACTTCTGCTCTGCGCACGCTCTGCTCAATGAGTAACGGATCCAATCTCTCCGCTCTGCTCAATTCTCTGCTCTCCACTTGGATCGATTCTGGATCGATCGATGCTGCTTGCTGCTCTGCCGAGCCTTCTTTTTATAACCACTTCAAGCTCCATCCCAATCAGAACAGGTCAGTTTTTAAAGATAAGGACACCTACCTTCTAAAAACATCATTATCTTTAAGCTAGTAGATTTATCTTGAGGCTGACTTGTTACGGCAAGTAGACGACCCTGGAAATATTCTAAACTGTCTTTAGATAGCTTCCGTTGTTGTTCTCTACGATTCTGGGCAGCCTGCTCTTCACGCGGAAACTATTGTTCAGGATACTACAGTTCTTTTGTCACAGGAAGCTATAGCAACCCCTTGTGCACTCTTCTTGTTCACTCCGGCAGGTTTTGTTAATTGAATGTCATTACCGTAATACCTGGGAAACAAAGTCATAAGCACGTTGGTTTAGAGCTAGACCGACGACTCCAAGAGCACTCATCCATAAACCGGTTACTGGCGCAAATAACATAAAGAAATTTAACCAACGTTTATTGGAAAAGCGACCCCAAAGATTTGAAACCAAAAGCGGTTAGCAGTGACCATTGAATATGAGGTAGGACTTCTTTCAAATTATTTTTTCCCTTGTTGAGAATTCTGAATGTCTTTCTATACAAACTTACTTCGTTCATAATCTCAGCGTGCTCTGCCTCTCGTTGTTCAACTTGTTTTGTCATGGATGAGATGATCTTCAGAAGTTCTTCCTTTTCATCATCAAGTTTTGATACTTTTGCTATCAGCCCCTTGTTCATTTCTACTACTTCCATACACTTCTCAACCATTTGCGTGTAATGACTTCCAATAGATTTTTCAGTTATTTCCTCTTCATCAATGCTGTCATAGTCAGTGTCTTAACTTGCATTTTCGGATAGTAGTGATATACTTGAGCTCTGTCTTCTCAGTCTGTCGCCCATGATAAATAGCAATGCTTTTCCCAGACATCACTCTGTGTGTCGAGCAACCCGCTCTGATACTAATTGAATTTGGCACTGCGTTGCTATTGTTGAGATACCACAGGTTGCTTCAGCTACTTCTACCGCTCGGTTGCTTATGGTTCGGCCAAACCTGAAGAACACAAATAGATTTGTTCACCTTGTTCGGCAACAGTCTACGTCTGGAGAGGACAACTCTCAGTCCTCAAGATTTCACTATCTCAGTTAGAGTACACCACTACTCCTAACCTAGTCTAAATCTCCACTCAATCTGTCAGCACAGACTAGCTACCAGGGTAATATACTTTCAGTAATAGATAGCTAGCTTTTCTACAACACTCAGCCTATCCTATTACAAAGTATACCCAGATGATGTTGCAGCAACTTCTTCCGCCAAGTTACTGACGCTTCAGTCGACGACTTATCCAAGCAATCCTTGCTGAGTTGTTGGACACTCTACTCTCTCCCCCTCGTTCAATGACCTCCCAACTATCAAGGTGCACGCTGGGACAGTCTGTGCAAGATGCAATTCGAATTTGTTAGCCCTTCGGTCTGTCAATGAGGCTTTTCTCTAGTTGACTCCCTCGAATCAATATAGAATCAGACTACACCAGTCCTGATCACTCTTAAGCTCAAATACAACTAACGCTCCAACACTTCTCTATTTCTGCGAACTCTAATCTCTGCTCAGTGTGTGTTTTTTCTTCGATTCAATCTTTTCTATTGCTTCGGTCGCTACTTGCCTATATGGCTTTCACACCTCAGCAACTTTAGTCCCAAACGATAATGCTACCTTCCGATTTCTTCCCTAGATCCCTGGAAGTTTGTTGAGTTTTGAATCCACCCCTTGATTTCTAGAAGGTGTTGCGATCTTGTTTCCTAAAATACATTTTAGAAACAAATCTTATTTTCCTTCAACCTAGCCACTTGCCGAAGATCACTGATCAACTGGGACTCTGCGCTGACCGTTGCTACGCCAGCAGCAATCACCCGGACCTCCTCCGAGCTCCTCCCGATTCATCGGCTACAAAAAAACTCTCTTTATGCTTTAGCATTGAATTGTCTGGGGAAGCTATAGTCTCTTCTGGTTCTTGTCTTGATCCCTTCTGATCATCTGTACCAGCTCCAATCGTCACAGGATGATATAGCTTCATCTAGCTCTTTCGTTTTGTCAGACTTCATTTGCAAGTACCAGCTCCTGGTACCACAGGATGTTCTAGCCTCTTCTTCCGCTCGGCATCTTCCGCTTTGTCACAGATGCCGTATCCGTAACACAAGCGAAAGGAGATGAGTCTTGAAGACCTGGTGGTTCGACTTCATATTGAGAAAGACATCCGTGGCTCTAACAAAAGGTTTAAGACCCAGTCAGAGAGAGCTAACGTGGTAGAACATGGTGGGAGGTCGAAGCTGAAGGCACCCTCCAAGAAGATTGAAACGGAGGGGAAAGCTTTGAAAATGAAGCAACAACCCAAGTTCTAAGGTAAATGCTTCAACTATGACAAGGAGGTTCATAAGGCGGCTAACTATAAAAGCCACGAAAGAAGAAAGGGAAGCTAATGTAGTCGAGGTGGATACAGACTTCGTGGTGGCGATGATATCTAAGCTCAACCTGGTGGGTTTAAATCCAAAAGAGTGCTAGTTGGAAACTGGAACAACGCGCCACATCTGCTTAGAAAAGAAGGCATTCTCTAAGATAAAGCTGACTAAAGCTGGAAGAAAAATGTACATGGGCAACTCTGCCTTCTTCGAGATCAAGGGGAAAGAGACAATGATTTTGAAGCATACCTCAAGAAGGAGCTGAAGCTGATAAAGGTTCTCTACGTACCCGACACACGGAAGAACCTAATTTATGGAATACTGCTGGATAACCTTGGATTCAAGATGGTATTTGAGTCCTAAAAAATTATTTTTAGTAAGAATGGAATGTATGTCGGTAGAAGGTATTTAAACAGTGGCATGTGAAGGATGAATGTAATGGTCATCGTAACCAAGATTATCAATAAAGATCATTCTTCTATTTATTGCTTGAGTCCTTTAATTTATGGCATAATATATTAGGCCATTTAAATTATGACACAGTAAGAAAACAAAAGAATTTAGAGTGTATACCGAAATCTCAAACAGATTCCAAACACTAGTGTGAATCTTGTGTTGAAGCAAAATTAATAAGAACCTCTTTTCAAAGTGTTGAAAGAAAAACTGAACCCCTTGAATTAATGCACAATGATCTATGTAATTTGAAATCAATACCCACTAGAGGTGGTAACGAATAGTTTGTGACTTTCATAAATGATAATATAAAATATTATCATGTATATTTGCTGAAAAGCAAAGATGAAGCAATTGAGAAGTTTGTCATGTACAAACTAAAAATTGAGAATAAACTCAACAGAAACATACTTAGGAATTGGTTGATCTTCATCCTAGAAGTTAACCACTTGGTCCAAATAGGTCTTCACAAGGAAGATGAAAGTGGATGAGTCGATGGACAAGTACAATGTAAGACTTGTCGTCAAAGGCGTTGCCAACTATCCTATAAAGATATGAACCGTAGAAACTATCACCACATTGAGTGAAGTCTTAATTTTTCTTTTCACTTCTCTATTTTTTTCATGTGGATATAATTGGAATAATGTGTCATAATGTGAAGAAAATGATGGTGCGATCACATTTTGTGGGCCAAAATTGAGGGTGTGGTACACTTCGGATTGAGATGAATTTCTTAATTAAATATCTTGTGATGAATTAATTATTCATAAGGCAAAATCCAAGTTAAATTGAATGAAATATTGATGATAAAATAGTATAGATACAAACAATTTGCAAATAACCACTCAACCCTGAGATGTGACTTAATATAATGGCAGATGAGGCGAGTCTTTTCACACTCAACCGAAAATGAATGTTTAGGCTTTAGAGATGAGAACATTATAGAGCGGCATTAGATGTATAATTTATAGTATGCTCCTTTAGCATGTAACATTCTACTGTATACCAATTCCAGAAAAGGAACAAGAATGGCTCAGTAGCAAAGAGGATGAGCTCTCTCTCGAGTTTTGTGGTTTGTATTCTTCGCATAATTATGTGTTCCCAGCTAACCACTTCCAAACACCACCGGAGCCTTGCGTCTCAAGTTCAGATGCAACCTCCATGTTGCGTTCCCAGACAGATTTCTGACTTCTGAGTGATTGCACCTCATCCTCCAATGATTTCATGGAGGCCAGCATCTTTTGCAATTCTGATATTTGTTCCTGGTAAGAAAAATTCAGCAGCAAAGAAGATCACTATGATATACTGTTGTTTTGAGATAGAGAATATACTCTAAATTGATCTGTAAGCACATACACTCTGAATTGATGCACATATTAGATGACAGTATAATCACTGGAAACAGAAATTGGTTTTGAGAGCACAAACCTCTAAATTGAAGCATCTTGATCTTTCGGCTATCAGCTGACCTTGAACAGACTGTCGTTCCTAGTGTATGAAAGAGACATGATCAAAATCATTTTAAGTGCTGATCTTTTTTTTTTTTTTTTGAAATTCTACTCCATAACTCCCCATCAGGAATCGAATTTTAGCGGTATTTGATGTTTTACGTCTGTTTGCCACTAGATCAATCCCTGATGGACATTACAAGTCCTGAATGTGCTATAATGATATTCAGTTTAAGACGGTTTTACCTTGGATAACTCGGCATATGTACCATTGATTTCATCAAGTTTTCCACGTAGAGTTGAGTTTTCCACTCTGGCTCCACCTACTAACATATCCAAGTCACTCTTTTCTTTTTTGTATGAAGCAATCTCACTAGAGATGTCTGATTGATGACCATTGTTTCCAAGACTAACTACGTTCGTCGCAGCAGTTTCAGGATGGTGTGAATTCTCTGACTTTGATAGAGCATAGGCAGCAGTGACAGAAGCAGCTGCTGCAGCTGCTGCTGGTGATTTATAGATCTTCGGTCGTGATGAGTCTCTTGATCTGGGTCTCATAACAAATACCTGATGAGAGGAACCACCAGTCAAAATTCAAATAAGAAATCAAAAGCTCAAGTAAACAAGAAATTCATTTAAAAAAAATGTATGCTTTAGAGAGAGGAGTTTCCTACATCATTATTGTATTTTCCATTATAACCACCAAAAGAAATCAAGTGCTTCTCTTCATTCACCAAGGCTGAGCACACACTGAGGCCCTGCCACCAAACAAGTATGAGCAATACCTTGAACGATAGATTTGAGTCTTTTGGTTGACAGTACAACTAACATGTATTGCTCGAAGAGCAGTCAAAAAGGCAATAATAGCTTGTTCAATGTATCTAGTAGATACATTTTGCCTAGTTTATGTTTTAAGCAAATTCACAGCATTAGTGGCTTCTGTCAGTTTTCAAGACATACCCAATAAAATGACTTGTCATTTAATTACACGAACAAAATCCCGTGTTGAGCGCACAACTTGTGTACATTCTTGACAACCAAACAAACAGACACAAGATATACTTTTAAGAATCCAAATAACAATTTTAAAGGTCTAACAGGGTCCAATCTTTGCAACTTGATGTATCATTTACAAGTTAGTGATCATAACTTGTCGAAATTGCAAGTTACCTCACTCGCAAGTGGATCTCTTTCCTCCACACTTGTAACCACTGACCAAACCAGCTTAGATGTGTTCAACACAAGTGTCTCAGGGGAACCTGATCACACAACCCCCACTCAGCCATCAGTTGTGCAAAAGGTATAATAAAATAAATTCAATAACAAACACATACCACTTCTATTATCTCCACCGCCAACAATATACCAATTATCATCAATGCAAACACCAGCATGGCCCGCCCTCACACTCACTAAATCACCACGAATTTCAGGTTGAGACCATTCCATCTGCCACACGGATGTTGTAATAGTAAAAAAAATAAACTATAAGCAAAATGTGTATTAAATACATATTATCAAACTACACAATTGGACCTACAGTAATCAAATCAAGCATGTGTAGATCACTGAAACAAGTAGCATGAGAACATCCACCAAATATTAACAGGTAACGGTCAGCATGTAGTGCAGCTGAGTGGTCGAATCTGGGAGCCGGAGGTGCCTGCCTACAAAAACATAAGAGAGTTTAGAAAAAAATATCATCCCAAAGCACGTAAGAATTCTAACTGCATACGTAAGTTAGACTTACGTTGTTTCGATTGTACTCCAAATCATTGTCTCTAGATCAAGAATATGAACATCATTCAAGATTTGTCTACTGAAGTCTTCTCCACCAAACATGACTATTTTTGAATGAATAAGAGTAACTGAGTGCCCTCCTCGGGCCCTCTAGCATTAACAGCGTAAAATATGAATACCAGATGATTATGCAGCCAAATATAACATGATAATCATATTTTCCTCACCGGAGCTTCACCAGAAGTCTCTAAATGACCAGAGAGGCTTGTCTCCAAATCAATGAACCGCACTACAAAAGTTAAGATTATGTCAAAACCAAGACAGTCAATATTGTGTTTAGCATCCATCGTATGTTGCAAATGGGAAGTAGTACCTTTCACACTTGTAGAATCTTGTTTAGAGTGTCCGCCAATCAACAATAGTTTGGAGCCCCATGCGATCTAGTATACAAATATTAACACATTTTGAGAGAATAATGGAAACAGAGGGCTTATAACTTATCAAAATAAATACTACCATGCTATGACCAGAGGTGGCAGGAATAAGTTCTCGAGTATTGCTGTCATTAGTTTTCTCCTTCGTTTGTCTTAAGTTGGACCATACCAAATTTCTGAGATCAAATACCTACAGCCAACGACATCATTACAAGTTCCTCAGAAACATATTACGAATGTTAAGAGGCAGCACTTGATGATGAACCTATAGTATACCTGAACATCAGCTAGATATCTACCATTACGACTTCCTCCAGAAATATATAATTTGTCCCCAACCACTACTGCAGCATGCTGTAGCAGGTCAGATGAAGGGGCATGAATTTGATTGATACTGAATATTATTCTGAATTGTGTAACAAAACTAAATAGAAATTGTACAAAAAAATAGACATCTAGTCATATACTAACCCTGTATAACTCAGAGAAGTTATCAGATGATGAAAAACAAAAGACAAGGAGAGTTGATTATTACCTTATAACGAGCCAATGGTCGAGAACCTGACACTGGCAACACCGTCCAATTGTCATCTGCCAAACACACATTCCAATTGACGGTGCCCATGTGATTGTTGATTTTTTTCCTGCACTAATACAAAGGATTAAACTGTGAATGATGAAAATAATAATATTTTTCCATTCAGCGATTAAAGGAAGACTTGTATGTAAATTGTAACTTCCCCTAAATTTCAGACATCTCAACCTCATGTCAATGCTATTGTAACTACACATTCAGTGGATAAAGATAACAACACGAGTGACCGAATCAGCAGTTTATGTCTGATTGATCATCATGCCATGCATTACCTATTGAAAATGCCTTGAGCAATTTTCAAACACATTTTTCTTTATAGACCTATCATTAATCAAAGGAGATTAGAAAAGAAAGTGAAAAGAGGTATCAAAGGGATTAAAGATTAAGAGGGATTTATTATCTTTCAACGCCACAGATAATACCATCAGTGCACAAATAGGACGTGCAGACCGATCTCATCACATCTAAATTTTATGCAACATTCACTTCGGTAAAGCTTATCAGCATCACTTATTCTCAATTCCGTCAACTGATGAACAGACCAATCCAGCTAAGATGGATCGGATCGGATCGGAAAAGCAATCATAGAATGTACCTGAATCCCTGTAAGTTGGAGTCGGGAGACTGGACTGACGGGAAGGAATCGAAATTGACGAGCTTAATTGAGCGTAGACGAAGCCGAGACCACCGTGGATCTCTCTAGTAATCCTTGTCGAGCCAGGTAACACGAGAAATGCGTTTTAGTTGATGTGTTTATATACTCTCAGCATTTGGGCGATTTGAGGATATTCATGTCTCGGAAAGGTTTCTTAAATGTTTTTTTTTTTTTCAATAAGACCCGTGTCCTTATACAAAATTACATGAGATGCCTATTTAAAATTAAAATAAGGTGCTCGATTTTGTTTATATATCACCAATAAAATCGAAGGGGAAGACAAGTCACCTAGTAAGATCAATCTCGTAAAGAAAATAGATTTAGGGCTATTTTCTTCTCTTTCTCTCCCCGTCCTCTTATGAACTCCTTCTCCGCAAGTCTCACTCCCTTCTCTCCAAAATCCGGTGTCCAAGAGTTGCTCCAGGGGTGCTTGGACTCCAAATTTGTGGTAAAGACTGTTTAAGGTTAATTTCAATTGAAGTTTGTTGAGGTATGACATCCTTGAGAAAACAATACCAGAAGATGCTATAACACTCCATGAAGATCGTAGCTGGAGCACAATTTGATGATTGACAAAACAGCAACAAAGTACACCGACAAGCACAAGAAAGTGCTGTAACACTCTGTGGGCCAAAAAAGCTGAGGCAAGCTGGCAAAAGACAAATGGCAGAAACTGCTATAGCAACCCGTGATGATTTGAAGCTAGAGCAGAATGACTCATCATTTTGAAGTTGCAGGGAGAGAGTCCGGCGAGGTGTTGCAGGTGACCCGGAAGCTCAGGGAGCTTAACAAATGCCCTCAAGTGATCAGCAAACGTCATCACGAGGTCAGAAGTATTCAAGAAAGATAAGGTTTCCAAATTCTGATTTTAGGAAGCAAAATCTCAACAACTCCGCTGGAATCTAGGAAAAGGTTCAAGTGATGCTGAGTTGTTCTAAGAATCCTAAGGCAATTAGGATTTTCGAAAGCTGATCATTGATGAATGTATAAGAACAGTGCAGAGGCAGATAAAAAAAAGAATCGAAGACAGAATATACACAACGAGCGAATAGCAAAGACTACGAAGTAGTTTGCAAGATGTGTAGAGTGCAGAGGAGATCAGAACTCGCTGAGTTTGATCTAGTATTGATCCACCAAACTCAACTGAAGCACAACTCATTGAAGGATCAATCAGCGTCTTCAGAGAACAGCTGATCACAGGTGCTGTTGCAACGTGTTGAGGAGCTGAGTGACTCTCCTTAATAGTGACAGGCGAGCATTGATCAAGGGGAGTAGATTCTGAGTTGAAGGAACTCAGAGAGAGATGGACAGATTGGCAGAGAGTGCTAGAGAATTCGTCTATAAAAATAATAGCAATTCTGGTAGAGAGATTGCTATAGCATTCCGTCTACTACACATTGTAATAGAATAGGCTAAGTCTGTGAGTCAGGTCTGTAGCTATTTGTTACTGGAAGTGTGTAGGTAGTATGAAGCGAGTTTATGGGATCAGACTACGAGCTAATCGGTGTGATCAGATTAAGCTGAGGTGGATCTAAGTTAGTAGTAGTGGTTAAAATAGCGTGGCTTAGTTTTGGAATCCATTGTACTCTAACAAATATAGTGAAACCTTGAGGACCAGGAATTGTCCTCCCCAGATATAGGCAGTTGCCGAACTAGGTAAACAAAGTGTCTTGTGTATGTCAAGTTTGAAACAAGTTCCACAAAAGTGATACAGAGAGTGCTATAGCAACCGCTGTAACTCTTCACCAGTAGCGCGCAATGAATTTCAAAGTTATTTGTAAGTAGGTAATTAATTGGCTTTAAATTATTTAGGTTTAGGGTTTGTAACTCAATTTTGCGGTGATTGGTTGAAAATAGCTCAAATAATTGTTTGATATGTTGAAAAGAACAATTTGTAGGTTGTATATGTGGAATATAAGGTTTATAACATTTGTTAATGTTTGGAAATTGGGGATTAATTGATATAAAATACTTGTTGTTGTATATTAAGACGATTTTGATGATGATGATCAAATGTAGTATCATTGTTGAATTATATTGAAATGAATTATTTACGTGTTGGAATTTTGTTTTGAAATAATTTAAGTTTATTGTTGTAAATTTGTTACAAATATTACATTGCATCCATATATTATTATCTTACACTTATAATTGTTTTTTGTAGAGATAGATATAGATCAGATTGTTGAGCCAAAGCCGTTATATGGTTCTATTTTGACTCAACAGCCTACACATCATTCAGAAGAAGTTTAGATTGATCCCGTTAGTATACATTTATAGATTTATAATATTTAAAATCTACATTCTCTAATTAACTTGAAAACTCATGTATAATTGACATCCTTATTTTCAGACAGGTAAAAATTTGAAGATGAGACATCGCAGGATGTGTGAGATGGACCTTCGAATTATGCCTTATATAAGTAGAGAGGGTTTCTATCCATGGGATCAAGTGCATTGTTCTTGAGGCTTATTAGGCTTTACTCACCTCACTTGTTGAGCGATGGAGGCAGGAGACTCATACCTCCTATATAAGGACCGGAGAGCGTACTATCACTTTGCATGACGTGGTACTTCTTACCAATTGCTGATAGAAGGAGATGTGGTTTCCAGCAAAGAGGATGAGGAATGGCAAAATATTTGTATACAATTGCTTGGCGCCTACCCTGAGCGCCTGAGATTGCCTACCATGGCGACGAGAAGATGGTTTCATAACTCATGGAAGTGATACCTGTTGATGCATCAGATGAAGTGCTTGTGAGATACTGGAGGGCATACATTCCATATACCTTAGGATCATCGTTGATGCCTGACTTGTCCGGAGATAGGATCTCGCTCCATTATCTGCCATTGTTGGTTGACTTTGATGAGGCGAGAACATATAATTAGGGCAATTTAGTTCTCGCGTACTTATACAGGCCATTGTGCAGTATTGTACGGGAGGGACACAAGTAAATGGGTGGGTGCGTCATTCTCTTACAACTATGGAGTTGTGAAAGAATACCAATCGGTCGTCCATAAGGCTTCAGTAGTACTCTACAGCTTATTGATGCTGACATCGATCCATATTATCAGGGAGCTTGGTCTTACACGTGAGTGGTTTTTATAAGTTACACAAAAGAATTATAGTTGATATTTATATATTGACAATCAATCCTCTTATGTCGCAGGAAATGTTATGGACCTAAGTCCTATTTAGAGACGTCATATGGTTTGTTGGTCTTTTATCGAGACCAATTAGATCACATGAGCCATAATGATTTCCTTTGGAGGCTATACGACGAGAACCTCTTGAACCAGACTTGTACACAAGGTCAATTGAGTTGGTGTACGGAGGTCGCACTGTTGTGCTATAATATCGTTAAATGACATCATCCATCTATAGCATTGCGATAATTTGGATACAAGCAGTTGATTCCCTCGACACCACGTGCTTCTACCAACCCTAAACACGGTTTGATGAGGAAAAAATAAAGGACTGGTCCATAGATATGCGAGAGTACATTGATATGCGGAGAGGTCGAGCCGAGCGTATTGTGATTGGCGAGGTAGACGAGGATGTGAGTGCTTATACACCCAGGTACTGTACTTGCTACCATAACACAACTCGTCGCTTTATACAACAACGGTCTGACGAGTCGCAGCCGTATCGCCCCAAACTGCTCGAGCAACACAGTGTTGTAAGTCCATTCTATATTATTGTTTCATAACATTATTATTACACCGACAATATTCATAACTAACTCTATTGGTTAATAGGTAAGAGCGTTGATGCATCATGCTCATACACCAGCTGTATGAATGGGAGTTCACAACATCATGCATCATGGTCATATGTACAAACATCACATGTCTATATACACGAATGAGAGTTCATAGTATTTTCCATTCGGCTGTAGAGGAATTACATAGGTTAGGCGAGACAGATACGCTGGGTGTATATTCTGCTCTAATTCAGTTTGACACTGGTATTTTCCTTCAGTTTGTGAGCTAATTTTTATTCCAATTTGCTACATTAACATTAGTACGGTTTTGGACAAATACATATGCATGGGTAATGATATGCAGGAGCTAGTGACGATCATCAAGGAGAACGATAAATTCCTTTGGATGATGACTGCAACTATGATTATGGAGTGACAAGTCTCCAACCACAATTCGATCAAGGTCCAAGTCATCCGGGTCCATCTCAGCCACAAGAAAGGAGAACAACAATATTTCATAACAATGTTTTGAGGTTGTGTCTGCTGATACTGTGGGTCTTCATAGTAGTGCTCTCCCATCAGTGGATGATGGTTGCTTTCCCAATTTTGCTCATATGATTATGTCCTGTAATCATGCTCTTCCCATGAGCTTCCTCCACTTGAGTATATGTCTTGTTGATTGTATGAATACATCCTCTCAATTTGAGATAAATAGGTGATTAGTGAAGGGTAAAATTTTACAAAATGAAAAAATATAAAATATAATATTTACGAGAATAGTCTAGGCTCTAGTACAATCTAAACTAATAACACACTAAGGATCTATTATTTTGACCTTAAGTTATTTGCTTAAATACTTAAATTAATAATCATCACCACAACAACACCATCACCACACCACCACCACCACATCACAGTCACAGTCACAATATCACCACCACTACCACGAAAAACACCACCACTCCATTACCACCACCACCACCACTCTACATTAACATCACAATCACAATATTATCATCACCACCACCACCACCACCAGAACACATTCACACCACCACCACCACTCCACTACCACCACCATCGCACTACCTTAACATCACATTCACAATATCACTACCACCACCACAACACGACAACCAATCCACCATCACAAAAATACCACAACACAACCACCACCACCCACTACCTAAACATCACAACCACATTATCACCACCACCACCACAACACTACCACCACCCCGTAACAACACAACCACCGCCACCACAACAACCACCATCACAAAAACACCACCACAACCCAACAACAACCCACCACCCCCACAACAACACACCACCACAACATCACCACTCCACTACCACTACCACCACCACCACCACCGCACTACCTTAACATCACAACCATCGCACTACCATATTATCATCATCACCACCACAACACTACCACCACCCCCGTAACAACACATCCACCACAACCCACCACCCCCACAACAACACACCACCACAACATCACCACTCCATTACTCCCACTACCTTAACATCACAACCACCACACAACATATTATCACCACCACCACCACAACACTACCACCACCACACAACCACAATACCACCACCACCACAATACCATCACCGCCACAACACATTCACACCACCACCACCAACAACATCACCACTCCACTACCACCACCCCACTATCTTAAAATCACAACCACAATATCACCACCACCACAACAACAACCCTCCACCACAAAAACAACACACCACCAATAAAAAAATAATAATTAATGTACTTAACTTAACTCAACAATATTTATCAAATTGTTGTTATGTAACAGTTATCAACTCATACATTATGATAATTTGTACTTAACTTATCATTCGGAAATGTAAAAGTTATCAACCCAGACATTATCTAAACATTCAGGAATGTACTTAATTTAACTTAACTTAAGTACTTAAAATTTAAGTGCAAATAAAGAGGGCCTAATACATTGCTCCCCAGCAACGGCGCCATTTTGACAAACGTATTTTTAACCTTTTATAGTTGTCAAGTGTATGTTTTAGATGTCAAGTGGCAATCAAACACAATTTATAAACCTTGGCAAGCCAAGGGTCGATCCAAGGAGCAAATGCGTGTGTATACTATGCAAGATAGTGCCTTCGTTTAACTATTCTAATAAAGAAAAATTTGTAATTACCTACCAAGTGATTCTGACGTAAGGACAAGATTATGCAAGTAAAATCAATATTCCATAATCAAACTTCACCCATGCCTAACAGGGAAATCATGCAATAATTCAAACAATTCAATTATATTATGGAGTTATGGAAATAACCTAATAACGTCAGGCAAGCCGCCCAATCACAAATCATTGCCTGAATTAATCTAGACTGTTGCACCCAATCACGGATTATCAAAAATTTCGATTCAATAAACCCAGGGTTTTCAGACAACTAATGTCAAGTTCCCTATCAATTCATGTACTAACAGTAAAGCTACCATGCTTCGATATCAATTCTACTTAATCCGGTTAATTACCTCAACCTAGTCATCTTCTTGGTTCTTAACCTAATATCATTCTAACAAGAAAGCATCCCAATCAATGATTGACATGCAAGAACGACGAATTAAGAACAATAAAACTAAAGAACTCCATTAACATAATTGAAAGGCATAATTAATATCGCATGAATTTTCAAGTACAAGCATGAGATCAATAGGATCCCTGAACGAGACCACTACTCACTAATAATGGTGATAAAATCAGAATACATGTATAAAAGAGAAATAAAAAAGAAGAAACCGAATTTAGAGAAGAAATCTTCTCTACAAAGCCGTGTCTCCGATCTTTAATCTTCTTAGAGTTTTGAGCCTTCTTTCGTCTCTTCAAAAATTAGGTTAATTCTTGCTCAGGTCCAGAATGCTTTTTCCTGGGTTCTAGATCTTTATTTATACCAAAATCAATAGGGCCGATTTTAAAAATCAATTTCAGACCGATTTAGTGTCCAACCGGCCGTTCAATTGGTGAACCGCCGGTTGTACCATGAACCGGGCTACCTTAGAAGGTCTCGAGAAATCATGTTTTTAGCCGGTTCTAACCTGAACCGGCGGTTTGGTCTCAAACCGGGCTAGTGTTTACTCTACACTGTGATTCGGGTTTTGCTCGCATTTTAGACCCTTTAAACCTTTGAATTAAGTCTTAGTGTAAACTACAAAGTTGTAGCCCTTTAAGTTAGAGTTCTAACAAGATATTGCCCGCCACAATCAAATCGATCATGCACTTTGCAAGCCTTTGAAGGCGAATAGGTCTTTGGTCTATTTTCCTTTGAATCTTTGTGTTTTGACTTATTTTGCTCCAAGTAGGCTACCAAGCTTCAATATAGTAAACTTTGACCTAGAACAAGAGTAGCATGGTAAAATGATAATAAAAAGTTCGAATAACAAACAGAAATCCATCATAAACGGGTGAATATTTAGTCGATAAATAGACCGATCATTATACTCAGATTGAGCGAATCGACTTTCATGAAATCTTCTCACCATTAGCACGACTGGAAGCAATAAGACTACTCCTAGCACTCGTCCGGCATCAGAAGTTCAAATTGGATCATATGGACTTAAAGATTGGCTTCCTGAATGATTGACGACACGTCGTTGTGTGCGCCAAATTTATATTTATAATCTCGTCTTAACACTTAGCAAGCGGTAAGTAGGGTCGAACCCACGAGAGAGCAATCAGTGATAAAGTTCTATGAATAATTGTCACACTAAAAGGGGGTTGTAGGAAGAATGTTTGTTGTTGTCAAATTCTAAGAAAAGTCAGTTCAGGAATATGCATTGCAACGGGTAATCATCGATTGTAACATGCATCAACAATCCTACTAGGTTAATGTCGACTCTAGTGTTCTACCTACTCTTAACCGCTACATTCTCGAATAGGTTTAACAATTACTCTATTAACAACACCGATTAGATTATACCGCTAGGCTTAGGTAATAGGGAGGTCAATCCACTATCACGCAATAGATATCAACTCAGTTTCACCGCTAGCTATGCTAACTTGATAATTGTAAATGTATCTGGATTCTTACATTTTGGTGCTACCTTGCACTGAAAAACAGCTGAGATGTTTTTCCTCAGATTTGCTTGCTCATGTTTTAGTCCTTGTCTTCGAGTAGTGCACAATTCCTTAAAGGCCTTAGCACATTTTGGAATCCGCTTTATCACGTCAAGGAGTGTGGTTGAGATCCCAACTCTGCTGAATAACTCCAATAAAATTTGATACGCTTCTAGATCCTCCCTAGGTTTCGATACCTGCATAGGAAATAGAAGAAGTGGGTCAGAACTGTGAAATTCAAAATCTGAGGCAGAATGTAACGCTCCGTAAGAAGACATTATGGGCGCGCCCGAAGAAGACATTAATGAATCAGTAATGTTCTCCTCGGGAGCTTGATCCGCTGATCCCGTTTCCTTTGTTGCCTCTTCTGTAAGCTTCTTGCCACTGACCACACTTATTGCACTAACATTTCCTTTTGGGTTAGGAATTGTCTGCGAGGGCAGATTTTCTTCATTACTCTTCATCTCGTAAATTGTGGAAGCTAGCTGTGACATTTCTTCGTGAGCTCGGCTATGGCTCCATCAGTTTTGGCCTGGTTCCTCTAGATTGTACTTTCCAATTCTTTGAGCGACTCTTCCCATGACTTACCTGTGCTCGAGCCAGCTTGATTGAAGTTTTTCCTTGGGTACTAATTGTTTTGATTGTTGTACCTCTCTTATTGTTGAAAAGGAGGGCTGTAGGGCTGTGCTTGTTGCTGCTGCGGCTGCCCTTGATTCTGCTGGAACCGTTCTTCGTTTTTCCAACTAAAACCATTGGCAGTAAGTCCAAATTGTCTGGGGACCTGCCTGTTGTCGACGTTCTGCCCAACCATCATACTCCGCAACATTTCCTTGAGGTCCTTGATTTCGTTGGCCATTTGATCGGTGTTGAATCCACCTGTGAAACGTTTCTTGCCCTGGTGGTGTCATCCCTTCGGCTAGTCTCTTCCCTGTACCTAGCACTCTCAGCGGTCTCATTAATCAAATTACGTACCTCATACGTCAAGTTCAACACTGTGCCACCAGCTGCGGCATCCAATAACATACGCTCGAGAGGTCTCAATCCATCCAATAAATACTCCACCAGCATCCTTTCTGGAACACCCAAGTTACAACAACTTTGTTCCAATGCGTTAAATTTTTCCATGTAATCGTACATGGACTCGCTAGGTCCTTGTCTCATAGTGGACAACTCTCTCATTACTTGAGTCGCTTTAGCCGAAGGGTATATTTGTCGAGGAATTTTCTTTGCATTTGATCCCATGTGCGAATGCTACCTGAAGGCAAAGATAAAAACCACGATTTTGCTAAGTCAGTTAAACTCAAAGGAAATACTCTTAGCTTAAACCTGTCCTCCGAAGCTGAGTAAGGTCTCAATGTTTGGCAGATTCCGGTGAACTCTTGTAAATGCCCCGTTGCAACCTCTCCCGGTAATCCTCCAAACTTGGGCAGATGGTGCACCACTGCGGTTTTGATCTTGAAGTTGTCTTCTTTCGGGTCAGCGTTAATGCACCATGGCTGATTCTGGAATGTGGGGGCCGAGAGCTCCCTCATAGTTGGCTCATGCCGGGCTGGATGTCTATATTGTTGCTGCTGAAGTGGTGGTTGTTATCTGTATTGTTGCTGAATTGGGTATGGTTGAGGTTGTGGCTGAGGTGGGGCATAATCATCATACTCATCCATCCTTCCACCTCTATCGTTGTGTCCTCCCTGGAGCTCCATCCTCTTACGAGCTGCTCTTTGCCTTTGATTAAACACTCATTCCGGCTCATCATAGAATGGTATTATTACCTGTGGGGGCACTTCCTCATTGACTTGGTCAGGTGCATGATCGGCCTGGACACTTTCGTGGGAACTTCCTGCATTAGACATACTGGGCAGGCAAGTAAAATGCAAACAAGTGCGAAAACCAAAAAAAAAAAAAAGCAACTTAAAGACCTAAATAATTCAAAATAAAATAGCAAACGATCTCAGATGGCTAAAAAACACTTGACTCCTGGCAAGCGATGACTTGGGACCGCTGGCTTAGAAAAAGGTATCTTGATCACCGATCGGACTCCGGCGGCACTGTTCACTCCTGCGCCGGTGACACTATTCACTGAAACACAAAAACACAAACACAAAAAAAAAGCCACCTTCATCGAACTCTATCACAGTTGTTGCTCTCCCCGACAACGGCCCCAAAATTTAACTGCACGTCATTGTGTGTGCCAAATTTATATTTATAATCTCCTGTTAACACTTAGCAAGCGGTAAGCAGAGTCGAACCCGAGAGAGTAATCAGTGATAAAGTTCTACGAATAATTGTCACACTAAAAGGGGGTTGCAGGAAGATTGTTTGTTGTTGTCAAACTCAGTTCAGGGATATGCATTGCAACGGGTAATCATCGATTGTAACATACATCAACTACTAACCTACTGAGTCTAACAATTCTGCTAGGGTCATGTCGAATCTAGTGTTCTACCAACTCTCAATCGCTACGTTCTCGAATAGGTTTAACGATTACTCGATTAACAACACCGATTAGGTTATACCGCTAGGATTAGCTAATAGGGAAGTCAATCCAATATCACGCAATACATATCAACTTAGTTTCACCTCTAGGCTATGCTAACTGAAATTAATTGAATCCATCTAAAGAAATAATGCTTATAAACTGAGTTTAGAAATACTACTGAAACTGTAAATAGTAACTCGACGATGGTAACTCCGGCAATGAATAGTACTCTGATGCAGACTGGCCAGGTGGCACTGAAGATTGTAAGGGCACATTTGGAGGATGCTTATTCCTTGGCAACAACCAGGTCTCCTGGTTCAGCAAGAAGCAGAACAACATCTCTCTATCAACCGCCGAGGCAGAATACATTGCGAAAGGAGCTTCTGTGCTCAGATGTGAAATTCTGCTTCGTTGCTAATGCAGAGATATAGCTTCTGCTTAAGCAATCTTTGTATCTTTTTACGGAACTACTATATTGAAGAATAAGAAAGACATAGTGCATTTGTTCACCCAGTTTGGCAACTTGCCTACTGATCGCGCGTCGTTGTACGGGTCAAATTAAGCCTTCCTTCTCCACTTAGTATAGCGGCTGAGTCAGGGTCGATCCCACAAGGAGCAAGCAGACTCGTTCTAGTTAGCAACCTACAACTTACGAAATTGGAGTTGTGAGCGATTGGGTTGCGCAGGTGCGCGAATGAACAGTAGTGAAAGCAGATTTTGCACTAGACGTGCGCAGGCAGTAGAGATTAAGTACTATGACTATGAAAAGCATCGGCAAAGACAATCCTCTATGAATGTATTCCTTATCATCGACTCTAAATGTCTATAGTTTGATTTTACTGAAGTTAGTGTCTGATAGAGCCTATTTATACGCATTATTTAGATCATAACCCTATGCTTGTTTGCATTATTTTGTGTACAAGATTACTGGTTTCCAGTGTTTTTGTATTTCAGGGCAAAACGAGGGCCTAAGTCGGATACGCGCTAACAGGCAGCGTTTAGGACGCGCATCACACAGCCTGCGGAGCTAGCGGCGCAAACAGAAGAATTGGCAGAGTCGACCACGGTGCACTAACCGATTGCGCTAATTAAGCAGATGCCGTGCGCCAGGCGCAGATGGTAGTGTTTCCAAATCTTGACACCACCAGATTTGGAAGTTGCCAAGGATGAGCCTCTAAGCAGTATATAAAGAAGAGGAAGGCTAGGGTTTGAGAGAGATTCCATCATCAAAGAGGATTCACAATTCATACACTAAGGAGGCACTGCGCAGCAGGACTGGAAAACACACGAGCTTGCTGAGAGGAACTGCGCTAGCCGACTACGCCAGCCAAGACTGCAACCTGCACGCACTGTTTGCTATTGTTTTCTTGGACACTTTAGTTATTACTTACTGTTTCTATGATGTTTACCACTAGCATGTCTAGCTAAACGCTTACTATCGGTTGGGCATGAATCTATGAGTATTTCCTTTGAGACTTGCGCTTAATGCATAGCTTGTTTGCTTATATTAATTCTGTGCACATTGTTGGCGGCTTGTTACATGAGTAGGGGAAGCCTTGAACCGCAATCTTACTCTTGTTGCTTGTTGTTGTTTGTTAAACTAGTTGAATAGCCTGACGGTGCCAACTAGGAGTAACGCGCTAGGATAAGCAATTACTACTTTGATCGGATTCGTAGTTGTTTAGTCTAGTTCTAGAATTAATAGCACATGAACTTTGATCGGAACATGCGCACATGTTAGGAAGCCTTGACCGGACACTAACTTAAGTAAAATCAAGCTATAGACGTTTAGAGTCGATGATAAGGAATACGCTCATAGAGAATTGTCTGCGCCGATACTTCTCATAGTCATAGTACTTAATCTCTACTGCCTGCGCACGTCTAGTGCAAATTCTTGCGTTTACGACTGTTTACTCGCGCATAGCGCAACCCCAATCACTCAAACCCCCAGCTTTCGTAAGTGTAGGTCACTGGTAAAAACTGAACTGCTTGCTCCCTGTGGAGATCGACCCTGACTTAACCGCTGTACTAGTGGAAGAGGAAGGATTAATTTGACGCGTACAATGGCGCGCGATCAAATTTTGGCGCCGTTGCCGGGGAGCAACACAGCTAAGTTTTAGCTAGTTTACGTTTTTCCTTATTAGTAACTAGTTATTTTCAGTTTGTTTTGTTTTCTCGTTGTTGTTTCTGACAGCGCGCAATCACCATTAGCCTGCGCAACCTTGAAACAGTTGCGCTGCGCAGATTCTAGTTGCGCACTGACAGACGCAGCAGCATTAGTTATCTTTTAATTTCGTTTTCTTTGAGATTTAGAACAGGTTATGGAGGATAACAGTGTCGTTGGAGACAACTTATTGGACAGAACCCCGGAAGAAGCAAGAGCACATAACCGCGCAGCCCTGTTCAGAGAGGAAGTGCAACGCGAGGTTGAAGCAAGGATGGCCGCTGAATTGTATAATGCGCCACCCGCGCGACAAGCTGCGCGACGCAGAACAGTGTGCGAGATGTCAGCCCCAATCACAGTTAACCAGCCATGGTGCATCGTGCTTCCGCCAGACGGACATTTTGAACTAAGGAGCTCACTCATTCATCACATGCCCAAGTTCCACGGGATGAACAACGAAAATCCAGTCAAGCATGTGCGAGAGTTCCTAGTCATTTGCGAGAACATGAAGACCGAAGGGGAAAGCGATGAAGCGCTGAAAATGAAGGCATTCCCATTTTCACTGTGTGATACAGCCAGACATTGGTTGATGAACTTACCAGCAGGATCAATTCACACATGGGAGCAGCTGCAGAAGAAGTTCCTGGACAAATTCTATCCCGCAGCAAAGATCGCGCTACTTAGGAGGGAACTGGCCGCACCTAGGCAGAGCGCAGGGGAGTCACTGTCAGAGTATTACGAGCGTTTCAGGGAGCTAGAGGCCAACCGCTACAATCATGGCCTGCCCCAGAATGTGCTGATAGAGAATTTCCTGAATGGACTGCTGCCCATGGAGCTGAGGTTATTGAACGCATGCGCAGGAGGCGACATTTGCAACATGTATCCAGAAGATGCGTGGCAGCTGATAGAAGACTCTGCTGGGCAGGTAAGACATCAGCTAACACTGGAAAATAGTCGTGCTCGTTCTGTGCATCAGGTAGAAACAAGCGCTGAGATCAAGGAAATGAAGGCCATGCTGCAGAAGTTGATGAGTGCGCAAAGCGCACAACCAGTTGCGCCAAAGGTATGTGAATTCTGCAGGTCCACCGAGCACAAGACTGATGAATGTCCCACACTTTTTGAAGAATCTGAAGATGTCAATGCACTTGGAGGATGGGACAACAGAGGGCCACCAAGATAGAATCAGCCGCGCTTTGGACTAGCCGCAAATGGATTCAGATGGAAGGAGGAAAATAATTTCCAAAGGCAGTCCACGGATCAGCGCGCGCCACAGCAGACGCAACAAGCTGCGCCCTACAATCCACCGCATCGCCGCACTGACGCACCAGCGCATAACAACCAGCAACCGAGGCGATCTTTGGAAGATATTGTGGGGCAGCTAGCAGACACAGTGCGCAAAAATGACGAGAAGTATGACAAGAGGTTCGAGTCCATTGGGAAGCAGCTATCACAGATTGCGACCACGGTGTATGAGCTAAACAAGAGCGATGGCAACCTGCCTTCGCAAGTGATTCAGAACCTCAAAGGAGGAGTCAATGCTGTGACACTGAGGACTGGGCGCACAATAGGAACAGAGCAGCCCGCGCAGGCGCCCGCGCAACCAGCTGCGCAAGTCCCGGATCCAGCAGAAAAGAATGCGCAACCAGAGCAAGATACGCAACCAGAAGTACCAGCCACAAGCCAGCAGGGCGAAGCGCCAGGTATAACACAATTAAAAGACAAGGGCACGAATCGTACTAATATACCTGCATCTTTCCCTGTGCAGGCACCATCGGCTAGGAAGGAAGCGCTGGATAAGGAGCTATACGAGTTATTCAGTAAGGTGGAAATAAACATTCCCCTTATTGAAGCAGTTCGGCAGATCCCTAGGTACGCCAAGTTTTTGAAGGAGCTGTGCACAAACAAGAGGAGGAAAGGCGAGTGCGCACAGGTAATGCTAAATGCGCAGGCCTCAGCGATCGTGCAGCATAAGGTACCACCTAAGTGCCGAGACCCAAGTACGTTCACTATCCCATGCACTTTAGGTAAGACCACAGTAAGCAATTGCATGATTGATTTAGGCGCATCCATCAATTTGTTACCCTATTCCCTAAATGCGACATTGCGCCTTGGACCACTAAAGCCTGCAGGTCTCACCATTCAGCTAGCGGATCGGTCGTGCAAACAACCTGCAGGCATGATAGAGGATGTTCTTGTGCGAGTAGGAGAGCTGGTGTTCCCAGCAGATTTCTATGTGCTAGAAATGGAGGGTGAGTCGAGCACCAGCAGTGCGCAGATCCTATTGGGAAGACCTTTTCTGATGACCGCGCGCACGAAGATAGACGTATGGAGGGGCACGCTCTCTATGGAGGTGGATGGCGAAGAAATCCATTTCAACATATTCAAGTGGATGCAACATCCACATGAGGACGCCACAGTTCACGCAATGGATGGCTTAGATGATTTAGTCACAGATGCGCAATGCGCAAGCGCAACGGTAGGACCAGAGCCACTGGCACAGGCAGAGTTGGAGGAGCAGGAAGAGGAGCTGAGCAGTGCTGAACCAGAGTCCAAACAGGTACACAATTTAGTTCATATTTGCACTGCCAATAAAATCTTACCCTCTATTGAACAGGCACCCAAGGTCGAGCTGAAGCAACTTCCAGAGCACCTCAAATACATTTTCTTTGGAAATGAGGACACCCTGCCAGTGATCATAAGGAAAGGATTAGAAGAGGAGCAGGAAGCGCGCTTACAGCAGGTGCTGCGCAAGAACCAGCGCGCCATAGGATGGACACTTGCTGATCTGCGCGGAGTGAGCCCGGACGTATGCATGCATAGGATTCTGTTGGAAGATGGTGCCAAACCATCCAGGGAGGCTCAGCGCAGATTGAATTCGAATATGATGGAGGTGGTGCAGAAGGAGATTCTAAAGTTGCTTGACGCAGGAGTCATTTACCCCATCTCGGACAGCAAATGGGTCAGTCCAGTGCACGTTGTGCCAAAGAAGGGAGGAATCATAGTGGAAGAGAATGCGCAGGGCGAGCTAGTTCCCAAGCGCATTCAGACTGGATGGCGCATGTGCATCGACTACAGGAAGCTTAATGCAGTCACGCGCAAGGACCATTTCCCGCTACCCTTCATGGACCAAATGCTGGACAGATTAGCAGGAAAGCCCTATTTTTGCTTCTTGGACGGATATTCAGGGTACAACCAGATACCAATAGCTGTGGAGGATCAAGAGAAGACCACGTTCACCTGCCCATTCGGTACGTTTGCGTTTCGGCGCATGTCATTTGGGCTGTGCAACGCGCCAGGTACGTTCCAACGCCTTGTCATGAGCATTTTTTCTGATATGATTGGTATATGCATAGAAGTGTTCATGGATGATTTTACTGTATATGGAGGTACCTTTGATGCATGCTTAACTCATCTTGATAAGGTCTTAGCGCGCTGTATTTCTAAGAACCTAGTGCTTAATTATGAAAAATGTCATTTCATGGTAACGCATGGTGTAGTACTAGGACATATCATCTCAGAGGAGGGGATCAAGGTAGATAAAGCTAAGATAGACCTTATTTCTAATCTACCTTACGCCACAAACGTGCGCGATGTGAAGTCATTCTTAGGGCATGCCGGGTTTTACAGGCGTTTTATATAAGACTTGTTTCCACGACAAAGGTGATACTGAGCCTGGATTCTACTACTTGTTTCCACGACAAAGCTTCAACAAGAGTTAATAATCAGAATGGATGAACGGCTAGTTTCACGACAAAGTATACGCTAACCGTGCAATACAATTCAGGCAAATGAAGATCCAGAACTTACGAATGAATAGAAATATGCATTAAACCAAATCTCAAACATGAATGTCACCAATTGAAAACCCTAAACTGAAATACAAGTTTAGCTACTCATATTCATAACTGCAAAATACATTAAACTGAAAGAAATAACAACAACTGTTCGGAATTACTATTCACCGCCGGAAAACACTGTTCACTGCCGGAAAGTACTGTTCACGCCGGAATCACTGTTCACGCAATCTCCAAAATTCCGTACGTCCTCCGTCTCCTCCGTCGTCCCCAAACTCTTCTCTCGTCGTCGTCGTCCCAAAACTTTTCTGTGTCGTCCAAAAACTGCCGTCCCAATCTTCCGAAACCCTAATTGAGATCGGGCCGTAAAATTGATTTCGGGCCGTGAGCCCGATTGCTGACGTCATCATAAACCTAGCGCGCCCCATGAAGACATTATGTCGCGCGCCCGAAGAATACATTAACTCTCGGCGCGCGACACTAATGTTGCCTGCTGGCGCGCGACTCACTGCAATGCACTCCCATTTCCGCCAACGCCGATTGCTTCCGTAAAAACACGGTTTTGAGCCGCAAGTCTCTTCTCATGTATTCCGAACACCTGAAATGCAAACAACACTAAGAGGTAACTGTTCACATCAAAACATGTCGAAATAGTTGGGTTTAAATGGTTTAGCGAGTCGTATAAATACTCCCCATCAAACCACCCCACACTTAAACTTGTTCGTCCCGAACAAAGAACGAAAACAAGACTCGCGACACCAAAGCAATTCTAATATGCCAATAACTCAACACTGAATTTACCCGAGATGTCCTCACTGATCAGTTCATCAACGCATGCTCACATTCATTCTTCAATAAAGATCAGCAAGAAACCGTAATGATACATGTTACCTGAGAGGTCAAGATGTAATTTAAGGGATGACTGGGAGATAGTCCTCTTTAGATTCCTGACTCCATTCTTCAGCTCTAGGTCATAGTCGCGCGCATGTACTGAGTTTGCTTTCTCTGGCACGTGAGAAATCCAAGCTACGAGGACTCGACTTTTCTTATCCTTCTTCTTTTGGTCGGACAGCTTTTGAAACCTTCTTGTTTTGTTTGGTCCGAAGACTTCACTCAACTCGATTGTTTATTTTTCTGACTTTTCTTTCTTTCACATTTGACTGGATTTTCCTTTTGAGCTTTGCTCTCCAATGTGAATTGCTTGTCCCCCTTATTTCTTTGAACCGTTCCAATCATCGCCTTCGAATAGCAGCATATGGAGCGCGTCCCGCTCTTTCTCATCATTATCCTTTCAGCGCGAGGCAGGATAGGGGTTACCCACCCATTCCCGGTTACTAGGACTAGAGATAGGACGGTTTGTTTTCCCGTCCCACCATTGCATAAACACTGCAATGATGGAGTGAAAGTCTCTCCCCTCATAACTCGGAGTGCCAACCTCCACAAACTCAATGCGCTACGCGACTAATCCCTCGAACCTTCGAATGTTTGTCAAGTCCCTCTAGGACATTTTCTGTAAACTCCACATCCTGTAATATCTCATCTCAAAAGCACATATAACATCACGTAACTCGCATCATAAAATTTCAGAAATCATGCAAAGCATTACGCATCAAAACCTCATAGCATCAAACATCATCTCATAAAATCAGTGTTTTCATCGTAGCATACAAAAATTTGAAAAAAAAAATGTGCGACATAGTAACTGCTAATGCATGCTAAAAAAGTAAACGTGCCGACACAACAGACTCAACTACCCCACCCCACACTGTTGAACATAGCCGTGTCCTCACGGATCGACTTATGCTCAAGGGCGGGTCATGCAACATAACCAAATAACACGGATGATAAAAAATAAAAAATAGAAAATAGAAACTCCCCTATAACTCGGCAGAGCTGTCTGTGGGTCCGCTGGGGGATGAGGGGCGCCCGCGCGATCACGTACTCTGGAGGGATCGGCTGCCCTGGAATCCACCCTGGAGGCGCCGGTACTGGCTGCGTCCCAGGTGGCAAGAGATAATCCAACACCCTGTAGGCGTTGAACGCTGCGTCCAACTGTGCCTGGGTGAAGGCCGATGGTGGCTGCTCGCCGTGTGCGGCTCTCCTGGAGCCAGCAGCTGACGACTCAGCCGGCTCTGTCGCTACTGGCCGCCTGCGGCGTCGGTCTATCGGCAGCGGCTCATGGAGTCTCGGGTCCACGTGATAAGTCCATGCAAACTGGTCCGGCCTCCGTGGACGAGCAGTGATAGCGCGCATCCCTATGGTGCGTGTCCAGGACCGGCTGACCATGCAGGCGGCGCAACATATATGTGATAAACCCTCCGCAGTATATGGCTCCACATGACAATCGCTTCCTCCAAAATTTACTCAGCACATCTAAAAAAATCGATAGGCGACTGGGTGTGGCAAGACTGAAAGACCTGCAGCTCGAATAGAGGAACCTTATCACCTCCATTGTCACGCCCGAAAACTGATCCCGACAGGAGCTTCTGAAGATAGAAATAAGCCGGCTCGCGAAGGGCGCGCGCCTTACTGGCACTGTGATTTCGAAATTCATTACCTCTCAGCTGGGATGAAGATCATTTCGGATGGCTGGGAGATAGCTCTTTATAGGCGCCAGGTTGTTTTCTCTAACTCCGAGGATGGGTATATGGTTAACAGCGCAAGCTTCTTCCCGCGCGTGATTCTTCCGCGCACTTCCTGGGAACTCAAGCCTTTTGATGATTTTCTGTGGATTTTGCGCCCGCTGGTACTTGTGCGCACGCTGATTCTTTTGTAGCGCATATCATCTGCTGGTATTTTTTTCTTTTGTACAACTTTGTCTATGATTCCTATCTTTCCCAGAACGGTTCCAGTCTCGGCCTCCGGATAACAGCTATGGAACACCGCCCCGCTCTCCCTCCTTGGTCTGTCTGCGCAGGTCGGCGCACGCGTTTACACCCGCGCCCGCCTTCCTTGGCTCAACTTCCAGAGGGAAGGTGGTCTGTTTTCCCACCTCGCCACGCTTTTGGGTATTTGCCTTCGGCATCTGCGTGACTGAGCGCACTCTCTTGTTCCAAAGGTTGCGAAGCACAGGCCTCCACTCGCGCTCTCGACCATATACCTCTCCTCTGAAGCGCGAACGACTAACCGCCTCTCTAGAGCGTTTCTGTTAACTCCACATCCCCTGTATATCCCAACTAACAGGAGCAGAAAAACGAAAAAAAATATACTAAAAACAGTTGATAGCGCACGGCGCAATATGGATAGCGCAAACAAGCTGAACAGTGCGCGCAACCCGCACTCAAGCGTACTACTGCTACTGTTTCCTTCATTTAAACTAAGCTACACTAAAAATGCTAAAAAAACGTGAAATGTAAATGTAACGCTCCCCCCCCCCCCACACTTAAACAGAGCCGTGTCCCCACGACTCAAACTCAAGCGCACGGAGAACGCGCACATGCAAAACAGATGCATGCAAGCAAAATAAAGAACATACAAACTAAGAACAAATAGTCAAAGCAGCGCAATAAAGCATAGGGGCACAAAATATGTATCATAGGAGTTTAGCACACAAATATAGCAACAGAATATCAAATAAAGTTCAGCATATAAAGGAAAATAGACACCACCCAAAAGAAATAATGCGCTCCCCCCCCCCCCCCCCGCAGCTCTAGAGGTCATCTGAGCTGGACGCAGCCGCTGAGGTGCTCTGGCAGTTGCTTCAGCTCGACCTTGGGTGCTCTGGCAGTTGCTTCAGCTCGACCTTGGATGCCTGTTCAATAGAGGGCAAGATTTTAGTGGCAGTGCAAATATGAACTATGTCGTGTACCTGTTTGGATTCTGGTTCAGCACTGCTCAGCTCCTCGTCCTGCTCCTCCAACTCTGCCTGTGCCAGTGGCTCTGGTTCTATTGTTGCGCTTGCACATTGCGTATCTGAGACTAAATCGTCAATGTTGTCCATCGCGTGCACTGTGGCGTCCTCGTGTGGGTGCTGCATCCCCTTGAATATATTGAAATGGATTTCTTCGCCATCAACCTCCATGGAGAGCGTGCCCCTCCATACGTCTATCTTCGTGCACGCGGTCATCAGGAAAGGTCTGCCCAGTAGGATCTGCGCACTGCTGGTGCTTGATTCACCCTCCATTTCTAGCACATAAAAATCTGCTAGGAACACCAGCTCTCCTACTCGCACAAGAACATCCTCTATCATGCCTGCAAATTGTTTGCAAGACCGATCTGCTAGCTGAATAGTGAGACCTGCAGGCTTTAGTGGTCCAAGGCGCAATGTCGCATATAGGGAATAAGGTAACAAATTGATGGATGCGCCTAAATCAATCATGCAGTTGCTCACTGTGGTCTTACCTAAAGTGCAAGGGATAGTGAACGTACCTGGGTCTCGGCACTTAGGTGGTACCTTATGTTGCACGATCGCTGAGGCCTGCGCATTGAGCATTACCTGTGCGCATTCGCCTTTCCTCCTCTTGTTTGTGCACAGCTCTTTTAAAAACTTGGCGTACCTGGGAATCTGCCGAACTGCTTCGATAAGGGGAATGTTGATTTCCACCTTGCTGAATAACTCGTACAGCTCTTTGTCCAGCGCTTCCTTTCTAGCCGATGGTGCCTGCACAGGAAAAGGTGCAGGTATATTAGTACGATTCGTGCCCTTGTCGTTTATTTGTGTGATACCTGGCGCTTCGCCCTGCTGGCTTGTGGCTGGCACTTTTGGTTGCGCATCTTGCTCTGGTTGCGCATTCTCTTCTGCTGGATCCGGGACTTCCGCAGCTGGTTGCGCGGGCGCCTTCGTGGTCTGCTATGCTCCTATTGTGCGCCCAGTCCTTAGTGTTACTGCATTGACTCCTCCTTTGGGGTTCTGAATCACTTGCGAAGGCAGGTTGCCATCGCTCTTTTTCAGCTCATATACCGTGGTAGCGATCTGTGATAGCTGCTTTTCAATGGACTCGAACCTCTTGTCATACTTCTCGTCATTCTTGCGCACTGTGTCTGCTAGCTGCCCTACGATATCTTCCAAAGATCGCCTCGGTTGCTGGTTGTTATGCGCTGGTGCGTCAGTGCGGCGATGCGGCGGATTGTAGGGCGCAGCTTGTTGCGTCTGCTGTGGTGCGCGCTGATCTGTGGACTGCCTCTGGAAATTATTTTCCTCCTTCCATCTAAACCCATTTGCAGCAAGTCCAAAGCGCGGCTGATTCTGCCTCTGTGGTCCTCTGTTATCCCATCCTCTAATAGCATTGACATCTCCAGATTCCTCGAAAAGTGTGGGACATTCATCAGTCTTGTGTTCGGTTGACCTGCAGAATTCACATACCTTTGGCGCAACTGGTTGTGCGCTTTGCGCACTCATCAACTTCTGCAGCATGGCCTTCATTTGCGCACTCATCAACTTCTGCAGCGGTTGGCCTCTAGCTCCCTGAAACGCTCGTAATACTCTGACAGTGACTCTCCTGCGCTCTGCCTCGGCGCGGCTAGTTCTCTCCTGAGTAGCACGATCTTTGCTGCGGGATAAAATTTGTCCAGGAACTTCTTCTGCAGCTGCTCCCATGTGTGAATTGATCCGGCTGGTAAGTTCATCAACCAATGTCTGGCCGTGTCACACTGTGAAAATGGGAATGCCTTCATCTTCAGTGCCTCATCGCTTTCCCCTTCGGTCTTCATGTTCTCGCAAATGACTAAAAACTCTCGCACATGCTTGACTGGATTTTCATTGTTCATCCCGTGAAACTTGGGCATGTGATGAATGAGCGAGCTTCTTAGTTCAAAATGACCGCCTGGCGGAAGCACGATGCACCATGGCTGGTTAACTGTGAGTGGGGCTAACATCTTGCGCACTGTTCTACGTCGCGCGGCCTGTTGCACGGGTGGCGCATGATACACTTCAGCGGCCCTCCTTGCTTCAACCTCGCGCTGCACTTCCTCTTTGAACAGGGCTGCGCGGTTATGTGCTCTTGCTTCCTCTGGGGTTCTGTCCCCTAAGTTGTCCCCAACGACACTGTTATCCTCCATGACCTGTTCTAAATTTCAAAGAAAACGAAATTAAAAGATAACTAATGCTGCTGCGTCCGTCAGTGCGCAACTAGAATCTGCGCAGCGCAACTGTTTCAAGGTTGCGCAGGCTGATGTTGATTGCGCGCTGTCAGAAACAACAACGAGAAAACAAAACAAACTGAAAATAACTAGTTACTAAAAGGGAAAAAAACGTAAACTAGCTAAAACTTAGCTGTGTTGCTCCCCGGCAACGGCGCCAAAATTTGATCGCGCGTCGTTGTACGCGTCAAATATAATCCTTCCTCTTCCACTAGTACAGCGGTTAAGTAAGGGTCGATCTCCACAGGGAGCAAGTAGTTCAGTTTTAGCCAGTGACCTACACTTACGAAGATTGGGGGGTGAGTGATTGGTTTGCGCGATGCGCAAGTAACAGTGGTATCGTAACGCAGGAATTGCACTAGACGTGCGTAGGCAATAGAGATTAAGTACTATGACTTATGAGAAGTATCGGCGCAGACAATCCTCTATGAGTGTATTCCTTATCATCGACTCTAAATGTCTATAGCTCAATTTGCTAATGTTAGTGTCCGATCAAGGCTTCCTAACATGTGCGCATGTTCCGATCAAAGTTCATGTGCTATTAATTCTTACACTAGACTAAACAACTACGAATCCGATCAAGGTAGTAATTGCCTAACCTAGCGCGTTACTCCTAGTTGGCACCGTCATGCTATTCAACTATTTTAACAAACAACAACAAGCAACAAGAGTAAGATTGCGGTTCAAGGCTTCCCCTACTCATGTAACAAGCTGCCAGCAATGTGCACAGAATTAATACAGGCAAGCAAACTATGCACTAAGCGCAAGTCTCAAATGGAAATACTCATAGATTCATGCCCAACCGATACTAAGCGTTTAGCTAGACATGCTAGTGGTAAACATCATAGAAACAGTAAATAATAACTAAAGTGTCCAAGAAAATAATAGCAAACAGTGCGTGCAGGTTGCAGTCTTGGCTGGCGCAGTCGGCTGGCGCAGGTCCTCTCAACAAGCTCGTGTGTTTTCCAGTACTGCCGCTTTCTCCTCTGATCTGACGAAGATGGATGGTGTAATATCGATTCATGAATGAATACTCAAACCCTAGCCTTCTTCTTCTTCTTCTTTATATACTGCTCAGCGGCTCATCCTTGGCAACTTCCTAATCTGGTCATGTCAGGATTTGGAAATACCATCATCTGCGCCTGGCGCACGGCATCTGCTTAGCGCAATTGGTTAGCGCACCGTTGTCGACTCTGCCGATTCTTCTGTTTGCGCCGCTAGCTCCACAGGCTGTGTGATGCGCGTCCTAAACGCTGCCTGTTAGCGCGTATCCGACTTAAGCCTTCGTTTTACCCTGAAATACAAAAACACTAGAAACCAGTAATCTTGTACATAAAATATCGCAAACAAGCATAGGGTTGTGATCTAAATAATGCGTATAAATAGGCTCTATCAGTCATCATATACACAGACCACGCAGCCATCCGCTACCTAATGACCAAGAAGGAAACTAAGCCGCGCCTGATGCGCTGGGTGCTCCTACTGCAGGAATTCGACTTGGAGATCAAAGATAAGAAGGGCACGGAGAACACAGTTGTGGACCACCTGAGCAGGATCGTGAAAGAGGAGGAGCCAGGGCAGATCACTGAGACATTCCCTGACGAGCATTTGATGGCGCTGACAGGTAAGGTACCATGGTATGCGCACATTGCAAATTACCTGGTCACAGGTACGTTTCCTCCACATTTCAATAAAACCTAGTGCATGAGATTGAAACATGAGTCCAAACATTACCTTTGGGATGATCCATATATGCTCAGAATAGGGCCTGATCAGATTTTAAGGCGCTGCGTGCCTGACCATAAAATTAACTCTGTTTTGATGTTTTATCATGCGCACGCATGTGGAGGACACTTTGGTCCGAAGCGCACCAGCAGGAAGGTCCTGGACTGCGGATTTTATTGGCCGCACCTGTTTAGAGATGCATATGATCACTGCAGGCACTGTGACAGGTGCCAGCGCACAGGAGGCATATCAGCGCGCAATGAGATGCCACAGACGCCGATTCTAGTGGATGAAGTGTTTGATATATGGGGAATTGACTTCATGGGGCCATTTCCCCCATCTGCCGGCTATGAATATATATTGGTCGCGGTGGACTATGTCTCCAAATGGGTCAAAGCTAAGGCCACAAGAAAGGATGACGGTAAGACGGTCGCTGAGTTTCTGAAAACTAACATCTTTTGCAGGTACGGGGTACCTAAGGCGATCATTAGCGACCAGGGGACGCACTTTTGCAACAGGGTTGTGGCGCAAGTTTTCAAACATTATGGAGTGCGCCACAAGACGTCCACTGCTTATCATCCTCAGACAAATGGATAGGCTGAGGTTTCCAATAGATAGATCAAGCGCATCCTGGAGAAGACTGTGAGACCATCGCGCAAAGATTGGATCCAGCGCCTGGACGACGCGCTGTGGGCATACTGCACTGCGCATAAGACACCAATCGGGACTTCACCGTTTCGGTTGGTCTACGGAAAAGCTTGCCACCTGCCAGTAGACCTAGAGCACAAAGCATATTGGGCCTTACGCATTTGCAACCTGAACTTAGATGAGGCCGGCAAAGAGCGCGCGTTTGAGCTGAGCGAATTAGAAGAGCTGCGCCTGGATGCCTATGAGGGACTGCGCGATTACAAGGAGCGCACAAAGGCGTTTCATGACAAGCATATCCTCAGACGCACTTTTGAACCAGGAGACCAGGTATTATTGTTCTCATCACGCCTGAAGCTCATGCCTGGAAAGCTGCGCAGCAAATGGACAGGACCATACACAGTGACCAAGGTTTTCCCCTACGGAACAATCGAATTAGAAAACGAGCACCGGCATCATTTTTAGGTCAATGGGCAGAGAGTCAAACGGTATCTAGGAGAGCCTTGGGATGGTACAGCGCGCGACATTGAGTTGGCCGAACCAGAGATAACAGATGCGCCAGTTGCTGCGCCAGAGTCACCACCAGATGCACCAGAGGGAGAACTGGAAACTATTGCTCACATTTCTTCTTCCTCTTCATCTACCCTCGTTACTGCAGACTTCTCGCATATTATCCATGCTGACTACCCTTTTTATCCTTTGCGCAGGACCAAGAAGAGCACAACCCATGCACAAGCGCAGGATCACTCAGGAGCAAGAGTGGGGGAGGTCGCTGGCACACATTTGGGCACGTAACGAGGTACAGTCGAGCCAACGACGTTAAACAAAGGCACTTGTCGGGAGGTAACCCGACTCGTTTTACTTTTACATGTCTTTCTTTTAGTTTTTATAGTGTCTTTTAGTTATTTTAGGAGTTGTAGTTTTTTTTAGTCGAGCAGCAGTGCGCAGGACAGCTGCGCCAGTCAGGGGGTATATAAGGGCAGGACTTAGAAAATTCAGCACTTTTTCACTCGACCGTTGAAAGTACAACTCCCGCCTTCGCACCTCCGCCCGCTGTCCGGCGCTCAACCCAGCATCAGTTTAGAGAGATTTAAGGAACACACGGCCGCACTCCCCCCAGGTAACCTCTCCCCCAGATTTGAGCAGATTTCAGTAGGGTTTGTGCGGTGGAGGAGTGTTTTAGGGTTTTAAAATCGCACCAGGTTAGAGTGCGCCGATTGGAGTATTGTTTAGAGGGTTTTGTAGGCGAGCAGTAGGCGCCCCATTGGTGAAAGTTTCAGGGCATTCGGAGGAGTTTGGATTTTTGGAGTGTTTGTGGAGTGTTGACCGGAGTTGACCAGAGAAATGCAGCCTGCCGAGGACCAAGCTACCCCAGCTCGCTTCGCCAGCATGTACGCGGCCTTCCTGAGGCTCGAGATGTACGGGACTCCGTACATCAGCGGGGAGTTCCTGCGGGAGGTCGGTCTGGAGGACCTCGTTTTGGAGAGGCTTGCGCTGGTGGGCTGGGAGGCGCAGTTGGAGATCAACAGCGCAGCAGACAGGAAGGACACCTGCGAGTTCCTGGCGTCATTAGAGCCAGGAGAGATGGAGATAAGGTACCGGCACCGAGGGGTGTGGTACATTGCCTCGGCTAAGAGGCTGAAGCGCACATTGAGGTGCGCTAAGGTGTGAGAAGCTGACATGGACGCGCACACCAACCAGGAGGCTTGGCGCGAGATGGCAACCGGGACAGTGTTTGCCGCGGGGCGTAGCAGGGGACGAGAGCTGCGTGACCCGTGGATGTTCTACTTGTGGCGCCTGGTCGCCTATGCCATCATTGGGCCCTTTGCTGGATATGGAAATCTTAAAAGGGTTTTATTATGGGAAGAGGGTGCTCTTTGTTCTGAACATGGTGCACCACTGGAGCAGAGTCAGCACCAAGGGGCCGCTGACTTGCGGAGGAGTTATTACGCACCTACTGCGGGCGTTACATGGAGAGCCCGAGGTGCCAGAGCACACAATGATGCCGGCTGTCCCTCTGGACCGCGCCCACATGCTGCAGATAAGGGCGGTAGCTGTGAGGGAAGATGGCACATTGGAATGGTGCTACCGCCTGCAGCCGGCCAGAGTGCCAAGGCCAAGAGCAGAGAGCAGTGCGCAGGCAGTAGAGGCCGCGCAGGAGATGGAGGAGGACGAGGCCCCAGAGCCAGTTGTGCCTCCAGTCAGGAGCGCGAGGACCCGCGCGCAGACTGGAGCGCACCGGAGGGCCCGTGCACCGCAGGGGGAGCCAGTTACAATTTCCATCGAGGATTCTCCCCCGCGTGCACACGGAAAGCGCCCACGGACCGAGGCTGAGGAGGCGCCTGAGGAAGCATCAGCAGAGCAGCGCATGATGTTCAACGTCATGCGTGTGCTCGAATATTTAGCGCCAGAGGGGGCGGATTTGAGCATGAGTCCGCCATCAGGGTGGAGATTTGGAGACGCGATTCCCCCTCTCCTCAGCCTGCACCGGCCACCTCCAGGTTCCCCCAGTGAGCCGCACCAGCCAGCCAGCCCTCTTACTCAACCCCCAGTGCATCCAGCAGACCCCTCTCCCATCCCAGTACCAGCACCAACCCCAGTACCAGCACCTGCACCTTCCCCTGCCCAGCCGTCCATTCCGAGGTCCCCTATAGCCGAACCCATCATTAGCACCAGCTCCGACTCGCTATGGGACCCCGTTTCAGAGGATGACGTCGAGGCGCAGCCTGTCGCCCTTTCTGTTGTTCCGCCTTCCTCCAGCTCCGAATATATGACGGATTCTTCAGAGGAGGAGGCGCATAGTTCAGCGGCTGCATCCAGCTCAGATGACTTCTAGAGCTGTAGGGGGGGCGCATTATTTCTTTCGGGTGGTGTCTACTTTCCTTTATATGCTGAACTTTATTTGTTGCTATATTTGTGTGGTGAACTCCTGTGCTACATTATGTGTCCCTATGCTATACTGCACTGCGCTTTGACTTTATGTTCTTAGTTTTTATGTTCTTTATTTTGCTTGCATGCATGTGCGCGTCCTCCGTGCGCTTGAGCTTGAGTCGTGGGGACACGTCTCTGTTTAAGTGTGGGGGGGAGCGTTACACTTACATTTCACGTTTTTTTTTAGCATTTTAGTGTAGCTTATTTTAATTGAAGGGAACGGTAGCAGTAGTGCGCTTGTGTGCGGGTTGCGCGCACTGTTTAGCTTGTTTGCGCTACCCATATTGCGCCATGCGCTGCTATCAACTGTTTTAGTATATTTTTTTTCGTTTTTCTGCTCCTGTTAGTTGGGATATACAGAGGATGTGGAGTTGACAGAAACGCTCTAGAGAGGCGGTTAGTCGTTCGAGCTTCAGAGGAGAGGTATATGGTCGAGAGCGCGAGTGGAGGGCTGTGCTTCGCGACCTTCAGAGCAAGAGAGCGCGCTCAGTCACGCAGATGCCAAAGGCGAGATACCCAAAGCGTGGCGAGGTGGGAAAACAGACCACCTTCCCTCTGGTAGTCGAGCTAAGGAAGGCGGGCGCGGGTGTAAACGCGTGCGCCGACCTGCGTAGATAGACCACGGAGGGAGAGCGGGGCGGTGTTCCATAGCTGTTATCCGGAGGCCGAGACTGGAACCGTTTTGGGAAGGATAGGAACCATAGACAAAGCTGTACAAAAGAAAAAATACCAGCAGATGATATGCGCTACAAAAAGAATCAGCATGCGCACTAATAAGCACCAGCGTGCGCAAAGTCCACAAATAAAATCATCAAAAGGCTTGAGTTCCCAGGAAGTGCGCGGAAAAATCACGCATCGGAAGAAGCTTGCGCTGTTAACCATATACCCATCCTCGGAGTGAGAGCTGACAACCTGGCGCCTATAAAGAGCTATCTCCCAGTCATCCGAAATGATCTTCATCCCAGCTGAGAGGTAATGAATTTCGAAATCACTATACTTAAAACTGTTGACAGCAGTTGTGCGCAGGTGGTAGAGCAGCGCAAGGTGTTCAGTAGTGCAGATCGCGCCAGAGTGCAAGACTGTGCGCTAGACTCCAGAGAGGTAATGGTATCCGTGCTTGAGTGCTTGTTCGAGGACGAACAAGGGGCAAGTGTGGGGGGTTTGATAGAGCCTATTTATACGCATTATTTAGATCATAACCCTATGCTTGTTTGCATTATTTTGTGTACAAGATTACTGGTTTCCAGTGTTTTTGTATTTCAGGGCAAAACGAGGGCCTAAGTCGGATACGCGCATTAAGACGCGCATCACACAGCCTGCGGAGCTAGCGGCGCAAACAGAAGAATTGGCAGAGTCGACCACGGTGCGCTAACCGATTGCGCTAAGCAGATGCCGTGCGCCAGGCGCAGATGGTGGTGTTTCCAAATCCTGACACCACCAGATTTGGAAGTTGCCAAGGATGAGCCTCTGAGCAGTATATAAAGAAGAGGAAGGCTAGGGTTTGAGATAGATTCCATCATCAAAGAGGATTCACAATTCATACACCAAGGAGGCACTGCGCAGCAGGACTGGAAAACACACGAGCTTGCTGAGAGAACTGCGCTAGCCGACTGCGCCAGCCAAGAGTGCAACCTGCACGCACTGTTTGCTATTGTTTTCTTGGACACTTTAGTTATTATTTACTGCTTCTATGATGTTTACCACTAGCATGTCTAGCTAAACGCTTAGTATCGGTTGGGCATGAATCTATGAGTATTTCCTTTGAGACTTGCGCTTAATGCATAGCTTGTTTGCTTATATTAATTATGTGCACATTGTTGGCAGCTTGTTACATGAGTAGGGGAAGCCTTGAACCGCAATCTTACTCTTGTTGCTTGTTGTTGTTTGTTAAACTAGTTGAATAGCCTGACGGTGCCAACTAGGAGTAACGCGCTAGGATAAGCAATTACTACTTTGATCGGATTCGTAGTTGTTTAGTCTAGTTCTAGAATTAATAGCACATGAACTTTGATCGGAACATGCGCACATGTTAGGAAGCCTTGACCGGACACTAACTTAAGTAAAATCAAGCTATAGGCGTTTAGAGTCGATGATAAGGAATACGCTCATAGAGGATTGTCTGCGCCGATACTTCTCATAGTCATAGTACTTAATCTCTACTGCCTGCGCACGTCGAGTGCAAATTCCTGCGTTTACGACTGTTTACTAGCGCATAGCGCAACCCCAATCACTCACACCCCCAGCTTTTGTAAGTGTAGGTCACTGGTTAAAACTGAACTGCTTGCTCCCTGTGGAGATCGACCTTGACTTAACCGTTGTACTAGTGGAAGAGGAAGGATTAATTTGACGCGTACAACGACGCGCGATCAGTGTCCGATCAAGGCTTCCTAACATGTGCGCATGTTCCGATCAAAGTCCATGAGCTATTAGTTCTTGAAACTAGTCTAAGCAGCTACGAACCCTGTCACAGTAGCAGCTGATTGTCCTAGCGCGTCACTCCTAGTTGTCACCGTCAAGCTACCAACTAGTTTAACATATAACAAGTAGTAAGAGTAAGATTGCGGTTCAAGGCTTCCCCTACTCATACAACTAGCTGTCAACCGTATGCACAGAATTAATACAAGCAATCAAACTATGCATTAAGCACAAGTCTCAAAGGAAATACTCATAGAATCTTGCCCAACCAATACAAAGTGTTTAGCTAGACATGCTAGTGGTAAACATCATAGAAATAGTAAATAGAAGCTAAAGTGTCCAAGGAAACAGTGACGAGCAGGTGCGTGCAGGTTGCTGTGTCTCGGTTCGCGCAGTCGGTTGGCGCAGGTCCTTGGTGGCAGCTCGTGTGTTTTTCAGTTCTGGCTCTCTCTCCTTGATATCGTCTCAAACCCTAGCCTTCCTCTCTTTATATACTGCCTGTGAGGCCCGAGGACGATCTTGGCAACTTCCAAATCCTAGGAGATTTTGTAGGGATATGGTGTTCAAGATTTGGAAATACCGCTATCCTGCGCATGGCTCACTGCGCACGTTGGTTCGCGCAGTTGGTTAGCGCACCGCAGTCTGAATCTGCCACTTCCTATCCTGTTTGCGCTGCTAGCTCCGCAGGCTGTGTGTTGCGCTCCTTAAGCGCGCCTATTAGCGTGTATCCGACTTAGGCCCTTGTTTTGTCCTGGAATACAAAAACACCGGAAACCAGTAATCTTGTACACAAAATAATGCAAACAAGCATAGTGTTAAGATCTAAATAGTGCGTATAAATAGGCTCTATCACCTACGCCTGGGGAGGATGCTCCGATCCTCAAGATTTCACTATCACAGTTCGAAGTACAAGGATTCACACCTCTACTTTCACCTAAAGAAAATCTAATGCTCAGTCTACACACCTAGACTAGCTAGTAATCTGATCACACAGATCCTCTTCGTGCATCCTACCCACTCTCAGTAATGAATAGCTACAGTACTGCCACTCAGACTTAGCCTATTCTATTACAATATGTAACTCACGGAATGCTTAAGCACACTCTTCTATCTTTAGTCCACAGCACTCCAAGCTCTCCTGCCAAGAAGTCGGATCATACGAGTTCTTCAAACTCAACCTCGGCTCCTCCTTAATCAATGACTCCCTCCGTGACTATTGGGAAGCGTCGAACAGTGTTTCGCAGCTCGGGACAGTCCCTGTCCGCGGCTGATCACCGAGCTTCGGTTGATCCTTCAATGAGCAGCGCTCTAATTGAACTCGAATCAATCTTAAATCAAACTCCACGAGTTCTGATTCCCTTTGCACTCATCAACAATCTTCAACTTAAAGGATAAACCCTGCTACCGTGGTTGATCTCTGTGTAGGTTCTCTAGTGCTTTTTCTAGTTTTCTCTCGTGCGTTTTGTATTTCTATGCAGTTGCTCCGCCTTCCTTTTAAAGCTCTTCAGCACGCCAAAAACACCACGGATCATTATCAAAATCTTCTCCTAGATTCTAGCAAGTTTATTGAAGATTCCGTTATCAAATTTGAACTTTTGGATCTTTATCTTCTTAGACCACGGGTTGGCGTTTGATGAGCTCTTGATGACGTCTGCATAACTCTCTTAGCTTCCCCTAAGCCAGTCGTATCAAGCTGGAGCCTCACCGTGCAACACCAGGATTCTACCCTAGCTCTGGATCATCACGAAGTGCTGAAGCAGACTCTGTCTCTTCATAGCTGTTGTTTTGTTAGCCTTCAGATTGTGCGCCTGCCACCGATCTTCAGAGAGTGCTTCAGTAGTTTCTTGAGCAGTTTTGTCAAGGATGCCATATCCTCAACAATCTTCCCCTTGGCATTCTGATAAAACTAAAACACAACTACAGCTAGTCTACTGATCCAGAAACTCTGGTAACAACTAACAGCTATGCTAGATAATTTTTCTAACTATTACACTTTAGTTTAGAGTTCCTCAATGTATGCTAAACATCAAACGTGTTCTAATGGTTCTAAGAGCTGTTCAGAATCAAACGAACAATGTCAAATCAGGTGAGCATCATAGTCTAATGTCTATTACACTTTTTCTCCCCCTTTTTGGCACAAATGCCGAGGGCTTCATTCATTCCATGGGCTGAGTAGAGGCGGCGCTGCTGGCTGCGGGGTACTCCAGGTCTCGGAGCACGCTGCTGATCTATGATCTTCTAATAGAGCTCTTCTTGTTCACTTCTTGTCACAGCTGATACAGTTGGAGTGGGTATAGCTCTTCTAGTGGATGGCTCTGGTCGGAGTCTGGGAGAAATTTTAAAATCCTCAAACTTGGTAGATTCTGCTTCAGCAGTTTCTTCATCACTTGATGAGCTCAGCACCACTGGTTCTTTCCCTTTGCTCACGGGTTCCTTGGGACGATGCTGCTCCTCCTCCTCGGCTACTGCCTCCCCACCGCTGGTGGTAGCTTGTTCTGGTTCAGATGGAGGGGTGGGAACGGCAGCCACCTGTCAGTCCTGGGCTTTCCTTTGATCCGAAGCGAAGAAATTGTTTTTGCTGGTGGCGAATCACTCACGGGAACGTCACTACTCTTTCTTTTGTTGGGCTCACCCCTACGCTTGTAAACCTTGGCTCCCCTTGTTTTCACTATTTTGGACGATTTTCTGAAGTCCGGAACAGCTGATCGTTGAAGACCTCGGAGAAAAAACATGCCCTAGTTTTGCGAATGGATACTTCCTGTTTTCCCTTTCTCGCCCCCTTTTTCTTTTATTTTAAACACAATCGGACACGTGTAGCCACCTAAGAGGCCATTCTCTTCAATGCTCAAAAAGGTTACAGCTTCGAATCACCAGAGAGTGCTTCAACACTCTATTCATCTGTCTTTTCTGGGAATAGAATAACTTTTGCTGGAAGCTTTCGTTCCTCTGTTCCTACTTCAGTGGGGATATTAACTGGCTGTTTCTCAACCTAGCTCTCTTAAACCTTGTTCCTTTTCACCTCCACCCAATGCATTCGCCCTTTTTCATCAGATGTACTTCTATTTTGTGCGGCTGTTGATGAGTGATGATTGCTTCTTTTCGTTCTATGCCTCTCTGAGGGAAAGCTTTTCAGCATCCTGCAAGTTTCCTACACAGTAATACGATAATCTCGGTTTACGTGCTTCCGTTTCCAGTGGTACTCATGTGTGCTCGAAGAATCCCTTATTCTAACTTGTCAATCATTTGATCTTCTTTGGGTCACCCTGTACTCGGTCAGTGTTGGGCACTTTCTTTGTAGATGTCCAGTTTGATTACATGCGTAGCATCTCTTCAGCTTTGATCTTGGTTTCCGGGCATGTGACTGATCTAGTGAATGCTTCAGCACTCTCTTGGACTTCTTTTCTGGTACTCTCTCTGGATTAACTATGACAGACCCCTTCTGACCACTTGTGCTTTGATCAATCACTAAGGCTTTCACGAATGTAGTTACATCGGTTCCTTCCTCACCAGTGTATTCGAGGCCTTTAGTCCCACCTCCATACCTTTGGTAAGACAGAATCTCATCTACAATGGTAACTTGGACATTCACTTTGTCTCTGTCCATATCCCTCGCATTCCCAGCACTGGATTCCTTTCGGTTTGTCTTTTCGTTCATCATTGTCTTTGTCAGCATCTTTGTTCTTTCTCTGAGAATTCTCTCCTTTTCGGTTTCTCCCCCGGATGACTGACCTGAATATGAAGGTTTCTGGTCCATTCTCTTCATGAACTTTCCGAGATTTTTAACCGGCAGAGGCAGTTGTTGGTTAACATCATCTGGGATAGCCTCTTTCTCTTTTGTCTCTGCTTTGCCAGAGATCTTTCCCAGAGAGTGGTGAAGCAATCTCTATAACTTTCATCTCGAACTATCTCAGTAAACCGATTAGTGCCTCCAGCCTCATGTTCTTCACATCTTGTGCTTCCTCGATGGTAGTGACCTTCATATCAAATTTTGAAGTGAGTGATCTGAGTACTTTCCTAATCAGCTTCTCTTCATGAATTGGTTCCCCAAGAGCATGAGCCTCATTTGATATGTCGCATAGTCTGGCATTAAACTCAGCAATGGTCTCTTCTTCCTGCATCCTCCAACTTTCAAATCTCGAGGTGATCATCTGAAGTCTAGAGATCTTTACCTTGTCTGTCCTCTCATGAGTAGTTTCAAGAATCTCCCAAGCTTGTTTGACAGTGTCACTATTGGAGAGTAACCTGAAATTGTTAGCATCCACAACAGCAAATATAGCATTCAAAGCCTTAGAATTTCCTAATGCTGAGGCTACCTCATCGACAATCCACTTGTTTTCAGGTTGCTTGTGGGTGACTCCTGCACCGTCGACAGTACTCCATGCCCTTCCATCAATGGCTTTGATGAAAGCCTTCATTCGAGCCTTCTAGTACCCATAGTTAATTCCCTCGAGCAACGGAGGTCGGCGGGTGCTTTGTCCTTCTTTCACAGTGGCCATATGTATCAGCAGCACTCTCCCGGATCACACTCTGTATGTTGAGCGAACCGCTCTGATAACAATTGAAATTCTAGTTCGTTGCTGATGCGGATATATAGCTTCTGCTTAAGCACTCTCTGTATCTTTCTACGGAACTACTCTACTGAAAAATAAGGAAGACACAGTGTGTTTGTTCACCTAGTCGGGCAATATGCCTACATTTGGGGAGGATGCTCCGATCCTCAAGATTTCACTATCACAGCTCGATGTACAAGGACTCACACCTCTACTTCTCACCTAACCAAAATCTAATTCTCAGTCTACACACCTAGACTAGCTAGTAATCTGATCACACAGATCTCTTCGTGCAACCTACACATCTCAGTAATAAATAGCTACAGTATTGCCACTCAGACTTAGCCTATTCTGTTATAATATGTAACACACGGAATGCTTAAGCACACTATTCACCAGAGTTGCTATATCTTCAGTCCACGACACTCTAAGCTCTCCCGCCAAGTAGTCAGACCCTCTGAGTTCTTCAAACTCAGCCTCGGCTCCCCCTCAATCAATGACTCCCTCAGTCACTATTGGGAAGCATCGAACACTGTCTCGTCGCCCGCGACAGTCCCTGTTCGTGACTGATGACCGAGCTCCGGTTGATCCTTCAATGAGTAGCGCTCCAATGGAACACGAATCAATCCAGTATCAAACTCCATGAGTTCTAATTCCCTCTGCACTCATCAACAGTCTATAACTCAAAGGATAAACCATGCTACATTGGTTGATCTCTGTGTAGGTTCTCTAGTGCTTTTTCTATTTTTCTCTCATGCATTCTGTTTTTCTGTGTTGCTGCTCCGCCTTCCTTTTAAAGCTCTTCAGCACGCCAAAAACTACACTAATCATTATCAGAATGTTCTTCTAGATTCTAGCAAGTTTGTTGAAGATTTCATAGCCAAATTTGAACTTTTGGATCATTATCTTCTTAGAACATGTGTTGGCGTTTGCTGAGCTCTTGATGACGTGCTGCATAACTCTCTAAGCTTCCCCGAAGTCAGCCGGAGCTTCAATGTGCAACACCAGGATTCTATCCTAGCTCTGGATCATCACGGAGTGCCGAAGCAGACTCTATCTCTTCATAGCTGTTATATTGTTTGTCTTTAGATTGTGCTCTAGCCACCGATCTTCAAAGAGTGCTTCAGCAGTCTCTTGAGTAGTTTTGTCAAGATGCCATATCCTCAACAAGATCAGTTGGATGAAACAGATGTTGGCCGAGTATGATGTTGCACAGGATGTTATGACACTACTAGGAAAGCATGAGTGTCGTCAATATCTCCAAGAACCCTATTCAACCACCAATGTTATTGGAGATCTCACCGAAGGGAGACGAACTAGAGGTACCTCCCACATCAACCTGTGTGATATGATTAACAATTCTTATTTTCTGTCCAGCATCAAACCAAAGAATATTAGAGAGGCTCTACGAGTTGAGTACTGGATAGCTGCAATTCAAAATGAGCTTGGCAAGTTTGCCTCGGCCAACTGGTGTGAACATCATTGGAACGAGTGGATTTACAAAAACAAATCTGATGAAAAGGGTAACATAACCATGGACAAAGCAAGACTAGTTGCTCAAGGTATCAAATGGCGTATAAAGTGCCTTCCTGAATGGTATCATAACCGAGGAAGTGTAAGTTGCTCAGCCTAAAGGATTTGAAGATTCTCACCACTCAAATCACGTATACAAATTGAAGAAGACCATGTACGGGTTAAAGCAAGCTTTGAGAGCATATGTATAAGTGATTGCTGATGTTCTTAATGGATCACGACTACCAGAGTCTGATGCATGCTCGATCATTAGAGTTCAACTGGAGCGTAGCCTCGTTAAAAGATCAAGTACAAGCCTTTGAAGAATCGTCGCGGGTGAATCTGTTAGCAAACAATGAGAGAAGATCACTGATCAAGGGGGAGCATCACTAGAGTCAAGAGAACTAGTGAAGGTCTGACTGCCAAACCGGAAGAGCTTGGAGAGTCACGAACTTTTGCTACTGGAGTAACTTAATATAGTAAGTTGCTATAGCACCTGTCATAGCACATTGTCATAGAATAGGCTAAGCCTGTGTAGTTAGAGCTGTAGAGTTCAATTACTACATAGTGTTGAATAGTGATGGTGTAAGCTAGTTTGTGTGAACAAACTGAGCATAGGATAAGATCTGGTGTCCTTGTACTTTAACAATATATAGTGGAAGGACTGGAAAGAAGTCCTCCTCAGACGTAAGCTTGACCGAACTAGGTAACCAAAGTGTTTGAGTCTTTCAGGTTTGGCCCTAACAAGATTATTTCTAGCAAATAATCTTGTTACGGCCGAACATGAAAGGGTAACACACTTTAGTTACCCAGTTCGGCCAATGCCTACATCTGAGGAGCACTTATCTCCAGTCCTCAAGATTCCACTCTCAATGGTTAAAGTACAAATGTACCAGTTCTCAGCCTATGCTAGAACAACCTTTACTTCTAACCTAGCAAGAATCTATGCTCAGTCTGATCACACAGACTAGCTAACTCAGCTCTACACAGATTAGCCTACACTGTCTACTACACTGCACGGTGTATAACAAGTTGCTACAACGATTTACTCTATCAAGGTGCTCTACCATAGCACTTGTCTACGACTCTCCACTCTCTTTCAGCTGCTTAGTCAGACCTCCGTGAGTTCACTCAACTCCGATAATGCTCCCCCTTAATCAGTGACCTACGATTAACTAACAAAGACTTTGCTTTGCTCTTCGATCGTCTACAACTTGCTCACCCGTGAAGATGCTTCAAAAACTCGTACTTGATCTTCAACGAGTCTCTACTCTAGTTGAAATTTGAGATCAAGCTTGGATCAAACTCTCCCAGTCTTGGTCTCTCTCGGCTTTAGCAATGAAAACACTTTGACTCTTTGCTCTTGCTTGTGCTTATGTATGTGTGTTGCTCGCTCTTTGGTGTGCAACCCTGTCCTTATATATTTGCAGCCCATGGGGATTATGATATTAATGATTTAGAACACTTTTTGATGCGGATCAACGAGCACTGTCGTACTTCGCGATCCGGATCACCCGAAGAGGGTGCTCGCAGGCGGTGCACATTAGAGGTCTTCGGGCTGCTGGAGTCAAATGGGTCATTATAATATGTTTTCCATGCGAACTTCGCTCGTGACTTATGGGCTTTCTGGGCCATCTGACACCGTTTACTATTTTATTTCTAATTTTTATGTTTTAGGGCTTAGCTTTCAGTTTCATTTTCTTTTTAAGAACATGTTGTTGTGCTATTGTTACTCAATTGAATTTGATTAAGTAAAATCGAAGAATTTCTTTTATTCATATCAATTTTTGATATTCTGCGGAATTAACGAATTTGATCTATCCCCGTCCCCACGCACGCTGCATCAGATTCAGCTTTCATCTCTGCCGAATGCTAAACAAAAGTTTGTCGATTTGCTTATTTACTGTGCCCCTGTGTTAATTAGGAATCCAATTTCTTACTATGAGTGAAATTCGCAGCACCTCTGAGATGCAGACTGTGAACAAGCAGTTGCTACAGCACACGCTTGTTCTCCAGACTTTGAAGCAACAAGACACGTCAAGGAACACTGATTTGTTCACCCAGTTCGGCCAACTGCCTACGTCTGGGGAGGACTGTACTTCAGTCCTCTATCCACTAATCTCGAAGGTCTCAAAGTACACCCGATTACAATCTCCACGCAACCTATGCTGCTTAACCTTTAGTGGAAACTAGATCACAATCAGAACATGCTCTGACTTGTGTCTGCACAACCTACACTGATATCAAACTAGAATAGCTACTGTCTCCACGAACTCAGCCTATTCAAATTAATACCCAGTTGCTGCAGGTTTGCTATAGCATCTGCTGTAGCACAAACCTGATGCACAATCTGTCCGCGTCACTCCAAAGCCTTCCGCGGAGCCGATCGAACAATTCCAATAGTGCTGCACACTCTGGAATACTCCCCCTCACTCAGTGACCCCTTGTCACTAGCGAGAACAGGCGACCAGACACTTGACCGAGTCGCCCACTAGTCAGTTCTTCCGCGGCTTCCCTTGATCAACCAACAAGCACTCGCTGCTCTGAATTGGCTTCCAGATCAACCAGTGATCAGACTCTGCAAGTCTCGATCACCCTTAATTCAATCACACAACTCCACGCGCCTGCGGTGCTCTCGGTGATGGTCGAAGCTCTTCTCACACTTGAATTCCACTCTCTGGTATTCTGCGTATGCTCTCTCTGTATATTCTCAGCTTTGATCGTCCTCAACTCTCTGAAGGGCCTCCTTTAAATAGGAACACACAGTTCCATCATTCACATTTTTAGCAATTTCCTCCAAAGAGAAATATCTCCTAATTTGTAGGAGATTAGATTTGATTGGCAAATCTAATCTTCTACAAACAAATCTTCTTCTTTATCTAGGAATCTCCGCTGGATTATTCTCTGCTGAATATTTAGAAACTCCTTTGATGTTCGTTGATGAACTGCCAAGCCCTTTTTCTGAAGATCCGAATAACTGCTATAGACCAGATGCTACAGCTTCCTGAACCAGCTTCTGCTATAGCAGCTGCTTGTTCAACTGCTTGTTCACTTGTGCTGGTTTTGTCAAACACTGCCATACTGCATCATCAATCTCCCTCTTGGCATTTTGACAAAACCCTTGGCCACATAAGAACACTTCCACGAACACAAAAAAATAAACTACTTAAAAACAGTTTCAAAGTAAGAGTAAGTGTGGCCACACTCGGCCTCAGCTAAGCCACGCAGGGCAAAAACGAGAGATCAGTTCATCTGGATCTGGAGCATCATTTACTTCTCCCTCTTTTTGACACCAATGGACAAGGGGGAAAGTCTTCAGAGTTTAGGAGGACATGACACAAAGACCCAACGCGGATCTCAGTGCTTCGAATCTGGCTTTATCCAGGGGCTTGGTGAAGATGTCTGCAAGCTGACTTTCTGTACCAATATGCTGTAGAGCAATCATTTTCTTCTTCACCAGATCCCGAATGAAGTGGTGTCTGATATCAATATGCTTGGTCCTCAAATGTTGTACTGTGTTTTTGGAAATGCTGATAGCACTCAGATTGTCACAGTACAAGACCATTTCATTTTGAGGCATCCCATACTCGGTGAGCATCTGCTTCATCCAGAGCAGTTGAGCACAACAACTCCCTGCGGCAATGTATTCAGCCTCAGCTGTGGAGAGGGAAATACTGTTCTGCTTTCGACTGAACCAGGGTACAAGATTGTTCCCCAAGAAGAAGCACCCTCCATAAGTGCTCTTTCAATCTTCAATACAACCAGCCCAGTCTGCATCACTATATCCTACCAGATTTGCATTTGTATCCTTCGAGTACCACAGACCATAATTCACTATTCCCGCTACATACCGAATGATCCTCTTTACTGGTTGGAAGTGACTTTCCTTCGGGTTAGCTTGGAAACGAGCACACACTCCAACTGAGAAAGATATGTCTGGGCGGCTAGCAGTTAGGTACAGAAGACTTCCAATCATACTTCGGTAGATGGACTGATTTACTTCAACCCCAGCTACGTCTTTGCCAACTTTGATGTAAGTTGCCGCAGGAGTGCGTTTGTGGCTGGCTTTATGAAGTTGAAACTTCTTCACCAGATTCATGCTATATTTGGTCTGTGATATGAATATCCCTTCATCTTTCTGAGCTACTTCAAGACCCAGAAAATAGGACAGCTCACCCACCATGCTCATTTTGAATTCTTGTTTCATCTGCTCCACAAGCTGCTTCACCAACTGCTGTGACCTGGAGCCAAACACAATGTCATCCACATAAATCTAAGCAATGACGAGATTTGACTTGGTTCTTTTTACAAAGAGGGTTTTGTCGATTTCTCCTCGTTCATAGCCATGTTTCTCCAGGTAGATGGTTAATCTCTCATACCAGGCTCTTGGAGCTTGCTTAAGCCCGTACAGGGCTTTCTTCAGCTTGTAAACATGATGGGGATAATGAGGGTCTTCAAATCCCTTTGGCTGAGCCACATATACTTCTTCTTACAGATCCACATTCAAGAAGGCACTCTTGACATCCATTTGGTAGAGTTTGAAGCCAAGATGACACGATAAAGCTAGGAGAAGTCTGATGGCTTCCAATCTAGCTACAGGTGCGAATGTTTCTTCAAAATCCACTCCCTCAATCTGAGTGTGCCCTTGTGCAACGAGTCTGGCCTTGTTCCTTGTAATGTTTCCTTTTTCATCTGACTTGTTTTTGAAGAACCACTTGGTCCCTACGATGTTTATCCCTTCAGGTCTGGGCACAAGGTCCCACACATCATATCTTTCTGCCAACTCTTCCTGCATGGCCAGCAACCAATATTCATCGCTCATTGCTTGTTGATGTTCCTTGGCTAATCTCAGTTGTCGTGATCAGCTCTACAATATTTCGATTCCCCATAAATAGATTAGATACGCTTTTTCATATCTTTGGAAACAATATAATATTTGATCGTGCTTTCCATCTTTCAAAACGGATCCAATCTTTGGAGCGCAGAATCTGATATTCGGAGCGCAGAATCTGGGAGAATATATCTCGAGAATATCTTTAGAATATTTCTTTGTTGATGCGCTATATTCGCTGATCTCGATTGATCTTATAGCAACGCCTGTCTGAATAGTCATTGTCTCACCTTCTGTCACAGCCGAGTTTCTTTGTCCTGTTTGTCAAAAATATGTCATTCAAGAATCCATGAACTATCTGGATCTAACAGTGAACAAGTTGAAGGAGAAAGAGCTGCTTGTCTGACATCACTATATTGGTAGTATTCACGTAACATCCTTATTTTTCACGTATCGGTTTGGAAGATGTGTTTGTGATTGGTTAATAAGTAAGCCTATCAACGGTCATATCATCATCATACCATAAATTTTGAGATGGACCCTAGGTTTTCATGACTTAGGGTATGATGGTGACGAGAGACAGTTGGGATAGGCTAAACGTATAATGATTCGGATCAGCCTTTCCGATCGGGTAGTTATTCATTGACATAAATCATATGTCATTTATAAGTGACGTGATTGCCATTTTCTTTGCTGGTGCAATAAAGGAAATATCTCTTTACTTTACATATCTTTAACAATTGTCATTCGTTTATGATTAATCAACGATTTCATGTTCTAAAATGACTAAAAGGCATTGCAAAAGAATGTGAGCTGAGGCTAAAATAATAAACTGGTGGCTGCCCTTGCTTGGGCTTCAGATAAGTTTCTTCCAAGGAGTCCCTTTAAATGATCCAATGAGAACAATCAGCACAACTGTTCAAGTGTGCTGTGAAAAAATATAATGTCATTTTTCTCGTAGAAATGACATGATGGGAAGAGCTGAAAGTGAGTAACATTATTATACAATTTAAGATAATTATTCTTAAATAGTTGTAAATCCTGTTATTGAAATGAAGTTTCTCACTTCTCTAGTACCAAAATTAAATTTACCATCTTTTTCAAGATTAAGTTTTTTCAATGAAGGGAGTTAAACTGTTAGAATAATTATATGTGGGCGTGGTACAATCTTAAGAGGCGTAAATCAAGGTACAAAGATCTAGTGTGAGCGAGATATGCACCTCATCCGCTAACAGATGCTAGAAAGAAGATCTGTGATAGGAGTTGGAATATGTTCTGAACTGAGCTTGTTTTTAACCAGCTAGGCCAAGAAATATATAATAAATATGATTCCATTAATGAAAATATTCAGGGAGGGATGATAACATTACAACTCTGACATATCAGTGTCATCTCACTGCTCCAAACGCTACTAATTATGACCCTTAAACTCTCAAATTCTTTAGAATGGACAGCAATATTAACCAATAACTAACAAACTAAGATTTCAAGACCCTCTCATTTAATATATAGTACATAAAAGTGACAGGGACTTCAGCATTTGGGACCGACCATGCCGTGGTATATCAAACCCACGTTGTCACAAGCCGCTTCAGTTTTCTCGCTGCTGTCGTAGCTCACCAGGTTCACATTGTTCATGATGATCCCGTGGCACCCAAATACCTTGCTGCAGTCAAACTTTATTGCCACATCAGACGCGCTCGTTCCCTTGATGTTGCTGTACATCACGTTCTGAATCCTCACAGCTGAGTTCTGGCAATATAATAATAGTTTCAGTTTCATTCTCAACATATTTAATTTTGAGCTATGAAACATAAAGTATTAATGCACCTCCTGGTGACATTTCTGATGATCGCAGTAGTTCTGATCAATTATGATTGGGTTGGTCACGTTGTTCATAACAATGTTCTGGAAAACAATGTTACTGGCCGTCCCCGATCCACCCTGCCAGCACATGCATGTACGCTGGGTAAGTACTTTAGTCTATTTTCTTTTCTCTTTCTGGGCGTGTTAATCAAATCATAAAGGAGGAGTTACTAGTAAGTATATCCTAGTAGCCAACCATCTCACCTGCCAAGTTTTGATTCTCACACCATTCATTGTTCCAGAAATTCTTGCTCTATTGACTATCACATCAGAAACATGAGCCTCTGAATCATCTGCTCCCAAACTCCCAATGCTGTTGCAATGAAAATCACACGTAAGTGAATATAAAAATTACAACTTGAAGAAGCAAGTGTAGATAAAGTACAACTAGAAGTTGGATAAACAACCAAAACTCCCAATATAGTTAGTTGATCAGCATATTACCTGATTCCGTGACCTGGTCCGCAAGTTATGTCCGTCGCCTTTACACTGCTAGACCCACTCACTACTGAGATACAGTCGTCACCTGCCCATAAAAAATTGTCACTAATCCTGCTGATTGTTTGTAGCTATAAAGGTGTTCAACCTGCATTTGCTTACCAGTTTTAATGACACTGTTCATAATGCTAATAGTTTGCGTTTCTGAGACGTGAATTCCATCGGTGTTGGGGCTGTGTCCGGGGGATGTTACTAAGAGATTCGATGCAACTACATTCACACACTTCATGAACGTGAGATGCATTTGCTGTGCATTTTGGATCGCAAGATTCTGAACATTCACATTCTTGCACTCATTGAATGTGACGGCCTACAAAACAAAGGAAGCAGCTTAAAAATTCTCCACATTTTTACCCTCCTCCGATTCTCAATAGAGCATATGGATGGAAAAATAAGTAATTACCGTTGGCGCTTTGGTGCATGGCTGCAAAAAGTAAAGAAAAAAAAAGTCAAAAACTGTGATAACAGAAAAGAGGTAAACACAAGTTGGTCAACATATATGTCTTACTTTGGAGGGGTTAACTTTGCAGGAGTTTCTCCACCAATTTGCACCATTTCCGTCCACGGTTCCACCACCGTTTACATTGACGTTGTTGACATTATCAAACAAGAGCCAGTATCTTCTGTCTTTTTCATAGTCACCAGCATTCTTAGATGCAATCATCGTCCCCATTATCTGTGTAAATATACAGAGTTGCAGTAAACACACGTCGGTCAACAGTAATTAATAATTATTATTACCTTCACTGTCAGAGAATTTTTGCAAGGGCCCTGAAAAGTGATTGGCTTAAGAAGAAAAACTCCATTCTTGGGAACCATGAACACTGCTGCATTACCAGAAGAACAAGCCTGCTGCCATGCCTTGCCAAATGCCTGAATAAAAAGGTACCAAAATCATTATCATGCGCTCATATAATCATAAGTATATGTATGCAAAGGAGTGTCTCTGAAGAAAGTAATTCATGAAAAAATTGTGAGTGCGTACTTGTGTGTCATCTGTTCTTCCATCTCCTCGAGCTCCATAACGAACAACGTTGAACACGGTTGAAAAAGAGGAGGAGCCAGCGCCACCACCCCGCTGTCTCCTAACAGATAATGTTGGATTGTTGAAATAAGTACCATCACGGTTATTATACGACCGCTGCCTCTGATCAGAGTCGCCATAATACTTATAATATGTGGTCTCATCATCTCTACCGTCAAACTTCAGTAGCTGATCATCCTGCCTTTCTGGGTAATAGCTGCTTACACAATTCTGAACAAAAAGGGATGCCAGGGTGATAAACACAAGGCATTTGAGCGCCATATTCCAAGGGAGGCAGCAGACTGTTGTAGGTAATGAGCTGCTGAGGATGCAAGAATGTGGTGAGAGATTTGGGTGAGTTTGGAGGCAAATGGGATGCTAGGAATTTATAGGAGGAGAGTTAGTGAAGAAGTATGTTAGATCATTTAGTTGAAAAATATGTTTAGCTAAAATTGTTGACATATAGGTAGAAATGATGACTTGTAGTAGTTTCTATTTTCTCTTAGGATTAGTTTCTGTTGGTTTCAATTTTACTTGGAGACGAAATATTTCATGTTATTATGAGATTGGTCCTGCTGATCTTGGTTGGAATAGTATTATTGCTCGTAAAAAAGTATAAATGACTTGGATGAGATGGTCAAAGGCGTTGGTCCGTATCTCCCACATTTTGAATTAGTTTCACTTGTGTAAAAAAAAAAAAAAAGGAAAAACAAAAATGATGATGCTTTCACATAATATTGAAACATTTCTTTGATCAAGAGAAAGTCAAACTTTAGTCAAGAAAAGTCCACATGACAATCTATATGGTGTAATGAGTTTGAATCTACTTACTTATGTGGTAATATAATTGGATTTTATCTTCATTAATCAGAAAATAAACAAAAACACCTCTGTCGGATTATTATATATTTTGAGATAATAAAAACATATATTATAAAATATGCATAGAATGAAGGAGAAAGTTAACTTTGGATCCTTGAAATACGTCCGAACTAAAATAATTATAATTAGGTGAGAAAACAAAATAAATCAATGAAGTTTTGGAACGACCACATAGGTAAATTGATGTTAACTCTTTTATAGTGAACCAAGTGAACTGTTAATAAAAAGATCAAATAAATTGGTTTGGGAGTGCTACATAAGAAAGATCGATTTTATCCCTTTCATGGAGAGATGGATTTGGCAAGAGTTTAATTATTTGATTGGCTAAAAATAGTTACTCAAATTCATTCCTTTTTAAATTTTATTTTGCCTCTTTGTTGGAAATTTTAACAATTGGGACTATAATTAGAAAATGGAATGTTAGAAGCCCATTGGTAAACTGTTGATGAATCAGTTAGTGATCAGCTGTGTCTATTGGAGGGATCAGCTCATGCTCAGGGGCCAGACAATTCTTAATTTTAGAGATGCATGTGTGAAACCAAACATAGTAGTTTGATTGGACTTTAAACTACTAACCTATGAATTTCAAACAACCGTCATTTGCTGCTAAACTGTCGACCATGTTTTACCCGTAACTAATGCTCCGTCTTTTGACAAGTTATATTCGTCTATACTTCATTGCTCTGCCTTATTCCGGCACTATGAATCTGGGAACAAAAATGCACTTTAAGCTGATGAGAAATTGCCTGGATCAGTAGCAAATTTTTCTCACTTCTCTTTTAGTTTACATTTTTGATGTACGGAAAATGAATAAGAAAATCTTTTTCTTGTGAAGTTTTTGTTTTATTTGAGTTTTCCCTAACAAACAAACACAAAGTTTCATTCAAACAAACATTATCATATAGCAATAAATATTCAACTCGATCAGACTAATAACATATTGTTTTTTTTCCCAACTTTAATTTGTTGTTCATAGTAAAGCTAATATATGCATCAGTGTCAATTTTTTAAAAATATACATAGAATAAAAACATGAAAATAGAAAAGACATAATAGAAATTTAATTATTAATGTGATTGTACTTTTTTATTATAATGAACCCCGTCGTCAATATGTGTTTTTTTAACAACCATATATTGTACATTAATACAATCTCACAAAATAAACTGATAAGTGAAAGCAAATTTGGTCTCCTAAGTAAAACTGAAATCTCAACTTTTGTCGGATCTATATAACGTTTAGAGGATGATAAAATAATAGTGAGATCAAACGGTGTGACAAAATGTAAATGATTAGTGATGAAACCCTAAATAAAGATCATTTTTGCATTTAAACGTAACTTGTAAATGCTTTGAATGAATCATCTATCATATAATCACAATTGAGTATCTAATCTATTAACTCAAATAGTTGTAAGAAAATGAAGTCAAAAAATTCTCAACCACTAGTAGACCCACCCGCATCCTTAGAATTGAGACACGGATGGATATTTGTTGGGTTGGGTTGGGATCATGAACTCGCAGGTAGGTGATCTAAAAAGGATTTTGTATAGAAACAAGTCTCTTTGGGTTGGAAAGGTAGACAAATTACAGTTAAAGGGTCTTCTTCATCCTATAACCATACACGTCTCCTATATTCTTACTTGTATACTCTCATAAACCAACGAACTATTCATTGATTCATTATCAATCAATCATAAAAACTTATTCAATTAATAAGTCTATTTATTACAAATTTAAATATATCGATCATAAACAATAATACACTACTCAAATAACAACTGGCTATCAACATGATATCATGACTCATTGATCTTGAGATGATATGTATACTAGAGCATCTACACCGGTGGCTCTCCTTGAGCACTTACTGCTGATGTGGATGAGGTGTTGGTTACTGTAATTTGTGCAGTAAGTTCCTCGCAGCACCTTCCAGCTCCTTTCCAGCCTTAAATCTATGAGCAGCTGCTGTGGCACTGATGCACAGCAACTGCTCTGAACCGATGCAGATGCTCTTATGAAAAAGTTCTATCCATAAGTAAAATATACTTCACAAAAATTACTGTTATTTATTATTAATCTCGATAGACCTTAGAAACATATACTGATTGATATTGAAGTATTTGATAACCGCAATAATGAAATGTTTAAAGAAAAATGAGAGTTTCACAAATCTTAATTTTTCTATTTATAATTATAAATATTTCTTAACTTTGCATTGCCGCTGAATGTTTCTTTTACCTCCATTTTCCTTACCGGGTGGTTAGTTGCTACACCACCCATCATGGCTTGACATTTCATTCGAACTTTTTTATAGACTAACTTTTATATTTCTCCAAATTATTCATGTCCTGTGTGAAGGTCAGAATCTTGAATAAGATGGTGTGATATATTATTTTCTACACGGGGAAGCTGGCAGGGTACATGAATAAGCATTGTACCCAGTTTGTGAACAATTTTAGACGTAGAGTTATCACTTATCGTACCTTTTAATACTTTATTTCACTAACCACCAAGAATCGTTTTCATTCATTATTTTTGTTGCTAAATGAGCATACAAATTAGATGTTAGGGACTTGTCATATGAAAAGCTGTCTTAAATAAATTATTAAATCATATTCTGGTTTGATAATTAAGCATGTGATGTTGGTATGGTATGATGAAATTATAAAACATTATTGAGATGAAAATAAGACAAATAAACAAACAAATTCAAGAGTTGACTCCTTTTTCTAATTAAACGTTATGGATTGAGAATTAATTTTCAACTGTCAGGTGTACTTTAGTTGTAGTGTGTATGCGGTTGTGGACTTGGAGAGGAAAAAATGAACTAACAAGTCTACAGCACATAAGTAATTTCCTATTCAACAACAACAACAACGCCGCCCGGACGTAGACAATCAGTTTTCTCTGCATGCATGTCTGATGGACACATCATTCCTAGTTGAACTAATACACATCCCCACGTCATTCAAATTAGTAAAACTTGGTAAGACGTTTGTGATGGGATGGGTTAACTGGTAAGAGAACAATTTACAAGTTTGTCATTGCAGTTGTAGTGTAGGTTAATTGAGGGAGAGGGGGAGAGTCAAGGATAGTCGTTAGTGGAGATGAATTTTTTTCTTAACGCTTTACGACTTTTGTATTGGTGGATCATCCAAATGGGTGCGCTCATCTATCCATGTTTCCTATTTTGGGTTTGGATCTGTAAATTACTAGCACTAAACTTGTATTAATATGCTCTTTTTTTACATTACATACACAAATCAGTACTTTACCACTTTTGTTGAAATTTGTAACTAATTGTTGCGTGATTGCTCCCAATTCATAATTAGTGGGATTACCATCAAGCTCAAAATAACCAAATCTGGACCCAAAATGGACCTATTTAGTGTATTATACTATTCAAGTATATTTAATTTATTAATAGAATACTTTTTTCATAAATATTTTAAAAACCGGTCTAAAACCAGGCTCATTCGGTCCAAACTTGAATTATCAATCCCCCCCTCCAGACCAGTTAGACAATTTGTTCAACTACACGAATCAATTTCAGTCCAATCTTACCCCATTTTGGACCAATGAACACCCCTAATCAAAGTTGTCAATGAGGGTAGATTAACTTTGTGTTTGTATAAATAATACTGCAGAACGCGATTCAATATGATTTAAAGTTTGTGATATCCCAATCCTTTCTCTTTGGCCGGTTAAATAAGTATATCAAGTAACCATTCCATAATATAACCAACGTAAGAATTTAGGAGGGAAATCGGCAATACAACGACAAACTCCGTCGTATATCCGCAGTATAAATGCTACATCTTCACGATATATTCGACACTTATACAATGAATTTATGACGATTTTTCCATTTGACATTTACAATAGTTTTGCGGGGTGTTTATGATAAATCTGTATTTGAAGCTTAAACGATGCATTACAACGGTTCTGGTATTTGAATTTATGATGGTTTTGCGAGGTATTTTTGATAAATCCATATTCGACGCTTATACGATGCATTTGCGACGGTTCTGGTATTCGACATTTATGATGGGTTTGAGGTGCAAAATTAACGCATTTATATTATTTGATTTAATAAATAAATTTGTATTTGAATTTATACAATTTAAATTTATAGTTTCATAAATCTAAAATTAATAGATTTATAATTCACTAAGAAAACAATTAAAATTTTGAAGGTTTACAAAAACATAATTTATAACATGAATTAAAAATGTCTAAGATGTGTGCTGGCCATCATCCCATGAGATCTGGATTAGGTGTCTGGTCCAAATCCTTGTCCTCCAGTATAGGGGGTACCCATGTACTGATCATGCAACGATACATTAACCCCACTCCGAATGACATGAGTTATGCTCCCGATCATCTCACTTTTGAAGGAGCCAGCGAATGTCCTGAACAATGCGGCCATTTGTGGATCAATTCCTCTCGAGGTATGTGATGGAATGGTAGGATGTGTCATACTATGATGACTAGAATGTGATTGAAATTGACTACCCCTCACTAGAGTTACCACAATACCAACTACCCTGGATAGCTTGTGTCTCAGCGAAAATTTATTGGTTTGATGCATCTTTGCCTATTTTTTAGGACATTTACAGTTCAAGGAAGGTTTGAAAATCAAAATATGCAAATAAGTAAAAAAATGAGCAAAAATGAGCTGAAACAGAGCCTGCAGAGTTCAGGCGATGCCTCACTTTTGTGCTAAGCAATGCCTGACTAATTTGAAGTTTTCAGCGACGCCTGGCAATTTCTAAAAGCTTCCAGGTGACGCCTCACATAACGAGGCGATGCATCACCAACTTTGGAAGCTTCTAGGTGACGCCCCACACTATCCAGGTGACGCCTCGATCCAAGCGATGCCTTACTTCATATATATATTGGTAGCTCCAAATCAGCATTATGCATTTGAGATTTGTACTTCAAATTCTATTCTTGGACTGAGGAGAAGAGTGATGAAGCGTATTTATACGACTCGCTAAACTGTTTAAACTCATTTCGGCATGTTTTTATGTGAACAGTTACTTCTTAGTGTTGTTTGCATTTCAGGTGTTCGGAATACATGAAAAGAGACTTGGACTCAATATGGTGTTTTTAGGGAGAAAATCGACGTCGAAGGAAATGGGTGCACATCTCAGTGAGTTCGGCGCCCGAAGACAACATTAGCGTCGTGCGCCTAATGTCTTCTTCGGGCGCGCGAGTTAATGTCTTCTTGGGACGCTATTTCTGTTTGATGACATCAGCATCGGGCCCGCGGCCCGAAATCAAATTTGAGAGCCCAATCTCAATTAGAGTTTCACAATTAGAGGAGATGGCAGTTTTGCACGACACAGAGGTTTGGAAAGAGACGACGGACGAAATTTTGGAGGAGACGAAGTTTTGCGTGAATAGTGTTTCCGGCGTGAACAATGTTTTTCGGTGTGAATAGTACATTCCGGCAGTGAATAGTGATCGTGAATAATATTTTTCATTCTTTTCAGTTTAATGTATTTTTCAGTTATGACTATGAGTAACTAAACTTTTGTTTCAGTTTAGGGTTTTCAGTTAGTGACATATATGTTTGAGACTTGGACTTAATGCCTGTTTCTATTCAATCGTAAGTTCTGGATCTTAATTTGTATGAATTGTACTGCACGGTTAGCGTATACTTTGTCGTGAATGAAATTCGTAGTGTCTTAGTTCGACAGATTCTGTGAACAAGCAGTTGCTGCAGCACACTCTTGTTCACTTAAATATTGTCACAGCAAGCAATGAACAAGGCACAGATTTGTTCACCCAGTTCGGCCAATCTGCCTACGTCTGGGGAGGACTATTCTCCAGTCCTCAATCCACTCAACCGAAGGTTCCAAGTACACTAGGTTACAATTCACGCAACCTATGCTACTCAACCTTGTGTGGACCACTCAACTCAATCAGAACAAGCTCTGATTTGTGTCTGCACACCCTCTACAATATGTCAATCTAGAATAGCTACAATCCTCTCAAAGAACTCATCCTATTCTAAATTACACTACTCAGCAGGGTTGCTGCAGCAACAGCTGTAACACACAGCTGAAGCACAATGTCCGCGTCGCTCCAAGGCCTTCTGCCGAGCCGATCGAACCTCTCCAAGAGCGCTGCACACTCTGAGTAACTCCCCCTCACTCAGTGACCACCTGCCACTAGTGAGTACTGCCGCACGACACTCGACCGAGCCTTCCACCAGTCAGTTCTTCCGCGGCTGCCCTTGATCAACCAACAAGCTCCCCAGCTCTGAATTGGCTTCCAGATCAAGCATGAATCAGACTCTGCAAGTCCTGATTCTCTTCTGCAACTCTCACCTCAGCTCTGCGCTCAACGCTCTGCTCTTGGGTGATGATCGAAGAAAACTCCCGTCACACACCAAGGATCCTCACTCTGAAATCTGTGTGTGCTCTCGTGTATCCCTCAGCTTCGATCAACCTCTTCAGCCCTGAACACCTTTTGCTTAAATAGCTGCACCACTTTAAGCAATTTTCAGGTTTAGGCAATCAATTATCTCCTAAAATCTAGGAGATTAGATTAGATTATTATCTCCAATGCAAATCTCCTCCTCTGACTAGTAAACCTCTCTGGAATAAACTCTTCAGCAATTTAGAAATTCTTCAGAGGCTCTGCAGAGAGTTTCCAGCCCTTCCGGACAAGCCCAGGCAGCTGCTACTACTTGGTCAGTTGAACCAGCCTGTTGAACAAGCTCCTGCTGCAGCATCCCCTGCTGCAGCTGCTGCTAGTTCACTTCTGCTTGACTAGCTTGATAATTTGAGCTGTAGCAGCTCCTTGTTCACTTATGCTGGTTTTGTCAAACCTGCTATACTTGCATCATCAATCTCCCCCTTGGCATTTTGACAAAACCCACCAGAGATTTCAGTTTTCGCACCTCCACTTCTTAGCCTGCTCTTCTCCTCCCCCTTTTTGGAATAAATGACGAGGGGGGGTGTCTGGGAAAACTTATAGAGGCAACACGCAGAGCCCTAGAGAGGCTCGCAGGTCTTCAAACCGGGCTGCATCCAGAGCTTTGGTGAAGATATCAGCAAGTTGTTTGGCAGACACAACATGCTGGAGCGAAATGACTTTCTTTTCAACTAGATCACGAATGAAGTGATGACGAATGTCAATGTGCTTGGTTCTGTTGTGCTGAACCGGGTTTTTAGATATGATGATGGCACTCATATTGTCACAGTAGAGAGTTATGTCATCTTGAGCAATCCCATACTCACTCAGCATTTGCTTCATCCACAATATTTGTGCACAGCAGCTCCCAGCAGCAATGTACTCAGCCTCGGCAGTGGATAGAGAAATGCTATTTTGTTTTCTGCTGAACCAAGATACCAGGTTATTCCCCAAGAAAAAGCATCCTCCCGAAGTGCTCTTCCTGTCCTCGGAGCAACCTACCCAGTCTGCATCACTGTATCCGACCAGATTAGCATTCGTGTCTTTAGTGTACCACAAGCCATAGTCCACATTTCCTCCGACATACCGAATGATGCGCTTGACCAACTGCAGATGACTGTCTCTAGGACAAGCTTGAAATCTGGCACAAACTCCTACTGCATAGGAAATGTCAGGACGGCTGGCAGTCAGGTAAAGCAAGCTCCCAATCATGCTTCTGTAAACAGTCTGACTCACTTCCATACCGTGCTCGTCTTTGATGGCTTTCACATGAGTGGCAGCAGGGGTTCGCTTGTGACTTGCTGAATCTAGCTGGAATTTCTTCACAAGGGACTTGCTGTATTTACTTTGAGCAATAAAGATACCATCCTTTTTCTGAGTAATCTCCAAACCAAGAAAGTATGAAAGTTCTCCTACCATGCTCATTTGAAATTCTTGCTGCATGTGATTCACAAACTGCTTCACCAGGTGCTGGGACTTTGATCCAAAGACAATATCATCCACATATATTTGAGCAATGATCACATCAGACTGAGTTCTTTTGACAAACAAGGTTTTGTCAACTCCCCCTCGGTTGTAGCCATGTTTTTCCAGGAAAACTGTCAACCGCTCATACCATGCCCGAGGAGCCTGTTTGAGTCCATATAAAGCTTTCTTCAATTTATATACATGTTCTGGATGATGAGGATCTTCAAAACCTTTTGGTTGAGAGACATAAACTTCTTCAGAGAGATCTCCGTTCAAGAACGCACTTTTAACATCCATTTGATATAATTTGAACCCCAGGTAGCAAGACATTGCTAGAAGCAGTCTGATAGCCTCCAGGCGAGCTACTGGAGCAAATGTTTCATCAAAGTCTAGACCCTCAATCTGAGAATATCCCTGGGCAACCAGTCTGGCTTTATTTCGTGTAATGTTGCCCTTTTCATCAGTTTTGTTTTTGAACACCCATTTTGTGCCTATAATGTTCACCCCATTTGGTCTGTCCACCAGATCCCAAACATCATGTCTTTCAAACTCTGCCAATTCCTCCTGCATAGCCATAATCCAGAATTCATCACTCATGGCCTCCTTGAAATTCTTTGGTTCAATGCTGGACATGAAACATGTATTGAGATAGGCATGACTTCTGGTTCTTCTTCTGTCTGAGGGATCCCCAATCACATTTGTCAAGGGATGATTCTTCTGGATCTTCTTTGGGGGCTGCCTTGAAGGTGGATCAGGAGCCTCGGTGTGAAAATCATCAGACAGGCTTTCTGATTGGTCATCTGGAATTTCTGCTTCAGCACTTGCTGTAGCATCTTCTGGAGCAACAGCTTGTTCACTTCTGGTCTGTCTATCAGGCATTTGTTCAAGATCAGAGTCTTCTTCATCAGTGTCAGAATCAGGGATAGATGCTTCTTCTGCATCATTGACAACAACATTTATGGACTCCATGACAGTCTTTGTTCGCTGGTTGAAAACACGATATGCCCTGCTGTTTGTTGAATATCCCAAGAACACTCCAGGATCACTCTTAGGATCGAGTTTCTTTCTATACTCCCGGTCTCTCAGAATGAAGCAGTCACTTCCAAAGATATGGAAGTATTTAACCGTGGGCTTTTTCTGATTCCAGAGCTCATAGCAGGTCTGCTTGGTTCCCCTTCGCAAGGTGACTCTATTGATGATGTAACATGCGGTATTCATGGCCTCTGCCCAGAATTTCAGAGGAATCCTCTTAGCATGGATCATCACTCTGGCCATTTCTTGAATTGTTCGGTTCTTCCGTTCCACCACACCATTTTGCTGAGGGGTAATGGGAGAGGAGTACTGATGTGTTATACCCCTTTGTTGACAGAATTCATCCATGTCTTTGTTTTCAAATTCTCTGCCATGATCACTGCGAATGCTGCTGATTCTGAGATTCTTCTCTTGCTCTAACCGAGACACCAGTGACACAATGACACTCACAGTATCTCATTTTTCTCTGATAAAATCAATCCAAGTGAATCTGGAATAATCATCAACACAGACAAATGCATACCTTTTCTTGCCTAGGCTCTCGACTTCCATTGGTCCCATCAGATCCATGTGAATCAGCTGTAGAGGCCTGGTGGTACCAATATCTTTGACTCGTGGATGTGAGGCCTTCTTCTGTTTCCCAATCTGACAGTCTCCACAGATGGAGTCTGTCTCTCCTTTCAGCAGTGGAATTCCTCTGACAAGCCCTTCTGTGGCAATTCTCTTTAGAGTTCTCAGGTTAACATGTCCCATCCTTTTGTGCCATAAAGTCATTTCCTCGGCCTTTGTCAGCAAACATTTCTGAATCCGTGAGTTTGAACTCACATTGAGAAGGTAACAGTTGCTCTTTGATCTGGCTCCTTCCATTATACACTTTCCAGATTTGTCGAGGACTTGGCATGAGTGTTTCGTAAACTTTACTTGTTTAGTCCCATCACACAGCTGGCTGATGCTAATGAGATTAGCCTTTAACCCTTCCACCAAAAGAACATTGCTCAGACTCGGCATTCCTTCCACAACCAAAGTTCCTCTTCCCAGAACTCTTCCTTTCAGACCATTACCAAACTTCACACGTTGTTCCAAACAGGGAGTAATGTTTTTCAGAAAGGATCTTTCTCCTGTCATATGACCTGAACAACCACTATCAAAGTACCAGCTTATCTTGTCCGAGGTGCTAGCTGTGCTGACAAGAGCGAGGAGCTGAGTCTGCGCATGTTTCTGCCTGACAGATTCCCTGGGTGATGCAATTCTGGCACGAGCTGAGAAACAATTTCTTTGAATATGACCTTTGCGACCACAGCTGTAACATTTTTTATACTTTAAAGCTCTCTTGTAACGGTGATGTAGAGATTGCTGTAGCAAGTCCTGGTTCAATCTTTTCTGTGTTTTTGTGCCTCTTCTTGCAGACCTGTATCTGGCCATGTTGCATTCATCTTCACTCAGTTCTTTCTCATCTTCACTTCCACTGGCAGAAAGAGCTCTCTTTTTCATCCGTTTGCTGGTGCAGTTGATTTGTCGATGACCGTAGCCTGCACAATTCCAGCATTGGACTCCCTTCTTCATTTCTTTCTTTCCATCTTCACTCTGAGCCGGTTCCTTTCCTTTCCTTTTACTTTCACCGCTCCTTCTGAATTGTCTTTGCGAAGAAGAGCTTCTCTCAGTTCTGGATTCCATGTTTTTCAGTAACTTCCCAAGGTTCTTAACAAGCATGCTCATCTGGACCTGTCTGCTTGGTTTCTGCTTCAGCTTTCAATCCAACATTCTTATCCTTAGGAAGGGTGTCTCCTTTAACCAGCTTCATCTCAAATTGTTTGAGAGATCCCATCAGTTCTTCCAACTTCATGAATCTGACATTTTGAGCTTCTTCAATGGCTGTCACTTTCATGTCAAATTTTGTGGGCAATGATCTGAGAACCTTTCGGATAAGCTTTTCTTTAGGGATGGGTTCACCAAGAGCATGAGCTTCATTTGCAAGATCACAGAGTTTAGCATTAAACTCAGTGACTGTTTCTTCATCCAGCATTCTTAGATTCTCAAATTGTGTGGCGATTATCTGGAGTCTTGACAGCTTCACTCTGTTAGTTCCCTCATGAGCAATCTGCAAAATTTCCCATGCTTGCTTGGCCATATCACAGTTTGATATCAACCTGAAATTGTTAGCATCTACTGCAGCAAAAATTGCATTCAAAGCCTTTGAATTACCAGTTGCTGCAGCACCTTCTTCAGCAGTCCATTGCTCTTCAGGTTTTATTCTAGTCACTCCTTGCTCATCCATGGTGATTGGGAGAGACCACTGAACAACAACAGCTCTCCATGTCTTCTCATCAATAGCCTTGAGAAAGGCTTTCATTCTAGCTTTCCAATATCCATAATTGCTCTCTTCCAATAATGGAGGTCTGCTTGTGCTCTGTCCTTCCTTCATTGTCTTGGCTTCTTCAGAGACACTGTAGGATCTTTTAACTCTGTGTGTCGAGTTCCCGCTCTGATACCAATTGAAATTCGTAGTGTCATAGTTCGACAGATTCTGTGAACAAGCAGTTGCTGCAGCACACTCTTGTTCACTTAAATATTGTCACAGCAAGCAATGAACAAGGCACAGATTTGTTCACCCAGTTCGGCCAATCTGCCTACGTCTGGGGAGGACTATTCTCCAGTCCTCAATCCACTCAACCGAAGGTTCCAAGTACACTAGGTTACAACTCACGCAACCTATGCTACTCAACCTTGTGTGGACCACTCAACTCAATCAGAACAAGCTCTGATTTGTGTCTGCACACCCTCTACAATATGTCAATCTAGAATAGCTACAATCCTCTCAAAGAACTCAGCCTATTCTAAATTACACTACTCAGCAGGGTTGCTGCAGCAACAGCTGTAACACACAGCTGAAGCACAATGTCCGCGTCGCTCCAAGCCTTCTGCCGAGCCGATCGAACCTCTCCAAGAGCGTTGCACACTCTGAGTAACTCCCCCTCACTCAGTGACCACCTGCCACTAGTGAGTACTGCCGCACGACACTCGACCGAGCCTTCCACCCGTCAGTTCTTCCGCAGCTGCCCTTGATCAACCAACAAGCTCCCCAGCTCTGAATTGGCTTCCAGATCAAGCACGAATCAGACTCTGCAAGTCCTGATTCTCTTCTGCAACTCTCACCTCAGCTCTTCACTCAACGCTCTGCTCTTGGGTGATGATCGAAGAAAACTCCCGTCACACACCAAGGATCCTCACTCTGAAATCTGTGTGTGCTCTCGTGTATCCCTCAGCTTCGATCAACCTCTTCAGCCCTGAACACCTTCTGCTTAAATAGCTGCACCACTTTAAGCAATTTCCAGGTTTAGGCAATTAACCCAACAAGATCAATTATCTCCTAAAATCTAGGAGATTAGATTTGATTATTATCTCCAATGCAAATCTCCTCCTCTGACTAGTAAACCTCTCTAGAATAAACTCTTCAGCAATTTAGAAATTCTTCAGAGGCTCTGCAGAGAGTTTCCCGCCCTTCCGGACAAGCCCAGGCAGCTGCTACTACTTGGTCAGTTGAACCAGCCTGTTGACTAAGCTCCTGCTGCAGCATCCCCTGCTGCAGCTGCTGCTAGTTCACTTCTGCTTGACTAGCTTGATAATTTGAGCTGTAGCAGCTCCTTGTTCACTTATGCTGGTTTTGTCAAACCTGCCATACTTGCATCATCAGTGAAACTATCCGCTCATCAATTCTAATTATTAACTCTTGTCGAAGCTTTGTCGAGGAAACAAGTAGTAGAATCCAGGCTTAGTATCACCTTTGTCTGGATACTCTAGGTTATTACCTTTGTCGGAATGATCACATGCTTGATTAGAATAGCCATCTTTAGAAGTCGATGATAACAGTCACTATTGAATTCCCTGGGCTGAATACTTCTCTTAATTGATATTTACACTTTTTACTTTCTTTCTCGCAATCAACTTGCTCAAAAGCCCCTTTAGTTCAGTATTTACAGGAAATCGCTTCACAGTCAGTTCTCTTGGTTTCGACCCTTGCTTGCCGCTACACTAGCTAAAGCTTGGAGATATAAATACAAATTGGGCACACACAACGACGCACGTCAAATTTTGGCGCCGTTGCCGGGGGACTGCTATAGTGAAGAGTCTCTTTTCCTTTTCTTTTTATATTTAGTTTTCGATTATTTTTTGTGTTATTCTTTTGTGTTGCAGTAAATTGCTCTTTCTAGCATGTTGCACGCAGATAGTGTTAATGGTGATGGCCGCCAAAACAACAACAAAATCATGAACAAATTCCACAATTCTATGAAGAGCCTGAGCGAGTATTTAGAGCACGCCAGAGGGAACTTCGCGAAAGAGAATTTTTGGCTAGGGATGTAGGGGGGCGAGCAGAATGTTTCAATGAGCCTAACCCACCGCCTCAGCAATATCTGCAACAGCAGCCTTACGGGCATCAGCCATACAGGCGTGCCTACAGACCGGAAACAACAATGAGAGAGCTATCTGCTCCAAACTTCAATGAGCAGCCATGGTGCATCAATACTGGCCTAGAAGAAGACGATTTTGAAATAAAGACTGTTGTGGTGCATCACTTACCCAAATTTGGAGGATTACCGGGAGAGGTCGCGACGAGGCATTTACAAGAGTTCACCGGAATCTACCAAACATTGAGACCATACGTAGCTTCGGAGGACAGGTTTAAGCTTGGAGTATTTCCTTTGAGTTTAACAGACTTAGCAAAATCGTGGTTTTTGTCTGTTCCTTCAGGTAGTATCCGAACATGGGATCAAATGCAGAGAAAGTTTTTGGACAAATACTACCCGCCAACAAAGGCAACACAAGTGCGCAGAGAGCTCTCTACTATCAGACAAGGAGCCAGCGAGTCAATGTATGACTATTTAGAGTGCTTTAATTCATTGGAACAGAGTTATTGCAATCTTGGGGGTGCCTAAAGGGATGATAGTGGAGTATTTGCTGGATGGACTCAGACCATTAGAGAGGATGATGTTGGATGCCGCAGCTGGCGGCACAGTTATGAATTTGACTCCAACAGAGGTTCGGGAGCTGATTACTGAAACTGCCGAGAGTGCAAGGTTTAGAGAGGAAACCAGTAAGCGAGAGGATACGAGCAGAACAAGGAATGTATCACAGGCAGACTCGTCCAACAATCAGATGGCTATAGAAATCAAAGAGTTGAAGGACATGATACAGAAGATGATGGTGGGACAAGCTAATGTGGTGAAGCCTTGTGAATTTTGTGGTGTTGTTAGCCACAAGACTGATTCGTGTCCATCCTTGTGCGAAGACAATTCAACAGAGGTGAACTCTTTAGGAGGATATCAGAATTTCAACAACAGATCGCCTCAGAGGAAGTTTGGATTAGCTGCGAACGGGTATAGTTGGAAGAATGACAGTGGATTTCCTAGAGACCAAGCCGTGCCTCAAGAGCAGACCCAATATTATCGACCACCATTTCGTCAGCAACAAGAGGGTTACAACAGCGCTGATCAGTACCAACAAAGGAAGAACTATAATCAGCCAGGTCAGAATAACCCGCTTACCGTTAATGATTTGGTAGTGAATCTTCAACAATTCCAAGCGAAGACGGATGGTGCTATTGCGGAATCATCAAAGCAAAGATCACAGTTGATCACGGTCGTTAATGAGTTGAAGAATGACCAGGGCAAATTACCATCTCAAACGGTCCCCAACCTGAAGGGACATGTTAGCACCATAACATTGCGGCGAGATGAGGTGCTCAGAGGTCCAGAAGAGGGAAACAAGGAAACAAAAACAGTGAGTTCGGCGCCGAGTGAGAACATTATTCAGAGGCGCGACGCGGTAATGTCTTCTCCCGGAGCGCAAATAATGTCTGAAGAAGATGCGGTCAACACAAAGACCGCACCCAAAGACAACAATAAATGCGCGCCAGATGAGAACATTAACTCTCTGTGTGCAAATATAAAGTACACTACTGGTGCCGTACTCTCTGATTTGGATTTTGAATTTCACCTTTCTGACCAACTTCTTCCAGTTCCTATGCAGGTATCGAAACCTAGGGAGGATCCAGCAGTGTATCAAATTTTATTGGAGTTGTTCAGGAGAGTTGGGATCTCAACCACACTCCTAGACGCAATAAAGCGGATCCCAAAATACGCAAAGGCCCTTAAGGAATTGTGTACTGACCGAGGAAGAGAACTGAAACATGAGCAGGTAAATCAGTTCAAGGTAGCACCAAAATGTAAGGATCCAGGTACATTTGCAATTTCAGGCATCATTGGTGAAATTAAAATTGATAATTGTATGTTGGATTTGGGTGCATCGGTAAATGTGTTACCTTACTCTTTATATCAAACATTGCGTATTGGTCCTCTGAAACCCACTGACTTGATTCTTCAACTAGCGAATAGATCATATAGTAAGCCAAAGGGTATAGTTGTTGACGTATTAGTACACATAGGAAAGCTTGCATTCCTTGCAGATTTTTACGTCATAAAAATGGAGGGTGATGCAGTAGACACTTCACCCTTCTTATTAGGGAGACCCCTCATGGTGACCGCGAAGAAGAAAATCGTTACATTCATGGGTGATCTCTCCATGGAGGTGGACGGGGAAGTAATTCATTTTAACACATATAAATCTATGCAACACCCACCTAACATTGGAGGAATACATGCGTTGGACATCATTGAGGATACGGTGCTTGAGTCGGATATGCAGCGTGAGGAAGGCATCCAACCACATAGACATTGCCTTGTCCCACTGACCAGCGAGGTATCATGTCTTTCCTTGATTATGCTGAATTTTATCGCAAATTTGTTAGATTTCCTCGTAGGTTGTTAAAGAATTTTTGAAGACGGCATTGCCATTGTCTCAATTGATACAAGAAGATGCTCCTTTTTGAAGACTTTTTGGAGAGGATGTCCCACCGGATAAGGAGCTCGAGTTAGATGAGCCGGTAAACACCTAAGAAGGAGAGGTACCGTCGAGCCAACGACGTTAAACAAGTGCGCTTTGCGCGAGGTAATCTGATTTTTATTTATTTATTTTAATTCTTAGCGTAACTCAGTGGTTCCGGCGCCCCTAGGCAACATTACTGCCGCTCCGGGTTCATACATTAGCGCTGATAATGTATGCTTGGAGCGCGCAACTTAATATGTGCATGGGGCGCTTAACTTGCTAAGTTAGGCGCCCCAAGGCAACATTATTGCCGCTCCGGGTTCATACATTAGCGCTGCTAATGTAAGCTTGGGACGCGCCAGCTAAGGTGTGTGTGGGGAGCTTAACTTGCTGAGTTAGGATAGTTTTCTTGTGCATGTCTTATTTGTTTCGTTTCTTTTGTTTTGAGTCTTGCATGACTACCCTTCCCGACGATCTTCTTGCAACGTGAGGACACGGTTTGTTTCAAAATTGTGGGGTGGAGGAGTTTTAGTATGTGGTTAGACACGTTTACTTTCGTTAGCATGCATTAGTAGTGATTAGAGCACGTTTTTTTAGGTGTTGCGATTTCGTGCGACTTGATGTGTATGCTGCCAGTTTTATGCCATTATATGCTATGATGAAGATGCTGATTTTGTGAGATGGTGTTTGATGCTATGAGGTTTTGATGTGTATGCTTTACATGAGTTCTACATGCTAATGACTTGATGTTATATGCTCCTTTGACTTGAGATATTACAGGATGTGGAGTTGATAGAAAATGTCCTAGAGGGACTTGACAAACATTCAAAGGTTCAATGGATTAGTCGCGTAGCGCGTTGAGTTTGTGGAGGTTGGCATTCCGGGTTATGAGGGGCGAGGCTTTCACTCCATCATTGCAGCGTTTATGCAAATGGTGGGACGGGAAAACAAATCATCCTATCTCTAGTCCTAGTAACTGGGAATGGGTGGGTAACCCCTATCTTGCCTCGTGCTAAAAGGATAATGATGAGAAAGAGCGGGACGCGCTCCATATGCTGTTATTCGAAGGCGATGATTGGAACGGTTCAAAAGAAAAAAGGGGGACAAGCAATTCATATTGGAGAGCAAAGCTCAAAAAGACAATTTCAAACAGATGTGAAAGGAAAAAATTTAGAAAAACAATCGAGTTGAGTGAAGTCTTCGAACCAAACAAAACAAGAAGTTTCAAAAGCTGTCCTACCAAAAAGGAAGAAGAAAAAGTTGAGTTTCTTATGACTTGGATTTCTCACGTGCCAGAGAAAGCAAATTCAGTATATGCGCGTGACTATGACCTCGAGCTAAAGAATGGAGTCAGGAGTCTAAAGAGGACTATCTCCCAGACATCCATTGAATCCATCTCAACATCTTAGGTAACATGTATCATTATAGTTTCGTGCCGAACATTATTGAAGAATGAATGTGAGTATATATTGATGAACTGATTAGTGACGACATCTCAAGTAAATTCAGTGTTTAGTCGTTGCCATATTAGAATTGCTTGAATGTCGCGAGTCTTGCTTTTGTTCTTTGTTCGGGATGAACAAGTTTAAGTGTGGGGTGGTTTGATGAGGCGTATTTATACAACTCGTTAAACCGTTTAAACACAACTATTTCGGCATGTTTTTATGTGAACAGTTACTTCTTAGTGTTGTTTGTATTTCAGGTGTTCGGAATAAATGAAAAGAGACTTGCGACTCAATATGGTGTTTTTAGGGAGAAAATCGACGTCGAAGGAAATAGGTTCGCATCTCAGTGAGTTTGGCGCCCGAAGACAACATTAGCGTCGCGCGCCGGAGCTTAATGTATTCTTCGGGCGCGCGAGTTGATGTCTTCTTGGGGCGCGATTTCTGTTTGATGACATCAGCATAGGGCCGGCGGCCCGAAATCAAATTTGAAAGCGTAATCGCAATTAGGGTTTCACAATGAGAGGAGATGGCTGTTTTGGAGGTGACGAAGTTTTGCGTGAATAGTGTTTCCGGGGTGAATAGTATTTTCAGCGTGAATAGTGCATTCCGGCAGTGAACAATGATCGTGAACAGTATTTTTCATTCTTTTCAGTTGAATGTATTTTTCAGTTATGACTATGAGTAGCTAAACTTCTATTCAGCTTAGAGTTTTCAGTTAGTGACATATATGTTTGAGACTTGGATTTAATGCCTGTTTCTATTCAATCGTAAGTTATGGATCTTAATTTGTATGAATTGTACTGCACGGTTAGCGTATACTTTATCGTGAAGCTATCCGCTCATCAATTCTAATTATTAACTCTTGTCGAAGCTTTGTCGTGGAAACAAGTAGTAGAATCCAGGCTTAGTACCATCTTTGTCGGGATACTCTAGGTTATTACCTTTGTCAGAATGATCACATGCTTGATTAGAATAGCCATCTTTAGAAGTCGATGATAACAGTCCATATTGAATTTCCTGGACTGAATACTTCTCTTAATTGATATTCACACTTTTTACTTTCTTTCTCGAAATCAACTTGCTCAAAACCCCCCTTTAGTTCAGTATTTACAGGAAATCGCTTCACAGTCAGTTCTCTTGGTTTCGACCCTTGCTTGCCGCTACACTAGCTAAAGCTTGGAGATATAAATACAAATTTGGCGTGCACAACGATGCGCGTCAGAGAGCAGGAACCTCAAGCAAGGAGCCCTTAGGAGCATAATGGGAAACGATTGATAGCGCGCGTCGTTGTGCGCGTTCAAATTAATTCCTTCCTTCTCCACTTAGTACAGCGGCTAAGTCAGGGTCGAATCCACAGGGAGCAAGTAGATTAGCTTTAACTAGTAACCTGTACTTACGAAAACTGGGGGTGTGAGTGATTGGGTTGCGCAAGTGCGCGAGTAAATAGTAGTGAACGCAGGAATTGCACTAGATGTGCGCAGGCAGTAGAGATTAAGTACTATGACTATGAAAAGTATCGGCGCAGACAATCCTCTATGAATATATTCCTTATCATCGACTCTAAACGTCTATAGTTTGGTTTACTGATGTTAGTGTCCGATCAAGGCTCCCTAACATGTGCGCATGTTCCGATCAAAGTTCATGGGCTATTAATTCTTAAGACTAGTCTAAGCAACTACGAATCCTGTCACAGTAGCAATTGATTATCCTAGCGCGTTACTCCTAATTGTCACCGTCAAGCTATTCAACTAGTTTTACATATAACAAACAAGTAACAAGAGTAAGATTGCGGTTCAAGGCTTCCCCTACTCATGCAACTAGCTGTCAACCGTGTGCACATAATTAATACAAGCAAACAAACTATGCATTAAGCTCAAGTCTCAAAGGAAATACTCATAGAATCATGCCCAACCGATACCAAGCGTTTAGCTAGACATGCTAGTAGTAAACATCATAGAAACAGTAAATAATATCTAAAGTATCCAAGAAAACAGCAGCAAGCAGGTGCGTGCAGGTTGCAGAGTCTCGGCTGGCGCAGTCGGCTAGCGCAGGTCCTCGCAGCAGCTCTTGTGTTTTCGATTCTGGCTCTCTCTCTTTGATATCTTGTGTGTTGTGGTCCTCTCTTGGTGCTATTGATGCTCTGTGATGTTCTTCCAAACCCTAGCCTTCCTCTCTTTATATACTACTCACGAGGCCCAACCTTGGCAACTTCCAAATCTGGTGGTGTTAAGATTTGGAAACACCACTATTCTGCGCATGGCGCACTGCACCTTGGTTAGCGCAATCGGTCTGCGCACCGTAGTCGACTCTGCCACTATCTGTCCTGTTTGCGCTGCTAGCTCCGCAGGCTGTGTGTTGCGCTCCTTAAACGCTGCCTGTTAGCGCGTATCCGACTTAGGCCCTCGTTTCGCCCTGAAATACAAAAACACTGGAAACCAGTAATCTTGTACACAAAATAATGCAAACACGCATAGGGTTAGGATCTAAATAGTGTGTATAAATAGGCTCTATCATCGATTGAGCTAATAACCAAGAATCATCGTGATAGTATTATCCTTTCTATCTTACTCTCATTGTATTCATATTAATTTGCCATCATATGACTTGCAGAACTTAATTTTCATTTATCTATTGAGTTTGCTCTTCCTTACTCTATATTTTGTGCTCTACTTGCATGATATGTTGTATATGATCCGGGCTTGCTTAGAGTTGATCCGATATCCATTATTCTCTCGTAACTAGGAATAACACTGCTAATACACAAAACATTAATCGATTAGGAAATACCATAACATAACTTGTGTATATGTTCGCATTGGTTCCTTGGACGACCCTAGGTACGTGCTTAGGTTTACAAATATTTTTTGACTGCAACGTATGCTCAATAACACTTTCTTGATTGCTATAGAGGTTAAAAATACTAAGCTCTTGCATGACATAAACTTTGATGTGATTTTTTTTCTGAGCATATCCATTATTTATTTAAATTGTCTACTTTGAGCATTGTTTCTTGCTTCTCTTCTCGCAGAACTTCCTTTGATTGAGAAGATTTGATGAAACTAACAGGACTGCACCTACTCGCAGAGCTTCTTGTCCACTCGCTGTCCCAAGACTGCACCTACTGCATAGTCGCTTGCATCGCACATCAGCTCAAATGGCAGGTTCCAATCTGGCGCGCGCATCACTGGCGCACTTGTCAGCGCCTCCTTTAGCTTGTCAAACGCGGCCCTGCACTCATCAGTAAATTCGAAACACACATCCTTTTGCAAGAGGTTAGACAGGGGTATACAAATCTTAGAAAAATCTTTTATGAAGCGCCTGTAAAACCCAGCATGCCCAAGGAATGATTTCACATCGCGCACGTTCGTGGAATAAGGCAGATTAGAAATAAGATCTATTTTGGCCTTATCTACCTTGATCCCTTCCTGCGAGATAATATGTCCTAGTACTACTCCATGTGATACCATGAAATGACATTTCTCATAATTGAGCATTAGGTTTTTTGAAATGCAGCGCGCTAAGACCTTATCAAGATGAGTTAAGCATGCGTCAAAGGTACTTCCGTGTACAGTAAAATCATCCATGAACACCTCTATGCATATACCAATCATATCAGAGAAGATGCTCATGACTAAACGTTGGAACGTACCTGGCGCGTTACACAGCCCGAATGACATGCGCCGAAACGCAAACGTACCGAATGGGCAGGTAAACGTGGTCTTCTCTTGATCCTCCGCAGCTATGGGTATCCGATTGTACCCTGAATATCCGTCCAAGAAGCAAAAGTAGGGCTTCCCCGCTAATCGATCTAGCATCTGATCCATAAAGGGTAGCGGGAAATGGTCCTTGCGCGTGACTGCGTTAAGCTTTCTGTAGTCGATGCACATGCGCCATCCAGTTTGCATGCGCTTGGGAACTAGCTCGCCCTGCGCATTCTCCTCTACTGTGATTCCTCCTTTCTTTGGCACAACGTGCACTGGACTTACCCATTTGCTGTCCGAGATGGGGTAAATGATCCTGCGTCAAGCAGCTTCAGGATCTCCTTCTGCACCACCTCCATCATGTTCGGGTTCAATCTGCGCTGAGGCTCCCTGGATGGTTTGGCACCATCTTTCAATTGAATCCTATGCATGCATACGTCCGGGCTCACTCCGCGCAGGTCAGCAAGTGTCCATCCTATAACGCGCTGGTTCTTGCGCAGCACCTGCTGTAATCGCGCCTCCTGCTCCTCTTCCAATCCTTTCTTTATGATTACCGGCAGGGTGTCTTCATTTCCCAAGAATATGTATTTGAGGTGCTCTGGGAGTTGCTTCAGCTCGACCTTGGGTGCCTGTTCAATAGAGGGCAAGATTTTATTAGCAGTGCAGACATTAACTATATCATGTACCTGTCTGGATGCTGGTTCAGCACTGCTCAGCTCATCCTCTTGCGCCCCCAACTCTGCCTGTGTCAATGTCTCAGGTCCTTCTGCTGCGCTCGCACATTGCGCATCTGCAACCAAGTCATCTATGCTGTCTATCGCGTGCACTGTGGCGTCCTCATGAGGGTGCTGCATCCCTTTGAATATGTTAAAATGAATCTCCTCGCCATCGACCTCCATTGAGAGCGTACCCCTCCACACGTCTATCTTGGTGCGCGCTGTCATCAGAAATGGTCTGCCCAGTAGGATCTGCGCACTGCCTTTGCTCGACTCACCCTCCGTTTCAAGGACATAGAAATCTGCTGGGAACACCAGCTCTCCTACTCGGACTAGGACGTCCTCGATCATGCCTGTCGGTTGCTTGCACGACCGATCTGCTAGCTGAATGGTGAGACCTGCAGGCTTTAGTGGTCCAAGGCGCAATGACGCATATAGGGAATAGGGTAGCACATTTATAGATGCGCCTAAATCAATCATGCAATTGCTCACTGTGGTCTTACCTAAAGTGCAGGGGATGGTGAACGTACCTGGATCCCGGCATTTAGGTGGTACCTTATGCTGCACGATCGCTGAGGCCTGCGCATTTAACATTACCTGTGCGTACTCGCCTTTCCTCCTCTTGTTTGTGCACAGCTCCTTTAAAAATTTGGCGTACCTAGGGATCTGCCGAACTGCTTCAATAAGGGGAATGTTTATTTCCTCCTTACTGAATAACTCGTAGAGCTCCTTATCAAGCGCTTCCTTCCTAGCCGATGGTGCCTGTACAGGGAAAGGTGCAGGTATGTTAGTACGATTCATGCCTTTGTCTTTTGATTGTGTCATACCTGGCGCCTCGCCCTGCTGGCTTTTGGCTGGCGCTTCTGGTTGCGCATCTTGCTCTGGTTGCGCATTTTGCCCTGTTGGATCTGGGTCCTGCGCAACTGGTTGCGCGGGCGCCTTTGCGGTCTGCTCTGTTCCTACCGTGCGCCCAGTCCTCAGTGTCGCGGCGTTGACTTTTCCCTTGGGATTCTGGATCACTTGCGAAGGCAGGTTGCCATCGCTCTTTTTTAGCTCACATACCGTGGTAGCAATCTGTGATAGCTGCTTCTCAATGGATTCGAACCTCTTGTCATACTTCTCATCATTTTTGCGCACTGTTTCTGCTAGCTGCCCCACGATATCTTCTAAGGATCGCCTCGGTTGCTGGTTGTTCTGCGCTGGTGCGTCAGTGCGGCGATGCGGTGGATTGTAAGGCGTAGCTTGTTGCGTCTGCTGTGGTGCGCGCTGGTCCGCGGACTGCCTCTGGAAATTGTTTTCCTCCTTCCATCTGAACCCATTTGCGGCTAGTCCAAAACGCGGCTGATTCGGCCTCTGCAGCCTTCTATTATCCCATCCTCCTAGAGCATTGACATCTCCTGATTCCTCGAAAAGTGTGGGACACGCATCGGTTTTGTGCTCAGTGGACGTGCAGAACTCGCATACTTTTGGCGCAGCTGGTTGCGCTCCCTACGCATGCATCAACTTCTGCAGCATGGCCTTCATTTCCTTTATCTCAGCCCTTGTTTCTACCTGATGCACAGAATGAGCACGACTATTTTCAAGTGTTAGCTGATGTCTTACCTGTCCAGCGGAATCTTCTATCAGCTGCCACGCGTCTTCTGGGTACATGTTGCAAATGTCGCCTCCTGCGCATGCATTCAATAATCTCAGCTCCATGGGCAGCAATCCATTCAGGAAATTCTCTATCAGCACATTCTGGGGCAGGCCGTGATTGTAGCAGTTGGCGTCCAGCTCCCTGAAACGCTCGTAATACTCTGACAGCGACTCTCCTGCGCTCTGCCTAAGTGCGGCCAGCTCCCTCCTGAGTAGCGCGATCTTTGCTGCGGGATAGAACTTGTCCAGGAACTTCTTCTGCAGCTGCTCCCATGTGTGAATTGATCCTGCTGGTAAGTTCATCAACCAATGCCTGGCCGTGTCACACAATGAAAATGGGAACGCTTTCATCTTTAGCGCTTTGTCGCTCTCCCCTTCGGCCTTCATGTTCTCGCAAATGACTAGGAATTCTCGCACATACTTGACTGGGTTCTCGTTGTTCATCCCGTGGAACTTGGGCATGTGATGAATGAGCGAGCTCCTGAGTTCAAAATGACCGTCTAGTGGAAGCACTATGCACCATGGCTGGTTAACCGTGATTGGGGCTGACATCTCGCGCACTGTTCCGCGTCGCGCAACTTGTCGCGCGGGTGGCGCATTATACATTTCAGCGGCCATCCTTGCTTCAACCTGCTTCAACGCGCGGGTGGCGCATCGGTTTGCTAGTGCAGTTGATTTGTCGATGACCGTAGCCTGCACAGTTCCAGCATTGGACTCCCTTCTTCATTTCTTTCTTTTCGTCTTCATTCTGAGCCGGTTCCTTCCCTTTTCTGTTACTTTCACGGCCCCTTCTGAATTGTTTTCGCGAGGAAGAGCTTTTCCCGGTTCTGGATTCCATGTTCTTCAGAAGCTTTCCAAGGTTCTTAACAAGCATACTCAGCTGATCTTCTGGAACTGTCTTCTTGGATTCTGCTTCAGCTTTTAGACCAACATCCTTGTCCTTAGCAGTGATGTTTTCTTTAACCAGCTTCATCTCAAATTGTTTGAGAGACCCCATCAACTCTTCAAGCCTCATAAATCTGACATTTTGAGCTTCTTCAATGGCTGTCACCTTCATGTCAAATCTTGTGGGCAGCGATCTGAGAACCTTTCTGATCAGCTTTTCTTCAGGGATAGGTTCACCAAGAGCATGGGCTTCATTTGCAAGATCACAGAGCTTAGCATTAAACTCAGTCACAGTCTCTTCTTCCAGCATTCTCAGATTCTCAAACTGTGTAGCAATGATCTGGAGTCTTGACAGCTTCACTCTATCAGTTCCTTCATGTGCAGTTTACAGAATTTCCCACGCTTGTTTGGCCATGTCACTATTCGATACCAACCTGAAATTGTTAGCATCAACTGCAGCAAAAATTGAATTCAGGGACTTTGAATTACCAGTTGCTGCAGCTCCCTCTTCAGTAGTCCATTGTTCTTCAGGCTTTATCCGTGTGACTCCCTGTTCATCCATGGTAATTGGGGGAGACCACTGGACCATTATTGCTCTCCAGGTCTTCTCATCAATGGCCTTGAGAAAGGCTTTCATCCTAGCCTTCCAATATCCATAGTTGCTTTCTTTCAACAATGGGGGTCTGCTTGTGCTCTGTCCTTCCTTCATTGTCGTGGCAACTTCAGAGACACTGTAAGATCTTTGACTCTGTGTGTCGAGCTCCTGCTCTGATACCAATTGAAATTTCACAGCGTCTCAATTAGGCAGACTTGTGAACAAGCAGTTGCTGCAGCACACTCTTGTTCACTCGGAAATTGTCTCAGCAAACAATGAACAAGACAGAAGTTTGTTCACCCAGTTCGGCCAATTGCTTACGTCTGGGGAGGACTATTCTCCAGTCCTCAATCCACTCAAACCAAAGGTCTCCAAGTACACTCGGTTACAACTCACGCAACTTATGCTACTCAACCTTGTGTGGATCACACAACACAATCAGAACAAGCTCTGACTTGTGTCTGCACACCCTCTACAAATGTCAATCTAGAATAGCTACAGACTTCTCAAGACTCAGCCTATTCTAAACTACACTCAACTCAGCAGGGTTGCTGTAGCAACTGCTGTAACACACAGCTGAAGCACAATTTGTCCGCGTCGCTCCAAAGCCTTTTGCCGAGCCGTTCGAACGATTCCACGAGTGCTGCACACTCTGGAATACTCCCCCTCGCTCAGTGACCACCTGCCACTAGCGAGAAACACCGCTTAGACACTCGACCGAGTCACACACCCGTCAGTTCTTCCGCGGCTGCCCTTGATCAACCAACAAGCACCAAGCTCTGAATTGGCTTCCAGATCAAGCTCGAATCAGACTCTGCAAGTCCCGATTCCCTTCTACTTCTATCACCACAGCTCTGCTCTCACGCTCTGCTCTCGGGTGATGATCGAAGAAAAACGTCCGTCGCACACCAAGAATACTCACTCTGAATTCCGTGTATGCACTCGTGTATCCCTCAGCTTCGATCAACCTCTCAGCTCTGAACACCTCGCTTAAATAGCAGCACCAGCTTTAAGCAATGTCCAGGTTTAGGCAATGTCCCAAAAAGAACAATTATCTCCTAAAATCTAAGAGATTAGATTTGATATTTATCTTCAATGCAAAACTCCTTCTCTGACTAGAAAACCTCACTGGAATAAACTCCACAGCATATTAGAAATTCTTCAGATGCTCTCCGTAGAGATTCCAGCCCTTCAAGGCAAGCTCAGGTAGCTGCTGCTTCTCGGACAGATGAAACAGCCAGTTGAACAAGCTCTTGCTATAGCATCCCCTGCTGCAGCTGCTGCTAGTTCACTTCTGCTGGCCTACTTGTTTACTTGTGCTGTAGCAACTCCTTGTTCACTTGTGCTGGTTTTGTCAAACACTGCCATGCTACATTATCAATCTCCCCCTTGGCATTTTGACAAAACCTTAGAGAGTTTGTTGCCAGAATAAAATTTCTTAACCTCTCCTTCTTCTCCTTACCATCTCCTCCCCCTTTTTGGAACAAATGACAAGGGAGCGGTCTCCTAGCCGTCCTATGGAGGTAAAACACAGAGCCCCAGAGAGGCTCGCAGGTCTTCGAACCGGGCTGCATCCAGAGCTTTTGTGAAGATATCAGCAAGTTGTTTGGCAGACACCACATGCTGAAGCGCAATGATATTCTTTTCAACTAGATCACGGATGAAGTGATGACGAATGTCAATGTGCTTGGTTCTGCTGTGCTGAACCGGATTCTTAGATATGTTGATGGCACTCATATTGTCGCAGTAGAGGGTCATTTCATCTTGGGCAATTCCATACTCACTCAGCATTTGCTTCATCCACAACATTTGTGCACAACAGCTCCCAGCAGCAATGTATTCAGCCTCGGCAGTGGATAGGGAAATGCTGTTCTGTTTCCTGCTGAATCAAGAGACCAGGTTATTTCCTAGGAAGAAGCACCCTCCCGAAGTGCTCTTCCTGTCCTCTGAGCATCCTGCCCAGTCTGCATCACTGTATCCTACCAGATTAGCATTTGTGTCCTTAGTATACCATAAGCCATAGTCCACAGTTCCTCCAACATACCGAAAGATGCGCTTGACCAACTGCAGGTGGCTATCTTTGGGACAAGCTTAATATCTGGCACAGACTCCTACTGCAAATGAAATGTCAGGGCGGCTGGCAATCAGGTATAGCAAGCTCCCAATCATACTTCTGTAGATAGTCTGACTCACTTCCATACCGTGCTCATCTTTAATGGCTTTAACATGAGTGGCAGCAGGAGTTCGTTTGTGACAGGCCTTATCTAGCTGGAATTTCTGCACAAGGTTCTTGCTGTATTTGCTTTGAGCAATAAAGATGCCATCTTCTTTCTGAGTAATCTCCAGACCAAGGAAGTATGACAGTTCTCCTACCATGCTCATTTGAAATTCTTGCTGCATGTGATTCACACACTACTTCACCAGGTGCTGAGACTTTGATCCAAAGACTATATCATCCACATATATTTGAGCAATGATCACATCTGACTGAGTTCTTTTGACAAATAGAGTTTTGTCAGCTCCCTCTCGTTTGTAGCCATGTTTTTCTAAGAACACTGTCAACCTCTCATACCAAGCCGAGGAGCCTGTTTCAGTCCGTATAAGGCTTTCTTCAATTTATATACATGCTCTGGGTGATCAGGATCTTCAAAACCTTTTGGCTGAGAGACATAGACTTCTTCAGAGAGGTCTCCATTCAAGAACGCACTTTTAACATCCATTTGATATAGTTTGAACCCCATGAAACAAGACATTGCTAAAAGAAGTCTGATGGCCTCCAGGCGAGCCACTGGAGCAAATGTTTCTTCAAAGTCTAGACCCTCAATCTGAGAATATCCCTGGGCAACCAGTCTGGCTTTATTTCTTGTAATGTTGCCTTTTTCATTAGTTTTATTTTTGAACACCCACTTTGTGCCTATAATATTTACTCCATTTGGTCTGTCTACCAGATCCCAAACATCATGTCTTTCAAACTCTGCCAATTCTTCCTGCATCGCCAATATCCAGAATTCATCACTCATGGCTTCCTTGAAATTCTTGGGTTCAATGCTGGACATAAAACATGTATTGAGATAAGCATGGCTTCTGGTTCTTCTTCTTTCCGACGGGTCTCCAATAACATTTGTCAAGGGATGATTCTTCTGAATCTTCTTCGGAGGCTGCCTTGAGGGAGGATTAGAAATCTCAGAGTTCACATCTTCAGACAAGCTTTCTAATTGTAAATTTAGATTTTCTGCTTCAGCACTTGCTGTCATCTTCTGGAGCAATAGCTTGTTCACTTCTGTTCTGTCTGACAGACACCTCCTCAAGATCAGAGTCTTCATCATCAGTGACAGTATCAGAGGGAGGGATTTCTTCAGCATCATTGACAACAACATTTATGGATTCCATTACTGTATGTGTCTGCTGGTTGTAGACTCGATAAGCTCTGCTGTTTGTTGAGTAGCCTAGAAACAGACCAGGATCACTTTTTGGGTCCAGTTTCTGCCTATACTCCCGATCTCTTAGAATAAAACAGTCACTTCCAAAGACGTGAAAGTATTTACCTGTGGGCTTCTTCTGATTCCAGAGCTCATAGCAGGTCTGGTTGGTTCCTCTCCGTAAGGTGACTCTATTGATGATGTAACATGCGGTATTCATGGCCTCTGCCCAGAATTTCAGGGGAACCCTCTTAGCATGGATCATGACTCTGGCCATTTCTTGGATTGTTCGATTCTTTCGTTCCACTACACCATTCTGCTGAGGGGTAATGGGAGAGGAGTACTGATGTGAGATACCCCTTTGTCGACAGAAATCATCCATATATTTGTTTTCAAATTCCCTGCCATGATCACTGCGAATGCTGCTGATTCTGAGGTTTTTCTCTTGCTCTAGACGAGACACGAGTGACACAATGACTCTCACGGTATCTGATTTTTCTCTGATAAAGTCTATCCAGGTGAATCTGGAGTAGTCATCAACACAGACAAATGCATACCTTTTCCTGCCAAGACTCTCGACTTCCATTGGTCCCATCAGATCCATGTGAATCAACTGTAGGGGCCTGGTGGTACCAATATCTTTGACTCTTGGATGCGAAGCCTTCTTTTGTTTCCCAATCTGACAGTCACCACAGATAGAGTCTGTCTCCCCTTTTAGCAACGGTATTCCTCTGACTAGACCTTCTGTAGCAATTCTCTTTAGAGTTTTCAGGTTAACATGCCCCATCCTTCTGTGCCATAGAGTCATTTCCTCGGCCTTTGTCAGCATACATTTCTGAATCGGTGAGTTTGAACTCACATTGAGAAGATAACAGTTGCTCTTTGATCTGGCTCCTTCCATTATACATTTTCCAGATTTGTCGAGGACTTTGCATGAGTCTTTCGTAAATTTTACCTGTTTAGTCCCATCACACAGCTGACTAATGCTTATGAGATTTTCCTTTAGCCCTTCCACTAGAAGAACATTGCTCAGGCTCGGCATTCCTTCAACTGCCAAAGTTCCCCTTCCCAGAACTCTTCCTTTTAGGCCGTTACCAAACTTCACACGTTGTTTCAAACAGGGTGTAATGTTTTTCAAGAAGGATCTTTCTCCTGTCATATGTTCTGAACAACCACTGTTAAAGTACCAGCTTATTCTGTCCGAGGTGCTAGCTGTGCTGACAAGAGCGAGGAGCTGAGTCTGCGCATGATTCTATCTGACAGGTTTTCTGGCTGAAGCTACTCCGGCATGAGCTGAGGAACAGTTTCTTTTTATGTGACCTTTGCGACCGCAGCTGTAACATTTTTTATACTTTGAAGCTCTCTTGTTACGGTGATACAGAGGTTGCTGTAGCAAGTCCTGGTTCAATCTTCCTTGTGTTTTTCTGCCTCTTCTGACAGACTTGTATCTGGCCAAGTTGCATTCATCTTCACTCAGCTCTTTCTCGTCTTCACTTCCACTGGCAGAGAGAGCCCTCTTTTTCATCGGTTTGCTAGTGCAGTTGATTTGTCGATGACCGTAGCCTGCACAGTTCCAGCATTGGACTCCCTTCTTCATTTCTTTCTTTTCGTCTTCATTCTGAGCCGGTTCCTTCCCTTTTCTGTTAATTTCACGGCACCTTCTGAATTGTTTTCGCGAGGAAGAGCTTTTCCCGGTTCTGGATTCCATGTTCTTCAGAAGCTTTCCAAGGTTCTTAACAAGCATACTCAGCTGATCTTCTGGAACTGTCTTCTTGGATTCTGCTTCAGCTTTTAGACCAACATCCTTGTCCTTAGCAGTGATGTTTTCTTTAACCAGCTTCATCTCAAATTGTTTGAGAGACCCCATCAACTCTTCAAGCCTCATAAATCTGACATTTTGAGCTTCTTCAATGGCTGTCACCTTCATGTCAAATCTTGTGGGCAGCGATCTGAGAACCTTTCTGATCAGCTTTTCTTCAGGGATAGGTTCACCAAGAGCATGGGCTTCATTTGCAAGATCACAGAGCTTAGCATTAAACTCAGTCACAGTCTCTTCTTCCAGCATTCTCAGATTCTCAAACTGTGTAGCAATGATCTGGAGTCTTGACAGCTTCACTCTATCAGTTCCTTCATGTGCAGTTTGCAGAATTTCCCACGCTTGTTTGGCCATGTCACAATTTGATACCAACCTGAAATTGTTAGCATCAACTGCAGCAAAAATTGCATTCAGGGCCTTTGAATTACCAGTTGCTGCAGCTCCCTCTTCAGCAGTCCATTGTTCTTCAGGCTTTATCCGTGTGACTCCCTGTTCATCCATGGTAATTAGGGGAGACCACTGGACCATTATTGCTCTCCATGTCTTCTCATCAATGGCCTTGAGAAAGGCTTTCATCCTAGCCTTCCAATATCCATAGTTGCTTTCTTTCAACAATGGGGGTCTGCTTGTGCTCTGTCCTTCCTTCATTGTCGTGGCAAATTCAGAGACACTGTAGGATCTTTGACTCTGTGTGTCGAGCTCCTGCTCTGATACCAATTGAAATTTCACAGCGTCTCAATTAGGCAGACTTGTGAACAAGCAGTTGCTGCAGCACACTCTTGTTCACTCGGAAATTGTCTCAGCAAACAATGAACAAGACAGAAGTTTGTTCACCCAGTTCGGCCAATTGCCTACGTCTGTGGAGGACTATTCTCCAGTCCTCAATCCACTCAAACCAAAGGTCTCCAAGTACACTCGGTTACAACTCACGCAACTTATGCTACTCAACCTTGTGTGGATCACACAACACAATCAGAACAAGCTCTGACTTGTGTCTGCACACCCTCTACAAATGTCAATCTAGAATAGCTACAGACTTCTCAAGACTCAGCCTATTCTAAACTACACTCAACTCAGCAGGGTTGCTGTAGCAACTGCTGTAACACACAGCTGAAGCACAATTTGTCCGCGTCGCTCCAAAGCCTTCTGCCGAGCCGTTCGAACGATTCCACGAGTGCTGCACACTCTGAACTACTCCCCCTCACTCAGTGACCACCTGCCACTAGCGAGAAACACCGCTTAGACACTCGACCGAGTCACACACCCGTCAGTTCTTCCGCGGCTGCCCTTGATCAACCAACAAGCACCAAGCTCTGAATTGGCTTCCAGATCAAGCTCGAATCAGACTTTGCAAGTCCTGATTCCCTTCTGCTTCTATCACCTCAGCTCTGCGCTCACGCTCTGCTCTCGGGTGATGATCGAAGAAAAACGTCCGTCGCACACCAAGAATACTCACTCTGAATTCCGTGTATGCACTCGTGTATCCCTCAGCTTCGATCAACCTCTCAGCTCTGAACACCTCGCTTAAATAGCAGCACCAGCTTTAAGCAATGTCCAGGTTTAGGCAATGTCCCAAAAAGAACAATTATCTCCTAAAATCTAGGAGATTAGATTTGATATTTATCTTCAATGCAAAACTCCTTCTCTGACTAGAAAACCTCACTGGAATAAACTCCACAACATATTAGAAATTCTTCAGATGCTCTCCGTAGAGATTCCAGCCCTTCAAGGCAAGCTCAGGTAGCTGCTGCTTCTCGGACAGATGAAACAGCCAGTTGAACCAGCTCCTGCTATAGCATCCCCTGCTGCAGCTGCTGCTAGTTCACTTCTGCTGGCCTACTTGTTTACTTGTGCTGTAGCAACTCCTTGTTCACTTGTGCTGGTTTTGTCAAACACTGCCATGCCACATTATCAGTGCGCAACTGGAATCTGCGCAGTGCAACTGTTTCAAGGTTGCGCAGGCTGATGTTTATTGCGCGCTGTCAGAAACAACAACGAAAATAAAGCAAACAGAAATAACTAACTACTGTAAATGAGACTTAAGCTGGTTAAAGCTTATCTGTGTTGCTCCCCGGCAACGGCGCCAAAATTTGATAGCGCGCGTCGTTGTGCGCGTTCAAATTAATTCCTTCCTTCTCCACTTATTACAGCGGCTAAGTCAGGGTCGAATCCACGGGGAGAAAGTAGATTAGCTTTAACTAGTAACCTGTACTTACGAAAACTGGGGGTGTGAGTGATTGGGTGGCGCAAGTGCGCGAGTAAACAGTAGTGAACGCAGGAATTGCACTAGACGTGCGCAGGCAGTAGAGATTAAGTACTATGACTATGAAAAGTATCGGCGCAGACAATCCTCTATGAATATATTCCTTATCATCGACTCTAAACGTCTATAGTTTGGTTTACTGATGTTAGTGTCCGATCAAGGTTCCCTAACATGTGCGCATGTTCCGATCAAAGTTCATGGGCTATTAATTCTTAAGACTAGTCTAAGCAGCTACGAATCCTGTCACAGTAGCAATTGATTATCCTAGCGCGTTACTCCTAGTTGTCACCGTCAAGCTATTCAACTAGTTTAACATATAACAAACAAGTAACAAGAGTAAGATTGCGGTTTAAGGCTTCCCGTACTCATGCAACTAGCTGTCAACCGTGTGCACAGAATTAATACAAGCAAACAAACTATGCATTAAGCTCAAGTCTCAAAGGAAATACTCATAGAATCATGCCCAACCGATACCAAGCGTTTAGCTAGACATGCTAGTAGTAAACATCATAGAAACAGTAAATAATATCTAAAGTATCCAAGAAAATAGCAGCAAGCAGGTGCGTGCAGGTTGTAGAGTCTCGGCTGGCGCAGTCAGCTAGCGCAGGTCCTCGCAGCAGCTCGTGTGTTTTCGATTCTGGCTCTCTCTCTTTGATATCTTGTGTGTTGTGGTCCTCTCTTGGTGCTATTGATGCTCTGTGATGTTCTTCCAAACCCTAGCCTTCCTCTCTTTATATACTACTCACGAGGCCCAACCTTGGCAACTTCCAAATCTGGTGGTGTTAAGATTTGGAAACACCACTATTCTGCGCATGGCGCACTGCACCTTGGTTAGCGCAATCGGTCTGCACACCGTAGTCGACTCTGCCACTATCTGTCCTGTTTGCGCTGCTAGCTCCGCAGGCTGTGTGTTGCGCTCCTTAAACGCTGCCTGTTAGCGCGTATCCGACTTAGGCCCTCGTTTCGCCCTGAAATACAAAAACACTGGAAACCAGTAATCTTATACACAAAATAATGCAAACACGCATAGGGTTAGGATCTAAATAGTGTGTATAAATAGGCTCTATCAACGATTGAGCTAATAACCAAGAATCATCGTGATAGTATTATCCTTTCTATCTTACTCTCATTGTATTCATATTAATTTGCCATCATATGACTTGCAGAACTTAATTTTCATTATCTATTGAGTTTGCTCTTCCTTACTCTATATTTTGTGCTCTACTTGCATGATATGTTGTATATGTTCCGGGCTTGCTTAGAGTTGATCCGATATCCATTATTCTCTCGTAACTAGGAATAACACTGCTAATACACAAAACTTTAATAGATTAGGAAATACCATAACATAACTTGTGTATATGTTCGCATTGGTTCCTTGGACGACCCTAGGTACGTGCTTAGGTTTACAAATATTTTTTGACTGGAACGTACGCTCAATAACACTTTCTTGATTGCTATAGAGGTTAAAAATACTAAGCTCTTGCATGACATAAACTTTGATGTGATTTTTTTCTGAGCATATCCATTATTTATTTAAATTGTCTACTTTGAGCATTGTTTCTTGCTTCTCTTCTCGCAGAACTTCCTTTGATTGAGAAGATTTGATGAAACTTCCTTCTCTTCTCGCAGAACTTCCTGACACGACCAGATTTGGAAGTTGCCAAGGATGAGCCTCTGAGCAGTATATAAAGAAGAGAAGGAGGCTAGGGTAGAGACACAATTATTAGGATTCACAATTCGTACACCAAGGAAGCACTGCGCAGCAGGACTGGAAAACACACTAGCTTGTTGAGAAGATCTGCGCTAGCCGACCGCGCCAGCCAAGACAGCAACCTGCACGCACTGTTTGCTACACTTTAGTTATTATTTACTATTTCTGTGATGTTTATCACTAGCATGTCTAGCTAAACGCTTAGTATCGGTTGGACATGAATCTATGAGTATTTCCTTTGAGACTTGCGCCTAATGCATAGCTTGCTTGCTTATATTAATTCTGTGCACATTACTGGCAGCTTGATACATGAGTAGGGGAAGCCTTGAACGGCAATCTTACTCTTGTTGCTCGTTGTTGTTTGTTAAACTAGTTGAATAGCCTGACGGTGCCAACTAGGAGTAACGCGCTAGGATAGGCAATTACTACCTTGATCGGATTCGTAGTTGTTTAGTCTAGTGTAAGAATTAATAGCACATGAACTTTGATCGGAACATGCGCACATGTTAGGAAGCCTTGATCGGACACTAACATTAGCAACCCAAACTATAGACATTTAGAGTCGATGATAAGGAATACACTCATAGAGGATTGTCTGCGCCGATACTTCTCATAGTCATAGTACTTAATCTCTATTGCCTGCGCACGTCTAGTGCAAATTCCTGCGTTACGATACCACTGTTACTTGCGCATCGCGCAACCCCAATCACTCACACCCCCCAATTTCATAAGTGTAGGTTACTGGCTAAAACTGAACTACTTGCTCCCTGTGGAGATCGACCCTTACTTAACCGCTGTACTAATGGAAGAGGAAGGATTATATTTGACGCGTACAACGACGCGCGATCAGTATTTATACGATTACTTGACATTGTTTAATTGCATTTTGTGTGGGAAAGATTACTTCTTTTTAATGTTTCGCATCGCAGGTGTATCAAGACCGCATGGAGCTTTATGGCGCATTTGGACGAACATAGACCAATTCTGGACAGATTGACCTCTTTGTCATCGAAGGCTTTCCGAGCACATGATTCTTATATGATTGTTGGAAAGATAACTCAAGGGGCGAAAACTTCTTAGTTTACATCAAGAGGAGATTCGAAGGTTTAAAGGGTCAAACGAGCGGGCTTCTAACACAGCAGAAGTGATTCGCCCAAGCAGTGGGCGAATCACAAGTGACTTGCCCAAGGCCAGAAGTGATCCGCCCGGATGAAAAGTAATCCGCCCAGCTGCATTGCACATTGAGTATTTGACTCGCCTAAGAGTGCCCGTATCACTTTGGAGTGAGCCCGAATCACTATTGATTCTCCCAGCTTATAAAGACACTTTGATTCCCCCGAGTCACCTTGGAGCTTGCCCGGATCAAATGTGACTCATGCAGCAGAGGAAGCACATTAAGTATGTGATTCGTGCAATCTGCACGAATCACTTTTAAAGCCTTGCACGAATCACTTTTGATTCGTGCAAGAGAAGTTCAGCCCGACCCAATTTTACAAGAGCAAAAGAAGGAGGAAGAAGCCCTAGTTTTTGACGTTGGCGTTTTAGGCAAGCAAAATGAAGTGCTATTCTAGTCACGCAAATATCAAACAATATTTATAACCGAGTGACCTCGGATCGAACCCACGGGAAAAGCTTAAACTAATTGACAACTAATCAATGCTACTATTGTAAGTCTACGGTTTTTGGGGTGGGGTTTTGTCCTCCTATAGAGGTATCTCTAGCAAGCACTAAAGACAAATGATATTCTTGAGTTCTACTTAATGAATAAAAAAGCTGACTAGGGATTCAACTTCCCCCCTAAGATATGAGGAAATGAAATAACTCACTAATACATGCATGAACTACATTTGGTTGATAAAAGCAAGGCTAATGCATCATCCGCTCTAGGTTCAACTCTCGCTCCTTCCCTAGAATGGAGAGGATACATAAATGACATGGTTCTCAAACTCTCATTCTATTGAACAGTGTAGAATTTGAGTCCCATAACCGCACCCTCTCGGTCTATTGGCCGGTTACTCAAATCCGCTCAAAACTTAGCCTAATGTCAAGAATGCATGTCGCTCTCACGCATAAACACTCCATCTATGATCATACAATAGCTATGAAACATCCTAAGTTCAACTCTCGCTCCTTGATCGCGCGTCGTTGTACGCGTCAAATATAATCCTTCCTCTTCCACTAGTACAGCGGTTAAGTAAGGGTCGATCTCCACAGGGAGCAAGTAGTTCAGTTTTAGCTAGTGACCTACACTTACGAAGATTGGGGGGTGAGTGATTGGTTTGTGCGATGCGCAAGTAACAGTGGTATCGTAACGCAGGAAATTGCACTAGACGTGCGCAGTCAATAGAGATTAAGTACTATGACTTATGAGAAGTATCGGCGCAGACAATCCTCTATGAGTGTATTCCTTATCATCGACTCTAAATGTCTATAGTTTGGTTTGCTAATGTTAGCTTCCGATCAAGGCTTCCTAACATGTGCACATGTTCCGATCAAAGTTCATGTGCTATTAATTCTTACACTAGACTAAACAAATACGAATCCGATCAAGGTAGTAATTGCCTAACCTAGCGCGTTACTCCTAGTTGGCACCGTCAGGCTATTCAACTAGTTTAACAAACAACAACAAGCAACAAGAGTAAGATTGCGGTTCAAGGCTTCCCCTACTCATGTAACAAGCTGCCAGTAATGTGCACAGAATTAATATAAGCAAGCTAGCTATGCATTAAGTGCAAGTCTCAAAGGAAATACTCATAGATTCATGTCCAACCGATACCAAGCGTTTAGCTAGACATGCTAGTGATAAACATCATAGAAATAGTAAATAATAACTAAAGTGTCCAAGAAAACAATAGCAAACAGTGCGTGCAGGTTGCTGTCTTGGCTGGCGCAGATCCTCTCAACAAGCTCGTGTGTTTTCCAGTCTTGCTGCGCAGTGCCTCCTGGGTGTACGAATTGTGAATCCTTAGAATCGTCTCTCAACCCTAGCCTCCCTCTCTTCTTTATATACTGCTCAGGGGCTCATCCTTGGCAACTTCCAAATCTGATCGTGTCAGGATTTGGAAATACCATCATCTGCGCCTGGCGCACGGCATCTGCTTAGCGCAATTGGTTAGCGCACCGTTGTCGACTCTGCCGATTCTTTTGTTTGCGCCGCTAGCTCCGCAGGCTGTGTGATGTGCGTCCTAAACGCTGCCTGTTAGCGCGTATCCAACTTAGGCCCTTGTTTTGCCCTGAAATACAAAAACACTGGAAACCAGTAATCTTGTACATAAAATAATGCAAACAAGCATAGGGTTATGATCTAAATAATGCGTATAAATAGGCTCTATCAAACCCCCCCACACTTGCCCCTTGTTCGTCCTCGAACAAGCACTCAAGCACGGATACCATTACCTCTCTGGAGTCTAGCGCACAGTCTTGCACTCTGGCGCGATCTGCACTACTGAACACCTTGCGCTGCTCTACCACCTGCGCACATCTGCTCTCAACAGTTTAAGTATAAGGATTTCGCAATTCATTACCTCTCAGCTGGGATGAAAATCATTTCGGATGGCTGGGAGATAGCTCTCTATAGGCGCCGGGCTGTCAGCTGTTACTCCAAGGATGGGTATATGGTTAACAGCGCCAGCTTCTTCCCGTGCGTGATTCTTCCGCGCACTTCCTGGGAACTCAAGCCTTTTGATGATTTTCTGTAAATTTTTGCGCTCGCTGGTACTTGTGCGCATGCTGATTCTTTTGTAGCGCATATCATCTGCTGGTATTTTTTCCTTTTGTACAGCTTTTTTTTTGATTCCTATCTTTCCCAGAACGGTTCCAGTCTCGGCCTCCGGATAACAGCTATGGAACACCGCCCCGCTCTCCCTCCTTGGTCTGTCTGCGCAGGTTGGCGCACGCGTTTACACCCGCGCCCGCCTTCCTTGGCTCAACTTCCAGAGGGAAGGTGGTCTATTTTCCCACCTCGCCACTCTTTTGGGTATTTGCCTTCGGCATCTGCGTGACTGAGCGCACTCTCTTGTTCCGAAGGTCGCGAAGCACAGGCCTCCACTCGCGCTCTCGACCATATACCTCTCCTCTGAAGCGCGAGCGACTACCCGCCTCTCTAGAGCGTTTCTGTCAACTCCACATCCCCTGTATATCCCAACTAACAGGAGCAAAAAAACGAAAAAATATACTAAAAACAGTTTGATAGCGCACGGCGCAAAATGGGTAGCGCAAACAAGCTGAACAGTGCGCGCAGCCCGCACTCAAGCGCACTACTGCTACTGTTTCCTTCAATTAAACTAAGCTACACTAAAAATGCTAAAAAAAACGTGAAATGTACATGTAACGCTCCCCCCCACACTTAAACAGAGACGTGTCCCCACGACTCAAGCTCAAGCGCACGGAGGACGCGCACATGCAGAACTTATGCATGCAAGCAAAATAAAGAACATAAAGTCAAAGAAGCGCAATAAAGCATAGGGGCACAAAATATGTATCACAGGAGTTTAGCACACAAATATAGCAACAGAATATCAAATAAAGTTCAGCATATAAAGGAAAATAGACACCACCCGAAAGAGATAATGCGCTCCCCCCCGCAGCTCTAGAGGTCATCTGAGCTAGACGCAGCCGCTGAACTATGCGCCTCCTCCTCTGAAGAATCCGTCATATATTCGGAACTGGAGGAAGGCGGTACAACTGATAGGGAGACAGGCTGCGCCTCGTCGTCATCCTCTGGAACGGGTTCCCATAGCGAGTCTGAGCTGGTGCTAATGATGGGTTCGGCTATAGGGGACCTTGGAATGGACGGCTGGGCAGGGGAAGGTGCAGGTGCGGGTACTTGTTCTGGTTCGGGGGTGGGTTCTGCTGGTGCTGGTGCTGCTGGTGCTGGGAAGGGCTCTGCTGGATGCACTGGGGGCTGAGTAAGAGGGCTGGCTAGTTGGTGCGGCGTACTGGGAGACCCTGGAGGTGGTCGGTGCAGGCTGAGGAGAGGGGGAATTGTGTCTCCAAATCTCCACCCTGATGGTGGGCTCATGCTTAAGTCCGCCCCCTCTGGCGCTAAATATTCGAGCACGCGCATGACGTTGAACATCATGCGCTGCTCTGCGGACGCTTCCTCAGGCGCCGCCTCAGCTTCAGTCCTTGGGCGCTTCCCTGGGGCACGCGGGGGAGAATCCTCGATGGAAATGGTGACTGGCTCCCCCTGTGGTGCGCGGGCCCTCCGGTGCGCTCCAGTCTGCGCGCGGGTCCTTACGCGCCCGCAGCAGGTGCGTAATAATACCTCCGCAAGTCAGCGGCCCCTTGGTGCTGACTCGGCTCCAGTGGTGCACCATGTTCAGAACAAAGAGCACCCTCTTCCCATAATAAAACCCCTTTAAGATCTCCATATCCAGCAAACTGATCTTCGGCGCACCATTAAAACGCCCAATGATGGCATAGGCGACCAGGCGCCACAAGTAGAACATCCACGGGTCACGCAGCTCTCGTCCCCTGCTGCGCCCCGCGGCAAACACTGGCCCGGTAGCCATCTCGCGCCACGCTTCTTGGTTGGTGTGCGCGTCTATGTCAGCTTCTCGCACCCTAGCGCACCTCAATGTGCGCTTCAGCCTCTTGGCCGAGGCAATGTACCACACCCCTCGGTGCCGGTACCTTATCTCCATCTCTCCTGGCTCTAATGACGCCAGGAACTCGCAGGTATCCTCCCTGTCTGCGGCGCTGTTGAGTTCCAACAGCGCCTCCCAGCCCGCCAGCGCGAGCCTTTCCAAAATGAAGTCCTCAAAACCGACTTCCCGCAGGAACTCCCGACTGATGCACGGAGTTCCGTACATCTCGAGCCTTAGGAAGGCCGCGTACATGTTGGCGAAGCGAGCTGGGGTAGCTTGGTCCTCGGCAGGCTGCATGTTTCTGGTCAACACTCCACAAACACTCCAAAAATCCAAACTCCTCTGAATGCCCTGAAACTCTCACCAATGGAGCGCCTACTGCTCGCCTACAAAACCCTCTAAACAGTACTCCAATCGGCGCACTCTAGCCTGGTGCGATTTCAAAACCCTAGAACACTCCTCCACCGCACAAACCCTACTAATCGTGCTCAAGTCTGGGGGAAAGGTTACCTGAGGGGAGTGCGGCTGTGTGCTCTGCAAATCTCTCTAAACTGGAGCTGGGTTCGGCGCCGGACAGCTGGCGGAGGTGTGAAGGCGGGAGCTGCTGGTAACGGTCGAGTGTGAAAAGTGCTGAAATTTTCTAAGTCCTGCCCTTATATACCCCCCTGACTGGCGCAGCGGTCCTGCGCACTGAAGTGCGCACGGACCGGCGCACTGCTGCTCGACTAAACACTACAAGACCTAAACTAACTAAAAGACACTAGAAAGACTAAAAGAAAGACACATAAAAGTAAAACGAGTCGGGTTACCTCCCGACAAGTGCCTTTGTTTAACGTCGTTGGCTCGACTGTACCTCGTTACGTGCTCAAATGTGTGCCAGCGACCTCCCCCACTCTTGCTCCTGAGTGACCCTGCGCTTGTGCATGTGCTGTGTTCTGCTTGGTCCTGCGCAAAGGGTGAGAAGGGTAGTCAACATGGATAATATGTGAGAAGTCTGCAGTAACGAGGGTAGATGAAGAGGAAGAAGAAATGTGAGCAATAGTTTCCAGTTCTCCCTCTGGTGCATCTGGTGGTGCCTCTGGCGCAGCAGCTGGTGCATCTGTTATCTCAGGTTCTGCCAACTCAATGTCGCGCACTGTGTCGTCCCAAGGTTCTCCTAGATACCATTTGACTCTCTGCCCATTGACCTGAAAACGATGCCGGTGCTCGTTTTCTAATTCGATTGTTCCATAGGGGAAAACCTTGATGACTGTGTACGGTCCAGTCCATTTACTGCGCAGCTTTTGAGGCATGAGCTTCAGGCGTGATGAGAATAATAATACCTGGTCTCCTGGCTCAAAAGTGCGTCTGAGGATATGCTTGTCATGAAACGCCTTTGTCCGCTCCTTGTAATCGCGCAATCCATCATAGGCATCCAGGCGCAACTCTTCTAATTCGCTCAGCTCAAACGCGCGCTCCTTTCCAGCCTCATCTAAGTTTAGGTTGCAAATGCGTAAGGCCCAATATGCTTTGTGTTCTAGCTCTACTGGCAGGTGGCATGCTTTTCCGTAGACCAACCGAAACGGTGAAGTCCCGATTGGTGTCTTATGCGCAGTGCGGTATGCCCACAGCGCATCGTCCAGGCGCTGGCTCCAATCCTTGCGCGATGGTCTCACAGTCTTCTCCAGGATGCGCTTGATCTCTCTGTTGGAGACCTCGGCCTGTCCATTTGTCTGAGGATGATAAGCTGTGGACGTCTTGTGGCGCACCCCATAATGCTTGAAAACTTGCGCCACGATCCTGTTGCAAAAGTGCGTCCCCTGGTCGCTGATGATTGCCTTAGGCACCCCGTACCAGCAAAAGATGTTAGTTTTCAGAAACTCAGCGACCGTCTTACCATCATCCTTCCGTGTGGCCTTAGCTTCGACCCATTTGGAGACATAGTCCACCGCGATCAATATGTACTCGTATCCTGCAGACGGAGGAAATGGCCCCATGAAGTCAATTCCCCATATATCAAACACTTCATCCACTAGAATTGGCGTCTGCGGCATCTCGTTGCGCGCTGATATGCCTCCTGTGCGCTGGCACCTGTCACAGTTCCTGCAATAGTCATATGCGTCTCTAAACAGGTGCGGCCAATAAAATCCGCAGTCCAGGACCTTCCTGCTGGTGCGCTTGGGACCAAAGTGTCCTCCACATGCGTGCGCATGACAAAACATCAAAAAAGAGTTAAATTCATGGTCAGGCACGCAGCGCCTCAATATCTGATCTGGTCCTATTCTAAGCATATAAGGATCATCCCAAATATAATGCTTGGACTCATGTTTCAATCTCATGCACTGGGTTTTATTGAAATGCGGAGGAAACGTACCTGTGACCAGGTAATTCGCAATGTGCGCATACCATGGTACCTTACCTGTCAGCGCCCTCAGATGTTCGTCAGGAAAAGTCTCAGTGATCTGCTCTGGCTCCTCCTCCTTCACGATCCAGCTCAGGTGGTCCGCAACTGTGTTCTCTGTGCCCTTCTTATCCTTGATCTCCAGGTCGAATTCCTGCAGTAGGAGCACCTAGCGCATCAGGCGCGGCTTAGTTTCTTTCTTGGACATTAGGTAGCGGATGGCTGCATGGTCTGTGTATATGATGACCCTGGCGCTTAGAACATATGCACGGAACTTCTCTAGCGCAAACACAATGGCCAGGAGCTCTTTCTCCGTGGTGGTGTTGTTCCTCTGCGCAGCGTCCAGTGTGCGCGATGCATAATAGATGGCGTGCGGTTTCTTGTCCACTCGCTGCCCTAGGACTGCACCTACTGCATAATCGCTTGCGTCGCACATTAATTCAAATGGCAGGTTCAAGTCTGGTGCGCGCATCACTGGCGCACTGGTCAGCGCCTCCTTCAGCTTATCAAATGCGGCCCTGCACTCATCAGTAAAATCGAAGCACACATCCTTTTGCAAGAGGTTAGACAGGGGAATACAAATTTTAGAGAAGTCTTTTATAAAACGCCTGTAAAATCCGGCATGGCCTAAGAATGACTTCACATCACGCACGTTCGTGGCATAAGGTAGATTAGAAATAAGGTCTATCTTAGCTTTGTCTACCTTGATCCCTTCCTCTGAGATGATGTGTCCTAGCACTACACCATGCGTTACCATGAAATGGCATTTTTCATAATTAAGCACTAGGTTCTTAGAAATGCAGCGTGCTAAGACCTTATCTAGATGAGTTAAGCACGCATCAAAGGTACCTCCATATACAGTAAAATCATCCATGAACACTTCTATGCATATACCAATCATATCAGAGAAAATGCTCATGACAAGGCGTTGGAACGTACCTGGCGCGTTACACAGCCTAAATGACATGCGCCGAAACGCAAATGTACCGAACGGGCAGGTGAACGTGGTCTTCTCCTGATCCTCCACAGCTATGGGTATCTGGTTGTACCCTAAATATCCATCCAAGAAGCAAAAATAAGGCTTACCTGCTAATCTGTCCAGCATCTGATCCATAAAGGGTAGCGGGAAATGGTCCTTGCGCGTTACTGCGTTAAGGTTCCTGTAGTCGATGCACATGCGCCATCCAGTCTGTATGCGCTTGGGAACTAGCTCGCCCTGCGCATTCTCTTCCACTGTGATTCCTCCCTTCTTAGGCACAACGTGCACTGGACTGACCCATTTACTGTCCGAGATGGGGTAGATGACTCCTGCGTCATGCAACTTTAGAATTTCCTTCTGCACTACCTCCATCATATTTGGGTTCAATCTGCGCTGAGCCTCTCTGGATGGTTTGGCACCATCTTCCAACAGAATTCTATGCATGCATACGTCTGGGCTCACTCCACGCAGATCTGCCAGTGTCCATCCTATAGCGCGCTGGTTCCTGCGCGGCACCTGCTGTAAACGCACTTCCTGCTCCTCTTCTAATCCTTTCTTTATGATCACTGGCAGGGTGTCCTCATTTCCCAAGAAAATGTATTTGAGGTGTTCTGGAAGTTGCTTCAGCTCGACCTTGGGTGCCTGTTCAATAGAGGGCAAGATTTTAGTGGCAGTGCAAATATGAACTATATCGTGTACCTGTTTGAGTTCTGGTTCGGCACTGCTCAGCTCCTCGTCCTGCTCCTCCAACTCTGTCTGTGCCAGTGGCTCTGGTTCTATTGTTGTGCTTGTACATTGCGCATCTGAGACTAAATCGTCAATGCTGTCCATCGCGTGCACTGTGGCGTCCTCGTGTGGGTGCTGCATCCCCTTGAATATATTGAAATGGATTTCTTCGCCGTTAACCTCCATGGAGAGTGTGCCCCTCCACACGTCTATCTTCGCGCGCGCGGTCATCAGGAAAGGTCTGTCCAGTAGGATCTGCGCACTGTTGGTGCTTGATTCACCCACCATTTCCAGCACATAAAACTCTGCTGGGAACACCAGCTCTCCTACTCGCACAAGAACATCCTCAATCATGCCTGCAGGTTGTTTGCAAGACCGATCTGCTAGCTGAATAGTGAGACCTGCAGGCTTTAGTGGTCCAAGGCGCAATCTCGCATATAGGGAATAAGGTAACAAATTGATAGATGCGCCTAAATCAATCATGCAGTTGCTCACTGTGGTCTTACCTAAAGTGCAAGGGATAGTGAACGTACCTGGGTCTCGGCACTTAGGTGGTACCTTATGTTGCACGATCGCTGAGGCCTGCGCATTGAGCATTACCTGTGCGCATTCGCCTTTCCTCCTCTTGTTTGTGCACAGCTCCTTTAAAAACTTGGCGTACCTGGGAATCTGCCGAACTGCTTCGATAAGGGGAATGTTGATTTCCACCTTGCTGAATAACTCGTATAGCTCTTTGTCCTGCGCTTCCTTCCTAGCCAAGGGTGCCTGCACAGGAAAAGGTGCAGGTATATTAGTACGATTCGTGCCCTTGTCGTTTATTTGTGTTATACCTGGCGCCTCGACCTGCTGGCTTGTGACTGGTACTTCTGGTTGCGCATCTTGCTCTGGTTGCGCATTCTGTTCTGCTGGATCCGGGACTTGCGCAGCTGGTTGCGCGGGCGCCTTCGAGGTCTGCTCTGCTCCTATTGTGCGCCCAGTCCTCAGTGTCACTGCGTTCACTCCTCCTTTGGGGTTCTGAATCACTTGCGAAGGCAGATTGCCATCGCTCTTCATTAGCTCATATACCGTGGTAGCGATCTGTGATAGCTGCTTTTCAATGGACTCGAACCTCTTGTCATACTTCTCATCATTCTCGCGCACTGTGTCTGCTAGCTGCCCCACGATATCTTCCAAAGATCGCCTCGGTTGCTGGTTGTTATGCGCTGGTGCGTCAGTGCGGCGATGCGGTGGATAGCGATCTGTGATAGCTGCTTTTCAATGGACTCGAACCTCTTGTCATACTTCTCATCATTCTCGCGCACTGTGTCTGCTTGCTGCCCCACGATATCTTCCAAAGATCGCCTCGGTTGCTGGTTGTTATGCGCTGGTGCGTCAGTGCGGCGATGCGGTGGATTGTAGGGCGCAGCTTGTTGCGTCTGCTGTGGTGCGCGCTGATCTGTGGACTGCCTCTGGAAATTATTCTCGTCCTTCCATCTGAATCCATTTGCTGCCAGTCCAAAGCGCGGCTGATTCTGTCTCTGTGGTCCTCTGTTATCCCATCCTCCAAGAGCATTGACATCTCCAGATTCCTCGAAAAGTGTGGGACATTCATCAGACTTGTGTTCGGTTGACCTGCAGAATTCACATACCTTTGGCACAACTGGTTGTGCGCTTTGCGCACTCATCAACTTCTGCAGCATGGCCTTCATTTCCTTGATCTCAGCGCTTGTTTCTACCTGATGCACAGAACGAGTACGACTATTTTCAAGTGTTAGCTGATGTCTTACCTGACCAGCAGAGTCTTCTATCAGCTGCCACGCGTCTTCTGGATACATGTTGCAAATGTCGCCTCCTGCGCATGCGTTCAATAACCTCAGCTCCATGGGTAGCAATCCATTCAGGAAGTTCTCTATCAGCACATTCTGGGGCAGGCCATGTGATCGCGCGTCGTTGTGCGCGTCAAATATAATCCTTCCTCTTCCACCAGTACAGCGGTTAAGTAAGGGTCGATCTCCACAGGGAGCAAGTAGTTCAGTCTTCAATCCTGTCGTCTACACTAAAAATGGGGGTTGTGTGAGATTGGGGTGCGCGATGCGCAAATGAACAGTAGCTAGCGTAACGCAGGAAATTGCACTAGACGTGCGCAAGCAGTAGAGATTAGATACTATGACTATGAGAAGTATTGGGCAGACAATCCTCTATGAACGCATTCCTTATCATCGACTCTAAACGTCTATAGTTTTCGGCTTACTTGGGTTAGTGTCCGGTCAAGGCTTCCTAACACGTGCGCATGTTCCGTTCAAAGTTCATGTGCTATTAATCCTTAGAACTAGACTAAACAGCTGCGAGTCCTGTCACAGTAGCAACTGCCTACCCTAACTCGTTACTCCTAGTTGTCACGGTAAGTTTGCGGTTCAAGGCTTCCCCTACTCATGCAACTAGTTTAACATATGACAAGCAAGCAACGCAAGTAAGTTTGCGGTTCAAGGCTTCCCCTACTCATGCAACTAACTGTCTCAGTGCGCACAGAATTAATACAAGTAAATAAACTATGCATTAAGCTCAAGTCTCAAAGGTAATACTTCATAGATTCATGCCCGACCAACTCTAAGAGTTTAGCTAGACATGCTAGTAATAAACATCATAGAATAGTGAATAAGGTCTAATATGTCTGAGAACACAGTAGCAAGCAGTGCGTGCAGGTTGTCTTCTCGGCTGGCGCAGTCGGCTGGCGCAAATCCTCTCAACAAGTCCGTGTGTTTTCAGTGTTGCCGCTCTCTCTGATGTGCGTTGTCCAATGACGGCTGTGATGTCTCTCTCTCTAGAAACCCTAGACTTCCTTCGTTTATATATTGCCCAGGAAGTTCACCTTTGGCAACTTCCAAATCTGGTCACTGGATGTTGCGCCTGGCGCACGGCATTCGGCTAGCGCATCGGCTAGCGCACTGCTACTGACTCTCGCCAACTTCTCCTCTGCGCTATCTCCGCAGGCGGATCTCTCACTCCTAGGACGCTGCCTGTTAGCGCGTATCCGACTCAAGGACTCGTTTTCCCCTGTAACACAAAAACACTAGAAACGAGTAATCTTGCTCATAAAATATTGCAAACAAGCATAGGGTTATGATCTAAATAATGCGTACAAATAGCCTCTATCAAACCCCCCACACTTGCCCCTTGTTCGTCCCGAACAAGCACTGAAGCGCGGATACAATTACCTCTTCTGGAGTCTAGCGCACAGTCTTGCACTCTGATGCGAATGCGCAATTTGCTCAACTCGCACTGCTCTATCACCTGCGCACAACTACTTTCAACAGTTCTAATATAATAATTTCGAAATTCATTACCTCTCAGCCGGGATGAAGATTTTTTGGATGGCTGGGAGATAGCTCTTCTTAGGCTCCTGGCTGCCAGCTCCTACTCCGAAGATAGGTATATGGTGGATAACGCAGCTTCTTCCAGTGCGTGATTTGCTCGCGCACTTCCTGGGAACCTGAGCTTTCTGATGATTTTCTTATGGTCCTTGCGCATTTTGATGTTTGTGCGCATGCTGATTCTTTTGTAGCGTGTATCATCTGCTGGTATTTTTTTTCTTTTGTACAGCTTAATTTCTTACATTCCCAGAGCAGTTCCAGTCTCAGCCTTCGGATAGCAGCTATGGAACTCGCCCCGCTCTCTCTCCTTCTGTCTGCGCCGGTCAGCGCACGCGTTTACACCCGCGCCCGCCTTCCTTACCTTGATTTCCAGAGAGAAGGTGGTCTGTTTTCCCACCTTGCCACGCATAGGGTGTTTTGCCTTTGGTATCTGCGTGACTGAGCGCGCCCTTGTGTCCCGAAGGCTGCGAGGCACCGGCCTCCACTAACGCTCTCGACCATATACCTTGCCTTCGAAGCAAAAGCGACTAACCGCCTCTCTGGAGCATTTCTGTCAACTCCACATCCCCTGCATATCCCAACTAATAGGAGCAAAAAACGAAAAAATTATACTAAAACAGTAGATGGCAGCGCACACAATATGGATAGCGCAAAACAAGCTGGAGCGCATGCGCATCCTGCACTCTAGCGCACTGCGGCTACTATTCTCTTCAGTTTAAACTAAGGTCTACTAAAAATGCTCAAAAACGTGAAATGTACGTGTAACGCCCCCCTCCCCCACACTTGAACAGAGACGTGTCCCCACGACTCAAGCGCAAGCGCACGGAGAGCGCACACATGCAGGTAATGCAAAAAATAAGGAACATAAAAACAAAAACAAATAGGAAAACGTGTAAAAGTAAAAACGTGTCGGGTTACCTCCCGACAAGTGCCTTTGTTTAACGTCGTTGGCTCGACTGTACCTCGTTACGTTCCAAAACGTGTGTCTGCGACCTCCCTCACTCTTGCTCCTGAGTGTCCCTGCGCCAGTGCGTGTATTGCGTTTTCCTGGGTCCTGCGCAACGGGCGAAAAGGGTAGTCAGTATGTGATAAATCATGCGTAACGAGGATAGATGCAGAGGAAGAAGAGATATAAGCAATAGGTTCCAGTTCTCCCTCTAGTGCATCCGGTGGTGCCTCTGGCGCGTCAGCTGGCGCATCGATTATCTCTGGTTCTGCCAGCTCAATGTCGCGTGCTGTGTTATCCCAAGGTTCTCCTAAGTACCGTTTGACTCTCTGCCCATTAACCTGAAAACGATGCCGGTGCCCGTCTTCTAACTCGATTGTTCCGTAGGGGAAAACCTTGGTGACGGTGTATGGACCCGTCCACTTGCTGCGCAAGTTTCCAGGCATGAGCTTCAGGCGTGATGAAAATAACAGTACCTGGTCTCCTGGTTCAAATGTGCGCCGGAGGATATGCTTGTCATGATACGCTTTGGTGCGCTCCTTGTAATCGCGCAGTCCTTCATACGCGTCCAGGCGTAGCTCTTCTAGTTCGCTCAGCTCAAATGCGCGTTCTTTTCCTGCCTCATCCAAGTTCAGGTTGCAAATACGCAAGGCCCAATACGCCTTGTGCTCGAGCTCTACTGGCAGGTGGCAGGCCTTCCCATAGACCAGCCGAAATGGCGAAGTCCCAATGGGCGTCTTATGCGCAGTGCGGTATGCCCATAGCGCATCATCCAGGCGCTGGCTCCAATCTTTGCGCGATGGCCTCACAGTCTTTTCCAAGATGCGCTTGATTTCTCTGTTAGACACTTCGGCCTGCCCATTCGTTTGTGGATGGTAAGCGGTGGACGTCTTGTGGCGCACCCCATAGTGCTTGAAAACTTGCGCCACAATCCTGTTGCAGAAGTGCGTCCCCTGGTCGCTGATGACTGCCTTAGGTACTCCATACCTGCAAAATATGTTAGTTCGGAGAAAGTCAGCGACAGTCTTACCATCATCCTTGCGCGTGGCCTTAGCTTCGACCCATTTGGATACGTAATCCACGGCCACCAGTATGTACTCGTAGCCGGCAGATGGGGGAAATGGACCCATGAAGTCGATTCCCCAAACATCGAACACTTCATCCACCAGAATCGGGGTCTGCGGCATCTCGTTGCGCGCGGATATTCCTCCTGTGCGCTGGCACCTGTCGCAATTCCTGCAATGGTCATATGCGTCTCTGAATAGGTGCGGCCAGTAGAATCCGCAGTCCAAGATTTTCCTGCTCGTGCGCTTGGGACCAAAGTGCCCTCCACAAGCGTGCGCATGACCAAACATCAAGACAGAGGTAATCTCATGGTCAGGAACGCAACGCCTTAATATCTGATCTGGACCTATTCTAAGCATGTAAGGATCATCCCAAAGGTAATGCTTGGACTCATGTTTCAATCGCATGCACTGAGTTTTATTGAAATGCGGAGGAAACGCACCTGTGACCAGGTAATTTGCGATATGCGCATACCATGGTACCTTACCTGTCAGCGCCATCAGGTGCTCGTCAGGGAATGTCTCCTTGATCTGCCCTGGCTCCTCCTCCTTGACGATCCTGCTCAGGTGATCAGCGACTGTATTTTTCGTGCCCTTCTTATCTTTGATCTCCAAGTCGAATTCTTGAAGCAGGAGCACCCAGCGCATCAGGCGCGGCTTGGTCTCCTTCTTGGACATGAGGTAGTGGATAGCTGCGTGGTCAGTGTAGATGATGACTCTTGCGCCTAGGACATAAGCTCGGAACTTCTCAAGCGCAAATACAATTGCCAGAAGCTCCTTTTCCGTGGTGGTGTAGTTCCTCTGCGCAGAGTCCAGCGTGCGCGATGCATAGTAAATGGCGTGCGGCTTCTTGTCCACGCGCTGCCCCAAGACTGCACCCACTGCGTAATCGCTTGCATCATACATCAGCTCAAATGGCAGGTTCCAGTCTGGTGCGCGCATCACTGGCGCACTGGTCAGCGCTTCCTTCAGCTTATCGAACGCCGCCCTGCACTCATCAGTAAAATCGAAACACACATCTTTTTGCAACAGGTTAGACAGGGGTATACAAATTTTAGAGAAATCCTTAATAAAACGCCTGTAAAACCCAGCATGCCCTAAGAATGATTTCACGTCGCGCACGTTGGTGGCATAAGGCAGATTAGAAATAAGATCTATTTTAGCCTTGTCTACCTTAATACCCTCCTCTGAAATGATATGTCCTAGTACTACTCCGTGCGTGACCATGAAATGACATTTTTCGTAATTGAGCACTAAATTCTTAGAGATGCAGCGCGCTAAAACTTTATCTAGATGAGTTAAACATGCATCAAAGGTACTCCCATATACAGTGAAATCATCCATGAACACTTCTATGCATATACCAATCATATCAGAAAAAATGCTCATGACCAAGCGTTGGAATGTACCTGGCGCGTTGCACAGCCCAAAAGACATGCGCCGAAACGCAAACGTACCGAATGGGCATGTGAATGTGGTCTTCTCTTGATCCTCCGCAGCTATGGGTATCTGGTTGTACCCTGAATATCCATCCAGAAAACAAAAATAAGGCTTACCTGCTAAGCGATCCAGCATCTGGTCCATAAAGGGTAACGGGAAGTGGTCCTTGCGCGTGACAGCGTTCAGCTTCCTGTAGTCGATGCACATGCGCCAGCCAGTTTGAATGCGCTTGGGAACTAGTTCGCCCTGCGCATTCTCTTCCACTGTGATTCCTCCTTTCTTTGGCACAACATGCACCGGGCTGACCCATTTGTTGTCCGAAATTGGGTAGATGACCCCTGCGCCAAGCAATTTCAGGACTTCCTTTTGCACTACCTCCATCATGTTTGGATTCAACCTGCGCTGAGCCTCCCTGGATGGTTTGGCACCATCTTCCAACAGAATTCTGTGCATGCACACGTCTGGGCTCACTCCGCGCAGATCAGCAAGAGTCCATCCTATAGCGCGCTGGTTCCTGCGCAGTACCTGTTGTAAGCGCGCCTCCTGCTCTTCTTCTAATCCCTTCGATGATCACTGGCAGGGTGTCCTCATCTCCCAAGAAAATGTACTTGAGGTGCTCTGGGAGTTGCTTCAGTTCGATCTTGGGTGCCTGTTCAATAGAGGGCAAGATTTTGTTAGCGGTGCAAATATGAACTATATCAAGTACCTGTGTGGGTGCTGGTTCAGCACTGCTTGGCTCCTCCTCTTGCTCCTCCAGCTCTGCCTGTGTCAGTAGCTCTGGTCCTATGGTTGCGCTCGCACACTGCGCTTCTGCGACTAGATCGTCAATGCTGTCCATCGCGTGCACGGTAGCGTCCTCATGTGGGTGCTGCATCCCCTTGAATATGTTGAAATGGATTTCTTCGCCATCTACCTCCATGGAGAGCGTGCCCCTCCATACGTCTATCTTTGTGCGCGCGGTCATCAGAAATGGTCTGCCTAGGAGGATTTGCGCACTGCTGGCGCTTGATTCACCCTCCATTTCGAGCACATAAAAATCTGCTGGGAAGACCAGCTCTCCTACGCGAACTAGGACATCTTCTATCATGCCTGCAGGTTGTTTGCACGATCTGTCTGCTAGCTGAATGGTGAGACCTGCAGGCTTAAGTGGTCCAAGGCGCAATGTCGTATATAGAGAATAAGGTAGCAAATTGATGGATGCGCCTAAATCGATCATGCAATTACTCACTGTGGTCTTACCTAGCGTGCATGGGATAGTAAATGTACCTGGATCTCGGCACTTGGGTGGTACCTTTTGTTGCACGATCGCTGAGGCCTGCGCATTTAGCATTACCTGTGCGCATTCACCTTTCCTTCGCTTGTTTGTTCACAGCTCTTTTAAAAACTTCGCATACCTGGGGATCTGTCGAATAGCTTCAATGAGAGGTATGTTGATTTCTACCTTGCTGAATAGCTCATATAATTCCTTGTCCAGCGCTTCTTTTCTTGCCAGTGGTGCCTGCACAGGGAAGGGAGCAGGTATGTTAGTACAATTTTTGTCCTTGTGTTTCGAGTGAGACATACCTTGCGCTTTGCCCTGCTGGTCCGTGGCTGGCGCTTCCGGTTGCGCATCTTGCTCTGGTTGCGCATTCTGATCTGCTGGATCCGGGATTTGCGCAACTGGTTGCGCGGGCGCCTGTGCGGTCTGCTCTGTTCCTACTGTGCGCCCAGTCCTCAGTGTCACTGCATTGACTCCTCCTTTAGGGTTCTGAATCACTTGCGAAGGCAGGTTGCCATCGCTCTTTTTCAGCTCATACACCGTGGTTGCTATTTGTGATAGCTGCTTTTCTATGGACTCGAACCTTTTGTCATATTTCTCGTCATTTTTGCGCACTGTATCTGCTAGCTGCCCCATGATGTCTTCCAAGGAACGCCGCGGCTGTTGGTTGTTCTGGGCTGGTGCGTCATTTCGGCGGTGCGGCGGATTGTAGGGCACAGCTTGTTGCGTCTGCTGTGGTGCGCGCTGATCTGTGGGCTGCCTCTGGAAATTGTTCCCCTCCTTCCATCTGAATCCATTTGCGGCAAGCCCAAAGCGCGGCTGATTCTGCCTCTGCGGTCCTCTGTTGTCCCATCCTCCAAGAGCATTGACATCTCCAGTCTCTTCGAAAAGTGTTGGGCATTCGTCTGTCTTGTGCTCAGTGGACCTGCAGAATTCACATACCTTTGGTGCAACTGGTTGTGCGCTCTGCGCACTCATCAGCTTCTGTAGCATGGCCTTCATTTCCTTGATCTCAGCGCTGGTTTCTACCTGATGCACAGAACGATTACGGCTACTTTCAAGCGTCAATTGATGTCTTACCTGCCCAGCAGAATCTTCTATCAGCTGCCACGCATCCTCTGGGTACATGTTGCAAATGTCCCCTCCTGCGCATGCATTCAGTAGTCGCAGCTCCATGGGCAGCAGTCCATTTAGAAAGTTCTCTATCAGCACATTCTGGGGAAGCCCGTGATTGTAGCAGTTGGCTTCTAGCTCCCTGAAACGTTCATAGTATTCTGACAGAGACTCCCCTGCGCTCTGCCTTGGCGCGGCCAGTTCCCTCCTGAGCAGCGCAATCTTTGCTGCTGGATAGAATTTATCTAGGAATTTCTTCTGCAGCTGCTCCCATGTGTGAATAGATCCTGCAGGTAAATTCATTAGCCAGTGTTTAGCTGTATCACATAATGAAAATGGGAATGCCTTCATTTTCAGCGCCTCATCACTCTCCCCTTCGGTCTTCATGTTCTCGCAAATGACTAGGAACTCTCGCACATGCTTGACTGGATTTTCATTGTTCATCCCGTGGAACTTGGGCATGTGATGGATGAGCGAGTTCCTTAGCTCAAAATGACCGCCTGGTGGAAGCACGATGCACCATGGCTGGTTAACAGTGATAGGGGCCGACATCTCGCGCACTGTTCTGCGTCGCGCGGCCTGTTGCACGGGTGGCGCATGATACACTTCAGCGGCCCTCCTTGCTTCAACCTCGCGCTGCACTTCCTCTCTGAACAGGGCTGCGCGGTTATGTGCCCTTGCTTCCTCTGGGGTTCTGTCCCCCAAGTTGTCTCCTACGACACTGTTATCCTCCATAACCTGTTCCGAATCTCAAGAAAAATGAAATTAAAAGATAACTAATGTTGTTGCGGCTGTCAGTGCGCAACTAGAATCTGCGCAGCGCAACTGTTTCAAGGTTGCGCAGGCTGATGTGAATGCGCGCTATCAGAAACAACAACGAAAACAAAACAAACTGAAAGAATTACTATAATAAAAACTCAGACTAAAGACTTAGCTGTGTTACTCCCCGGCAACGGCGCCAAAATTTGATCGCGCGTCGTTGTGCGCGTCAAATATAATCCTTCCTCTTCCACCAGTACAGCGGTTAAGTAAGGGTCGATCTCCACAGGGAGCAAGTAGTTCAGTCTTCAATCCTGTCGTCTACACTAAAAATTGGGGTTGTGTGACATTGGGGTGCGCGATGCGCAAATGAACAGTAGCTAGCGTAACGCAGGAAATTGCACTAGACGTGCGCAAGCAGTAGAAATTAGATACTATGACTATGAGAAGTATTGGGCAGACAATCCTCTATGAACGCATTCCTTATCATCGACTCTAAACGTCTATAGTTTTCGGCTTACTTGGGTTAGTGTCCGGTCAAGGCTTCCTAACACGTGCGCATGTTCCGTTCAAAGTTCATGTGCTATTAATCCTTAGAACTAGACTAAACAGCTGCGAGTCCTGTCACAGTAGCAACTGCCTACCCTAACTCGTTACTCCTAGTTGTCACGGTAAGTTTGCGGTTCAAGGCTTCCCCTACTCATGCAACTAGTTTAACATATGACAAGCAAGCAACGCAAGTAAGTTTGCGGTTCAAGGCTTCCCCTACTCATGCAACTAACTGTCTCAGTGCGCACAGAATTAATACAAGTAAATAAACTATGCATTAAGCTCAAGTCTCAAAGGTAATACTTCATAGATTCATGCCCGACCAACACTAAGAGTTTAGCTAGACATGCTAGTAATAAACATCATAGAATAGTGAATAAGGTCTAATATGTCTGAGAACACAGTAGCAAGCAGTGCGTGCAGGTTGTCTTCTCGGCTGGCGCAGTCGGCTGGCGCAAATCCTCTCAACAAGTCCGTGTGTTTTCAGTGTTGCCGCTCTCTCTGATGTGCGTTGTCCAATGACGGCTGTGATGTCTCTCTCTCTAGAAACCCTAGACTTCCTTCGTTTATATATTGCCCAGGAAGTTCACCTTTGGCAACTTCCAAATCTGGTCACTGGATGTTGCGCCTGGCGCACGGCATTTGGCTAGCGCACCGCTACTGACTCTCGCCAACTTCTCCTCTGCGCTATCTCCGCAGGCGGATCTCTCACTCCTAGGACGCTGCCTGTTAGCGCGTATCCGACTCAAGGACTCGTTTTCCCCTGTAACACAAAAACACTAGAAACGAGTAATCTTGCTCATAAAATATTGCAAACAAGCATAGGGTTATGATCTAAATAATGCGTACAAATAGCCTCTATCACCATGATTGTAGCAGTTGGCCTCTAGCTCCCTGAAACGCTCGTAATACTCTGACAGTGACTCTCCTGCGCTCTGCCTCTGCGCGGCCAGTTCCCTCCTGAGTAGCGCGATCTTTGCTGCTCGATAGAATTTGTCCAGGAACTTCTTCTGCAGCTGCTCCCATGTGTGAATTGATCCTGCGGGTAAGTTCATCAACCAATGTCTGGCTGTATCACACAGTGAAAATGGGAATGCCTTCATCTTCAGCGCCTCATCGCTCTCCCCTTCGGTCTTCATGTTCTCGCATATGACTAGGAACTCTCGCACATGCTTGACTGGATTTTCATTGTTCATCCCGTGGAACTTGGGCATGTGCTGAATGAGCGAGCTTCTTAGTTCAAAATGACCGCCTGGCGGAAGCACGATGCACCATGGCTGGTTAACTGTGAGTGGGGCTGACATCTCGCGCACTGTTCTGCGTCGCGCGGCCTGTTGCACGGGTGGCGCATGATACACTTCAGCGGCCCTCCTTGCTTCAACCTCGCGCTGCACTTCCTCTCTGAACAGGGCTGCGCGGTTATGTGCTCTTGCTTCCTCTGGGGTTCTGTCCCCTAAGTTGTCCCCAGCGACACTATTATCCTCCATGACCTGTTCTAAATCTCAAAGAAAACGAAATTAAAAGATAACTAATGCTGCTGCGTCTGTCAGTGCGCAACTAGAGTCTGCGCAGCGCAACTGTTTCAAGGTTGCGCAGGCTGATGGTGATTGCGCGCTGTCAGAAACAACAACGAGAAAATAAAACAGACTGAAAATAACTAGTTACTAATAAGGAAAAACGTAAACTAGCTAAAATGAGGAATTTGTGGAATTTGTGGATCCATATTTCCCGGTTGTCCGGCTCGTGTAGGCGAAGGAGTATCCAAATGAGGAGTGTGAAGCTCGTGTGAAGCGGAGGGATGAGAAGGTTGGCTTGTAGTTGAGGTAGAAGCTTGTTCTTGTACTTCTTGCTCCTTGCTCTAGTTTGCATTCAAACACCTATGAAGCAATCAAAGAGAGCTTTTATAAGTGTGAACTTTAATAGAGACAAACAAGAATAGCACGCACGCAAGCAATTACGACAACTAAATAAAAGAAAAAAAAAAGTGAAGTAAACTAACTAAAAGTAATACTAATTAGCAATCTAATCTAATGGCTAATTCCCCGGCAACGGCGCCATTTTGACGTTGGCGTTTTAGGCAAGCAAAATGAAGTGCTATTCTAGTCACGCAAATATCAAACAATATTTATAACCGAGTGACCTCGGATCGAACCCAAGGGAAAAGCTTAAACTAATTGACAACTAGTCAATGCTACTATTGTAAGTCTACGGTTTTTTTGGAGGGGGGGGGGGGGGGGGGGGTTTGTCCTCCTATAGAGGTATCTCTAGCAAGCACTAAAGACAAATGATATTCTTGAGTTCTACTTAATGAATAAAAAAGGGTGACTAGGGATTCAACTTCCCCCCTAAGATATGAGGAAATGAAATAACTCACTAATACATGCATGAACTACATTTGGTTGATAAAAGCAAGGCTAATGCATCATCCGCTCTAGGTTCAACTCTCGCTCCTTCCCTAGAATGGAGAGGATACATAAATGACATGATTCTCAAACTCTCATTCTATTGAACCGTGTAGAATTTGAGTCCCATAACCGCACCCTCTCGGTCTATTGGCCGGTTACTCAAATCCGCTCAAAACTTAGCCTAATGTCAACAATGCATGTCGCTCTCACGCACAAACACTCCATCTATGATCATACAATAGCTATGAAACATCCTAAGTTCAACTCTCGCTCCTTCCTTAGGGGTTCTAACCAAGCATACTCACTTAAGCATTTCGTCAAACACTTGGTGTGCATACAATGAATACATAGCTAGGGCACAATATAATCAAACCAACCTTCATTCAATGCAATAAATTAGAGTTCTACATCATATCCAATCCTAGGGGATCCATTTAATCCCCAACCACAAGAACAACTACTCACTCATAATGAGTGTGCACAAATACATGAAAACTAAGGGAAACATAAATGTAAATACAAAGCTAGGGTTTAAGAGGGGTTGGTGTAGAATCTTCAATCCAAGCTTCAATCTTCCATCAAGCTTGGTCTTCTTCGAGTTTTGGTCGTCTAGGGTTGAGAAAATATGGAAGCTCTCTTTCTTCACTTCTATCTCATTCTATTTATACTTTGTGAAGATTTCCAAAAAGTGCCCGAGGTGACCGAATCACTTGATTCGGTCAATGTCCATGTGATTCGCTCGAAGCTTTTGTTCAGTGGTGTTTTGAGTTTGGGCGAATCACTTATCCTGGCCGAATCACTTTTTGATTCGGTCACGCCTTTGTGTTGATACGGTCAAACGTCTTGTGGAGCTAAACTGATTCGGGCACCTCTGGGCGAATCACTTCTGATTCAGCCGAATCATCTGTTCAGTGCTGATCTCGGACTGGGCGAATCACTTCTCTTGGCCGAATCACTTTTGATTCGGTCACACCCATTATGTGATTCGGTCAAACCTTCAGGACTTTCCCCGGATCAGGTCAATTCGCGCAGCTGAGAGTGATTCGGTCAAGCTGGTGGGCGAATCACTTATGATTCGGCCGAATCACTTCTGCAGTTTGCTCAGACTGCCTTCTTTTGATCTCCATCGACCATAATTCATCTAGATTTTCTTCGGGCCACTTCGTATCGTGAGATATATAATTTTAACCTGAAATGGACGAAGAAATCATCAAATGGCTTTATAGAATTGCGGAACAAACAAGAAGTAAGGGAAAAATGTGGACAAATAAAAGGTTATTTGTCCGCTCATCAAAACACCCCACACTTAAGTCTTGTTCGTCCCGAACAAGCATGTGCATAAGTCAAGCGAGAGTTTTCAGAAAAGGAATACTCACAAATCCCAATTGCAATCATCCATGAGAGTTCAAAGTCCAAATATAGCTAGCTAAGCAAGTAGTTCACTATCACCTCAAATTAAAATAGAGTTGTGCAAATTATTCACTTCACGCAAACTCTAAGGATCATTCACTTCAATGTGACAATAAATATTCATAGAATCGATATCGGACTAGCATTCGTCAAATTCAAATTTCCGCTCAATTTCCTATGCAAGTAGTATGAAGAAAAGCGTCGCTTGCACAAAACTTTTGTCAAATCAATCACATAGGCTTGCTAAGGGCAAGTCCATAAGCTCAAGACAATAAACTCGTTCTCAAAAATTAGGCTATACGTGATAAACCGCAAGAGAAGAGGAGTTTTGACAATGAACAATTTAGAATTCCCTCGTACAAATCTGGATGCTTAAGTAATAAATTACGAGGGTCATACCTTAGACGCTTCCTAAAAACCCAATGCAAAAACCTTGCTCACACATATGCGAAAGAACTTGCGGAAAAGGCACAAAGTCAAGAATTAAGTGTGCCTATTTTTTTGCGTTTATACAAATGCTTTCGAGGGGGAAATTACCTTCCTAACCCTCGGCAAATGCAAAACCTTCAAAATATGATAATTCTTTTTTTTTTCTCTTTCTTGTGCCTTTTTTTTTCTTTTTCTTTTTTCTTCTTTCGTAATCACTTTGAAACACTGATCGCGCATCGTTGTACGCGTCAAATATAATCCTTCCTCTTCCACTAGTAGAGCGGTTAAGTAAGGGTCGATCTCCACAGGGAGCAAATAGTTCAGTTTTAGCCAGTGACCTACACTTACGAAGATTGGGGGGTGAGTGATTGGTTTGCGCGATGCCCAAGTAACAGTGGTATCGTAACGCAGAAAATTGCACTAGACGTGCGCAGGCAATAGAGATTAAGTACTATGACTTATGAGAAGTATCGGCGCAGACAATCCTCTATGAGTGTATTCCTTATCATCGACTCTAAATGTCTATAGTTTGGTTTGCTAATGTTAGTGTCCGATCAAGGCTTCCTAACATGTGCACATGTTCCGATCAAAGTTCATGTGCTATTAATTCTTACACTAGACTAAACAACTACGAATCCGATCAAGGTAGTAATTGCCTAACCTAGCGCGTTACTCCTAGTTGGCACCGTCAGCCTATTCAACTAGTTTAACAAACAACAACAAGCAACAAGAGTAAGATTGCGGTTCAAGGCTTCCCCTACTCATGTAACAAGCTGCCAGTAATGTGCACAGAATTAATATAAGCAAGCTAGCTATGCATTAAGCGCAAGTCTCAAAGGAAATACTCATAGATTCATGTCCAACTGATACTAAGCGTTTAGCTAGACATGCTAGTGATAAACATCATAGAAATAGTAAATAATAACTAAAGTGTCCAAGAAAACAATAGCAAACAGTGCGTGCAGGTTGCTGTCTTGGCTGGCGCAGATCCTCTCAACAAGCTCGTGTGTTTTCCAGTCCTGCTGCGCAGTGCCTCCTGGGTGTACGAATTGTGAATCCTTAGAATCGTCTCTCAACCCTAGCCTCCCTCTCTTCTTTATATACTGCTCAGGGGCTCATCCTTGGCAACTTCCAAATCTGGTCGTGTCAGGATTTGAAAATACCATCATCTGCGCCTGGCGCACGGCATCTGCTTAGCGCAATTGGTTAGCGCACCGTTGTCGACTCTGCCGATTCTTCTGTTTGCGCCGCTAGCTCCGCATGTTGTGTGATGTGCGTCCTAAACGCTGCCTGTTAGCGCGTATCCGACTTAGGCCCTTGTTTTGCCCTGAAATACAAAAACACTGGAAACCAGTAATCTTGTACATAAAATAATGCAAACAAGCATAGGGTTATGATCTAAATAATGCGTATAAATAAGCTCTATCAAACCCACCACACTTGCCCCTTGTTCGTCCTCGAACAAGCACTCAAGCACGGATACCATTACCTCTCTGGAGTCTAGCGCACAGTCTTGCACTCTGGCGCGATCTGCACTACTGAACACCTTGCGCTGCGCTACCACCTGCGCACATCTGCTCTCAACAGTTTAAGTATAAGGATTTCGCAATTCATTACCTTTCAGCTGGGATGAAAATCATTTTGGATGGCTGGGAGATAGCTCTCAATAGGCGCCGGGCTGTCAGCTCTTACTCCGAGGATGGGTATATGGTTAACAGCGCCAGCTTCTTCCCGTGCGTGATTCTTCCGCGCACTTCCTGGGAACTCAAGCCTTTTGATGATTTTCTGTGGATTTTTTGCGCTCGCTGGTACTTGTGCGCATGCTGATTCTTTTGTAGCGCATATCATCTGCTGGTATTTTTTCCTTTTGTACAGCTTTGTCTTTGATTCCTATCTTTCGCAGAACGGTTCCAGTCTCGGCCTCCGGATAACAGCTATGGAACACCGCCCCGCTCTCCCTCCTTGGTCTGTCTACGCAGGTTGGCGCACGCGTTTACACCCGCGCCCGCCTTCCTTGGCTCAACTTCCAGAGGGAAGGTGGTCTATTTTCCCACCTCGCCACGCTTTTGGGTATTTGCCTTCGGCAACTGCGTGACTGAGCGAACTCTCTTGTTCCGAAGGTCACGAAGCACAGGCCTCCACTCGCGCTCTCGACCAAATACCTCTCCTCTGAAGCGCGAGCGACTACCCGCCTCTCTAGAGCGTTTCCGTCAACTCCACATCCCCTGTATATCCCAACTAACAGGAGCAGAAAAACGAAAAAATATACTAAAAATAGTTTGATAGCGCACGGCGCAAAATGGGTAGCGCAAACAAGCTGAACAGTGCGCGCAGCCCGCACTCAAGCGCACTACTGCTACTGTTTCCTTCAATTAAACTAAGCTACACTAAAAATGCTAAAAAAAACGTGAAATGTACATGTAACGCTCCCCCCCCACACTTAAACAGAGACGTGTCCCCACGACTCAAGCTCAAGCGCACGGAGGACGCGCACATGCAGAACTTATGCATGCAAGCAAAATAAAGAACATAAAGTCAAAGCAATGCAATAAAGCATAGGGGAACAAAATATGTATCACAGGAGTTTAGCACACAAATATAGCAACAAAATATCAAATAAAGTTCAGCATATAAAGGAAAATAGACACCACCCGAAAGAAATAATGCGCTCCCCCTCCCCCCCCCCCCCCCCCGCAGCTCTAGAGGTCATCTGAGCTAGACGCAGCCACTGAACTATGTGCCTCCTCCTCTGAAGGATCCGTCATATATTTGGAACTGGAGGACGGCGGTACAACTGATAGGGCGACAGGCTGCGCCTCGTCGTCATCCTCTGGAACGGGGTCCCATAGCGAGTCTGAGCTGGTGCTAATGATGGGTTCGGCTATAGGGGACCTTGGAATGGATGGCTGGGCAGGGGAAGGTGCAGATGCGGGTACTTGTTCTGGTTCGGGGGTGGGTTCTGCTGGTGCTGGTGCTGCTGGTGCTGGGAAGGGCTCTGCTGGATGCACTGGGGGCTGAGTAAGAGGGCTGGCTGGTTGGTGCGGCGTACTGGGAGACCCTGGAGGTGGTCGGTGCAGGCTGAGGAGAGGGGGAATTGCGTCTCCAAATGTCCACCCTGATGGTGGGCTCATGCTTAAGTCCGCCCCCTCTGGCGCTAAATATTCGAGCACGCGCATGACGTTGAACATCATGCGCTGCTCTGCGGACGCTTCCTCAGGCGCCGCCTCAGCTTCAGTCCTTGGGCGCTTCCCTGGGGCACGCGGGGGAGAATCCTCGATGGAAATGGTGACTGGCTCCCCCTGTGGTGCGCGGGCCCTCCGGTGCGCTCCAGTCTGCGCGCGGGTCCTTGCGCGCCTGACTGGAGGCACAACTTGCTCTGGGACTACATCCTCCTCCATCTCCTGTGCGGCCTCAGCTGCTTGCGCACTGCTCTCTGCTCTTGGCCGCGGCACTCTGGCCGGCTGCTGGCGGTAGCACCACTCCAATCTGCCATCTTCCTTCACGGCTACCGCCCTGATCTGCAGCATGTGGGCGCGGTCCAGATGGACGGCCGGCACCAATGTGTGCTCTGCAAATCTCTCTAAACTGGAGCTGGGTTCGGCGCCGGACAGCGGGCGGAGGTGTGAAGGCGGGAGCTGCTGGTAACGGTCGAGTGTGAAAAGTGCTGAAATTTTCTAAGTCCTGCCCTTATATACCCCCCTGACTGGCGCAGCGGTCCTGCGCACTGAAGTGCGCACGGACCGGCGCACTGCTGCTCGACTAAACACTACAAGACCTAAACTAACTAAAAGACACTAGAAAGACTAAAAGAAAGACACATAAAAGTAAAACGAGTCGGGTTACCTCCCGACAAGTGCCTTTGTTTAACGTCGTTGGCTCGACTGTACCTCGTTACGTGCTCAAATGTGTGCCAGCGACCTCCCCCACTCTTGCTCCTGAGTGACCCTGCGCTTGTGCATGTGCTGTGTTCTGCTTGGTCCTGCGCAAAGGGTGAGAAGGGTAGTCAACATGGATAATATGTGAGAAGTCTGCAGTAACGAGGGTAGATGAAGAGGAAGAAGAAATGTGAGCAATAGTTTCCAGTTCTCCCTCTGGTGCATCTGGTGGTGCCTCTGGCGCAGCAGCTGGTGCATCTGTTATCTCAGGTTCTGCCAACTCAATGTCGCGCACTGTGTTGTCCCAAGGTTCTCCTAGATACCGTTTGACTCTCTGCCCATTGACCTGAAAACGATGCCGGTGCTCGTTTTCTAATTCGATTGTTCCATAGGGGAAAACCTTGATGACTGTGTACGGTCCAGTCCATTTGCTGCGCAGCTTTCCAGGCATGAGCTTCAGGCGTGATGAGAATAATAATACCTGGTCTCCTGGCTCAAAAGTGCGTCTGAGGATATGCTTGTCATGAAACGCCTTTGTCCGCTCCTTGTAATCGCGCAATCCATCATAGGCATCCAGGCGCAGCTCTTCTAATTCGCTCAGCTCAAACGCGCGCTCCTTTCCAGCCTCATCTAAGTTTAGGTTGCAAATGCGTAAGGCCCAATATGCTTTGTGTTCTAGCTCTACTGGCAGGTGGCATGCTTTTCCTTAGACCAACCGAAACGGTGAAGTCCCGATTGGTGTCTTATGCGCAGTGCGGTATGCCCACAGTCCCGATTGGTGTCTTATGCGCAGTGCGGTATGCTCTACTAGATTCTTCTGTTTGCGCCGCTAGCTCCGCAGGCTGTGTGATGTGCGTCCTAAACGCTGCCTGTTAGCGCGTATCCGACTTAGGCCCTTGTTTTGCCCTGAAATACAAAAACACTGGAAACCAGTAATCTTGTACATAAAATAATGCAAACAAGCATAGGGTTATGATCTAAATAATGCGTATAAATAGGCTCTATCAAACACCCCACACTTAAGACTTGACAATGTGCCTAAATGTTATATGGTGGAGCATGAAGTGTGAGCAAAGCAAATGCAAAGGCTAAATAGGGACGCTAAAATCACCTAAAAGCAACCAAGAGCAAGTACAAGGTTTTTGTATGAAAACATTTTTTATTTTGTGCTCGCTAAACTTAACTTCATTTTTCATGCATGGAAAGAGCTTAAAAATGAATCGAACTAAGCTAGTCGAACACCGAATCATGTGAATAAAATCATCACAAAGAGGATCAATCGACTTAAAGATGCGATTCATGAATTTAAGGCACAACTCAATCCAAATTTTTTTTTTTTATACTACTTAATTGCTTAGCAAACATTACTTCGTGTGATCAATGCTTAAAGCTTGGATGACAGCAATTATGCGAGTGTAATGTGCTCAAAGTGAGTGTATAGCATAGAATCAAGTTGTAGAAAATCAAAGCAAAAGCGCAAAACACCCCACACTTAGAATTTTGCTTAGTCCCTAAGCAATATAAAGAATAAAGGATTGTAAAGAGAACGTTGCGAAGGAACTTCTCTCGTGTGGAGGTAGCCTAATGCACATCCGTCCGTGTCCGTGAATGATGCTCTTGGCAGTTGCAATAAACAAAAAACTCACGAAAAAGGTTAGCGCAACACTTGAATTCCCATGTTTAAAACAGCCACCTATGCGAGATATAATTAATGTAGAACATATAGCTAGACATGAGGTTAGAAAACAAATGCGCGACAATGTATATGATGAGTTCACTTAGATATGTTTGTGTGCATCAAAAGTCATGAACTAGTGCATTAATGTGCTTGAAAAGGGTTTCGAACAATGGCAGGTAAAGGGGCAGAAATTTCCAAACCCAAGGCAGTGCTACTGAAGAGTGCCCGAATCAGGTGATTCGGTGACGGCAAATATTTGATTCGGTGACACCTGGTCGAATCACTTTTGTTCGGATAAGATTGGTTGGCCGAATCAGGTGATTCGGACAAGGCAAAAAGGGTTGATTCGGCCAAGGTGTCCGAATCACTTTTGCTGGGATAGAGGTTTTCCCGAATCACAATTGATTCGGACAAGGCCAAAAGTGGTGATTCGGCCTGGGTGTCCGAATCATTTTACCTGGGCAGTTCAAAATAGAGTTTTAAAAAATATCTACCAAACCAGAGAAACATTCAAGCGCCACAACCATTTGTCATACAAAAAAAATATCGCGGCGAAGCGCGTCAAATACAAATGGACAAGTCAAGCCAAATACATGTCAATTAAAACATCACAAGTCATGACACAATATTGTAGCAAACTAAACCTCATTCCCTTGGTTTCCACTGCCAGCTCCGGGAGCTCCTTCAACATTACCTCCATCCACTCTCCCTTCAAACATGGCTGAAACTGAGTCACTCGCAGCTGTGGTAGGCACAGTCGGCTGAGGTGGTGGCTGAGAGAAGGGTGCTGGAGGCGGTGGAAGGTCTGAAATACCCATGCTCGCTGCCATACGCACCATGACATTTCCTTGCCATGCGACAAAATCGTGGACAAGGGTGGATAATACCTCATGAGAGCGAATGAGCGTCGTGTGAGAATCTGAAAGTGAGTCCAAGCGTGCGCTGATCAATGCTAGGCCTTCGCGTGCAATGGGCTCAGGCTCGACTGGAGGAATGGCAGTGGGAGAGGGTCTGAAATCTGGTATATGCGCTGAGGTGTGGGCTGGATTGGCTGCTGCTGACATGGGTGGCTCGCTGGCCTGCCTGGGTGGTGTCTCTATATCAGGGAGCCCATGCTCCTTTCGCTTCCTCTCTATTCTCTTCTCCAAGTGCCGTGGCACTTCGGCTCGAGTAATCCAACGAAGCGTCTTAGCCTCTATCATGTGCATCTTTCGGAGAGTTTCCAGGTTGAGAATTTTCTTTGGCAAAACTGCGCAGCGGTCGAAAGTGAAACCCAGCCGCTTCGCGAGAAGCGTAATAAATGTCCCGCCACCTAGAGCTCACCCTTTGTACTCCAATCTCTGATATGACTCAAACTGGACCGTCAGTGCATCTACAATGTTTACTGATCTGCCGCGAGAAATGAGGAGCATCAAGTCCAAGTCCGATGTATTAACGTACCTGCCCCCATCCTTGCGGCTGTGAATGGATGTAGCTATGATACGGTGAATCAGCCGCCAAACTGGGGAGGTAATCATCGTGGCTGGCTGAGGGGACGTGAAGAATATGTCTTTCGCGGCGAGGTCTACCCAGAAATGGTACCGTTCGCGCTCTCTGAAATGCGGGGACTCACCAAGCTTAGTGCACCCAAAAGCTGTGCAAATATCAAGCGCAGGCAGGGTAAAAGTCTGCCCGCCTAAACGGAAGGTCCAAGAACTAACAGTTTGGTCCCTCTTGCCATTGTGCCTTTGACTACCCTCAATATCTTCCTTCGTCGCAGAAAATGAGGCCATAAATTCTTTCACCAGCCTCGGGTAAGTACCCGGATCATCCATCAAAATATAATGCATATCACTGGCACGAAGATAATTACTGATTTGATCCATAACCTTAAGCTTGCTCAGTGCGGCATGATCAGGATAAGTGGGAGCCAGTACCTCATAATTCTCGTGCTGTGTCAATAAAGCTTGCATCTTGGCGTCCGCAGCAAGGATTTCTCTAATAAGATGGCGGGGTCTCCTTGTCTCTGCTGCTCCAGAATGAGGGATAACTGCCAACCTGGCTTGCGAGCGCGACGACTCTCCCACGAGTCTGAAATCGTCGGAAGAGGATGATGATGATGAGGAGGATGCACTGACTGGAGACGGCGGGGGAGAGGAGCGGATTATGATACCACTAGGGGCTCGCCTTGGCTTCGGTTTGGTTTTGGCTGGAGCTTTAGCTTTAGGTTTAGCAATGCCCTTACCCTTTTTAGCTGCGGATAGCTTCTTGGCAGGCGGTGGTCGTGGCTTTCCTGTAGTCGTCAAGTTTGTCCTGGCCATTATAAAGCTGGGCGAAGGAGAAGGGTGACTCGAAGAACCTGCGGCTGATTCGGGCGAAGAGAGCTTCGGAGGAAGCTGGGTTGAAGAGAGGAAGCTGGGTTGAATGGGGGTCGTGGTTTTAGGGTTAGCTCGGCAAGGGAGGGCTCGGACGGACGAGGGTTTGGTTGGGAAGGTCGGACGGGAGCTGCTCGGGCGGAAGAGGATTTAGGGCTCGGGGGGGAATGAGCGAATAAGCGGAGTTCGCACGAATAAATCTTCAGCCTCCAGCGAATTTGATTCGGGGACCTGCCCGAATCGCCAATGATTCACCCGAATCATTTGTTCAGTGGCGAGTTAAGTGGTTTCCATCTGCACGAATCAACTGATTCGAGCGAAGGCTTGGCCGAATCAATCTGGGCTAGCTGCTTGACCGAATCAAGTGATTCGGGGAGACCATCAATGATTCGCCCGAACCATTATCTCAGTGCTGATTTATATATATTTTCGGGTGCACGAATCAACTGATTCGGCCACTCATGAAAACTAATTCGGGCGAACCAACTGGTGTGTGTTAGCCACTCTGCACAAAATTTTTCACTCAAATGCACAACATTCCTCAACCACTTTAAGACATCAAATATTCACTCAAAACACCCCTCACTCAAATATTTTCACACAAGAATAATCAAACCAAAAGGGGTAATTTGAGTGCACTCTACCACAAAAATCCCTAAAACCTCTAACTTGATATAGGCATGGCGCAACACAAAGTCAAAACATGATTCTACACTACAAACAAGTAGGAGCAAAAGCACAAATACTCACCAGCCTAGTTTAAAGTCTTGGCTAAGACGTAGCCGATTCCCGTCTTCATAAGAAACACACTTGAGAAGTCCTTTGCGAGGATCCCTTCTCAAATGGCATGCAATAATTTGGGAATTAGGTAGAATCATCAAGCTTGAAGTCTCCAAGCTCCAAGCTTTGCACGTCTCCATGGTACGCTTTAATTCGATGGCCATTCACTTTGAAAGTTTCACCTTCTTTGTTTATCAATTCGAAGTGGCCATCTTCATACACTTTTTCAACTTTGAAGGGCCCCGACCATCTTGATTTCAATTTTCCCGGGAATATTCTAAGTCTAGAGTTGAAAAGCAATACGCTATCGCCCTTTGAGAAAGTCCTCCTTATAAATTCTTGAACTCTCATAAGAGTCGAGTCTAATCTCATCTAGTTCGTGGAGTTGGAGGACTCTCTTTTCCATCGCCGTCTTCAAGTCAAAATTTAACTTCTTGATTGCCCACATGGCTTTGTACTCCATTTCGACGGGGAGATGGCATGGCTTCCCATAGACTAAGCGGTATGGTGACATGCCAATCGGGGTCTTGAAAGCGGTGCGATATGCCCATAAAGCTTCTTCGAGCTTTGAAGACCAATCCTTCCTTGAGTTCCCCACCGTTTTTTCGAGAATAGCTTTTATCTCCCTATTAGAAACTTCAACTTGTCCACTAGTTTGAGGGTGATAAGGCGTCGCAATTTTATGATAAACTCCATATTTTCGAAGCATCGCTTCGAATTGCCTTTCTTTGAAATGAGTACCATTATCACTAATTACGGTCCTAGGGGCTCCAAATCTTGGAAAGATGACCTTCTTGAATAACTTAATCACAACTTTGGCATCGCAAGAAGGTGAGGCAATGGCTTCCACCCATTTTGAGACATAGTCGACGGCGACTAAAATATACTTATTCCCATAAGAAGATGGGAATGGTCCCATGAAATCGATCCCCCATACGTCGAATATCTCAACCTCTAGAATACCCTTTTGAGGCATTTCATCTCTCTTAGAAATATTTCCGGTTCTTTGACACGCATCACAAGACTTCACGAACTCATATGCATCTTTGAACAAACTCGGCCAATAAAATCCACTTTGAAGAACCTTTGCGGCCGTTTTGGAACTTGAGCCGTGCCCGCCATAAGGAGAAGAGTGACATCCTTCAAGAATACCTTGTTGGTCGCATTCCGCGACACATGATCTATAAAGTCCATCCGCGCAAAGCCTATATAGATAAGGCTCGTCCCAATAGTACCGGTTTATATCATGAAGGAATTTCTTCCTTTGATTGTAATTTGCTCCCTCCGGTAGAATTCCACAAGCTAGGAAATTCACGAAGTCCGCATACCATGGAGCTTGCGCGGTCTCGATGCTCATCAAGTATTCCCCAATGAATGCGTCATTTACGGGAATCGTTATTGAATCTTCTTCTTTGGTTAGTTCGAGTCTTGATAAGTGATCCGCCACTACATTCTCTACTCCTTTCTTGTCCTTAATCTCTATATCAAATTCTTGCAATAGGAGTACCCAACGGATAAGTCTAGGCTTTGCTTCTTTCTTAGAAACCAAATACTTGATGGCGGCATGATCCGTGTAGACTATTGTTTTAGAACCAATCAAGTATTGCCTAAATTTTTCAAAGGCATAGACAATGGCTAGCATTTCTTTCTCCGTTGTTGAGTAGTTTGCTTGGGTAGAGTCGAGGGCCTTACTAATGTAATAGATTACGTGGAGGCGCTTATCGATTCGTTGACCCAAGACGGCTCCAATGGCGCTATCACTTGCATCGCACATCATTTCGAATGGTAAATCCCAATTCGGTGCTTGAATAATAGGTGCAGTCACCAAAGCTTGCTTCAATACTTCAAACGCCTCAAGACAAGGCTCATCAAAAGTAAATTCCACCTCATTGCGTAGAAGATTTGTGAGGGGCTTTGCTATCTTTGAAAAATCCTTAATGAACCTTCGATAAAAGCCCGCATGCCCGAGAAAACTTCTAATTCCTTTAACATCCCTTGGAGGTGGCAACTTTTCAATCACGTCGATTTTAGCTCTATCAACTTCGATCCCTCTTTTCGAAACACGATGTCCCAAAACTATGCCTTCTTTTACCATGAAATGGCATTTCTCCCAATTGAGGACTAAGTCCATCTCAATGCACCTAGCCAAAACACGTGAAAGATTTGTAAGACAATCATCAAAAGAATATCCATGCACCGAAAAATCATCCATAAAAACTTCCATGGAATTTTCAAGAAATTCGGAAAATATGGACATCATGCATCTTTGAAAAGTACCCGACGCATTACAAAGACCAAAAGGCATTCTCCAATATGCAAAAGTGCCATAGGGTCAAGTAAATGTTGTCTTTTCTTGGTCATCGGGGTGGATGGGAATTTGGAAAAAACCACTATAACCATCTAGAAAGCAAAAATATTCATGTCCCGCTAATCTTTCTAACATTTGATCAATAAAAGGAATTGGGAAATGATCTTTCTTGGTGGCTTTGTTTAATTTCCTATAGTCTATGCACATCCTCCACCCCGTGACCGTGCGCGTAGGGATCAATTCATTCTTATCATTCTTCACAACGGTGAGCCCGCCTTTCTTAGGCACCACATGAATTGGGCTCACCCATTCGGAGTCGGGGATCGAGTAAATTATTCCCGCATCTCTTAACTTAGTCACTTCCTTCAACACAACCTCACCAAGCTTAGGATTTAATCGCCTAAGAAATTCGCGACTAGGTTTCACATTCTCCTCAAGTCTTATCCTATGCATGCAAACCTTAGGGCTAATCCCTTTCAAATCATCAATGGGATTCCCAATAGCACCCTTATACAATTGCAACACATGCATAAGCTTAGAGGTCTCACATTCATCAAGAGATGCTTCGATAATAACGGGTAGTGAATTGTTTTGTCCGAGGAATTCATACCTTAGATTCGGTGGAAGAGGTTTCAATCCCTCACCGAATTCCTTACCTTTTTGTGTATCCTCTTCAATGGTGTCCTCATCGAGAGTGTTACCGTCCTCAAGATTCATCAACGAGGCGAAAGATGGGCTACCACTATCTTGGGTGAGCAACTCGTACTCAAAATTTGTCAACTCATCATGAGCATCAAAAACATCACAAGCATCATTTATTTCAAGCAAATGACAATCGATAGAACTATTAGGAGCATTTAAAACCTTTTTCAAGTAAAATTTAATTTTGTCGGTTCCCAAGTTAAGTTATATAACTCCTTCTCCACAATTAATAACGGCTTTTACCATATTCAAGAAAGGCCTTCCTAGTATGATAGGGATTTCACGATCCTCATCCATTTCAAGCACATAAACGTCAACGGGAACATAAAATTTCCCTACTCTAATTGGAACATCCTCTAAAATACCCTTAGGTAACCTAGATGATCTATCCGCCAATCTAAGATTTATGGATGTAGGAGTGAGTTCACCCATGTCAAGTTTTTGAAACAAGGAAAATGGCATCAAAGAAATACTAGCTCCCAAATCACACAATGCGCTATCTATGCAAAAATCGCCAATAGCAATAGGAATAGAGAATGAACCATGATCATTTAGCTTCCTAGGCATGTTATGTTGAATAATAGCACTACAATTAGCATCCAAAGCTACGTGATCAATTTCATGCATTTCTCTCCTATGCGATATAATATCTTTAAGAAATTTTGCATAAGTGGGCATTTGGGTTAGTACCTCCGTGAAGGGGAGAGTCACTTGGAGTTTGCTCAAGATATCCGCAAAGCGTTTGAAATGTGTGTCCTCCTTCTTCTTCTTCAATCTTTGCGGAAATGGAATGGGAGGCACATATGGAGAGGGTTCTTGAGCTTTTTCTTTTCCTCTCTTCTCAACCTTCTCTTGAGATGAAGACCCTTCTTTCTCAACCTCAACGATTGTGTTGGCAACTTTGGTCTTCGCTTGGGGTTCTTCTAAGACTCTTCCGCTCTTTAGGGTGATGGCATTTATGGTTTCGGAAGAGTTCACATCCGGTTGAGAAGGCAATTTCCCTTGATATTTTGAGGAAGAACTCGCTTGTTGAGCAATTTTTGTCTCAAGCATTTTGTTATGTGCTTGCAATTGGTCGAGTCTTTGAAGGATGAGTTGGTTATCTTTTTGTTGTGGAGCTTGAGTTGCGGCCAATTGCGCGACAATGGATAATAGGGATGGTTCCTCTTGGCTAGGCCTCTCTTCATTTCTTTGGTAAGGAGCTTGCCCTTGTTTCCTTGGTGGGAATCCCGGAGGTGTAGGCTTTGGCTCATTGTTGATGGGCGCTCTCCTCGGAAAGTTTGGGTCTTCATGGAATCTTACATGTTGAGGAGGGTTCCTTGGTTGTTAGGGAGGATTTCTTGGTTGATACCCACTTGATTGAGGTGGAACATAAGCTCTCTCTTGGTTCCTCACAAGATAATTAACATCTTCAAATTCATCCGCATGTTTGGCGGTGCAAGAATCTTCGTCATGCGACGGGTTAGCACATATGCTACAAGCTTGCGGATGTTCTCTTCTCTTGTTTAAATTCATGTTCCCAATAGATTGTGCCAAGGAATTTACCGTCTTTGCAAGGGAGTTGAAATCTTCCTTTGTCACGGCCTTAGAGGTTTCCTCCTTGCACTTTTTCTTCAAGTGGTTCCTTTCACCACCCCATTGATGCGAATTTCGTGCAATCTTTTCGATGATCTTGAAACCATCGGTAGCCGTTAAGTCCATCATTGCTCCATTACTTGCATGGTCCATATGGTTCCTTGCATCTTGGTCCATCCCATAGTAAAAGCTTTGCAATAATTGCCACTTGTTGAATCCATGATGTGGGCAATCTCTTTGAAGCTCTTTGAAACGCTCATAAGCCTCATAGAAGGTTTCATCGTCACGTTGAGTAAATTGGTTGATTCTATCCCGAATCTTCTTTGTCTTGGCGGGAGGGAAGTATTGGATTAAAAAGGCTTGTGCTAGTCCCTCCCAAGTATTGAATGTATCCGGTTCATGACTCATTAACCAATCTTTAGATTTCCCGGAAAGTGAGAACGGAAAAACCTTCATGTATACCCACTCTTGTTGGATGCCCGGCATTTTGTATGTGCGGCATAGCTCTGTAAATTGGGCCAAATGTGCATTTGGGTTTCCATACCCATCAAATTGATGTGCGGCCACCATATGGAGGAGGACGGATTTGATTTCAAATTCTTGGTCTTCTCCCCCCGGCAAGCAAATAGGGGAACCATAATGTCCAATGGTTGGGGCGATGTATGCCCCAACCGGTCTTTCTTCTTCCTCTTGCGGAAGAGGAGCATTTCCTTGCCTTCTAGGAATTTGTGGATCCATATTTCCCGGTTGTCCGGCTCGTGTAGGCGAAGGAGTATCCAAATGAGGAGTGTGAAGCTCGTGTGAAGCGGAGGGATGAGAAGGTTGGCTTGTAGTTGAGGTAGAAGCTTGTTCTTGTACTTCTTGCTCTTTGCTCTAGTTTGCATTCAAACACCTATGAAGCAATCAAAGAGAGCTTTTATAAGTGTGAACTTTAATAGAGACAAACAAGAATAGCACGCACGCAAGCAATTACGACAACTAAATAAAAGAAAAAAAAAGTGAAGTAAACTAACTAAAAGTAATACTAATTAGCAATCTAATCTAATGGCTAATTCCCCGGCAACGGCGCCATTTTGACGTTGGCGTTTTAGGCAAGCAAAATGAAGTGCTATTCTAGTCACGCAAATATCAAACAATATTTATAACCGAGTGACCTCGGATCGAACCCAAGGGAAAAGCTTAAACTAATTGACAACTAGTCAATGCTACTATTGTAAGTCTACGGTTTTTTTTTTGGGGGGGGGGGTTTGTCCTCCTATAGAGGTATCTCTAGCAAGCACTAAAGACAAATGATATTCTTGAGTTCTACTTAATGAATAAAAAAGGGTGACTAGGGATTCAACTTCCCCCCTAAGATATGAGGAAATGAAATAACTCACTAATACATGCATGAACTACATTTGGTTGATAAAAGCAAGGCTAATGCATCATCCGCTCTAGGTTCAACTCTCGCTCCTTCCCTAGAATGGAGAGGATACATAAATGACATGGTTCTCAAACTCTCATTCTATTGAACCGTGTAGAATTTGAGTCCCATAACCGCACCCTCTCGGTCTATTGGCCGGTTACTCAAATCCGCTCAAAACTTAGCCTAATGTCAACAATGCATGTCGCTCTCACGCACAAACACTCCATCTATGATCATACAATAGCTATGAAACATCCTAAGTTCAACTCTCGCTCCTTCCTTAGGGGTTCTAACCAAGCATACTCACTTAAGCATTTCGTCAAACACTTGGTGTGCATACAATGAATACATAGCTAGGGCACAATATAATCAAACCAACCTTCATTCAATGCAATAAATTAGAGTTCTACATCATATCCAATCCTAGGGGATCCATTTAATCCCCAACCACAAGAACAACTACTCACTCATAATGAGTGTGCACAAATACATGAAAACTAAGGGAAACATAAATGTAAATACAAAGCTAGGGTTTAAGAGGGGTTGGTGTAGAATCTTCAATCCAAGCTTCAATCTTCCATCAAGCTTGGTCTTCTTCGAGTTTTGGTCGTCTAGGGTTGAGAAAATATGGAAGCTCTCTTTCTTCACTTCTATCTCATTCTATTTATACTTTGTGAAGATTTCCAAAAAGTGCCCGAGGTGACCGAATCACTTGATTCGGTCAATGTCCATGTGATTCGCTCGAAGCTTTTGTTCAGTGGTGTTTTGAGTTTGGACGAATCACTTATCCTGGCCGAATCACTTTTTGATTCGGTCACGCCCTTGTGTTGATACGGTCAAACGTCTTGTGGAGCTAAACTGATTCGGGCACCTCTGGGCGAATCACTTCTGATTCGGGCACCTCTGGGCGAATCACTTCTGATTCGGCCGAATCATCTGTTCAGTGCTAATCTCGGACTGGGCGAATCACTTCTCTTGGCCGAATCACTTTTGATTCGGTCACACCCATTATGTGATTCGGTCAAACCTTCAGGACTTTCCCCGGATCAGGTCAATTCGCGCAGCTGAGAGTGATTCGGTCAAGCTGGTGGGCGAATCACTTATGATTCGGCCGAATCACTTCTGCAGTTTGCTCAGACTGCCTTCTTTTGATCTCCATCGACCAGAATTCATCTAGATTTTCTTCGGGCCACTTCGTATCGTGAGATATATAATTTTAACCTGAAATGGACAAAGAAATCATCAAATGGCTTTATAGAATTGCGGAACAAACAAGAAGTAAGGGAAAAATGTGGACAAATAAAAGGGTATTTGTCCGCTCATCAGTTTTTAAAGAGAGTCTTTGCAGGACTGGAGAGCTCGACCTGAATCAAAGGGAGGAAAACGAGAGCTTGGAGAGACGGAAGCACTGTTCACTGCCGGAAGTACCGTTCATGTCACACTGTTCATCGTTTACTATTCTTCATGTTTACTGTTCATCGTCAGAAGTAATGTTCATAGTTTTAGTATTTTTCTGAACTCAGTTTATTTTCATTATTGCTTTAGATGGATTGTAGTAGCTAAACCATAATTCGGTTTGGAGATTTGTTTTGCAACAAACGGTTTGAGATACTTATGTTTTCATAATTCGATTCAGTGAATTACTGTTCTTGAACATAATGGCATGCATGTATGTTTGATTGGAGAAACTTAGGGTGATCGAGTTAGACTAGCAGTGCATGATGTTCGATTAGTCCAACATTAGTGTAAGCCTAGCGGTGGAACTAGTACTGGTAACTAAGAGGATAAATATTACATCTACTTGAGAACATAGCGGTTAAGAGTAGGTAGAACATTGAGTCGACATTACCCTAGCAGGATTTGTTAGACTAGATTACTAGCTGATGCGTGTTCAATCGATGATTACCATTTGCAATGCATATCCTTGAACTGATTTCCTCTGAATTTGATAAACAACAAACATTCTTCCTGAAAACCCCCTTTTAGTGTGAACTCTAGACTATTTTCTCTCTCGTGAGTTCGACCCTGCTTATCACCACCTAGTAAGGGTCTGTTCTTCAGAGCTGAACTTATACTTAACTTAACTTAAGTTAAAAATAATATAATTTTTACGTCGTTTTCACATAAATGCAATTGCACCACAAAGCATACAATTCAGAACTTTATGAGAAAAAGTATTGTATTTTTATTGTAAAACTAATTTTTAAAAGAAGTAAACCTATCTAAATTAGAAAATGAAATAAAATTGTAAAACACTCCGGATGGGCACAGTAGGCCACAGTTGATGAGCGAAGCTGATGAATTTGGTCAGCATCATCGTTCTCTTCGAACCGAGGTATTACACGATCCAATAGGAGTCTGCAGTGCCCTCTCTCACTAACATGCACCGCCTGCTAACACGCACCTTATGATGATCCATTCAATTGAACAATAACACAAAGCTTTCTGCCGACACCTTCCATTTATTTTTCACCATCTGCCGACACAGTCCATTTAATTTTCACCCTCTCCCTCTGCCGACATCTTCAATTATTGCATTTTACCTTCTCTCATCAACAGCCCTTGTCTCATCTGCCTTCACCATCTTTAAAGCCTTCAACCCACATCAATAGCAAAAACAATTCACTCCTTCCTTCTCTCCTCGACCGCACCTTCCCCATCTGCTGCTACTTTCTCAATTATTGCTGCTTTCATCGACCGCAGCTTCCCCATGTTTCCAGATCTGTGTCGCTCACAATATGGCTGACCTCCGCCTTCATCCCGTCGAATCCCCTTGTCCGTGTCTCCCCCTCCTCGTTCGCCATCGTAACGCTTCTCTTATCCCGTCGAATCCCCTTGTCACCACTACCCGCACCTTCCCCGTGTTCGTCCGCCAGTATCTGGTTCTAACGATCGGATTTACAAATTGGTGTTACTCCTCTACTATTCTGTGTTTAGGTAGCATTCTTCTATTTTTATTCCGTTTTTCATCTTTGTTGTAATCTTCAGCGTTCATCCGTTATACAAATTGATTATTGTGTTCGCCCTATCTTGTTTTATGGATCGCAGTTGTTTGGAGCGATTTGGCATCTAAAGTAGGTCATTGTTGCTGATGTTGGTATTGGGTTCTTCACCATCGTAAGCATTCTCTGAGTGGTTTGAAGCATTCTTCACCATCGTAAGCGTTGTTGTTGTTGATTCCTGTGTTTGTTGTTGTTAGGAAATTGCTCATTTTAAATTGTGGTTACGAAACTGCTCATTTAAATTGATTGTTGTGTTTGCTATTTTTGTTGAAATTGATTACCGAAGTCAGGAACGCGGCAGCACATATAAGATTTGCACTCACAATTTTGGTGATTTCCAACTTCAGTTGTGTGTGTGACCTGTTTGAAGGTAACATTTAGCATTTCGGACACCAGTTTGACAGAAGTGTTTGTTTGTGTACTGGGCAGGGAAAAGAACAGTTTTCCAACTTCAGTTGTTTGACCTATTTTTATTTGTGTACTGGGCAGGCAATAGTGTTTCCATTGTGTTTATATTTCGCACAGCAGCGATCAACCAACAATTCAGAGGTATTATTCATGTTGATGGTTTTGTAGAATTGCATTGATTGCGTTTATATTTGTTTGATCATTTGTTCAAATCCCTGTCCTTGAAATATTATAGTATGTGAAATGCTGAGGAAAGTCGACTGCTTTTTAGAATTTTATTAGAATTGAGAAATGCCGAGAACATTGGCAGAACAGATTGGATGAATGTGGAAAACATGTACAATTCTCAAACTTCATCGCAGAGGAGATTTAAACAGATGATGAATCACTACCATAGTTGCAGAGCAAAATGGTTAGCTTGGACTGATTTAAACCGGCTGCCAGGAATTGCTTTCACTGAGGATGGTTTACCAACACGGGAGGAGCTTCGCAGTGACATAATACAAGAATTTATGCAGGTATAAAATGACATGTATAAAGTTTGAGTGAACATTGTTGGCTATTTTGCTGAAGATAACTTTTATAATTGTATGGTCATTTGTTGTTGCAGAAACACAGGACAGGTGGTGCCGGAAGTTACGTTTGCAAGAACACACTTCCCGATTTGGATATATGGGATCCAGTATTTGGTGGGAGATGTGCTACGGGTAAAAAAAGTGTTTCTCCAGCACTGGCCAAGGCCCAAAGAGGGAAAGCGTAGCTGGTCGATATGGCCGTGGATCCAGTTGAAGAAGGGTCAGAGGATAGTGACGATGCTCCTTTTTCGCGTGGAGGCTATGTTATAAGATGAGGATAGTATGAGTAGGTCTCCACCGAGAATTGGCAGCTCAAAGAAAAGGAAATTTAGGAAGTCGTCCGTGTCCAAGGCGCGTGGGAAGACAGATTTTGATAAAGCTTGTGAGATTATGGGAGTAGAGTCAGAACCTTATGCTCATGAGCATAGACTGCTGGCTGCCATTCATGGTCTGGAACAAGTACAGGCGCGTGGACGAGCATTCGCTGCGCGATGTTTGAAATATCTTGTTCGTGAGAAGCTTGATGGCCTATTTTTGTGTATGGATAATGATGAAGAACGATGGGAGGTGCTGAGTGATGTCGTGTGACCTGTTTGGTGTTGTTGTGTTATATGTTTGGTGTTGTTGTGTGATATTTGGTGATATGCATATGATATTTAGTGTTGTGTGACATCTGTTGTTGTTGTGTGACATTATGATGTTAATGTTTGGGTGGCTGATAGTTTTTTAAACAAAATTTTATGAATCTTTGGTATATGTAGAATGGATGGAATTCGGCAACATTGTCAGCGGATAGCGCTTAAACGGTTGGCAGAATTGGTTGCTGAAAAGCTGAAGAGAGATGATTTGCGGTCAGGAGGGGAAAATGGTGCTGAATATATGCACATATTAGTCTTTTTCCACCCTCATTTGTGTCATGAACAATTAAGGTTAACATCTGATATGGTACTGGAACTAATGAACTTAATCATGGCCAGACAACTTTTAACAGATAGCAGACACATCAAGGTATTGGAACAGGTTGGGATGTGTCTATATATATTGGCAAAAGGAGCTTCGTATCGAGATGTTGCTGATATATTTAAACATTCGCCGTCCACCATTCACAAGAATTTTATTCTCGCATTGGATGCATTGAAGAACCTCTCATTCGACATAGTTAGACCACATACATCGTTGAATTTGGTACCCCACAAAAGTGCTCACAGCAGCCTGTATTCACCTTTTTTCAAGGTACGTCACATTTATCGTGGTATATGTCGCAACTACTATAAATTGCATTGATTAGAACATTTATAATTCATGTGTAAACGCTTGGATAACTATTACATTATTGTGCAGGACTGTATTGGTGCTCTTGCCTGCACTCATATCGAAGTGGTGCTGGGTGACAGTCAAGACCAGTATCGAGGACGTAAGGGAATCAAAACATGGAACGTTTTTGCATGTTGTTCATTTGATATGCTTTTTACATACGTACACATCGGTTGGGAAGGAAGTGTACACGACCAAACAGTTTGGAGAGACTCGTTAACCCAATCGAAATATTGTTCCCACATCCTCCACTAGGTATAAAAATTACTTCGCTATTTCTGAAAACATTTTGCAGCACACGCGATGTGAAATCATAATGTTGCTTTTATTGCACTTGGGTAGGTAAATATTATTTGGTGGACTCCGTTTATCCAAATACACTAGGGTATTTGGCTCCGTACAAAAACAAGCATGTTCGTTACTATATGCACGCATTCAGGAATGGTCAGGCACCACATGGAATTTATGAAAAATTCAATTACCGTCATTCATCGTTGCGGACGACCATCGAAAGAGCATTTGGTGTTCTGAAGAACACCTAGAAAATACTTAGGAACATGCCTCAAGCTTCAGATGTGCGTCTGCATTTACTCTGCATAATTTTATTCGCATGCATAACCTGAGGTCACCTATTTTAGAACATGAGTTGGTGCAGGGGACGGCTGATTCAAATCTGTATGATGTAAGCCGAAAAGAACAGATGAATCAGGTGCGAAACATCATAGCATCCAAAATTATATTAGCACATCCTGACAATGAACCTGAAGATATCATGGACGAAGATGGTGATATGTAACACGTTTTGTGTATAATTATCAAACATCATTCAGTACAATGATAAATCTTTCATTATCATACTAGTTTGTTTATCATATCTTATATATCATAAAGTTTTACTTTCTAACACTTTATAAATCAAAGAACATTGCATAAGACATTGTATTGACAAATGAATACAATAAGCAATTTTGTTAAACTTTGTTCATATATGCAATTAACTTGCCTTAACTTAACTTAACTAAATTTAACTTAACTTAACTTAACTGAACTTAACCTAAGTGCTAAATATTTAAGGTCTAAAGAATAGGGCCTAAGTAGGTATTATAAATTTAACTTTGATGCACACAATGATGTGCCGGCGATGAACAGTGCTTCCATCTCTCCAAGCTCTTGCTTTCCTCCCTTTGATTCAAGTCTAACTCTCCGGTCGTTCTGCAAAGACTCTCTCTAAAAACTAGGGCTTCTTCTCCTTTTGCTCTTTTAAAATTGGGGCGAATCAACCTCTAAGCTTCCCGGATCAACTTGACTCGAGGAGAATTCGTCCGTTGACCAGTGTTGGTCGAATCAACTAAAGGCCAGGGCCAATCAAAAGTGATTCGCCCAAGAAGAGTTGATTCGCCCAACTCCTCAACCCACTGACACTTTGATTCGACCAACCTTAGTAGAATCAAATTCTGAGGCAGCTCGAATCAACTTTGATTCGAGCATGGCGGGTCAACCTGGTAAAATTCAAGGGTATAAATAGAAATAGATGGAAAATGCTATCCTGGAAAAGAAACCCTAGGCCAGAAATCATCGCAGACTTGAAGAAGTATTTAGATTTTGGAGAAGATACCTACAATTGAAGATTCCACAACATCCTTCTACTATATCTCTAGTACTTTACTTTTAATTGTTGAACAATTTCCTTTACAAACCATGTCTTGTATTAAACTCACCATGATCGAGTAGTCGTTTAGTAGGTTAGATTGCAATGCAAAACATGTTTGTTCTCTATATGAATGAAGTTTGATTGAAAAATTCGCATGCTTTATCTTCATATTAATTTTATGCACAACCAAGTGTTTGACGAAATGCGTGAATGTGTATGAATTAACAAAACATCTAAGGGTGAATGAGAATTGAACTTAGGTTGTTTAGAGGATCGAACATGTTTATCTTAGATAGCGTTTGTGCGCGAGAGTGACACTCGCACTCCATTAGGCTAAGCATAGTGCGGACTTGAATTACCGATCAATAGACCGAGAGGGTGAGATAGGAGACTTATGTTCTACACGATTTAACCGAGGGAGGGTTTGAGAACTGTGTCCCTTAGATATCATTCTCACTCTAGAGGAGGAGCAATAGTTGAATGTAGAGTGCATGATACTTTAGCCTAGAACTATCAATCAAACTATCTTATGCATGTTTTGCTGTTTTATGTTGCTAATCGCATGACCTAGGGGTAAAATAGGATCCCGACTACACTTTTTAATTGCTTTATTTCAAACCTGTCTTTAGTACTTCCTAGAGATACATCCCCTAGAGGATAAAATCCCAGTTTTTCCTTCGTAGACTTGCACTAAGCATTGCTAACTAGCTTTAAACTAATCTAGGCTTTTCTCTTGGGTTCGACCCGAGGTCACTCGGATTACAAATTAGCGTGATTGGATTAGTAACTTTACTACCACCATTTCGCCAACGTCAAAATGGCGCCGTTGCCGGGGATTACTCATCAGACTAGTTTGCTTTTTAGTATTATTTTAGTTAGTCTACTTCATATTTTTTCTTTTATTTCTTTGATTGTGATTGCGTGTTTGCGTGCTATTCTCACTTACTTTGATTTAAGTTCACACTTATTGACGGTTTCTTCAATTGCTTGGTAGGTGTTTGAATGCAAACAAGAGCAGAACACACGAAAAAGGCACAAGAATAAGCTTCCACATCAACGTCAGATCAGAACTTGCCAGATTTTGATACTCCTTCTCCTCAGATTCGCGCTGATCAACACCGACAGAAATTATGGATCAACCGAACCCGAGGAGGTTAGGAAATACCGTTCGTCCGCAAGAAGAGGAAGAGAGACCGGCTGGGGAATACATTGCCCCAACCATCGGACACTATGGATCACCCATATACCTGTCGGAGGGTGATGATAAAGAGTTCGAAGTAAAGTCGGCGCTTCTCCACATGGTAGCCGCAAGTCAGTTCGAAGGGTATGGAAACCCAAATGCGCATTTGGCGCAATTCACAGAGTTATGCCACACTTACAAAGTGCAGGGGGTCAAACCGGAGGCCATCTACATGAAAGTGTTTCCGTTATCGATAAGCGGAAAAGCCAAGGATTGACTAATGAACCACGAGCCGAGCACTTTTGGCACTTGGGAAGAAATCGCCCAAAAGTTTCTTATTCAGTTCTTCCCGCCGGCAAAGACTAAGAAGATTCGGAACAAAATCTGCTAGTTCACGCAACTAGATGATGAGAGTTTCTACGAAGCGTATGAGCGCTTCAAAGAGCTGCAAAGAGATTGTCCGCACATTGGGTTCAACAAATGGCAGCTCATGCAAGGTTTTTATGATGGAATGGATCAAGAAGCAAGGAACCACATGGACCAAGGGAGCGAAGGAGCAATGATGGATTTGAGAGCCTCTGATGGTTTTAAAATCTTAGACAAGATAGCGCGGAACTCACATCAGTGGGGTGGAGAGAGGAATCACGTTAAGAAGAAAGGAAAGGAGCATACATCAAACGCCATAACAAAGGAGGACTTCAACTCCCTAGCAAAGACGGTGAACTCTTTGGCACAATTAATTGGAAAGCATGATGATGACTCGTGCACCGCAAAGAATGCAGACGAGTATGAGGATGTGAGCTACTTGGTTGGAAATCAAGGGAGAGAGTATGCGCCACCTCAAGCTAGCGGTTATCAACCAAGGAACCCTCCAACTCATGTGAGGTTCCATAAGGATCCGAACTTTTCGAGAAGAGTGCTGCTGAATATAGAGCCTAAACCAACACCGCCGAGGTTTGCAACGAGAAATCAGAATCAAGGAGCTTCTTCCAATGCATATCAGCCAAGGAGCAACTATCAAAGGCCAAAAAATTACAACAATCAAAATCAGGGAACACACCAAAGGAAAGAAGAGAAACAAAGCAATGAGGAACCATCCTTGATTTCTATTGTTGCCCAATTAGCGGCGACTCAAGCACAACGACAGAAAGACAATCAGCTCATCCTTCAAAGGCTTGATCAGTTGCAAGCGCACAGCAAGATGCTTGAAACGCAGATTGCATAACAAGCTAGTTCATCTTCGAAGTATCAAGGGAAGTTGCCCTCCCAACCTGATGTGAACTCCTCCGAGACGATCAATGCAATCACACTTAAAAGCGGGAGAGTTTTAGAGAAGCCGTAACCAAAAGCCAAGAGGGGAAAGACAACAGATGGAATTATTTAAGAAGGGCCTTCGTCGCAGGCTCAGATTGATAGACGAGAGAAGGAAAAGCCACAAGAGCCAGCGCCCTATGTGCCACCAATTCCCTTCCCTTAAAGGCTCAAGAAGAAGAAGGAGGATTCGCATTTTAGACGCTTTGCGGACATGCTATGGAAGCTTCAAGTGACTTTGCCATTTACAGACGTGCTTACTCAAATCTTACGTATGCTAAATTTTTGAAAGATATTACGTCTCATAGAAGGGAAATGCATGATCGAGACCATGGAGTATTAGACGCAAATTGTAGTGCTATGATTCACCTTGCCATTCCTAGAAAGCTTAGCGATCATTGTTCATTTTCTATTCCCATTTCTAATGGAGAAATTAGCATAGCTAGTGCGTTATGTGATCTGGGTGCTAGCATATCCTTAATGCCTTATTTGCTTTTCAAAAGCTCGATATGGGAGAATTGACTCCAATCACTGTTAATTTGAGGTTAGCGGATCGCTCTTCTAGGGTGTTGAGGTATGGCATACCTTAACAAAATTGCACAAGATTCTGCTTTAGCACTTCCTGAAGATTTGAAGCTGAAGCACAATCGGAAGAATGGACGAGATACAGCAACCAAGCACAAGGATCTGCTACAACATTCTCTGGACCACTAAAACTAAGGAAAATTGGGCAAAAGGCAAAAGACAGATTCTGCTTCAGCAACCGTGTAGATCTGAAGCTGGAGCAGACTGTGCAAGTATCCTGAAGATTCACGGATTGACCTTGACAAGGTCCCACATGGGTCGCGGAAGTTCAGGGTGCGCCGCAAACGTCATTAATTGGCATGCAGATGTCATCTCTTGGTTGGACGAAAAGCTTAAGAGATAAAGATCTTAAAGTTCAAATTAGGAAGAGGAATCATCAACAACCTTGTAAGAATCTAGGAGGAGAATCAAAAGGCAACAAGGTTTCCTTCGCGGGAAATCCACGAAGATATAAGAGCAAGACAGAGGCAGTGTCATTGAGCACAAAGAGCAAACATCTAGAGAAGAAACCGAAGCAAAGAATTCTCACAACCTGAGTTTAACACAGAGGGCTGAAGGTGTTGTGAGGGGCACTGAAGAGATCAGAACTTGAGTTTGATCAAGTTTTGATCCACATAATTTGAGTGGAGCGTGGCTCGTTGAAGGATCAAATAGGAGCTTTGGAGAACAGCTGCGGACGAACTTGTCGCAGGCTATTGAGGAGCCGAGGTTCTCTCCTTGCTATTGTCAGGTGGGCATTGATCAAGGGGGAGAAGATTCTGAGTTGGAGGAACTCAAAGAGAGTTGAACTGAATGGCAGACAGCGTTGGAGAAGTCGTCTATAGAAGTTACATCAACTCTGAGATAGAGTGTGCTGAAGAATTCCGTGTACTACAAATTGTAATAGGGTAGGTTAAGTCTGAGTGTCAGGTCTGTAGGTATTCATTGCTGGAAGTGTGTAGGTAGCACGAAGAGAGTCTGTGTGATCAGACTGCTAGCTAGTCAAGGGGGTTAGACTGAGCAAAAGATTTCGACTAGGTGAGAAGTAGAGGTGAGAGTCCTTTTTTTCTTTGAACCGTGATTTCGAAGCCTTGAGGATCCGAGAGTGATCCTCTTCAGACGGAGGCAAGTTGTCGAAGTGGGTGGAAAAATTTTCTGTGTCTTTCTTATTCGTTAGAAGAATAATTCCTGCAGGAAGATATAGAGTGTGTTACAGCAGAAGCTGTAACTTCATAAGTTTTAACTCGAGATCAGCAGCGTAGTCAAATGTCAACTGGTATCAGAGCAGATCACTCGTCATACAAAGTGTGGTCCGGGAAGGCGTTGCTGTCATATATAGCCACCGTTAAAGAAGGACAAACCACCAGCAGACCACCACTGCTCGAAGGAGGAAATTATGGCTGCTGGAAGGCTCGGATGAAGGCCTTCATCAAAGCCATAGATGAAAGGGCATGGAAGGTGACGACACGTTGTTATATGCGCCAAATTTATATTTATAATCTCTTACTATGCTAGCAAGCGGTAAGCAAGGTCGAACACAAAGAGAGAGCAATTAATTATAAAGTTCTACTAACAACTGTCACGATAAAAGGGGGTTTGCAGAAAGAATGTTTGTTGTTTATCATATTCAGAGAAAATCAGTTCAGAAATATGCATTGCAACTAGTAATCGTCGATTGAGACATACATCAACTTGTAAATCTACTGCTCTAGTCTAACAATCCTACTAGGATATTGTCGACTCCAATGTTCTACCTACTCTTAACCGCTAAGTTCTCGAATAGGTTTAACGATTACTTGACTAACAATACCGAATTAGTTCTACCATTAGGCTTTTCTAATATGGCACTCCAATCAAGTATCACGTAATACATATCAATTCAGTTTCACCGCTAGGCTATGCTAGCTTGATAATCTGAGCATGCAATTCATACGGAGAACAGTAGTTCACTAAATTGAATTATGAAAATATAAGTATCTCAAACCATACGTTGCAACAGAAATCTCAAAACCAAATTAGGGTTTAGCTACTATAATCCCTCTAATAACAATGAAACTAAAGAGTAAAAGAAAAATACTAAAAAGTATTTTGCGATGCTGCTTCTCTGCTCTGCGATCTTTATCTCCGTCACAGCAAATTCCATGGCTTTGAATGCTATATTTGCTGCTGTAGATGCTAATAATTTCAGGTTGATCTCCAACCGTGACACGGCCAAATAAGCATGGGAGATCCTTAAAACAGCTCATGAGGGAATGAACAAAGTAAAGATCTCCGGAATGCAGATGATCATCTCAAGATTTGATAGCCTAAAGATGCTGGAAGAAGACACCATCTTTGAGATCAATGCCAAACTGTGTGATATATCAAACGAGGCACATGCAATTGAAGAACCAATTCAGGAGGAGAAGCTGGTAAGAAAGGTTCTCAAGTCTCTCACCTCAAGGTTTGATTAGAAGGTGATTGCCATAGAAGAAGCTCAAGATGTCAAGAATATGAGGCTAGAGGCACTGATCGGTTCACTAAGGCAGTTTGAGATGAAAATTACAGAGAATGTTACACCACTCTCTTGGAAAGATCTTAGACTGAAAGCCCAGGAAAAAGAGAAGGAGGCCGTGCCAGATGATGTGAGCTAACAAATTTCCTTGCTAGTCAGAAACCATCCTATGCTGGTCAGTCATCCAGGGGGAGAAACAGAAGAGGGGAAAGAATCCCCAGAGAAGAAACAAGGATGCTGATCAAACTGATGAGGAAAGCAAAGACAAAAAGAAGGGGATCCAATGCTGGGAATGCAAAGGATATGGTCACAGACAGAGGAAATCTTGATGAAATCAAGTCCTTGACCGCCAACTGAAGTGATGAAGTGAAGATGACACTGATCACAAAGGAAATATTACCTTGACCACTGTATTTCATTATGGTGATTTAGATCCAATAAACTCAGACATTGTTTATGAAATTGTTGAATCTGACAGCAGTGATCACGAAGAGTTATCAGAAGATTAGTTGCTAATCAATTCAAATTGATACAAGAAAAGTGTCTGGAAGTGATTGAAGTCAACAAAGACTTGTTGTCAAAGATATCTGGATTGGAAGAAGAATGTGACAAGCTCCAGAACATCATTACTTCTCTATCCAAGGAACAACAATCAGATGAGGCCGAGATAGTTGAAGAGGACTGTCACTAGAAAGCTGTGTCAGATGCCGGCAACACTAAGACATCCATTCTAGATGAAATCTTGTCCTACCAAATTTTTGGAGGTGGGACTGAAGGACTTGGGTACACAGGCGAAGCAAGCTCAGGTGTGACCACATTTGTCAAAGCCACCAATCCCGAACAAGTTGAAAGAAGTTTCCAGGAGAGCACAATCACATGAGTTCAACATGATCAGAAAAGGTGTTCAACAGTCACAGGAGTTTGCAGCAACCTCTTGATCAAACTTCTGCAAGAAAGCCCAGAACAAAGAAGGGGAGATTCTATTTCTGTAATTAGACAGGACACTACCAGAGACACTGTCGAATCCTGAACAAGTACTAGAAGCCTCAAAAAGCACTGAATAGCAGACAAGTCAAAACAAATGTTAAAAATCCTCCGGCCACCCATGAATACTTTGGTTCGCAGATGCCGGTGAGCAGGGGAAATCGTGCTACTGTGTAGGAAATTTTCAACTGTAATGGAGGGTCTACAACCATAGAAGGAGGCATAGTAAGAAAAGATGCACTCACTCGTATCCACAACCGCAAGAAGAGGCAAAACATCTGAGAAGAACAAGTGTCCAAAGCGTTGGGTGGAGGTGAAAAAGAAACCGACTGTGGAAGAACAACCCCTCAATATACCCACTGAAGCAGGAGTCAAGCACTCCCTAGTGACTCAGAGCTGTAACTTTTGAACGTTGTCTCCAGAGATGGAGACCCACTCAAGAGTAGACACGTGTCCGGTTTAAAAAAAATCGGAAAGAGAAGAAAAATGAGGAAAGGGGGAAATACGAGTTAACTATTTTTTTTCCTGACCTAGGGCTTGCAATCAACTCCGGCGTCAATGATCGCGCGTCGTTGTGCGCGTCAAATTAATTCCTTCCTCTTCCACTAGTACAGCGGTTAAGTAAGAGTCGATCTCCATAGGGAGCAAGTAGTTCAGTTCTAGCCAGTGACCTACACTTACGAAGATTGGGGGGTGAGTGATTGGGTTGCGCAGTGCGCAAGTAAACAGTTGTAAAACGCAGGAGATTGCACTAGACGTGCGCAGGCAGTAGAGATTAAATACTATGACTATGAGAAGTATCGGCGCAGACAATCCTCTATGAGTGCATTCCTTATCATTGACTCTAAATGTCTATAGCTTGATTTTACTTAAGTTAGTGTCCGGTCAAGGCTTCCTAACATGTGCGCATGTTCCGATCAAAGTTCATGTGCTATTAATTCTTGCACTAGACCTAAACAACTACGAATCCGATCAAGGTAGTAATTGCCTATCCTAGCGCGTTACTCCTAGTTGGCACCGTCAGGATATTCAACTAGTTTAACAGACAACAACAAGCGACAAGAGTAAGATTGCGGTTCAAGGCTTCCCCTACTCATGCAACAAGCTGCCAGTAATGTGCACAGAATTAATATAAGCAAGCAAGCTATGCATTAAGCGCAAGTCTCAAAGGAAATACTCATAGATTCATGTCCAACCGATACTAAGCGTTTAGCTAGACATGCTAGTGATAAACATCATAGAATAGTAAAATAAGGTCTAATGTATCTGAGAAACAAGTAGCAAATAGTGCGTGCAGTATGTCTCTCGGCTGGCGCAGGTCCTCTCAACAAGTCCGTGTGTTTTCCAGTTTGCCGCTCTCTCGCTCTCCCGTGGCCCTCTGATGTGGGGTGTTGCCTCTCTGTGTGTCTCCGAGTGTCTCTGAGTGTCTCTCTTAAACCCTAGACCTCCTCCCCTTTATATACTGCTCGAGAGGTCCATCCTTGGCAACTTCCAAATCTGGTCATGTCAGGATTAGGAAATACTCGACTCTGCGCCTGGCGCACGGCGTACTGGTTAGCGCATTGGTCGGCGCAACTCTGCTGTGTCTTGCCATTTCTTCTGTTTGCGCCGCTAGCTCCGCAGGCTGTGTGCTGTGCGTCCTAAACGCTGCCTGTTAGCGCGTATCCGGCTTAGGCCCTCGTTTTGCCCTGAAATACAAAAACACTGGAAAACACAAAAACACTGAAATACAAGCATAGGGTTATGATATAAATTATGCGTATAAATAGGCTCTATCAAACCCCCCACACTTGCCCCTTGTTCGTCCTCGAACAAGCACTCAAGCATGGATACCATTACCTTTCTAGAGTCTAGCGCACAGTCTTGCACTCTGGCGCGGTCTGCACTACTGAACACCTTGTGCTGCTCTACCACCTGCGCACATCTGCTCTCAACAGTTTTCAAGTATAATAATTTGGAAATTCATTACCTCTCAGCTGGGATGAAAAAGCATTTTGGATGGCTGGGAGATAGCTCTTCCTAGGCTCCAGGTTGTCAGCTCTTGCTCCGAGGATGGGTATATGGTTAACAGCGCAAGCTTCTTCCGATGCGTGATTCTTCCGCGCACTTCTTGGGAACTCAAGCCTTTTTGATGATGATTTTTTCCTTTTGTGAACTTGCGCACGCTGGTGCTTATCAGTCCGCATGCTGATTCTTTTGTGGCGCGTATCATCTGCTGGTATTTTTCTTTCGTACAGCTTTGTCTATGGTTCCTATCTTCCCAGAACGGTTCCAGTCTCGGCCTCCGGATAACAGCTATGGAACACCGCCCCGCTCTCCCTCCTTGGTCTATCTGCGCAGGTCGGCTGATAGAGGCTATTTGTACGCATTATTTAGATCATAACCCTATGCTTGTTTGCAATATTTTATGAGCAAGATTACTCGTTTCTAGTGTTTTTGTATTACAGGGCATAACGAGTCCTTGAGTCGGATACGCGCTAACAGGCAGCGTTCTAGGAGTGAAAGATCCGCCTGCAGAGCTAGCAGCACAAACAGGAGAGAAGTTGGCGAGAGTCAGCAGAGGTGCGGTAGCCCATGCGCTAGCCAATGCCGTGCGCCAAGCGCAAAGTCCAGTACTGCCTAATCTTGATGTGACCAGATTTGGAAGTTGCCAAAAGTGAGCTTCCCAAGCAGTATATAAACAAGAGGAAGGCTAGGGCAACAAGGAGGAGAGAGAGACTTTCGGACACACACAGAGAGGCAACACCCCACGAGAGAGCGACAAACTGGAAAACACACGGACTCATTGAGAGGATTTGCGCCAGTCGACTGCGCCAGCCGAGAGACATTCTGCACGCACTGTTTGCTACTGTTTTCTCAGACACATTAGTCATTATTTACTATTCTATGATGTTTATCACTAGCATGTCTAGCTAAACTCTTAGTGTTGGTTGGGCATGAATCTATGATGTATTTTCTTTGAGACTTGAGCTTAATGCATAGTTTACTTACTTGTATTAATCCTGTGCATACGGAGACAGCCAGTTGCATGAGTAGGGGAAGCCTTGAACCGCAATCTTACTTGTGTTGCTTGCTTGTCATATGTTAAACTAGTTGATAGCTTTACGGTGACAACTAGGAGTAACGAGCTAGGGTGATCAGTTGCTACTTTGAACGGATTCGCAGCTGTTTTAGTCTATGTTCTAAGGATTAATAGCACATGAACTTTGAACGGAACATGCGCACGTGTTAGAAAGCCTTGACCGGACACTAACCCAAGGAAACCGAAAACTATAGACGTTTAGTGTCGATGATAAGGAATGCACTCATAGAGGATTGTCTGCCCAATGCTTCTCATAATCATAGTATTTAATCTCTACTGCTTGCGCCCGTCTAGTGCAAATTTCCTGCGTTACACTAGTTACTGTTCACTTGCGCATCGCGCATTTCAATCACTCACACCCCCCCCCCATTTTCGTAAGTGTAGGTTGCTAGCTAAAGACTTACTATTTGCTCCCTGTGGAGATCGACCCTTACTTAACCGCTGTACTGAGTGGAAGAGGAAGGATTATATTTGACGCGCACAACGACGCGCGATCAAATTTTGGCGCCGTTGCCGGGGAGCAACACAGCTAAGTTCTAGTTAGTTTACATTTTTTCCTTTTTAGTAACTGGTTATTTCAGTTTGTTTTGTTTTCGTTGTTGTTTTTGACAGCGCGCAATCACCATTAGCCTGCGCAACCTTGAAACAGTTGTGCTGCGCAGATTCTAGTTGCGCACTGACAGACGCAACAACATTAGTTATCTTTTAATTTCATTTTCTTTGAGATTCAGAACAGGTTATGGAGGATAACAGTGTCGTAGGAGACAACTTGGGGGACAGAACCCCAGAGGAAGCAAGAGCACATAACCCCGCAGCCCTGTTCAGAGAGGAAGTGCAGCGCGAGGTTGAAGCAAGGAGGGCCGCTGAAGTGTATCATGCGCCACCCGTGCAACAAGCCGCGCGACGTAGAACAGTGCGCGAGATGTCAGCCCCTATCACTGTTAACCAGCCATGGTGCATCGTGCTTCCACCAGGCGGTCATTTTGAGCTAAGGAGCTCGCTCATCCATCACATGCACAAGTTCCACTGGATGAACAATGAAAATCCAGTCAAGCATGTGCGAGAGTTCCTAGTCATTTGCGAGAACATGAAGACCGAAGGAGAAAGTGATGAGGCGCTGAAAATGAAGGCATTCCCATTTTCATTGTGTGATACAGCCAGAAATTGGTTGATGAATTTACCGGCAGGATCCATTCACACATGGGAGCAGCTGCAGAAGAAATTCCTAGATAAATTCTATCCAGCAGCAAAGATTGCGCTGCTCAGAAGGGAAATGGCCGCGCCAAGGCAGAGCGCAGGAGAGTCTCTGTCAGAATATTACGAGCATTTCAGGGAGCTGGAGGCCAACTGTTACAATCACGGCCTGCCCCAGAATGTGCTGATAGAGAACTTTCTGAATGGACTGCTTCCCATGGAGCTGCGACTACTGAATGCATGCGCAGGAGGGGACATTTGCAACATGTACTCAGAGGATGCGTGGCAGCTGATAGAAGACTCTGCTGGGCAGGTAAGACATCAACTAACGCTTGAAAATAGTCGTGCTCGCTCTGTGCATCAGGCAGAAGCAAGCGCTGAGATCAAGGAAATGAAGGCCATGCTGCAGAAATTGATGAGTGCGCAGAGCGCACAACCAGTTGCGCCAAAGGTATGTGAATTCTGCAGGTCCACCGAGCACAAGACAGATGAATGCCCAACACTTTTTGAAGAATCTGGAGATGTCAACGCTCTTGGAGGATGGGACAACAGAGGGCCGCAGAGGCAGAATCAGCCGCGCTTTGGGCTTGCCGCAAATGGATTCAGATGGAGGGAAGAGAACAATTTCCAGAGGCAGTCCACTGATCAGCGCGCGCCACAGCAGACGCAACCAGCTGCGCCCTACAATCCACCGCATCGCCGCAATGACGCACCAGCGAATAACAACCAGCAACCGAGGCGATCCCTAGAAGATATCGTGGGGCAGCTAGCAGACACAGTTCCCAAAAATGACGAGAAATATGACAAAAGGTTCGAGTCCATCGAAAAGCAGTTATCACAGATCGCAACCACAGTATATGAGCTAAAAAAGAGCGATGGCAACCTGCCTTCGCAAGTGATTCAGAACCCTAAAGGAGGAGTCAATGCAGTGACACTGAGGACTGGGCGCACAGTAGGAACAGAGCAGACCGCACAGGCGCCCGCGCAACCAGTTGCGCAAGTCCCGGATCCAGCAGATCGGAATGCGCAACCAGAAGCGCAAGCCACAAACCAGCAGGGCAACACGCCAGGTATGTCTCAATCCAGAAACAAGGACATAAATTGTACTAACATACCTGCACCTTTCCCTGTGCAGGCACCATTGGCTAGAAAGGAAGCGTTGGACAAGGAGCTTTATGAGTTGTTCAGCAAGGTGGAAATCAATATTCCCCTCATTGAAGCTATTCGGCAGATTCCCTGGTATGCAAAGTTTTTAAAAGAGCTGTGCACAAACAAAAGGAGGAAGGGCGAATGCGCACAGGTAATGCTAAATGCGCAGGCCTCAGCAATCGTGCAACAAAAGGTACCACCTAAGTGCCGAGATCCAGGTACATTTACTATTCCATGCACGCTAGGTAAGACCACAGTGAGTAATTGCATGATCGATTTAGGCGCATCCATCAATTTGCTACCTTATTCCCTATATACGACATTGCGCCTTGGACCACTAAAGCCTGCAGGTCTCACCATTCAGCTAGCAGATAGATCGTGCAAACAACCTGCAGGCATGATAGAAGATGTCCTAGTTCGAGTAGGAGAGCTGGTGTTCCCAGCAGATTTTTATTTGCTCGAAATGGAGGGTGAATCAAGCGCCAGCGGTGCGCAGATCCTCCTAGGCAGACCGTTTCTGATGACCACGCGCACAAAGATAGACGTGTGGAGGGGCACGCTCTCCATGGAGGTAAATGGCGAAGAAATCCATTTCAACATATTCAAGGGGATGCAGCATCCACATGAGGACGCTACAGTGCACGCAATGGACAGCATTGACGATTTAGTCACAGAAGCGCAATGTGCGAGCGCAACCGGAGGACCAGAGCTACTGACACAGGCAGAGCTGGAGGAGCAAGAGGAAGAGCTGAGCAGTGCGGAACCAGCACCCACACAGGTACGTGATATAGTTCATATTTGCACCGCTAACAAAATCTTGCCCTCTATTGAAGAGGCACCCAAGATCGAACTGAAGCAACTCCCAGAGCACCTCAAATACATTTTCTTGGGAGATGAGGACACCCTGCCAGTGATCATAAAGAAAGGATTAGAAGAGGAGCAGGAGGCACGCTTACAGCAGGTACTGCGCAAGAACCAGCGCGCCATAGGATGGACACTTGCTGACCTGCGCGGAGTGAGCCCAGACGTATGCATGCATAGAATTCTGTTGGAAGATGGTGCCAAACCATCCAGGGAGGCTCAGCGCAGGTTAAACCCAAACATGATGGAGGTAGTACAAAAGGAAATTTTAAAGTTGCTTGACGCAGGAGTCATCTACCCCATCTCAGACAGCAAATGGGTCAGTCCAGTGCACGTTGGGAGGAATCACAGTGGAAGAAAATGCGCAGGGCGAGCTAGTTCCCAAGCGCATTCAGACAGGATGGCGCATGAGCATTGCGCCAGAGCCGCCACCAGATGCACCAGAGGGAGAACTGGAACCTATTGCTTACATTTCTTCTTCCTCTTCATCTACCCTCGTTACTGCAGACTTCTCACATATTATCCATGCTGACTACCCTTCTCACCCTTTGCGCAGGACCAAGAAGAACACAACACATACACACACGCAGGGTCACTCAAGAGCAAAATTGGGGGAGGTCGCTAGCACACATTTGGGCACGTAACGAGGTACAGTCGAGCCAACGACGTTAAACAAAGGCACTTGTCGGGAGGTAACCCGATATGTTTTTCTTTCTTATGTTCTTTATTTTTGCATTACATGCATGTGTGCGCTCTCCATGCGCTTGCGCTTGAGTCGTGGGGACACGTCTCTGTTCAAGTGTGTGGGGGGGGGGGGGGGGCGTTACATTCACTTTTCACGTTTTTGAGCATTTTAGTGTAGCTTAGTTTAAGTTAAAGAGAATAGTAGCAGTACTGCGCTAGAGTGCAGGATGCGCATGCGCTCCAGCTTGTTTTGCGCTATCCATATTGCGTGCGCTGCTATCTACTGTTTTAGTATAATTTTTTCGTTTTTTTTGCTCCTGTTAGTTGGGATATGCAGGGGATGTGGAGTTGACAGAAATGCTCCAGAGAGGCGGTTAGTCGCTTTTGCTTCGAAGGCAAGGTATATGGTCGAGAGCGTTAGTGGAGGCCGGTGCTTCGCTGCCTTCGGAACAAAAGAGCGCGCTCAGTCACGCAGATGCCAAAGGCGAAATACCCATAGCGTGGCGAGGTGGGAAAACAGACCACCTTCTCTTTGGAAATCGAGCTAAGGAAGGCAGGCGCGGATGTAAACGTGTGCGCTGACCTGGGCAGACAGACCAAAGGAGAGAGAGCGGGGCGAGTTCCATAGCTGCTATCCGAAGGCTGAGACTGGAACTGCTCTGGGAATGTAAGAAATTAAAGAGACAAGCTGTACAAAAGGAAAATACCAGCAGATGATACGCGCTACAAAAGAATCAGCATGCGCACAAGCATCAACATGCGCAAAGACCATAAGGAAATCATCAGAAAGCTCAGGTTCCCAGGAAGTGCGCGGACGAATCACGCACTGGAAGAAGCTGCGTTATCCACCATATACCTATCTTCGGAGTAGGAGCTGGCAGCCTGGAGCCTAAGAAGAGCTATCTCCCAGCCATCCAAAAATCTTCATCCCGGCTGAGAGGTAATGAATTTCGAAATTATTATATTAGAACTGTTGAGTGCAGTTGTGCGCAGGTGATAGAGCAGTGCGAGTTGAGCAATTGTGCATTCGCATCAGAGTGCAAGACTGTGCGCTAAACTCAAGAAGAGGTAATTGTATCCGCGCTTCAGTGCTTGTTCGGGACGAACAAGGGGCAAGTGTGGGGGGTTTGATAGAGGCTATTTGTACGGATTATTTAGATCATAACCCTATGCTTGTTTGCAATATTTTATGAGCAAGATTACTCGTTTCTAGTGTTTTTGTATTACAGGGCAAAACGAGTCCTTGAGTCGGATACGCGCTAACAGGTAGCGTTCTAGGAGTGAAAGATCCGCCTGCGGAGCTAGCAGCACAAACAGGAGAGAAGTTGGCGAGAGTCAGCAGAGGTGCGCTAGCCCATGCGCTAGCCGATGCCGTGCGCCAAGCGCAAAGTCCAGTACTGCCTAATCTTAACGTGACCAGATTTGGAAGTTGCCAAAAGTGAGCTTCCCAAGCAGTATATAAACAAGAGGAAGGCTAGGGCAACAAGGAGGAGAGAGAGACTTTCGGACACACACAGAGAGGCAACACCCCACGAGAGAGCGACAAACTGGAAAACACACGGACTCATTGAGAGGATTTGCGCCAGTCGACTGCGCCAGCCGAGAGACATTCTGCACGCTATGTTTGCTACTGTTTTCTCAGACACATTAGTCATTATTTACTATTCTATGATGTTTATCACTAGCATGTCTAGCTAAACTCTTAGTGTTGGTTGGGCATGAATCTATGATGTATTTTCTTTGAGACTTGAGCTTAATGCATAGTTTACTTACTTGTATTAATCCTGTGCATACGGAGACAGCCAGTTGCATGAGTAGGGAAGCCTTGAACCGCAATCTTACTTGTGTTGCTTGCTTGTCATATGTTAAACTAGTTGATAGCTTTACGGTGACAACTAGGAGTAACGAGATAGGGTGATCAGTTGCTACTTTGAACGGATTCGCAGCTGTTTTAGTCTATGTTCTAAGGATTAATAGCACATGAACTTTGAACGGAACATGCGCACGTGTTAGAAAGCCTTGACCGGACACTAACCCAAGTAAACCGAAAACTATAGACGTTTAGAGTTGATGATAAGGAATGCACTCATAGAGGATTGTCTGCCCAATGCTTCTCATAATAATAGTATTTAATCTCTACTGCTTGCGCACGTCTAGTGCAAATTTCCTGCGTTACACTAGTTACTGTTCACTTGCGCATCGCGCATTTCAATCACTCACACACCCCCCCCATTTTCGTAAGTGTAGGCTGCTAGCTAAAGACTTACTATTTGCTCCCTGTGGAGATCGACTCTTACTTAACCGCTGTACTGAGTGGAAGAGGAAGGATTATATTTGACGCGCACAACGACGCGCGATCATCGGCGCACGCGTTTACACCTGCGCCCGCCTTCCTTAGCTCAACTTCCAGAGGGAAGGTGGTGTGTTTTCCCACCTCGCTACGCTTTGGGTATCTCGCCTTTGGCATCTGCGTGACCGAGCGCACTTACTTGTTCCGAAGGTCGCGAAGCACTGGCCTCCACTCGCGCTCTCGACCATATACCTCTCCTCTGAAGCGCGAGCGACTAACCGCCTCTGTGGAGCGTTTCTGTCAACTCCACATCCCCTGTATATCCCAACTAACAGGAGCAGAAAAAACGAAAAAAATATACTAAAAACAGTTGATAGCGCACGGCGCAATATGGATAGCGCAAACAGCCGAACAGTGCGCGCAACCCGCACACAGCGCACGACTGCTACTGTTCTCTTCAATAAAACTAAGCTACACTAAAAAAGCTCAAAAAAACGTGAAATGTAAGTGTAACGCTCCCCCCCCCCCCCACACTTAAACAGAGACGTGTCCCCACGACTCAAGCTGAAGCGCACGGGGAACGCGCACATGCATGCAAGCAAAACAAAGAACAATATAAAGAAAAACGTGTAAAAGGAAAGCGTGTCGGGTTACCTCCCGACAAGTGCCTTTGTTTAACGTCGTTGGCTCGACTGTACCTCGTTACGCGCCAAAATGTGTGTCAGCGACCTCCCCCACTCTTGCTCCTGAGTGATCCTGCGCGTGTGCATGTGTTGTGTTCTCCTTGGTTCTGCGCAAAGGATCAAAAGGGTGGTCAGCATGTGATAAATCATAAGTAACGAGGGTAGATGAAGAGGAAGAGGAAATATAAGCAATAGGTTCCAGTTCTCCCTCTGGTGCATCTGGTGGCGGCTCTGGCGCAATGCTCATGCGCCATCCAGTCTGAATGCGCTTGGGAACTAGCTCGCCCTGCGCATTTTCCTCAACTGTGATTCCTCCCTTTTTAGGCACAACGTGCACTGGACTGACCCATTTGCTGTTCGAGATGGGGTAAATGACTCCTGCGTCAAGCAACTTTAAGATCTCCTTTTGTACTACCTCCATCATGTTTGGGTTTAACCTGCGCTGAGCCTCGCTGGATGGTTTGGCACCATCTTCCAACAGAATTCTATGCATGCATACGTCTGGGCTCACTCCGCGCAGGTCAGCAAGTGTCCATCCTATGGCGCGCTGGTTCTTGCGCAGCACCTGCTGTAAGCGCACTTCCTGCTCTTCTTCTAATCCTTTCTTGATGATCACTGGCAGGGTGTCCTTATTTCCCAGGAAAATGTATTTGAGGTGTTCCGGGAGTTGTTTCAGCTCAATCTTGGGTGCCTGTTCAATAGAGGGCAAGATTTTATTAGCAGTGCAAATATGAACTATATCGTGTACCTGATTGAGTGCTGGTTCAGCACTGCTCAGTTCTTCCTGCTGCTCCTCCAACTCTGCCTGTGCCAGTGGCTCTGGTCCTATTGTTGCGCTTGCGCATTGCGCATCTGTGACTAAATCGTCTAAGTTGTCCATTGCGTGCACTGTGGCGTCCTCGTGTGGGTGCTGCATCCCCTTGAATATATTGAAATGGATCTCTTCGCCATCTACTTCCATGGAGAGCGTGCCTCTCCACACGTCTATCTTCGTGCGCGCGGTCATAAGGAAAGGTCTGCCCAGTAGGATTTGCGCACTGCTGGTGCTTGATTCGCCCTCCATTTCTAGCACATAAAAATCTGCTGGGAACACCAGCTCTCCTACTCGCACAAGAACATCTTCTATCATGCCTGCAGGTTGTTTGCACGATCGATCCGCTAGCTGAATGGTGAGACCTGCAGGCTTTAGTGGTCCAAGGCGTAATGTCGCATATAGAGAATAAGGTAACAAATTGATGGATGCGCCTAAATCAATCATGCAGTTGCTTACAGTGGTTTTACCTAGAGTGCATGGGATAGTGAATGTACCTGGGTCTCGGCACTTAGGTGGTACCTTATGTTGCACGATCGCTGAGGCTTGCGCATTTAACATTACCTGTGCGCATTCGCCTTTTCGTCGCTTGTTTGTGCATAGCTCCTTCAAAAACTTGGCGTACCTTGGGATCTGCCGAACTGCTTCAATAAGGGGAATGTTGATTTCCACCTTATTGAATAACTCGTATAGCTCTTTGTCCTGCGCTTCCTTCCTAGCCAAGGGTGCCTGCACAGGGAAAGGTGCAGGTATATTAGTACGTTTCGTGCCCTTGTCATTTATTTGTGTTATACCTGGCGCTTCACCCTGCTGGCTTGTGGCTGGCACTTCAGGTTGCGCGTTCTGCTCTGGTTGCGCGTTCTGCTCTGTCGATTCTGGGACTTGCGCAGCTGGTTGCGCGGGCGACTTCGCGGTCTGCTCTGCTCCTATTGTGTGCCCAGTCCTCAGTGTTACTGCATTGACTCCTCCTTTGGGGTTCTGAATCACTTGCGAAGGCAGGTTGCCATCGCTCTTTTTCAGCGCATATACCAGGGTTGCGATCTGTGATAGCTGCTTTTCAATGGACTCGAACCTCTTGTCATATTTCTCATCATTTTTGCGCACTGTGTCTGCTAGCTGCCCCACGATATCTTCCAAAGATCGCCTTGGTTGCTGGTTGTTATGCGCTGGTGCATCAGTGCGGCGATGCGGTGGATTGTAGGGCACAGCTTGTTGCGTCTGCTGTGGTGCGCGCTGATCTGTGGATTGCCTCTGGAAATTGTTCTCCTCCTTCCATCTGAATCCATTTGCGGCTAGTCCAAAGCGCGGCTGGTTCTGTCTCTGTGGCCCTCTGTTATCCCATCCTCCAAGAGCATTGACATCTCCAGTTTCTTCAAATAGTGTGGGACATTCATCAGTCTTGTGCTCGGTTGATCTGCAGAATTCACATACCTTTGGCGCAACTGGTTGTGCGCTTTGCGCACTCATCAACTTCTGCAGCATGGCCTTCATTTCCTTGATCTCAGCGCTTGTTTCTACCTGATGCACAGAACGAGTACGACTATTTTCAAGTGTTAGCTGATGTTGTACCTGCCCAGCAGAGTCTTCTATCAGCTGCCACGCGTCTTCTGGATACATGTTGCAAATGTCGCCTCCTGCGCATGCGTTTAATAGCCTCAGCTCCATGGGCAGCAGCCCATTCAGGAAGTTCTCTATCAGCACATTCTGGGGCAGGCCATGATTGTAGCAGTTGGCCTCTAGCTCCCTGAAACGCTCGTAATATTCTGACAGTGACTCCCCTGCGCTCTGCCTTGGCGCGGCCAGCTCTCTTCTGAGTAGCGCGATCTTTGCTGCGGGATAGAATTTGTCCAGGAATTTCTTCTGCAGCTGCTCCCATGTGTGAATGGATCCTGCGCGTAAGTTCATCAACCAATGTCTGGCTGTATCACACAGTGAAAATGGGAATGCCTTCATTTTCAGCGCTTCATCGCTTTCTCCTTCGGTCTTCATGTTCTCGCAAATGTCTAGGAATTCTCGCACATGCTTGACTGAATTTTCATTGTTCATCCCGTGGAACTTGGGGCATGTGATGGATGAGCGAGCTTCTTAGCTCGAAATGACCGTCTGGTGGAAGCACGATGCACCATGGCTGGTTAACAGTGATAGGGGCTGACATCTCGCGCACTGTTCTGCGTCGCGCAGCTTGTCGCGCGGGTGGCGCATTGTACATTTCAGCGGCCATCCTTGCTTCAACCTCGCGCTGCACTTCCTCTCTGAACAGGGCTGCGCGGTTATGTGCTCTTGCTTCCTCTGGGGTTCTGTCCCCCAAGTTGTCTCCTATGACACTGTTATCCTCCATGACCTGTTCTGAATCTTAAAGAAAAATGAAATTAAAAGATAACTAATGCTGCTGCGTCTGTCAGTGCGCAACTAGAATCTGCGCAGCGCAACTGTTTCAAGGTTGCGCAGGCTAATGGTGATTGCGCGCTGTCAGAAACAACAACGAAAACAAAACAAACTGAAATAACTAGTTACTAAAAGGAAAACGTAAACTAGCTAGAACTTAGCTGTGTTGCTCCCCGGCAACGGCGCCAAAATTTGATCGCGCGTCGTTGTGCACGTCAAATTAATTCCTTCCTCTTCCACTAGTACAGCGGTTAAGTAAGGGTCGATCTCCACAGGGAGCAAGTAGTTCAGTTTTAGCCAGTGACCTACACTTACGAAGATTGGGGGGTGATTGATTGGGTTGCACAGTGCGCAAGTAAACAGTTGTAAAACGCAGGAGATTGCACTAGACGTGCGCAGGCAGTAGAGATTAAATACTATGACTATGAGAAGTATCGGCGCAGACAATCCTCTATGAGGGCATTCCTTATCATCGACTCTAAATGTCTATAGCTTGATTTTACTTAAGTTAGTGTCCGGTCAAGGCTTCCCAACATGTGCGCATGTTCCGATCAAAGTTCATGTGCTATTAATTCTTGCACTAGACCTAAACAACTACGAATCCGATCAAGGTAGTAATTGCCTATCCTAGCGCGTTACTCCTAGTTTGCACCGTCAGGATATTGAACTAGTTTAACAGACAACAACAGGCGACAAGAGTAAGATTGCGGTTCAAGGCTTCCCCTACTCATGCAACAAGCTGCCAGTAATGTGCACAGAATTAATATAAGCAAGCAAGCTATGCATTAAGCGCAAGTCTCAAAGGAAATACTCATAGATTCATGTCCAACCGATACTAAGCGTTTAGCTAGACATGCTAGTGATAAACATCATAGAATAGTAAAATAAGGTCTAATGTATCTGAGAAACAAGTAGCAAATAGTGCGTGCAGTATGTCTCTCGGCTGGCGCAGTCGGCTGGCGCAGGTCCTCTCAACAAGTCCGTGTGTTTTCCAGTTTGCCGCTCTCTCGTGGCCCTCTGATGTGGGGTGTTGCCTCTCTGTGTGTCTCCGAGTGTCTCTCTTAAACCCTAGACCTCCTCCCCTTTATATACTGCTCGAGAGGTCCATCCTTGGCAACTTCCAAATCTGGTCATGTCAGGATTAGGAAATACTGGACTCTGCGCCTGGCGCACGGCGTACTGCTTAGCGCATTGGTCGGCGCAACTCTGCTGTGTCTTGCCATTTCTTCTGTTTGCGCCGCTAGCTCCGCAGGCTGTGTGCTGTGCGTCCTAAACGCTGCCTGTTAGCGCGTATCCGGCTTAGGCCCTCGTTTTGCCTTGAAATACAAAAACATTGGAAACCAGTAATCTTGTACACAAAATAATGCGAACAAGCATAGGGTTATGATATAAATTATGCGTATAAATAGGCTCTATCAGTCAACCTCCTGCAACGATCATCCTCCAACACTCAGATACAATGGTTCGAACTAGAGGTGGCAAGGCTGACATCAGCAGGGGTGGCACCCGAAAGCGGAAGAGAAGCAGAGTGCCCCTACGCAAACCCTCAATAACAGAGAAAAGCTCCGTGCCCCACACCAGCAAACCGGAGGAGGTTCCTCGACTAACCTAGAATCCAAAAGCCGGCCAATCCGAGGCAGGACCTTCAACAACAGTGAGGGAGGTCAATGTGTCAGATGGTGGTGAAGTACCCTTAACCATCGGCAAGAGTGAATGCTTCAGCAGATGCTGGGTTTAGCTCTGACTCTGAAGAAACATTACTCGAGCTCAGAACCAAGGCCTTAGATAAGCAGGTTGCAGTGGTTTCCACTCCCCCATCAGAGAAAGAGGCATCAATTGTTGGCAGCAGCAGTAGTGAAAAGGAAAGCTTAGGGTAACTCGAGAACAACAGCGTAGTCAAATTTCATAGGGCACCTTAGGGTATCCTAGAGGACGTTCCCATTAAAGTTGGGAAATTCTATATCCCGAGTGATTTCTACGTGTTTGATACGGATGAAGATAAAGAAATTCCCATAATCCTTGGTAGACCATTTCTGAACACGGTTAAGGCTATTAAAGATTGAGGAAAAGGTACACTCGAATTGAATTTAGGTACCAAAAAGATCAAATTTGATTTGAAAAGGATCCTTAGGACACCTAGCGCATCTATGGATTGTCACCTCATTGAATCGTATGACGCATATAATGATTTTGATTCTCTTGGCGAACTAACAAGCTTTGAGTATGAGTTGCTTGCACAAGATGAAAACATCTAGTCATTCGCCTCTTTGATGGAAGTAGATGAAGAACCTGCCGATGTTGATGATGGCTCCAACAAGGTAGAAGACGCGCCGAAAGGTAAGGATTTCGGTGAGGGGCGGAAACCTTTTCCACCAAATCTGAGGTATGAATTCTTGGGACCGAATAAGTCTTTACCGGTTATTATAGAAGCTTCATTAAATGATGTTGAGACATCTAAATTGATGCATGTGCTGCATGAGTATAATAGTGCTATTGGGCACTCTTGATGATTTGAAGGGTGATAATGCAAATGATTTTCAATTGATGATTTGAAGGGTGATTAGACTGAGCATTAGATTTCGGCTATGTGAGAAGTAGAGGTGTGAGTCCTTGTACTTCAAACAGAGATAGTGGAATTTTGAGGATCGGAACATCCTCCCCAGACATAGGCAAGCTCCCAAACTGGGTGAACAAATTACGGTGTCTTTCTTATATTGTTAGTAGAGTAATTCCGTAGAAAGATACATACAGTGCTTAAGCAGAAGTTATAACTCCACATCAGCAACGCAACAGAATTTCAAATCTGATCATAGACAATCTTTCCCAGATTGAATTCTTTCCACTCCCCAATGTTGAATAGCTGCAACGCCATGGCCCTGCTAACCTTACCTTTGTGAGAGTTGAGCATCCAATTTGTTAGTCGCATGTTTTGGATGTCAATTTTTTGTGCAAAGAGTTTTTTCAAGTGAGTTAGAAGATATGCGTTAATAGCCAGAAGATACAACTCCATCACTGAATTCAGGAGATGCAACACAAGATGTTATAGCAAGTGCTGAAGTACGAGCTGGGCTGGTTGTGAACCGAAGATGGATATTCTCAGGAATCAATAGATTCCGAGAACCAACAGCAGATCTCGAGAATCAAAGACCCCAAATCCCCGGAGTCTTGGCTACACAGAATATTCTTCAAATGACATCTTTGACAATTTCTTGGGTTGGCAACAATATAAGATCAACAAATTTTCTAATTGAGTATTTGGTTAAGATCTTTTTGGAGATTAGCGAAGGCTTTAAAAGAAGTAGAACGGAGTTGAAGCGATCACCCGAAAAAAATATTCAAGCAGCTCTCTTGCATTATAGCAATATACAAGAGAGGGATAGGTCAAGTGATTGAGTGGACCTGACGGAGATTGGAGCTAAGTTATCACTCAAGCACGAGGAACAGAAGTACTTGTTGTAGCAACACGCTTAACAAACCTTGTTGCAAAATAAGTTTGTCCAGATACCCGGGAGGGTGTTGAATGGACAAGTACCTGTTCGGCAGAACGAAGCTGTTGTGACAAGCCATGGAGAGGGATCTGTACACTAAGGGGAGCTCAGTGCGCATCCAGACGAGTCGGTGGTAGAAGGACTTGAAGAGGGAGTCTTGCAAGTTTGTACTTCGTTGTCCGTTCGTTACTAGTAGATCGCTGCTTGTTGGGGTTAGGAGAACCCCCCCCCCCTTACATTACGGACAGTTTGTCCCGAAGTGGTTTACTAAATCTCTGCATCTCGTACTTACTTTACAGTATTTACTTTTCACTCGAAATAAGTCGAACTATTCATAACTCGTTTCCTCAGCAGTTGACACAAAAATAGCTGGGACAATTTCTATCGTCTGTACTAGAACTATAAAATTGTATCAGAGTAGGCATTTGACACAAAGGTTGAGATTGGAGGAAACTCAGAATGAGTGGAATAGACATGGGGAGACCTCCTAGTTTGGAGGAAGATGAGTTTTGCTACTGGAAGTCGAATATGAAAGCCTACATCAGATCAATAAATGAGTATGCATGGAAGGCAGTTGTTGAAGGCTGGGTTGTACCATAAGGCGCAGTAGATGCTCTTGGAGTAAAAGCACCGAAGCCAGAAAAAGACTGGACTGAAGAAGAGAAGAAATTATTCCAAGGAAATAGTCAGGCTTTGTATGCTATTATCGCTGCAGTTGATAAACGGAACTATAAGTTGATTGCTGGTGTTGAAATAACAAAAGTTGCGTGGACCATTCTGGAAACAACTTTTGAAGGAGATGCTAAGGTAAAGAAGACCAGAATGCAGATGCTGAGGCTTAGCTATGAACAACTGGTGATGAAAGATGATGAGACCATAGTGGACTTCAACAACCGCCTGATGGATATAGGAAACGAAATGGGGATACTCGGAAAGCATGTATCACAAACTGAACAGGTTGAAAAAGTTCTCAGGTCACTCCCTCAGAAGTTTAATGTCAAGGTAACAGTCATTGAGGAAACAGCTGACTTGAAAAAAATGAAGTTGGACTCCCTCATGGGATCTCTCAGAGTCTATGAGATGAAGATAAACAATAGAAAGTCAACAGAGAAGAAGAAAAGAGGAATTGCTCTAAAGGCTGTTGCAACAGACACTAAAACAGTGTATGACGGTGAGATGAATGATGATCACATAGCCATGATGGCCAAACAGTTTGGAATGTTCATGAAAAGGATAGACAAAAGGAGATCTAATTATAAAGCTTGTGGTGATCCTGGATACTAACGGAAGAAGGATGAACATAGTGACCAGAGATATCCTGGAAGGAAAGATGACAGATCTCAAAAGGATGAGTGTAGTGACTAGAGATATCCTGGAAGGAAAGAAGGAAAGATGACAGATCTCAAAAGGGTAAACGTAGGGAGACTTCAAAATCCAAATGAAGAGATTCAGTGCAGAGCTTGTCAAGGATATGGTCACATACAAAGGTACTGTGCCAACACTTTGATGAAAAAGAAAGCCACGGTTGCCACATACAGCGATGATGAGTCCGAGAGCTGTGATACTGGAGATGATCAGAGTAACTTTATTGCACTGACAACTGTAACATAGGATGTCACAGATCTTGTCACACTAATTGCCAAGGAAGGAGCTAAGGAAACAGATCTTGACAGTGACTCTGAATCTAGTGATGGTGAGGAAATTAATGAGGAGACTCTGAGGAGAAATCTGACAAATATGTACGCCAAATGGAAGCTAGTGGCAAAGACAAATGAAAAACTCAGTATCAATATCACACAGTTGAAGGAGCAAAAGAAAGGTCTGGATGAAGCACTTGCTGCAACAAAGACCGGACTCAGTAAGTAAATTTGTGATCATAGTAAGACAAAGCAGGAGCTGGACGATCTGAAAACACGAGTAAGGATGATGAATTCTGGAACGAAAAACTTGAATGAGATCCTTGATGCTCAGAGGTATGGTACAGGACGGTCAGGTCTTGGGAACATATCCGAAACCAGCAAAGGCAAGACACAGTTTGTCAGACGAAAGATGTTAAAGGAAAGTTCCAGCTTCATCTAAAGCAACCGCTATACCACTCCCTGGACCAAAGATATTAGGATATGTCATTACTACCATACTCGAGGACACATACTGCAGAAAGTTCCTAGCTAAGTATGCACGTGCTGAGACACGCTTAATGCAAGAATGGAGACCAAAGAAACATGGAAAGGAGGTATGCTTTGTTGCTTATAGTTCAACTGTCAACTTGAACAAAGATATGTGGTACTTTGATAGCGGTTGTTCAGCACATATGACAGGTAATTCAGCCTTTCTTAAGCACCTAACTCCACTGGAGGGAAGATCAGTAATGTTCGAAGATGGTGGAAAAGGAAAAGTTGTTGGAGCAGTTGTTCTGGAACTACCTAGTTTACCCAGTCTGACAAATGTTCTTTACGTTGAGGGTCTGCCATGCCCATCTCATTAGTATTAGCCAGATATGCGATGATTTTTTGCGACGTAAAGTTCACCAGAATTCGTGCTCTCAATGCTAATGGCGACTGTGTGATGAGTGGCAGTCGTTCTGCTAACAACTGCTATTTGTTAAATGTTGCAGGAATTGCTTCGGATGCAAACTGTCTACTTACTAAAACATATGAGATGAACCAGTGGCACAGAAGGTTAGGACATCTTGAAATTTCAAGTGTCTCTACTTATGTAGATTTGTGAACTAGCAGTTGCTGCAGCACACTCTTGTTCACTTAAATGTAGGCACAGCAGACAATGAATAGGACACAGATTTGTTCACCCAGTTCGGCCAATCTGCCTACGTCTGGGGAGGACTATTCTCCAGTCCTCAATCCACTCAACCAAAGGTTCAGATCACACTAGGTTACAACGCACGCAACCTATGCTACTTTAACCCCGTGTGGACTACTCAACACAATCAGAACAAGCTCTGATTTGTGCCAGCCCACCCTCTACAATATGTCAGTCTAGAATAGCTACAATCCTCTTCAAGAACTCAGCCTATTCTAGCCTACACTACTCAGCAGGGTTGCTGCAGCAACAGCTGTAACACCAGCTGAAGCACTCTGTCCGCGTCGCTCCAAGGCCTCCTGCCGAGCCGATCGAACCACTCCAAGAGCGCTGCACACTCTGAGTCACTCCCCCTCACTCAGTGACCACCTGCCACTAGTGAGTTCTTCCGCACGAACCTCGACCGAGCCTTCCACCCGTCAGCTCTCCCGCGGCTGCCTTTGATCAACCAACAAGCTCCACAGCTCTAACTTGGCTTCCAGATCAAAGCACGAATCAGTCTCTGCAAGACCTGACTCTCTTCTGCAATACGCACCACAGCTCTGCGCTCAACGCTCTGCCCGTGTATGTTGATCGAAGAACAACTTCCGTAGCACACCCAGAAAAAAATCCTCTCTCTGAATTTCGTGTCTACGCTCGTGTATCACTCAGTTTCGATCAGCCTCTTCAGCCCTCGAACCTTCTGCTTAAATACCCTCACCACTTTAAGCAATTTCCAGGTTTAGGCCATAATCCCACAAGATCAATTATCTCCTAAAATCTAGGAGATTAGATTTGATTAATATCTTCAATGCCAATCTGCTTTTCGGACAAGTGAACCGTGCTGGAAAAATGCTTAGCAGCATTTTAGAAAAAACTCCTAAGAGCAAGAACACAAACTGCCATACCTTCAAGACGCACACAGCACAAACTGTTACTCGGACAGATGAACCAGCATTTGAACCAGCACCTGCTGCAGCACCCCTGCTGTATCTGTTGCTAGCTGTTCTGCTTGATTGCTTGAGCTGCAGCAGCTCCTTGTTCACAAATGACATATGTTGGTTTTGGCAAAACTGCCACACTTGCATTATCAATCTCCCCCTTGGCATTTTGACAAAACCACTTCATAACTCCACTTCTCAGCCTGCTCTTTCTTCTCCCCCTTTTTGGAACAAATGACGAGGGGGTGTCTCTGCCGGGAGCACTTATGACGGCAATACACAGAGCCCGAGAGAGGCTCTCAGGTCTTCAAACCGAACTGCATCCAGAGCTTTGGTGAAGATATCAGCAAGTTGTTTGGCAGACACAACATGCTGGAGCGAGATGACTTTCTGTTCAACAAGGTCACGGATGAAGTGATGACGGATGTCAATGTGCTTGGTTCTACTGTGCTGGACAGGGTTCTTGGATATGCTGATGGCACTCATATTGTCACAGTAGAGAGTCATGGCATCTTGAGCAACCCCATACTCACTCAGCATTTGCTTCATCCACAACATTTGTGCACAGCAGCTCCCAGCAGCAATGTACTCAGCCTCGGCAGTGGATAGAGAAATGCTATTCTGTTTTCTACTGAACCAAGAGACCAGGTTATTCCCCAAGAAGAAACATCCTCCCGAGGTGCTCTTCCTGTCTTCTGAGCACCCTGCCCAGTCTGCATCACTGAATCCAACCAGATTAGCCTTTGTGTCTTTAGTATACCATAGGCCATAGCCCACAGTTCCCCCGACATACCGAATAATGCGCTTGACCAACTGCATATGGCTGTCTCTTGGACTGGCTTGGAATCTGGCACAGACTCCTACTGCATAGGAAATGTCAGGACGGCTGGCAGTCAGGCAAAGAAGGCTCCCAATCATGCTTCTGTAGACAGTCTGACTTACTTCCAAACCTTGCTCATCTTTAATGGCTTTCACATGAGTAGCAGCAGGAGTACGCTTGTGACTGGCTGAGTCGAGCTGAAATTTCTTCACAAGGGCCTTGCTGTATTTGCTTTGAGCAATAAAGATCCCGTCCATTTTCTGAGTAATCTCCAAACCAAGAAAATAGGAAAGTTCTCCTACCATGCTCATCTGAAATTCTTGCTGCATGTGTTGCACAAACTGGTTCACCAGGTGCTGGGACTTTGATCCAAAGACAATGTCATCCACATATATTTGAGCAATGATCACATCAGACCGAGTTCTTTTGACAAACAAGGTTTTGTCAGCTCCCCCTCGGTTGTAGCCATGATTTTCCAGGAAGATTGTCAATCGCTCATACCAAGCCCGAGGAGCCTGTTTCAGCCCATATAAAGCTTTCTTCAATTTATACACCTGTGAGGATCTTCAAAACCTTTTGGTTGAGAGACATAGACTTCTTCAGAGAGATCTCCGTTCAAGAACGCACTTTTAACATCCATTTGATATAATTTGAATCCCAGGCAGCAAGACATTGCTAGAAGCAGTCTGATGGCCTCCAGGCGAGCTACTGGAGCGAATGTTTCTTCAAAGTCAAGACCTTTAATCTGAGAATATCCCTGGGCAACCAGTCTGGCTTTATTTCTTGTAATGTTGCCCTTTTCGTCAGTTTTATTTTTGAACACCCATTTTGTGCCGATGATGTTTACCCCTTTAGGTCTGTCTACCAAATCCCAGACATCGTGCCTTTCAAACTCTGCCAACTCCTCTTGCATAGCCATAATCCAGAATTCATCACTCATGGCCTCCTTGAAGTTCTTTGGTTCAAGACTGGACATGAAGCATGTATTGAGGTAGGCATGGCCTCTGGTTCTTCTTCTATCTGAGGGATTCCCAATCACATTTGTCAAGGGATGATCCTTTTGTATCTTCTTTGGGGGCTGCCTTGAAGGTGGATCAGGAGCTTCAGTGTGAAAATCCTCAGACAGACTCTCTGCTTGGTCATCTGGAATCTCTGCTTCAGCACTTGCTGTAGCATCTGCTGGAGCCGCAGCTTGTTCACTTCTGGTCTGTCTATCAGACATTTCTTCAGGATCAGAGTCTTCTTCACCAGTGTCAGACTCAGAGTTAGGTGCTTCATCTACATCTTTGACAACCACATTTATTGATTCCATGACAGTCTTTGTTCGCTGGTTGAACACACGATATGCCCTGCTGTTTGTTGAATATCCCAAGAATATTCCAGGATCACTCTTTGGATCGAGTTTCTTTCGATACTCCCGGTCTCTCAGAATGAAGCAGTCACTTCCAAAGATGTGAAAGTACTTAACAGTGGGCTTTTTCTGATTCCAGAGCTCATAGCAGGTCTGCATGGTACCTCTTCGCAAGGTAACTCTATTGATGATGTAGCAGGCGGTATTCATGGCCTCTGCCCAGAATTTCAGAGGAATCCTCTTAGCATGGATCATTACCCTGGCCATTTCTTGAATTGTTCGATTCTTCCGTTCCACCACACCATTTTGCTGAGGAGTAATAGGAGACGAGAACTGATGTGTTATACCCCTTTGTTGACAGAACTCATCCATGTCTTTGTTTTCAAATTCTCTGCCATGATCACTGCGAATGCTGCTGATTCTAAGATTCTTTTCTTGCTCTAGCCGAGACACCAGAGACACAATGACACTCACAGTGTCTGATTTTTCTCTGATAAATTCAATCCAAGTGAATCTAGAATAGTCATCAACACAGACAAATGCATACCTTTTCTTGCCTAGGCTCTCCACTTCCATTGGTCCCATTAGATCCATATGGATCAGCTGAAGAGGCCTGATGGTACCAATATCTTTGACCCGAGGATGTGAAGCCCTCTTTTGTTTCCCAATCTGACAGTCTCCACAGATGGAGTCTGTCTCTCCTTTCAGCAGTGGAATTCCTCTGACCAGCCCTTCTGTGGCAATTCTCTTTAGAGTTCTCAGGTTAACATGTCCCATCCTTTTGTGCCATAAGGTCATTTCCTCGGCCTTTGTCAGCATACATTTCTGAATCCGTGAGTTTGAACTCACATTGAGAAGGTAGCAATTGCTCTTGGATCTGGCTCCTTCCATTATGCACTTTCCAGATTTATCGAGAACTTGGCATGAGTCTCTTGTAAACTTAACTTGTTTAGTTCCATCACACAACTGGCTGATGCTGATAAGATTAGCCTTTAATCCTTCCACCAGAAGAACATTGCTCAGATTTGGCATTCCTTCTACAGCCAAAGTTCCTCTTCCCAGCACCCTTCCTTTCAGACCATTACCAAACTTCACATTTTGTTCCAGACAGGGAGTAATATTCTTCAGAAAGGATCTTTCTCCTGTCATATGGCCTGAACAGCCACTGTCAAAGTACCAGCTTATCTTGTCTGAGGTGCTAGCTGTGCTGACTAGGGCGAGGAGCTGAGTCTGCGCATGTTTCTGCTTGGCAGATTTCCTGGGCGATGTAATTCTGGCATGAGCTGAGGAGCAGTTTCTTTGAATATGTCCTCTGCGACCACAGCTGTAACATTTCTTAAACTTCAAAGCTCTCTTGTTACGGTGAAATAGACATTGCTGCAGCAAGTCTTGGTTCACTCCTTTTTGTGTTTTTGTGCCTCTTCTTGCTGACCTGTATCTGGCCATGTTGCATTCATCTTCACTCAGATCTTCACTTTCACTGGCAGAAAGGGCTTTCTTCTTCATCCGTTTGCTGGTGCAGTTGATCTGTCGATGGCCGTAGCCTGCACAATTCCAGCATTGGACTCCTTTCTTCACTTCGTTCTTTTCTTCTTCACTCTGAGCTGGTTCCTTACCTTTCCTTTTGTTTTCACCGCCCCTCCTGAATTGTTTTCGCGAAGAAGATCTTTTCTCAGTTCTGGATTCCATGTTTTTCAGGAGCTTTCCGAGGTTCTTAACCAGCATGTTTATCTGATCATCTGGATCTGTCTGCTTGCTTTCCGCTTCTGCCTTCAACCCAACATTCTTATCCTGGGAGGTGGTGTCTCCTTTGACCAGTTTCATCTCAAATTGTTTGAGAGACCCCATCAGCTCTTCCAACCTCATGAATCTTACATTTTGTGCTTCTTCAATGGCTGTCACTTTCATGTCAAATTTTGTAGGCAGCGATCTGAGCACCTTTCTGATAAGCTTTTCTTCTGGGATGGGCTCACCAAGGGCATGAGCTTCATTTGCAAGATCACAGAGTTTAGCATTAAACTCAGTGACTGTTTCTTCATCCAGCATCCTCAGATTCTCAAATTGTGTGGCAATTATCTGGAGTCTTGACAGCTTCACTCTATCAGTTCCCTCATGGGCAGTTTGCAGAATCTCCCATGCTTGCTTGGCCATGTCACAGTTTGAGATCAACCTGAAGTTATTAGCATCAACTGCAGCAAAAATTGCATTCAAAGCCTTTGAATTACCAGTTGCTGCAGCACCTTCTTCAACAGTCCACTGCTCTTCAGGTTTTATTCTTGTCACTCCTTGCTCATCTATGGTGATTGGGGGAGACCACTGAATCACAACAGCTCTCCATGTCTTCTCGTCAATGGCCCTGAGAAAGGCCTTCATCCTAGCTTTCCAATAACCATAGTTGCTCTCTTCCAGAAGTGGAGGTCTACTCGTGCTCTGTCCTTCCTTCATTGTCTTGTCTACTTCGGAGACACTGTAGGACCTTTTAAACTCTGTGTGTCGAGTTCCCGCTCTGATACCAATTGAAATTTCAAGTGTCTCTACTTATGCAGATTTGTGAACTAGCAGTTGCTGCAGCACACTCTTGTTCACTTAAATGTAGGCACAGCAGACAATGAATAGGACACAGATTTGTTCACCCAGTTCGGCCAATCTGCCTACGTCTGGGGAGGACTATTCTCCAGTCCTCAATCCACTCAACCAAAGGTTCAGATCACACTAGGTTACAACGCGCGCAACCTATGCTACTTTAACCCCGTGTGGACTACTCAACACAATCAGAACAAGCTCTGATTTGTGCCAGCACACCCTCTACAATATGTCAGTCTAGAATAGCTACAATCCTCTTCAAGAACTCAGCCTATTCTAGCCTACACTACTCAGCAGGGTTGCTGCAGCAACAGCTGTAACACCAGCTGAAGCACTCTGTCCGCGTCGCTCCAAGGCCTCCTGCCGAGCCGATCGAACCACTCCAAGAGCGCTGCACACTCTGAGTAACTCCCCCTCACTCAGTGACCACCTGCCACTAGTGAGTTCTTCCGCACGAACCTCGACCGAGCCTTCCACCCGTCAGCTCTCCCGCGGCTGCCTTTGATCAACCAACAAGCTCCACAGCTCTAACTTGGCTTCCAGATCAAAGCACGAATCAGTCTCTGCAAGACCTGACTCTCTTCTGCAATACGCACCACAGCTCTGCGCTCAACGCTCTGCCCGTGTATGTTGATCGAAGAACAACTTCCGTAGCACACCCAGAAAAAAATCCTCTCTCTGAATTTCGTGTCTACGCTCGTGTATCACTCAGTTTCGATCAGCCTCTTCAGCCCTCGAACCTTCTGCTTAAATACCCTCACCACTTTAAGCAATTTCCAGGTTTAGGCCATAATCCCACAAGATCAATTATCTCCTAAAATCTAGGAGATTAGATTTGATTAATATCTTCAATGCCAATCTGCTTTTCGGACAAGTGAACCGTGCTGGAAAAATGCTTAGCAGCATTTTAGAAAAAACTCCTAAGAGCAAGAACACAAACTGCCATACCTTCAAGACGCACACAGCACAAACTGTTACTCGGACAGATGAACCAGCATTTGAACCAGCACCTGCTGCAGCACCCCTGCTGTATCTGTTGCTAGCTGTTCTGCTTGATTGCTTGAGCTGCAGCAGCTCCTTGTTCACAAATGACATATGTTGGTTTTGGCAAAACTGCCACACTTGCATTATCACATCTGAATCTAAAAGCTTCAAAGAAATTGTCAAGGAAAAATCTAGTGAGAGGGCTCCTTGTTATAAGAAAAGAGGACCAGAGCCAGTCACTCAGCAACCTCTCAGATAAACACGAAGCGTATCTTTGAGCTACTCCATGGGGATCTTGTTGGACCATTCATAGTAGAGGGGATTGTTAGAAAAAGGTACGCTCCGGTAAGTGTTGATGATTTTTCTAGATATGCTTGGGTTGAATTTCTTAGAGAAAAATCAGAGACTGCTGGGCATCTTGTTGAGCTGATTATTAGATTACAGCGTGAAAAGAATTACCTCTTTTGTTCATCCGAAGAGATCATGGCAGAGAATTTCAGAATCAGTCATTTGAGGAGTTCTGTTAGAAGGAAGGCATTGCACAATAGTTTTCTTCACCTCTAACCCCACAACAGAATGGAGTTGTTGAACGGAAAAATAGATCAATTGCGGAAAAAAGATGTAGCATTGCACTTCTTGCCAGAAGCTCTTAGCACGGCTTGTCACATACTTAATCGTGTAACACTGTGGGGAAGTACTGATAAAACGTGTTACGAGATCTAGAACGGTAAGAAGGCCACTGTGAAATATTTTCATGTATTTGGTACTACGTGCTTTATTTTAGATGACAGAGAGTATAAGCAGAAACTGGATGCTAGAAGTGATGAAGGCATTTTCCTAGGATACTCCAGTAACAGTCGTGCCTACAAAGTCTACAATCGAAGGACAAAGACTATTATGGAGTCGTCAAATGTTGTAATAGATGATGGAGAGGTTAATATCATTGATGGTGCAGAAGGTTGGATTCCACAAACAACTGTTGAAGATCCAATAAGTAATGTTGAGGTCTCAGCAGAAGAAGTTGTAACAGAGGCTGATTCACAGCCACCCATTGTTGAGGAACATGCTGAGGACAGTGCTGATGCAGAAGAAGAGATCGAGATGATTCCTTCATCTCATGTTCAGAAACACCATCCTTTGACCAATGTCATTGGTAGTCCAAGGGGATGAATGGTCACTCGAGGGATTAAGAAGAATTGCAGAGAGATGGTGCGCTCCGCTTGCTTTGTATCTACCATCGAACCCAAACGAGTACAGGATGCCATAGCAGATGAATACTGGGTTGTGGCTATGCAGGAGGAACTTGGAGAGTTTGTCAGGAACGATGTCTGGGAACTGGTTCCACGACCCACTAATGTGACCGTGATTGGCACAAAGTGGGTGTTTAAGAATAAGACTGATGACAAAGGCAACATCACCAGGAACAAAGCAAGATTGGTGGCACAAGGTTACTCACAGATTGATGGGGTTGAATTCGAGGAAACTTTCACACCTGTGGCCTGCTTAGAAGCTGTTCGGATCTTGATGGCCTTAGCGTGTTTCTTTGATTTCACATTGCATCAGATGGATGTGAAGTGCGCCTTCCTAAACGGAGTGTTACAGGAAGAGGCATGATCGTGCGTCGTTGTACGCGTCAAATTAATCCTTCCTTCTCCACTTAGTATAGCGGCTAAGTCAGGGTCGATCCCACAAGGAGCGTGCAGACTCGTCTTAGCTAGCAACCTACAACTTAAGAAATTGGGGTTGTGAGTGATTGTGTTGCGCAGGTGTGCGAATAAACAGTAGTGAAAGCAGAGTTGCACAATACGTGCGCAGGCAGTAGATATTAAGTACTATGACTATGAAAAGTATCGGTAAAGACAATCCTCTATGAATGTATCCCTTATCATTGACGCTAACATCTATAGTGCAGTTCTACTTAAGTTAGTGTCCGATCAAGGCTTCCTAAAGTGAACGCATGTTCCGATCAAAGTCCATGAGCTATTAATTCCTGAAACTAGTTTAAGCAACTACGAATCCTATCACAGTAGTAGCTGATTATCCTAGTGTGTTACTCCTAGTTGTCCCGTCAAGTTATCAACTAGTTTAACATACAATAACGAGCAGTTAGAATAAGATTGCTGTTCAAGGCTTCTCTTATTCACACAACTAATTATCACCCATGTGCATAGAATTAATATAAGTAGACGAACTAAGCATTAAACACAAGTCTCAAAGGAAATACTTCATAGAATCGTGCCCAACAGATACAAGGTGTTTAGCTAGACATGCTAGAAACAAACATCATAGAAATAATAATTAAAACTAAGGCAGCAAAGGAAAAATAGCAGGTCGGCGCAATTGCAGATTGCTGTTTTCGGCTGGCGCAGGTGGTTCGCGCAGAATCTCAGCGGCAGTAGCTCGTGTGTTTTTGCTGCTTTGTGTCCTTCTCTCTATATGTCCTCTCCTCCTCCAAACCCAAGCTTCACTCCTCTTATATACTGGTCTTGAAGCCCAAAGAATGCTTAGATTTGGCCCGAGAGAATCTTAGCTACTTCCCAAATCTAGGAGATAATGATGATCTATATTTAGAAATTCTGCTATCCTGCGCACGCTGATTGCGCTACTTGCTTCGCGCAGTCGGTTTGCGCACTGTAGCCTGAATCAGCTATCTCCTTTTGCGCTACTAGCTCCGCAGGTCGTGTATTGCGCTCTTTAAAAGCGTCCGTTAGCGCACATCTGACTTATGCTCCTGTTTTATCCTGAAATACAAAAATACCGAAAACCAGTAATCTTGTACACAAAATAATGCAAACAAGCACAGTGATAAGATCTAAATAGCGCATATAACTAGGCTCTATCAAGGCGTATGTAGCACAACCTGAAGGTATTGTTGACACACATCGACCTGATCATGTGTACCATTTAAAGAAAGCGTTGTATGGTCTCAAGCAGGCGCCCAGAGCCTGGTATGAGCGATTGACACAAATTCTGCTCCAATAAGGCTATGGGCAATGGGGAGTTGACACAATGTTTTTCAATATACAGACAACCTCTGATTTTATAGTGGCTCAATGACCGTGCGTTGTTGTACGCATCAAATTAATCCTTCCTTCTCCACTTAGTATAGCAGCTAAGTCAGGGTCGATCCCACAAGAAGCAAGCAGACTCGTTCTAGCTAGCAACCTACAACTTACGAAATTGGGGTTGTGAGTGGTTGGGTTACGCAGGTGCGCGAATAAACAATAGTGAAAGCAGATTTTGCACTAGACGTGCGCAGGCAGTAGAGATTAAGTACTATGACTATGAAAAGTATCGGTAAAGACAATCCTCTATGAATGTATTCCTTATCATCGACTCTAAACGTCTATAGTTCGATTTTACTGAAGTTAGTGTCCGATCAAGGCTTCCTAACATGTGCGCATGTTCCGATCAAAGTCCATGAGCTATTAATTCTTGAAACTAGTCTAAGCAGCTACGAACCTCTCACAGTAGCAGCTGGTTATCCTAGCGCGTTACTCCTAGTAGTCACCGTCAAGCTACCAACTAGTTTAACATATAACAACAAGTAATAAGAGTAAGATTGAGGTTCAAGGCTTCCCCTACTCATACAACTAGCTGTCAACCGTGTGCACAGAATTAATACAAGCAAACAAACTATGCATTAAGCACAAGTCTCAAAGGAAATACTTCATAGAATCATGCCCAACCGATACAGAAGTGTTTAGCTAGACATGCTAGTGGTAAACATCATAGAAATAGTAAATAAAAGCTAAAGTGTCCTAGGAAACAGTAACAAGCAGGTGCGTGCAGGTTGCTGTGTCTCGGTTCGCGCAGTCGGTTGGCGCAGGTCCTCGGCGGCAGCTCGTGTGTTTTTCAGTTCTGGCTCTCTCTCGTGTGTCTCTTGTCTCTCTGTATCTCTAGCCTTCCTCTCTTTATATACTGCTTGTGAGGCCCGAGGAATGCTCAGATTTGGCCCGTGACAATCTTGGCAACTTCCAAATCCTAGGAGATTTTGTAGGGATATGGTGTTCGAGATTTGGAAATACCGCTATCCTGCGCATGGCTCACTGTGCACGTTGGTTCGCGCAGTTGGTTTGCGCACCGCAGTCTGAATCTGCCACCTCCTACCCTGTTTGCGCTGCTAGCTCCGCAGGCTGTGTGTTGCGCTCCTTAAACGCGCCTACTAGCGTGTATCCGACTTAGGCCCTTGTTTTGTCCTGGAATACAAAAACACCGGAGACCAGTAATCTTGTACACAAAATAATGCAAACAAGCACAGTGTTAAGATCTAAATATTGCGTATAAATAGGCTCTATCAAACCCCCCACACTTGCCCTTGTTTGTCCCGAACAAGTACTCAAGCACGGATACAATTACCTCTCTGGAGTCTAGCGCACAGTCTTGCACTCAGGCACGATCTGCACAACCGTTCACCCTGCGTTGCTCTGTCACCTGCGCGCACATGCCTTCAACAGTTTTAATATAACAATTCCGAAATTCGTTACCTCTCAGCTGGGATGGAAATTATTTCGGATGGCTGGGAGATAGCTCTTCATAAGCTCCGGATTGTCGGTCTTTACTTCGAGTACGGGTATATGGTTAATTGCGCAAGTTTCTTCTGGTGCGTGATTCTTTCGCCCACTTCCTGGGAACTCGAGCTTTCTTGATGATTTTCTTGTGAACTAGCGCACGCTAGTACGGAGTTGTGCGCATGCTGGTTTCTTTAGCGCATATCATCTGCTGGTGTTTTTTTCTTTTATACAGCTTTATCTACGGTTCCTACCAGAACGGTTCCAGTCTCGGCCTTCGGATAGCAGCTATGGAACAACGCTTCGCTCTCCCTCCTTGATCTATTTGCGCAGGTCAGCGCACGCGTTTACACCGGCGCCCGCCTTCCCTTGCTTGACTTCCAGAGGAAAGGTGGTCTGTTTTCCCACCTCGCCACGCTTTGGGTATTCGCCTTCGGCATCTGCGTGGCTGAGCGCGCTCTATTATTCCGAAGGTCGCGAAGCACCGGCCTCCACTAGCGCTCTCAACCATATACCTTACCTTCGAAGCAAAAACGACTAACCGCCTCTCTAGAGCTTTTCTGTCAACTCCACATCCCTTGTATATCCCAACTAATAGGAGCAAAAAAATCGAAAAAATATACTAAACAGTTTTATAGCAGCGCATGCAAGATGAATAGGGCAATACAAGTCGAAAAGTGTGCGCAACCCGCACACAAGCGCACCACTGTTACTATTCTCTTCAACTAAACTAAGCTACACTACAAAGCTAAAAAAAACGTGAAATGTAAATGTAACGGCCCCCCCCCCCCCCCCCCACACACACTTAAACAAAGGACATAAGAAAGAAAAACATGAGCAAGTCCTATCTTTTTGCTGCGATGATTAAAAACTGCAAGTCCTAAACTAGCTAAAAACACTAAAAAAACTATAAAAAAAACGTGTCGTGTTACCTCCCGACAAGTGCCTTTGTTTAACGTCGTTGGCTTGACCGTACCTCGTTACTTGCTTAAAAGTGTGCCAGTGACCCCCCCCCCCCCACTCTTGCTCCTGAGTGTCCCCGCGCTCGTGTGCGCGTTGCGTTCCTCTTAGTCCTGCGCAAAGGATCGGAAGGGTGGTCAGCGTGGTTAATATCATGTGACAAATCATAAGTTACGAGGTTAGTTAATGAGGGGGAAGAAATATGAGCAATAGTTCCCAGTTCTCCCTCAGGTGCATCTGGTTGCGACTCTGGCACAGCAACTTGCGCATCTTCTATTTCTGGCTCTGTGATAGAGGCTATTTGTACGCATTATTTAGATCATAACCCTATGCTTGTTTGCAATATTTTATGAGCAAGATTACTCGTTTCTAGTGTTTTTGTGTTACAGGGCAAAACGAGTCCTTGAGTCGGATACGCGCTAACAGGCAGCGTCCTAGGAGTGAGAGATCCGCCTACGGAGATAGCAGCACAAGCAGAGGAGAAGTTGGCGAGAGTCAGTAGCGGTGCGCTAGCCGATGCGCTAGCCGAATGCCGTGCGCCAGGCGCAACATCCAGTGACCAGATTTGGAAGTTGCCAAAGGTGAACTTCCTGGGCAATATATAAACGAAGGAAGTCTAGGGTTTCTAAAGACAGAGACATCACAGCCGTCATTGGACAACGTACATCAGAGAGAGCGGCAACACTGAAAACACACGGACTTGTTGAGAGGATTTGCGCCAGCCGACTGCGCCAGCCGAGAAGACAACCTGCACGCACTGTTTGCTACTGTGTTCTCAGACATATTAGACCTTATTCACTATTCTATGATGTTTATTACTAGCATGTCTAGCTAAACTCTTAGTGTTGGTCGGGCATGAATCTATGAAGTATTACCTTTGAGACTTGAGCTTAATGCATAGTTTATTTACTTGTATTAATTCTGTGCGCACTGAGACAGTTAGTTGCATGAGTAGGGGAAGCCTTGAACCGCAAACTTACTTGCGTTGCTTGCTTGTCATATGTTAAACTAGTTGCATGAGTAGGGGAAGCCTTGAACCGCAAACTTACCGTGACAACTAGGAGTAACGAGTTAGGGTAGGCAGTTGCTACTGTGACAGGACTCGCAGCTGTTTAGTCTAGTTCTAAGGATTAATAGCACATGAACTTTGAACGGAACATGCGCACGTGTTAGGAAGCCTTGACCGGACACTAACCCAAGTAAGCCGAAAACTATAGACGTTTAGAGTCGATGATAAGGAATGCGTTCATAGAGGATTGTCTGCCCAATACTTCTCATAGTCATAGTATCTAATCTCTACTGCTTGCGCACGTCTAGTGCAATTTCCTGCGTTACGCTAGCTACTGTTCATTTGCGCATCGCGCACCCCAATCTCACACAACCCCAATTTTTAGTGTAGACGACAGGATTGAAGACTGAACTACTTGCTCCCTGTGGAGATCGACCCTTACTTAACCGCTGTACTGGTGGAAGAGGAAGGATTATATTTGACGCGCACAACGACGCGCGATCAAATTTTGGCGCCGTTGCCGGGGAGCAACACAGCTAAGTCTTTAGTCTGAGTTTTTATTATAGTAATTCTTTCAGTTTGTTTTGTTTTCGTTGTTGTTTCTGACAGCGCGCATTCACATCAGCCTGCGCAACCTTGAAACAGTTGCGCTGCGCAGATTCTAGTTGCGCACTGACAGCCGCAACAACATTAGTTATCTTTTAATTTCATTTTTCTTGAGATTCGGAACAGGTTATGGAGGATAACAGTGTCGTAGGAGACAACTTAGGGGACAGAACCCCAGAGGAAGCAAGGGCACATAACCGCGCAGCCCTGTTCAGAGAGGAAGTGCAGCGCGAGGTTGAAGCAAGGAGGGCCGCTGAAGTGTATCATGCGCCACCCGTGCAACAAGCCGCGCGACGCAGAACAGTGCGCGAGATGTCGGCCCCTATCACTGTTAACCAGCCATGGTGCATCGTGCTTCCACCAGGCGGTCATTTTGAGCTAAGGAGCTCGCTCATCCATCACATGCCCAAGTTCCACGGGATGAACAATGAAAATCCAGTCAAGCATGTGCGAGAGTTCCTAGTCATTTGCGAGAACATGAAGACCGAAGGGGAGAGTGATGAGGCGCTGAAAATGAAGGCATTCCCATTTTCATTATGTGATACAGCTAAACACTGGCTAATGAATTTACCTGCAGGATCTATTCACACATGGGAGCAGCTGCAGAAGAAATTCCTAGATAAATTCTATCCAGCAGCAAAGATTGCGCTGCTCAGGAGGGAACTGGCCGTGCCAAGGCAGAGCGCAGGGGAGTCTCTGTCAGAATACTATGAACGTTTCAGGGAGCTAGAAGCCAACTGCTACAATCACGGGCTTCCCCAGAATGTGCTGATAGAGAACTTTCTAAATGGACTGCTGCCCATGGAGCTGCGACTACTGAATGCATGCGCAGGAGGGGACATTTGCAACATGTACCCAGAGGATGCGTGACAGCTGATAGAAGATTCTGCTGGGCAGGTAAGACATCAATTGACGCTTGAAAGTAGCCGTAATCGTTCTGTGCATCAGGTAGAAACCAGCGCTGAGATCAAGGAAATGAAGGCCATGCTACAGAAGCTGATGAGTGCGCAGAGCGCACAACCAGTTGCACCAAAGGTATGTGAATTCTGCAGGTCCACTGAGCACAAGACAGACGAATGCCCAACACTTTTCGAAGAGACTGGAGATGTCAATGCTCTTGGAGGATGGGACAACAGAGGACCGCAGAGGCAGAATCAGCCGCGCTTTGGGCTTGCCGCAAATGGATTCAGATGGAAGGAGGAGAACAATTTCCAGAGGCAGCCCACAGATCAGCGCGCACCACAGCAGACGCAACAAGCTGCGCCCAACAATCCGCCGCACCGCCGAAATGACGCACCAGCGCAGAACAACCAACAGCCGCGGCATTCCTTGGAAGACATCATGGGGCAGCTAGCAGATACAGTGCGCAAAAATGACGAGAAATATGACAAAAGGTTCGAGTCCATAGAAAAGCAGCTATCACAAATAGCAACCACGGTGTATGAGCTGAAAAAGAGCGATGGCAACCTGCCTTCGCAAGTGATTCAGAACCCTAAAGGAGGAGTCAATGCAGTGACACTGAGGACTGGGCGCACAGTAGGAACAGAGCAGACCGCACAGGCGCCCGCGCAACCAGTTGCGCAAATCCCGGATCCAGCAGATCAGAATGCGCAACCAGAGCAAGATGCGCAACCGGAAGCGCCAGCCACGGACCAGCAGGGCAAAGCGCAAGGTATGTCTCACTCGAAACACAAGGACAAAAATTGTACTAACATACCTGCTCCCTTCCCTGTGCAGGCACCACTGGCAAGAAAAGAAGCGCTGGACAAGGAATTATATGAGCTATTCAGCAAGGTAGAAATCAACATACCTCTCATAGAAGCTATTCGACAGATCCCCAGGTATGCGAAGTTTTTAAAAGAGCTGTGCACAAACAAGCGAAGGAAAGGTGAATGCGTACAAGTAATGCTAAATGCGCAGGCCTCAGCGATCGTGCAACAAAAGGTACCACCCAAGTGCCGAGATCCAGGTACATTTACTATCCCATGCACGCTAGGTAAGACCACAGTGAGTAATTGCATGATCGATTTAGGCGCATCCATCAATTTGCTACCTTATTCTCTATATACGACATTGCGCCTTAGACCACTTAAGCCTGCAGGTCTCACCATTCAGCTAGCAGACAGATCGTGCAAACAACCTGCAGGCATGATAGAAGATGTCCTAGTTCGCGTTGGAGAGCTGGTCTTCCCAGCAGATTTTTATGTGCTCGAAATGGAGGGTGAATCAAGTGCCAGCAGTGCACAAATCCTCCTAGGCAGACCATTTCTGATGACCGCGCGCACAAAGATAGACGTATGGAGGGGCACGCCCTCCATGGAGGTAGATGGCGAAGAAATCCATTTCAACATATTCAAGGGGATGCAGCACCCACATGAGGACGCTACCGTGCACGCGATGGACAGCATTGACGATCTAGTCGCAGAAGCGCAGTGTGCGAGCGCAACCATAGGACCAGAGCTACTGACACAGGCAGAGCTGGAGGAGCAAGAGGAGGAGCCAAGCAGTGCTGAACCAGCACCCACACAGGTACTTGATATAGTTCATATTTGCACCGCTAACAAAATCTTGCCCTCTATTGAACAGGCACCCAAGATCGAACTGAAGCAACTCCCAGAGCACCTCAAGTACACTTTCTTAGGAGATGAGGACACCCTGCCAGTGATCATCACGAAGGGATTAGAAGAAGAGCAGGAGGCGCGCTTACAACAGGTACTGCGCAGGAACCAGCGCGCTATAGGATGGACTCTTGCTGATCTGCGCGGAGTGAGCCCAGACGTGTGCATGCACAGAATTCTGTTGGAAGATGGTGCCAAACCATCCAGGGAGGCTCAGCGCAGGTTGAATCCAAACATGATGGAGGTAGTGCAAAAGGAAGTCCTGAAATTGCTTGGCGCAGGGGTCATCTACCCAATTTCGGACAGCAAATGGGTCAGCCCGATGCATGTTGTGCCAAAGAAAGGAGGAATCACAGTGGAAGAGAATGCGCAGGGCGAACTAGTTCCCAAGCGCATTCAAACTGGCTGGCGCATGTGCATCGACTACAGGAAGCTGAACGCTGTCACGCGCAAGGACCACTTCCCGTTACCCTTTATGGACCAGATGCTGGATCGCTTAGCAGGTAAGCCTTATTTTTGTTTTCTGGATGGATATTCAGGGTACAACCAGATACCCATAGCTGCGGAGGATCAAGAGAAGACCACATTCACATGCCCGTTCGGTACGTATGCGTTTCGGCGCATGTCTTTTGGGCTGTGCAACGCGCCAGGTACATTCCAACGCTTGGTCATGAGCATTTTTTCTGATATGATTGGTATATGCATAGAAGTGTTCATGGATGATTTCACTGTATATGGGAGTACCTTTGATGCATGTTTAACTCATCTAGATAAAGTTTTAGCGCGCTGCATCTCTAAGAATTTAGTGCTCAATTACGAAAAATGTCATTTCATGGTCACGCACGGAGTAGTACTAGGACATATCATTTCAGAGGAGGGTATTAAGGTAGACAAGGCTAAAATAGATCTTATTTCTAATCTGCCTTATGCCACCAACGTGCGCGACGTGAAATCATTCTTAGGGCATGCTGGGTTTTACAGGCGTTTTATTAAGGATTTCTCTAAAATTTGTATACCCCTGTCTAACCTGTTGCAAAAAGATGTGTGTTTCGATTTTACTGATGAGTGCAGGGCGGCGTTCGATAAGCTGAAGGAAGCGCTGACCAGTGCGCCAGTGATGCGCGCACCAGACTGGAACCTGCCATTTGAGCTGATGTGTGACGCAAGCGATTACGCAGTGGGTGCAGTCTTGGGGCAGCGCGTGGACAAGAAGCCGCACGCCATTTACTATGCATCGCGCACGCTGGACTCTGCGCAGAGGAACTACACCACCACGGAAAAGGAGCTTCTGGCAATTGTATTTGCGCTGGAGAAGTTCCGAGCTTATGTCCTAGGCGCAAGAGTCATCATCTACACTGACCACGCAGCTATCCGCTACCTCATGTCCAAGAAGGAGACCAAGCCGCGCCTGATGCGCTGGGTGCTCCTGCTTCAAGAATTCGACTTGGAGATCAAAGATAAGAAGGGCACGGAAAATACAGTCGCTGATCACCTGAGCAGGATCGTCAAGGAGGAGGAGCCAGGGCAGATCAAGGAGACATTCCCTGACGAGCACCTGATGGCGCTGACAGGTAAGGTACCATGGTATGCGCATATCGCAAATTACCTGGTCACAGGTGCGTTTCCTCCGCATTTCAATAAAACTCAGTGCATGCGATTGAAACATGAGTCCAAGCATTACCTTTGGGATGATCCTTACATGCTTAGAATAGGTCCAGATCAGATATTAAGGCGTTGCGTTCCTGACCATGAGATTACCTCTGTCTTGATGTTTTGTCATGCGCACGCTTGTGGAGGGCACTTTGGTCCCAAGCGCACGAGCAGGAAAATCTTGGACTGCGGATTCTACTGGCCGCACCTATTCAGAGACGCATATGACCATTGCAGGAATTGCGACAGGTGCCAGCGCACAGGAGGAATATCCGCGCGCAACGAGATGCCGCAGACCCCGATTCTGGTGGATGAAGTGTTCGATGTTTGGGGAATCGACTTCATGGGTCCATTTCCCCCATCTGCCGGCTACGAGTACATACTGGTGGCCGTGGATTACGTATCCAAATGGGTCGAAGCTAAGGCCACGCGCAAGGATGATGGTAAGACTGTCGCTGACTTTCTCCGAACTAACATATTTTGCAGGTATGGAGTACCTAAGGCAGTCATCAGCGACCAGGGGACGCACTTCTGCAACAGGATTGTGGCGCAAGTTTTCAAGCACTATGGGGTGCGCCACAAGACGTCCACCGCTTACCATCCACAAACGAATGGGCAGGCCGAAGTGTCTAACTGAGAAATCAAGTGCATCTTGGAAAAGACTGTGAGGCCATCACGCAAAGATTGGAGCCAGCGCCTGGATGATGCGCTATGGGCATACTGCACTGCGCATAAGACGCCCATTGGGACTTCGCCATTTCGGCTGTTCTATGGGAAGGCCTGCCACCTGCCAGTAGAGCTCGAGCACAAGGCGTATTGGGCCTTGCGTATTTGCAACCTGAACTTGGATGAGGCAGGAAAAGAACGCGCATTTGAGCTGAGCGAACTAGAAGAGCTGTGCCTGGACGCGTATGAAGGACTGCGCGATTACAAGGAGCGCACCAAAGCGTATCATGACAAGCATATCCTCCGGCGCACATTTGAACCAGGAGACCAGGTACTGTTATTTTCATCACGCCTGAAGCTCATGCCTGGAAAGTTGCGCAGCAAGTGGACGGGTCCATACACCGTCACCAAGGTTTTCCCCTACGGAACAATCGAGTTAGAAGACGGGCACCGGCATCGTTTTCAGGTTAATGGGCAGAGAGTCAAACGGTACTTAGGAGAACCTTGGGATAACACAGCACGCGACATTGAGCTGGCAGAACCAAAGATAATCGATGTGCCAGCTGACGCGCGAGAGGCACCACCGGATGCACCAGAGGGAGAACTGGAACCTATTGCTTATATCTCTTCTTCCTCTGCATCTATCCTCGTTACGCATGATTTATCACATACTGACTACCCTTTTCGCCCGTTGCGCAGGACCCAGGAAAACGCAATACACGCACTGGCGTAGGGACACTCAGGAGCAAGAGTGAGGGAGGTCGCAGACACACGTTTTGGAACGTAACGAGGTACAGTCGAGCCAACGACGTTAAACAAAGGCACTTGTCGGGAGGTAACCCGACACGTTTTTACTTTTACACGTTTTCCTATTTGTTTTTGTTCTTATGTTCCTTATTTTTTGCTTGCATGCATGTGTGCGCCTTCCATGCGCTTGAGCTTGAGTCGTGGGGACACGTCTCTGTTCAAGTGTGGGGGAGGGGGGCGTTACACGTACATTTCACGTTTTTGAGCATTTTTAGTAGACCTTAGTTTAAACTGAAGAGAATAGTAGCCGCAGTGCGCTAGAGTGCAGGATGCGCATGCGCTCCAGCTTGTTTTGCGCTATCCATATTGTGTGCGCTGCCATCTACTGTTTTAGTATAATTTTTTCGTTTTTTGCTCCTATTAGTTGGGATATGCAGGGGATGTGGAGTTGACAGAAATGCTCCAGAGAGGCGGTTAGTCGCTTTTGCTTCGAAGGCTAGGTATATGGTCGAGAGCGTTAGTGGAGGCCGGTGCCTCGCAGCCTTCGGGACACAAGGGCGCGCTCAGTCACGCAGATACCAAAGGCAAAACACCCTATGCGTGGCGAGGTGGGAAAACAGACCACCTTCTCTCTAGAAATCGAGCTAAGGAAGGCGGGCGCGGGTGTAAACGCGTGCGCTGACCGGCGCAAACCAAAGGAGAGAGAGCGGGGCGAGTTCCATAGCTGCTATCCGAAGGCTGAGACTGGAACTGCTCTGGGAATGTAAGAAATTAAAGATGAAGCTGCACAAAAGAAAATACCAGCAGTTGATACACGCTACAAAAGAATCAGCATGCGCACAAACATCAAAATGCGCAAGGACCCTAAGAAAATCATCAGAGAGCTCAGGTTCCCAGGAAGTGCGCGGGCAATCACGCACTGGAAGAAGCTGCGTTATCCACCATATACCTATCTTCGGAGCAGGAGCTGGCAGCCAGGAGCCTAAGAAGAGCTATCTCCCAGCCATCCAAAAAATCTTCATCCCGGCTGAGAGGTAATGAATTTCGAAATTATTATATTAGAACTGTTGAAAGTAGTTGTGCGCAGGTGATAGAGCAGTGCGAGTTGAGCAAATTGCGCATTCGCATCAGAGTGCAAGACTGTGCGCTAGACTCCAGAAGAGGTAATTGTATCTGCGCTTCAGTGCTTGTTCGGGACGAACAAGGGGCAAGTGTGGGGGGTTTGATAGAGGCTATTTGTACGCATTATTTAGATCATAACCCTATGCTTGTTTGCAATATTTTATGAGCAAGATTACTCGTTTCTAGTGTTTTTGTGTTACAGGGCAAAACGAGTCCTTGAGTCGGATACGCGCTAATAGGCAGCGTCCTAGGAGTGAGAGATCCGCCTGCGGAGATAGCAGCACAAGCAGAGGAGAAGTTGGCGAGAGTCAGTAGCGGTGCGCTAGCCGATGCGCTAGCCGAATGTCGTGCGCCAGGCGCAACATCCAGTGACCAGATTTGGAAGTTGCCAAAGGTTAACTTCCTGGGCAATATATAAACGAAGGAAGTCTAGGGTTTCTAGAGAGAGAGACATCACAGCCGTCATTGGACAACGTACATCAGAGAGAGCGGCAACACTGAAAACACACGGACTTGTTGAGAGGATTTGCGCCAGCCGACTGCGCCAGCCGAGAAGACAACCTGTACGCACTGTTTGCTACTGTGTTCTCAGACATATTAGACCTTATTCACTATTCTATGATGTTTATTACTAGCATGTCTAGCTAAACTCTTAGTGTTGGTCGGGCATGAATCTATGAAGTATTACCTTTGAGACTTGAGCTTAATGCATAGTTTATTTACTTGTATTAATTCTGTGCGCACTGAGACAGTTAGTTGCATGAGTAGGGGAAGCCTTGAACCGCAAACTTACTTGCGTTGCTTGCTTGTCATATGTTAAACTAGTTGCATGAGTAGGGGAAGCCTTGAACCGCAAACTTACCGTGACAACTAGGAGTAACGAGTTAGGGTAGGCAGTTGCTACTGTGACAGGACTCGCAGCTGTTTAGTCTAGTTCTAAGGATTAATAGCACATGAACTTTGAACGGAACATGCGCACGTGTTAGGAAGCCTTGACCGGACACTAACCCAAGTAAGCCGAAAACTATAGACGTTTAGAGTCGATGATAAGGAATGCGTTCATAGAGGATTGTCTGCCCAATACTTCTCATAGTCATAGTATCTAATCTCTACTGCTTGCGCACGTCTAGTGCAATTTCCTGCGTTACGCTAGCTACTATTCATTTGCGCATCGCGCACCCCAATCTCACACAACCCCCATTTTTAGTGTAGACGACAGGATTGAAGACTGAACTACTTGCTCCCTGTGGAGATCGACCCTTACTTAACCGCTGTACTGGTGGAAGAGGAAGGATTATATTTGACGCGCACAACGACGCGCGATCACTCTGCCAAGTCAACTTCGCGCGCTGTGTCATCCCAAGGTTCTCCTAAATACTTTTTGATTCTCTGCCCGTTGACCTGAAAACGATGCTGGTGCTCGTTTTCTAACTCGATTGTTCCGTAAGGGAAAACCTTGGTAACCGTGTATGGTCCCGTCCATTTGCTGCGCAGCTTCCCAGGCATTAGCTTTAGGCGTGAGGAGAACAATAGTACCTGGTCTCCTGGCTCAAAGGTGTGTCTGAGGATATTTTTGTCGTGAAATGCTTTTGTGCACGCCTTGTAGTCGCGCATCCCCTCATATGCATCTAGGCGCAGCTCCTTTAACTCGCTTAGCTCAAATGCGCGCTCCTTACCAGCCTCGTCTAGGTTCAGATTGCAAACGCGCAGTGCCCAGTATGCCTTGTGTTCCAACTCCACTGGCAGGTGGCACGCTTTTCCATAAACCAACCGAAACGGTGAAGTCCCAATCGGTGTCTTATGTGCAGTTCTGTATGCCCATAGCGCATAGAACTGGCTCCAGTCTCAAGGAGCTGGCTCCAGTCTTTGCGCGATACCTGCTCAGGTGGTCAGCGACTGTGTTCTCCGTTCCCTTCTTATCCTTGATTTCCAAGTCGAACTTCTGAAGTAGGAGCACCCAGCGCATCAGGCGCGGCTTAGTCTCTTTCTTGGACATTAGGTAAGGGATTGCTGCGTGGTCTGTGTAGACGATGACTCTGGCGCCTAGAACATATGCGCGGAACTTCTCCAGTGCAAACACGATTGCCAGAAGTTCCTTTTCCGTGGTGGTGTAGTTCCTCTGCTCAACGTCCAGTGTGCGCGATGCATAATAGATGACATGCGGCTTCTTGTCCAAGCGCTGTCCCAGAACTTCACCTACTGCATAGTCACTTGCGTCGCACATCAGTTCGAACGGCAGGCTCCAGTCTGGCGCGCGCATCACTAGCGCACTCGTCAGCGCCTCCTTCAACTTATCAAAAGCAGCCCTGCACTCATCAGTGAATTCGAAACACACATCCTTTTGCAAGAGGTTAGACAGGGGTATACAAATTTTAGAAAAATCTTTTATGAAACGCCTGTAAAACCCTGCATGCCCAAGGAATGATTTCACATCGCGCACGTTAGTGGAATAAGGCAGATTTGAAATAAGATCTATTTTCGCTTTATCGACCTTGATCCTCTCCTGCGAGATAATGTGTCCTAGTATTACTCCATGTGATACCATAAAATGACATTTTTCATAATTGAGCACTAGGTTTTTTGAAATGCAGCGCGCTAAGACCTTATCAAGATTAATAAGCATGCGTCAAAGGTACCTCCGTACACATAAAATCATCCATGAACACCTCTATGCATGTACCAATCATATCAGAAAAGGTGCTCATGACTAGACGTTGGAACGTACCTGGCGCGTTACACAGCCCAAACGACATGCGCCGAAACGCAAACATACCGAATGGGTAGGTAAACGTGTTTTTTTCTTGATCCTCCGCAGCTATGGGTATCTGATTGTACCCTGAGTACCCGTCCAAGAAGCAAAAGTATGGCTTCCCCGCTAATCGATCTAGCATCTGGTCCATGAAGGGCAACGGAAAATGATCCTTGCGCGTGACTGCGTTAAGCTTTCTGTGGTCGATGCACATGCGCCATCTAGTTTGCATGCGCTTGGGAACTAGCTCGCGCTGCGCATTCTCCTCTACTGTGATTCCTCCTTTCTTCGGTACAACGTGCACTGGACTCACCCACTTGCTGTCCGAGATTGGGTAGATGACTCCTGCGTCAAGCAGCTTCAGGATTTCCTTCTGTACCACCTCCATCATATTAGGATTCAATCTGCGCTGAGGCTCCCTGGATGGTTTGGCACCATCTTCCAATAGAATCCTGTGCATGCATACGTCCGGGCTCACTCCGCGCAGGTCAGCAAGTGTCCATCCCATAGCGCGCTGGTTCTTGCGCAGCACCGCTTGTAATCGTGCCTCCTGCTCCTCTTCTATTCCTTTTTTTATGATTACCGGCAGGGTGTCCTCATTCCCCAAGAATATGTACTTGAGGTGCTCGGGGAGTTGCTTCAGCTCGACCTTGGGTGCCTGTTTAATAGAGGGCAAGATTTTATTAGCAGTGCAGACATTAACTATATCGTGTACCTGTCTGGATACTGGTTCCGCACTGCTCAGCTCATCCTCGTGCGCCTCCATCTCTGCCTGTGTCAGCGGCTCAGGTCCTTCTGTTGCGCTCGCACACAGCGCATCCGCAACCAAGTCGTCTATGCTGTCCAATGCGTGTACTGTGGCGTCCTCATGAGCGTGCTGCATCCCTTTAAATATGTTAATGTGAATTTCCTCGCCATCAACTTCCATTGAGAGCGTACCCCTCCACACGTCTATCTTTGTGCGTGCTGTCATCAGAAATGGTCTGCCCAATAGGATCTGCGCACTTCCCTTGCTCGACTCACCCTCCATCTCTAAGACGTAGAAATCTGCTAGGAACACCAACTCTCCTACTCGGACGAGGACGTCCTCTATCATGCCCGTCGGTTGTTTGCACGACCGATCTGCTAGTTGAATGGTGAGACCTGCAGGCTTTAGTGGACCAAGGCGCAATGACGCATACAAGGAATAGGGAAGCACATTTATAGATGCGCCTAGGTCAATCATGCAGTTACTTACTGTGGTCTTACCTAGAGTGCATGGATTGGTGAACGTACCTGGATCCCGGCATTTAGGTGGTACCTTATGTTGCACGATTGCTGAGGCATGCGCATTTAGCATTACTTGCGCGTACTCGCCTTGCCTCCTCTTGTTTGTGCACAGCTCCTTTAAGAACTTGGCGTACCTAGGGATCTGCCGAACTGCTTCAATAAGGGGAATGTTTATTTCCACCTTACTGAATAACTCATAGAGCTCCTTATCAAGCGCCTCTTTCCTAGCCAATGGTGCTTGTACAGGAAAAGGTGCAGGTATGTTAGTACGATTTATGCTTTTGTCTTTTGATTGCGCCATACCTGGCGCCTTACCCTGCTGGTTTGTGGCTTGCGCTGCTGGTTGCGCATCCGGCTGTGCTGGCTCTGGAGCTTGCGCAACTGGTTGCGCGGACCCCTTTGCGGTCTGCTCTGTTCCTACCGTGTGCCCAGTCCTCAGTGTCACTGCGTTGACTCCTCCCTTGGGATTCTGAATCACTTGCGAAGGTAGGTTGCCATCGCTCTTTTTCAGCTCATACACCGTGGTAGCTATCTGTGACAGCTGCTTTTCAATGGACTCGAACCTCTTGTCATACTTCTCATCATTCTTGCGCACTGTGTCTCCTAGCTGGCCCACGATATCTTCTAAGGACCGCCGCGGCTACTGGTTATTTTGCGCTGGCGCGTCAATGCGGCGATGCGGTGGATTGTAGGGCGCAGCTTGTTGCGTCTGCTGTGGTGCGCGCAGCTCCGCGGACTGCCTCTGGAAATTGTTGTCCTCCTTCCATCTTAACCCATTTGCGGCTAGTCCAAAACGCGGCTGATTCTGCCTTTGCGTCCCTCTATTATCCCATCCTCCTAGAGCATTGACATCTCCTGATTCCTCGAAAAGTGTGGGACATGCATCAGTTTTATGGTCGGTGGACGTGCAGAATTAGCATGCCTTTGGCGCAGCTGGTTGCCCCCCTTGCGCATTCATCAACTTCTGCAGCATGGCCTTCATCTCCTTTATCTCAGCGCTTGTTTCTACCTGATGCACAAAACGAGCACAACTATTCTCAAGTGTTAGGTCATGTCTTACCTGTCCAGCAGAGTCTTCTATCAGCTGCCACGCGTCCTCCGGGTACATGTTGCAAATGTCGCCGCCTGCGCATGCATTCAATAATCTCAGCTCCATTGGTAGCAATCCGTTCAGGAAATTCTCTATCAGTACATTCTGGGGCAGGTCGTGATTATAGGAGTTAGCCTCCAGCTCCCTGAAACGCTCATAATACTCCGATAGTGATTCTCTTGCGCCCTGCCTAGGTGCGGCCAACTCCCTCCTGAGTAGCGCGATCTTGGCTGCAGGATAGAATTTGTCCAAGAACTTCTTCTGGAGCTTCTACCATGTGTGTATAGATCCTGCTGGTAAGCTCATCAGCCAATGTCTGGCCGCATCACACAATGAGAAAGGGAACGCCTTCATCTTCAGCGCTTCGTTGCTCTCCCCTTCGGCATTCATGTTCTCGCAGATAACTAGGAATTCTCGCACATGCTTGACTGGGTTCTCGTTGTTCATCCCGTGAAACTTGGGCATGTGATGAATGAGCGAGCTCCTTAGCTCAAAATGACCGTCTGGTGGAAGCACTATGCACCATGGCTGGTTACCCGTTATTGGAGCTAACATCTCGCGCACTGTTCTGCGTCGCGCGACCTGCCGCGCGGGTGGCCCATTATACCTCGCTTCAGCGGCCACTCGAGCGTCGACTTCGCGCTACATTTCTTCTCTAAATCGAACTGCACGGTTATCTGCTCCTGCATTGTTAGGTCCCTCCGGGGTTCTCTCCCATAAGTTATCTCCAATGACACTGTTATCCTCCATGACCTGTTCTAAATCTCAAAGAAAACAAAATTAAAAGACAACTAAGCTGTCGCGTCTGTCAGTGCGCAACTATAATCTGCACAGCACAACTGTTTCAAGGTTGCGCAGGCTGATGTTGATTGCGCGCTGTCAGAAACAACAACGAGGAAAATAAAGCAAACAGAAATAACTAACTACTGTAAAAGAAAACTTTAAACTAGTTAAAACTTATCTGTGTTGCTCCCCGGCAACGGCGCCAAAATTTGACCGCGCGTCGTTGTACGCGTCAAATTAATCATTCCTTCTCCACTTAGTATAGCGGCTAAGTCAGGGTCGATCCCACAAGGAGCAAGCAGACTCGTTCTAGCTAGCAACTTACAACTTACGAAATTGGGGTTGTGAGTGGTTGGGTTGCGCAGGTGAGCGAATAAACAATAGTGAAAGCAGATTTTGCACTAGACGTGCGCAGGCAGTAGAGATTAAGTACTATGACTATGAAAAGTATCGGTAAAGACAATCTTCTATGAATGTATTCCTTATCATCGACTCTAAACGTCTATAGTTCGATTTTACTGAAGTTAGTGTCCGATCAAGGCTTCCTAACATGTGCGCATGTTCCGATCAAAGTCCATGAGCTATTAGTTCTTGAAACTAGTCTAAGCAGCTACGAATCCTGTCACAGTAGCAGCTGATTATCCTAGCGCGTTACTCCTAGTTGTCACCGTCAAGCTACCAACTAGTTTAACATATAACAACAAGTAATAAGAGTAAGATTGCGGTTCAAGGCTTCCCCTACTCATACAACTAGCTGTCAACCGTGTGCACAGAATTAATTTAAGCAAACAAACTATGCATTAAGCACAAGTCTCAAAGGAAATACTTCATAGAATCATGCCCAACCGATACAAATTGTTTAGTTAGACATGCTAGTGGTAAACATCATAGAAATAGTAAATAAAAGCTTAAGTGTCCTAGGAAACAGTAACAAGCAGGTGCGTGCAGGTTGCTGTGTCTCGGTTCGCGCAGGTCCTCAGCGGCAGCTCGTGTGTTTTTCAGTTCTGGCTCTCTCTCGTGTGTCTCTTGTCTCTCTGTATCTCTAGCCTTCCTCTCTTTATATACTGCTTGTGAGGCCCGATGAATGCTCAGATTTGGCCCGTGACAATCTTGGCAACTTCCAAATCCCAGGAGATTTTGTAGGGATATGGTGTTCAAGATTTGGAAATACCGCTATCCTGCGCATGGCTCACTGCGCACGTTGGTTCGCGTAGTTGGTTTGCGCACCGCAATCTGAATCTGCCACCTCCTATCCTGTTTGCGCTGCTAGCTCCGCAGGATGTGTGTTGCGCTCCTTAAACGCGCCTACTAGCGTGTATCCGACTTAGGCCCTTGTTTTGTCCTGGAATACAAAAACACCGGAAATCAGTAATCTTGTACACAAAATAATGCACACAAGCACAGTGTTACGATCTAAATAGTGCGTATAAATAGGCTCTATCACTCATATATATGTTGATGACTGATAGAGCCTACTTATACACACTATTTAGATCCTAACCCTATGCTTGTTTGCATTATTTTGTGTACAAGATTACTGGTTTCCGGTGTTTTTGTATTTCAGGGCAAAACGAGGGCTTAAGTCGGATACGCGTTAACAAGCAGCGTTTTGTTGGAATCGTGGCTTTCTAAACTTCGCGTTTGTCCAATATTAGAATTGAATGGACAATCAATAGAATGGCAGAAAAATAAAGAACACAAGTCTTTTAAAGTGGTTCGGTTATTTCTGCAAATAACCTACTCCACTCCCCAAGTAACCACTTGAGGCTTTTCTTATTAATGATGGCTTTTCAATAGGATCTGCCAAAGAACCTGTACAATGGTTTTCAGTGGGCTAAACCAGAAACCCCTTTGTTTTCAGATCAACAAAGAAACTCACAACTTTGCTTTTGCAGGCTAAGCAACAACCTTGACGGTGTAGATTCTTTGTTGTGGGAACACGTCTCTTTCTGCACAAGAGTTGGATTCAACTGATGAATCTGTGCAGAGTACTTCAAAGCTTCAGAGAATATGGCAGCGGGAAACTTTGCTTTGAAGGAGAAGGGAACTCTCGGGAAAGATTGAAAGTAGAGAATCTTCGAGAGTTGAGTTTGCTTTTTGTGCGCTTGTATGAATTTCAAAAATCGAAGAAGTAGTAGTTTCTTGTCAAGATTGTAAGGTATAGATATAGGAAAAGAGATGAACGGTTGTGTCGGTTTGTAATTTGAATTCAACAACCGCTTGCACCTTTTAACTTCTAAAGGATAAGCTTTGATTCAAATAACAAAACTGTCCTGAACTGTCAAGAAACTGCTAAGTGTGGAAACTGTTTAACTGACATGTAGCCTACATATGATAGTTACATGTAGTCCACATGCAATACCAAGTATATGAACTATCACTGTGATGTAGTCTACATACAGATTTCCATATGAAGTCTCCATTAGCACAAGCAGTTAACAATGTAACTTTATGTAGCCTACATCTGGATTCAGTATGTAGTCTACATTGCTAATGAGATTCCAGTTTCAACAAGATTACTTAATATCGTTTCAATATTGTTAATCATTGTTATCATCAAAACTAATGCAGGATAGAGATGAAACAATCTCCCCCTTTTTGATGATGACAACCATATAGCATGATTAATCAGTATTGAAATAATCTCCCCCTTTGTCAAAATCAAAAAGAATCAAACTCCCCCTGAATTAAAGCGGGAATATATTCTAAGTGACTTGATTAAAGGAAGAGCAAAAGTTCATGAGGGCGTGGAATGGAACATCACGACCAAGGGACAGACACTTTGCTTGTGAAAACGAAAGAACAAAAAGACAGAATTTTAGTAGAGTGAAGAAGAGTAAGTACAACCTTAGTCCGAATCACTGATTTCCACATTGGAAGAGGAAGTACTACTGGGGGCACGCTTTCTCGAAGACATGGGCTCTTCTGTGAATCTGCTTGCAGAGGCTCGGTGGGTTTTTGGATTGGAAGGTCTATCCATAGGTATACCACCAACAGACACGGGAGGAGTCTTTTCTTTGCCTTGGGACTTAAGGATTTTAGTGACAAGATCCTTACTGTGGTCCAAGAGTGCATAGATGGATACAAAGTTGTTATTAACAGCTCTGTCCAACGTCCTAAGAGTCCTTTGATATGTGTCCAGCTTCTGCATCAAGTCCTCCTCAAAGCCCTTGACCCTTCGCTTCTCCAAATCCATCTCATTCCGTAGAATTTGATGGAGCTCAGCGAAGTCATCATACTGCTTGAACAGGATAGTATAGAACTTATCCAGTTCTGCCTTTACCAAGGCCAGTATAGAGGCTGTGGAGGGAGATGATGAGGTAGAGCCATCAGCAGGAGAATTCTTCTGAGATTCCAAGAGGAGGGTCTTGAGTTCCTTGTTCTCAGCTTCGATCCTATCAAGCCTTTCCAACAAAGGTTGAAGATCCACTTGTGAAGATGAGCTAGCAGTCTGAGGAATCGGAGGAGGCCTGGAATCATTGCTGACTTGGATTACCAGATCAGTATAAGATCTCTCCATGTCCCGGAGCATATCCATAACAGGAGTAAGATCAACTGCATTAGACGAGTGTTGTAACCCTAAAGTCCCATAATCTGAGGACTTAGGCAACTGTCCAGAGGCAGCCTTGCTCTTGAAGATAGCTGAGCATGGGACCAGATCAATCACAGGGGCTGGTATGGGGACACCTTCCAGATACTTGGATGTTTTGGCAGACTTGTCATTGAAGTAACAGTCCACTTCATCACAGAATTGCCATCCAGTGTTGATGAAGTTGTCATAGCCATACGCAGATGTAGGCACCATAGGCCGTTCTCCAGATAAGGGAACTCCAAACTTTTCAAAGAAGATAGTGAACACATTACCAAATGGTAGATCAGTGTTTCTTTGTTTCTGACCCATGACCTTGGGTTCCGCCCAAATTTTAATAATTAACCGATACATGACATACGGAAGATCGATTAACTGTTCATCCCCTTGAATGATCTTAGCCGCAACCAACAGATTATAGTATGGTTCAAACTGCAACCGACCACCTCGAGGAAGGAAATTGTACATTAATATGTGAAGTACTAACCTTCCTAGCATAGGGGGCCTGGATAGAGTAATCCGTTCGCCGCCAAGATCCAATCCGTCCATGACAACCTTTAGTGCCTCAGATGGAGACATGGAGGTTTCAGGGTCCCATTCTGGGAAGCAGAAGTCACGACAGTCAGATCTGTCCAAGTCCAAAATATCAGCAATAATCTGGGGATTCAATTTGATGGAGACCCCCTTTACCATTGACTGGATCATCCCCTGATCATTAACCCTCAAGTTTGCAAAGAAGATTCGAACCAAATCTTGGTAACAGTTGCGAGGATTAGCAACAATAGAGTTCCAAGAGCGAAACTTCCCTTTCAAATTGAGTGTTGGGAACGAGTCCAGGTCGTAGGCGTATCCATGTTGGACTTGACGATCTTTGAACTTGTGGTTGAAGAGCTGAAGGTGAGTAGTGCCGAGGAAGTTGTCAGGATGAATTGAAGATTCTTCCTCATCAACTCTCGCTTTCTTGGACCCACTAGAAAGGATTTCCTTTCCAGGGCGCTTCTGAGCATGACGAAGAGGCTCAATCTCCACAGGTTCTTCAACTCTGCCGGAATGATCCTCCTGAGACACATGCGTCGCCTTAGTCTGACGACTGGCGCCGCGGGTCTTTCCTGACCTAGATCCCTTTTGAGTCATTTTGTGATGAGGGGAGTAAGGGTGAGGAAGGAAAGTCCCTTTTAAAAAGGAAGTAAAAAGGAGGTTACGGGGAGTTAAACGGAGGTTATGGGGAGTTTAAAGGCGGTTTAGCAGAGAGTGGGCCAAAGAGGTTTGAGCAAGAAAGTAGTGGGAGGTTAAGATGTAACTTGATCTGATTTTATCCCACTAATTTCTAACCGTTTGACCACCCCATTTTTGACCGTTGGAAACTGTTAGAGTGACTGGTGAATGCCAGTGACATTTCCAATCGTTGGACAGGTTGTGGGCTTCATCAAATATTCCGAATGAAGTCTACATTGTAACTATAGAGTGTAGGAGATTTGATCATAAGCTACCTTTAGACTTCTTCAAGATCAACCATTCCAAGTTCTCTCCGTAAGAATGAAAATCTGTCTTTATCAAGGGGCTTAGTAAAGATGTCAGCAAGTTATTTTTCAGTACAAACAAACTTGACACATATATCTCCTTTCGCAACATGATCTCTAAGGAAATGATGTCTTAGATCAATGTGCTTAGTTCTTGAATGAAGAACAGGATTTTCTGAAATACTTATTGCACTTGTGTTATCACAAAATATAGGAATTTGTGAATAATATAGCCCAACATCTTTTAATGTCTGTTTCATCCAAAGGACTTGGGCGCACGCACTAGCTGCTGAAACATACTCAGCTTCAGCAGTTGACAAAGCAACTGAATTTTGTTTCTTGCTGTTCCATGATACTAAGGATGATCCTAAGAAAAAGCAGTTCCCACTTGTACTTTTTCTATCAACCTTGTATCCAGCAAAATCAGCATCTGAATATGCTATTAGATCAATAGTTGATCCTTTTGGATACCATATACCAAGAGATGGGGTATATCTTAGATATCCAAGTATTCTCTTTAGAGCACGCATGTGTGATTGCTTAGGATCAGATTGATATCTGGCACACAAGCATACGCTAAACATAATGTCTGGTCTAGATGAGGTAAGGTATAGTAGACTCCCGATAATACTTCTATAAAGCTTGATGTCTACTGATGCACCTTCTTCATCTTTACAAAGACTTATGCTAGTGCTCATAGGAGTAGGATATGTCTTTTGACTATCCTTGTCAAATTTTCTAAGTAACTCTTTAGTATACTTAGTTTGACTCAATAGAATGCCTTCTTCAATTTGTTTAACTTGAAGTCCTAGGAAGAAATTCAATTCTCCCATAGAAGACATCTCAAATTCCTCTTGCATGAGTTTCTCAAATTCAGCGCACAATTTCAAGATTGTAGCACCAAAAATGATGTCGTCCACATAAATTTGGACTATGATCATTTCTTTACCATCATGTTTGGTAAATAGAGTATGATCAATTGCTCCTCTTTTGTAACCTTTCTTAAGAAGAAAAGTTGTCAATCTTTCATACCATGCTCTAGGAGCTTGTTTTAGACCATAAAGAGCTTTCTTTAGTCTATAAACATATTCAGGATAACTAGGATCCTCAAATCCAGGAGGCTGTTTAACATAGACTTCTTCCTTAATGACTCCATTTAGGAAGGCACTTTTGACATCCATTTGATAGAGTTTCATATTCATATGACTTGCCAAGGCACATATCATACGAATAGATTCAAGTCTAGCAACAGGAGCATAAGTTTCATCATAGTCTATGCCTTCTTGTTGATTGTAGCCTTGTGCTACTAATCTAGCCTTATTTCTTATAACCTCTCCATCTTCATTTAACTTGTTCCTAAATACCCACTTTGTACCCACAATAGGATAATTAATGGGAGGAGGAACGAGTTCCCATACATTATTTCGGACAAATTGATCCAATTCTTCTTGCATGGCCAATATCCAATCAGGATGTGGTTCTGCTTCTTTGAAGTTCTTTGGTTCAATGTTTGAGATGAAGGCTGTCCATTGACATGTTTCATCAAGGACATTCCTTCTTGTCCTTACAGGAAGGTCTGCTGGACCAATGATCTGCTCCATAGGGTGATCACGGTGTTCCTTCCAAACTTTTGGGAGATTTATACCATCATCAACAGCATGATTATCATCAAGTGTTGAAGATGTAGTGCAGGGTGTCAAACCTTCATCATTTCCATCTTTTGGAAGACCAATGATGGATTCATCAAAAGCGACATGCATAGATTGTTCCACTTTAAATGTTCTCAGGTTATAAACTCTATAAGCCTTAGAATTTGTGGAATAACCTATGAAGATACCTTCATCACTTTTAGAATCAAATTTTCCAAGATGATCCTTTTCATTTAAGATGAAGCATCTTGCTCCAAAAACTTTAAAATAGGAAATTCTAGGTTTCTTCCCATGATATAGTTCATATGGAGTCTTTTGTAGATGATTTCTAAGATGTACTCGGTTGATAATATAACATGAGGTGTTCACAGCCTCAGCCCATAAATATTTAGGCAAGTTATTTCCGAGAATCATACATCTTGTCATCTCTTGAAGAGTTCGATTTTTCCTTTCCACCACTCCATTTTGTTGTGGTGTTCTAGGATTAGAAAAGTGATGTTGAATTCCTTTTTCTTTACAGAATTCTTCAAACACTTCACTATTGAACTCTCCACCTTGGTCACTTCTTATTTTGATGATTTTATCATTCTTTTCATTGCATACAAGATTATAGAACTCCTTGAAACATTCCAAGGCTTCATTCTTATGTGCAAGAAAATATACCCAAGTATATCTAGAATAATCATCAACAAGAACGAAAGCATAGGATTTTCCACTTATACTTTTGACATCCACTGGTCCAAACAGGTCCATGTGGATTAAGTCAAGTGGCTTAGACGTGGTTATGTCTTTCTTGCTTTTAAAGGAGGTTTTGTGTTGTTTACCCTTCTGGCATGGACCACACAATCCTTCCTTTTTGAAACTTGTCTCAGGAAGTCCTCTCACTAACTTATTCTTTTGGAGGAACTTCAGGAGATCATAGTTGACATGACCAAGACGCTTATGCCACAATTGACATGTGCTTTCGGTAGTGGCTGATAGGCATACATTGGATGAGGATATGTTCATATCTAATTTATAAACATTTCCTATCCGTAACCCTTCAATGGTTTGTCCTTTAACTGAATTATGAATAATACAGTTATTAGGAGTGAAGGTTACTTTGTATCCTTTGTCACATAGCTGGCTAACGCTAATGAGATTATGCTTTAGATGAGAGACTAACAGCACATCCTCAATTAGTAATGAATTTTCACCAGATATGTTACCAATCCCAATGATCTTTCCTTTCTTATCATTACCAAAAGATACGGTCCCACCATTGTAGGACTTGAAAGATGAAAACATGGTTTTATCCCATGTCATATGGCGTGAACATCCACTGTCCAAATACCAGCTTTTGGTATTGACATCCTGCAATAGGTGAGGAGATGCATTTAAGGAACCCTAACTAATATGGGTTCTCTTGACTTTATAAGACTGTCTGGTAGGTATTCTTTAGGAATCCATACCCTATGTATCCTAGGTGTGATCTTAGAAGCATGTCTAGAGTGTGACATCCTAGAGGAGTTCCTTATTTTATTGACAGGCTTCCTCCTTTTCCTAACATGTGGCCTACATAAGTTATTCTCATGTTGCCTACATGTATCAGTGATGCGTGATTTGTGCAGACTTTGCTTTCGTCCATTCCTGACATGTAGCCTACATGAACGAGTGGCATGTTGCCTACATGCAGCATTGTTATGACGTTTATGCAAAGTTTGACTTGGTCTATCTATCACATGGAGGTTACATACCAATTGTTGGAATCGTGGCTTTCTAAACTTCGCGTTTGTCCAATATTAGAATTGAATGGACAATCAATAGAATGGCAGAAAAATAAAGAACACAAGTCTTTTAAAGTGGTTCGGTTATTTCTGCAAATAACCTACTCCACTCCCCAAGTAACCACTTGAGGCTTTTCTTATTAATGATGGCTTTTCAATAGGATCTGCCAAAGAACCTGTACAATGGTTTTCAGTGGGCTAAACCAGAAACCCCTTTGTTTTCAGATCAACAAAGAAACTCACAACTTTGCTTTTGCAGGCTAAGCAACAACCTTGACGGTGTAGATTCTTTGTTGTGGGAACACGTCTCTTTCTGCACAAGAGTTGGATTCAACTGATGAATCTGTGCAGAGTACTTCAAAGCTTCAGAGAATATGGCAGCGGGAAACTTTGCTTTGAAGGAGAAGGGAACTCTCGGGAAAGATTGAAAGTAGAGAATCTTCGAGAGTTGAGTTTGCTTTTTGTGCGCTTGTATGAATTTCAAAAATCGAAGAAGTAGTAGTTTCTTGTCAAGATTGTAAGGTATAGATATAGGAAAAGAGATGAACGGTTGTGTCGGTTTGTAATTTGAATTCAACAACCGCTTGCACCTTTTAACTTCTAAAGGATAAGCTTTGATTCAAATAACAAAACTGTCCTGAACTGTCAAGAAACTGCTAAGTGTGGAAACTGTTTAACTGACATGTAGCCTACATATGATAGTTACATGTAGTCCACATGCAATACCAAGTATATGAACTATCACTGTGATGTAGTCTACATACAGATTTCCATATGAAGTCTCCATTAGCACAAGCAGTTAACAATGTAACTTTATGTAGCCTACATCTGGATTCAGTATGTAGTCTACATTGCTAATGAGATTCCAGTTTCAACAAGATTACTTAATATCGTTTCAATATTGTTAATCATTGTTATCATCAAAACTAATGCAGGATAGAGATGAAACACGTTTAAGGAGCGCATCACACAGCCTGCGGAGCTAGCAGCGCAAACAGGATAGGAAGTGGCAGAGTTGACTACGGTGCGCAGACCGATTGCGCTAACCAGTGTGTTGTTGCAAGTATGGCAGTGCTTGACAAAACCAACATATGTGAACAAGGAGCTGCTGCAGCTCAAACAATCAAGCAGACCAGCAGAAGTAAACCAGCAGCAGAGGATGCTGCAGCAGGTGCTGGTTCAAGTGCTGGTTCAACTGTCCGAGTAGCAGCTTTGTGCAGAGTTCGTTCTGGAGGTATGGCAGTTGTTTTCTTGCTCTTAGAAGGTTTTCTAAAATGCTGCGGAGCATTTTCCAGCAAGGTTTGCTAGTCAGAGAAGGAGATTTGCATTGAAGATATTAATCAAATCTAATCTCCTAGATTTTAGGAGATAATTGATCTTGTGGGTCAATTGCCTAAACCTGGAAATTGCTTAAAGTGGTGTGGGTATTTAAGCAGAAGGTTTGAGGGCTGAAGAGTGTGATCGAAGCTGAGTGATACACGAGAGTAGACACAGATTTCAGAGAGAGGATTTTCTGGGTGCTACGGACGTTGTTCTTCGATCAAACACACACGGGCAGAGCGTTGAGCGCAGAGCTATGGTGTGCATTGCAGAAGAGAATCAGGTCTTGCAGAGACTGATTTGTGCATTGATCTGGAAGCCAATTCAGAGCTTTGGAGCTTGTTGGTTGATCAAAGGCAGCCGCGGAAGAACTGACGGGTGGAAGGCTCGGTGGAGGTTCGTGCGGAAGAACTCACTAGTGACAGGTGGTCACTGAGTGAGGGGGAGTTACTCAGAGTGTGCAGCGCTCTTGGAGTGGTTCGATCGGCTCGGCAGAAGGCCTTGGAGCGACGCGGACAGTGTGCTTCAGCTGTGTGTTACAGCTGTTGCTGCAGCAACCCTGCTGAGTAGTGTAGGATAGAATAGGCTGAGTTCTTTGAGAGGATTGTAGCTATTCTAGACTGACATATTATAGAGGGTGTGCTGCACAAATCAGAGCTTGTTCTGATTGAGCTGAGTAGTCAACAAGAGGTTGAGTAGCATAGGTTGCGTGCGTTGTAACCTAGTGTACTTGGAACCTTTGGTTGAGTGGATTGAGGACTGGAGAATAGTCCTCCCCAGACGTAGGCAGATTGGCCGAACTGGGTGAACAAACTTGTGCATTGTTTGTTGTTTGCTGAGATTAATTCTTGTGAACAAGAGTGTGCTGCAGCAACTGCTTGTTCACAAATCTGCCGGATTGAGACACTGTGAAATTTCAATTGGTATCAGAGCGGGAACTCGACACACAGAGTTAAAAGATCCTACAGTGTCTCTGAAGAAGCCAAGACAATGAAGGAAGGACAGAGCACAAGTAGACCTCCACTATTGGAAGAGAGCAATTATGGTTATTGGAAAGCTAGGATGAAGGCTTTTCTTAGGGCCATTGACGAGAAGACATGGAGAGCTGTTGTAGTTCAGTGGTCTCCCCCAATCACCATAGATGAGCAAGGAGTGACAAGAATAAAACCTGAAGAGCAGTAGACTGCTGAAGAAGGTGCTGCAGCAACTGGTAATTCAAAGGCTTTGAATGCAATTTTTGCTGCAGTTGATGCTAACAATTTCAGGTTGATATCAAACTGTGATTTGGCCAAGCAAGCATGGGAGATTCTGCAAACTGCCCATGAAGGAACTGATAGAGTGAAGCTATCAAGACTCCAGATTATTGCCACACAATTTGAGAATCTGAGGATGCTGGATGAGGAAACAATCACTGAGTTTAATGCTAAACTCTGTGATCTCGCAAATGAAGCTCATGCTCTTGGTGAGCCCATCCCTGAAGAAAAGCTTATCAGAAAGGTTCTCAGATCATTGCCCACAAAATTCGACATGAAAGTGACAGCCATTGAAGAGGCACAAAATGTCAGATTCATGAGGTTGGAAGAGCTGATGGGGTCTCTCAAACAATTTGAGATGAAGCTGGTTAAAGGAGACATCACTCCTAAGGATAAGAACATTGGATTGAAAGCTGAAGCAGAAATCAAGCAGACAGGCTTAGAGGAGCAGCTGAGTATGATTGTCAAGAATCTTGGAAAACTCCTGAAAAACATGGACTCAAGAAATGGACAAAGCTCATCTTCTCGAAAATTCAGAAGGGGTGGAGAAAATAAAAGGAAAGGAAAAGAATCTGCTCAGAATGAAGAGGAGAGGAAAGATATGAAAAAGGGTGTTCAATGCTGGAACTGTGAAGGGTATGGACACATTGAGGCTGACTGTCCAAGCAAATCTCTCAAGAGCTCAGAGAAAAAGAACAGTAAGTCTATGACAGCTAAATGGAGTGACTCTGAGGAAAGTAATGAGGAAAAATGTGTTGTGCTGACCAGTATATCTGATTTCAACCTCAAGGAGATTAAGAAGGACAAAATTCACTACGGGATTGAAGTATCTGAAAGTGAAGATGAAAGTGACTCATCTGCCAGTGAAGATGAGGAGGACTTATCTGGCACTCTTGCTAACTATCTGGAGAAGATACTCAAGCAGTGTGAAGCAGTTCTTCAGGCAAATCAAGCATTGACTGACAGAGTTAGTCTCTTGGAAGAAGAACGAAGGAAATGTCCTCTTTCTTCAAACAGTCAAGTTACCATTCTGAAAAGGGAAGACACTGGAAGAAAGGGTACAGATATAGGTGCTTCACAAGCAACAGCCAAGGCAGAAAACTCCCAGAAAAATATCTTGGACGAAATCTTGTCTTTCCAAAGACTTGGTAAAGGGAGAATGGGTCTTGGATACACTTGTGAAGAAAGCTCTAGAGGGACAGTGTTTATTAAAGCTTCAGCTGTTGAGACAGATGAAAAGAAGAATTCAGATGACTCCTCAAAAACTGCAGACAAAGATGGAACTAGACATGTGAACAAGAGGATGCTGCAGCATCGGGGACAACATTTTTCTAAAACAGTGCAAAAGGCTCAGATTAAACGGGGTTTTCGTACAAGGGTTGGGAATCAGAAGTTCAACTCAAACCTGAAGCAGCAGCGCAGAACCTGCACAGTTGAAAAAGAAGGAGTAAAATCCAGGAACTACACTTGCTGCACAAGGACTTCATTCCATGTTGCTCCACGGAATCACAGTTGCTGGAAAGAATTGCAGATCAGGAATGCTCAGACTGGTACACAAGGGCACTGGATTGCTAAAAATGCATGTAAACAGCAGTTTTTGCGGATATGGAAACCCAAGCATGACAAACGAAGAGATTGGAGGCTGGCAGATCAGAAGAAGAAAAGCTCTGGTGTATCTCAAGTGTGGGTGAAGAAAGTTCCACCAGAATCTCTTAAGGATCCTCTGAGCAGAACTGCAGCCTGAATTGAATAGGTGAACAAGCTCACATGTGCTGCAGCAACCTGGTCCAAATTAGCTTGTTCACATGTGTTGGTTGCTGAGGATGGAAAGGAAAATTCTTGCACATGGGAGGCACGTGTCTTACATCTTCAAAAAGGAAAAAGAAAATAACGGGTAAATATTTTCTAGGGCAAAGATCAAGAGCAAAGGGCTTCTCAGAAATCTCTGCCGATCATCCTCTGTGCGCTCCTCATACCTTCCACATCTCTGCAGAAATGGTGAAGACACGCGGGTTGAAGAAGAATCTGGCTGCAGACAGGCAGGGGAGGTCTGAAAGAAGGACCAAGGCACGCAATGAAGACCCCACTCAGCGCCTGGATGTGGTAGTGTTGGAACCAAACCCTCTCCCTGAGTCGCACAGTGTGCCCTCACCCTCTGAAGGAGCTTCGCAGAAGAGGAGGCGGCTGGTACGTGATGGAGACCCTGTCTCCAGTTCTGGAGTGCTGCCAGAAGAGGCTGTGACTGAAGTTGCTTATGAAGAAGAACAAGCAGCAGAGGCTGCTGTAGCAGCCTCTGCAGAAGAAGAGTGCAGATCACTCGTCATGTCCCCAGGCATTATTGGTGAAGGGGTTGAAACAGCTGCTGAGTCCCCTGAACAAGAACTTGCTACAGCACATCCTCCTTCTTCAGACAAGGGAAAAGCCCCTATTCTGATCCCAGGCTCCAGTAGTGAAAGATCATCCAGTGAAGAAGAAGAAGAAGGTTCTCTTGGTGGACCCTCGGAGAGAGGACCTGCAGCTGAAGATTTTTCTGCTCTCACAGTCGGAGGCACATGGTTCAGGAACAAAAGCGTCTCTCAAACATGGAGTACTGTTGAGAGGAAACACATTGTGCATGAGAAGAGATTGGTCCAAGACAAGTACAGATCAGCTGCTATGATCCAGCTACTAACTGAGGTAAATCTTCTCAAGTCCCTAACCTTTCCTCACCGGTTCAATATTACCCTTGTTAGAGAATTTATTGTGAATATGGAGGAGAAATTTGGCGAGGAAGGTGCTGGTGAGTATGGGAAAAGCTGGGTACGGGGTAAGTCAGTGGTGATTACTCCTGAAATTATTGATGCTTTTCTTGGAATTTCTGAGAATGCAAGAGCTCCCACTGATGTTAAGCCAGAGTTTGTGGCGAAGATCCTCACAGGGGGAGTGTGCCTGTCTTGGGGTGGCCCTACCCTCAGTGCGGCTGAGCTAACCTCCAAGTATGCTCTGCTGTATCATCTTGGTGTCAGGAACTGGATTCCTAGTTCTCACAGAGGGAAGGTCAACAAAGATTTTGCTAACCTTCTCTATTCTATTGGAAAGAGGAGGAAGATTAGCCTGGGAAGTGTTATGTTTCCCCAGCTTGCTGCTCATGCCGGGAGTGCTTCCTCCAGCAAGCCTATTGTGCTGCCCTCCCTCATCCATGGGATCATGGTCTCTCAGCATCCAGAGTTTGGAGCGATTACTGAAGGCTTATCTGAGGAGCTGCAGGTCTTCACAGTAGATCACAAGCTATTCAAGGGAAAACATGTAGTGGATTTTGCGTATGAGGATCTTCTAATGGTTGGTTCTTCAGCTCCAGCTCCCCTGGAGGACTCTCTTCCCCCTGCTGCATCCATTCAGCCAGCTCTTCAAGCCAGAATTGTGAGCCATCTCAGGTCTGAACTGCTCTTTCTTGATACTGAGGCCAAACGGAGGGATGCCAGGCGTGGCCAGATTCGGAGCCTCATCAGAGACTTCGAGTTCCTGGAGGATGAGGAGCAAGCCCCTTGAGCATCTATGACAAAAAGGGGGAGAGAAGATTTTTATGTTGCTGAATATTGCTGAATATTGTTGAATATTGATACACTTTGTTTTGACCCTACGTGGTCGTATCTTCGGCCGTGTGTGGCCACACCACATCTACTTACTCTCTATTGGTTTTATTTAGAGTATTTTTTTGGTTCATGGAAGAGTGCGTATGCTCCAGAGGTTTTGTCAAAATGCCAAGGGGGAGATTGTTGTTGCAAGTATGGCAGTGCTTGACAAAACCAACATATGTGAACAAGGAGCTGCTGCAGCTCAAACAATCAAGCAGACCAGCAGAAGTAAACCAGCAGAGGATGCTGCAGCAGGTGCTGGTTCAAGTGCTGGTTCAACTGTCCGAGTAGCAGCTTTGTGCAGAGTTCGTTCTGGAGGTATGGCAGTTGTTTTCTTGCTCTTAGAAGGTTTTCTAAAATGCTGCGGAGCATTTTTCAGCAAGGTTTGCTAGTCAGAGAAGGAGATTTGCATTGAAGATATTAATCAAATCTAATCTCCTAGATTTTAGGAGATAATTGATCTTGTGGGTCAATTGCCTAAACCTGGAAATTGCTTAAAGTGGTGTGGGTATTTAAGCAGAAGGTTTGAGGGCTGAAGAGTGTGATCGAAGCTGAGTGATACACGAGAGTAGACACAGATTTCAGAGAGAGGATTTTCTGGGTGCTACGGACGTTGTTCTTCGATCAAACACACACGGGCAGAGCGTTGAGCGCAGAGCTGTGGTGTGCATTGCAGAAGAGAATCAGGTCTTGCAGAGACTGATTTGTGCATTGATCTGGAAGCCAATTCAGAGCTTTGGAGCTTGTTGGTTGATCAAAGGCAGCCGCGGAAGAACTGACGGGTGGAAGGCTCGGTGGAGGTTCGTGCGGAAGAACTCACTAGTGACAGGTGGTCACTGAGTGAGGGGGAGTTACTCAGAGTGTGCAGCGCTCTTGGAGTGGTTCGATCGGCTCGGCAGAAGGCCTTGGAGCGACGCGGACAGTGTGCTTCAGCTGTGTGTTACAGCTGTTGCTGCAGCAACCCTGCTGAGTAGTGTAGGATAGAATAGGCTGAGTTCTTTGAGAGGATTGTAGCTATTCTAGACTGACATATTGTAGAGGGTGTGCTGGCACAAATCAGAGCTTGTTCTGATTGTGCTGAGTAGTCAACAAGAGGTTGAGTAGCATAGGTTGCGTGCGTTGTAACCTAGTGTACTTGGAACCTTTGGTTGAGTGGATTGAGGACTGGAGAATAGTCCTCCCCAGACGTAGGCAGATTGGCCGAACTGGGTGAACAAACTTGTGCATTGTTTGTTGTTTGCTGAGATTAATTCTTGTGAACAAGAGTGTGCTGCAGCAACTGCTTGTTCACAAATCTGCCGAATTGAGACACTGTGAAATTTCGCAGTGTGTGCACTGCGCCATGCGCAGAATAGTGGTGTTTCCAAATCTTGACACCATCAGATTTGGAAGTTGCCAAGGCCGTCCTTGGGCCTCATGAGCAGTATATAAAGAGAGGAAGGCTAGGGTTTGAACATGAATCATCAGAGAGGACCACAGCACATGAGAGAGAGGCAGAACTGAAAAACACACGAGCCTACTGAGAGGACCTGCGCTAGCCGACTGGGCCAGCCGAGACACTGCAACCTGCACGCACCTGCTTGTTACTGTTTTCTTGGATACTTTAGATATTATTTACTGTTTCTATGATGTTTACTACTAGCATGTCTAGCTAAACGCTTGGTATCGGTTGGGCATGATTCTATGAGTATTTCCTTTGAGACTTGTGCTTAATGCATAGTTTGTTTGCTTATATTAATTCTGTGCACACTGTTGACAACTAGTTGCATGAGTAGGGGAAGCCTTGAACCGCAATCTTACTCTTGCTACTTGTTTGTTATATGTTAGATAGCTTGACGGTGACAACTAGGAGTAACGCGCTAGGATAATCAGTTGCTACTGTGACAAGATTCGTAGCTGTTTAGACTAGTCTTAAGAATTAATAGCTCATGAACTTTGATCGGAACATGCGCACATGTTAGGAAGCCTTGACCGGACACTAACGTCAGTAAATCAAACTATAGACGTTTAGAGTCGATGATAAGGAATACATTCATAGAGGATTGTCTGCGCTGATACTTTTCATAGTCATAGTACTTAATCTCTACTGCCTGCGCACGTCTAGTGCAATTCCTGCGTTCACTACTGTTATCCGCGCACTCGCGCAACCCAATCACTCACACCCCAACTTTCGTAAGTGTAGGTTACTAGTTAGAGCTAATCTACTTGCTCCCTGTGGAATCGACCCTGACTTAGCCGCTATACTAAGTGGAGAAGGAAGGAATTAATTTGACGCGCACAACCACGCGTGCATCAATGCGCCATCCGCGCGACAGGCCGCGCGACGTAGAACAGTGCGCGAGATGTCAGCCCCAATCACGGTTAACCAGCCATGGTGCATAGTGCTTCCACCAGACGATCATTTTGAACTAAGGAGCTCGCTCATTCATCACATGCCCAAGTTCCACAGGATGAACAACGAGAACCCAGTCAAGCATGTGCGAGAATTCTTAGTCATTTGCGAGACATGAAGGCCGAAGGGGAGAGCGACGAAGCGCTGAAGATGAAAGCGTTCCCATTTTCATTGTGTGACACGGCCAGGCATTGACTAATGAGCTTACCAGCAGGATCAATTCACACATGGGAGCAGCTGCAGAAGAAGTTCTTGGACAAGTTCTATCCCGCAGCAAAGATCGCGCTACTCAGGAGGGAGCTGGCCGCACCTAGGCAAGGCGCAGGAGAGTCACTATCGGAGTATTATGAGCGTTTCAGGGAGCTAGAGGCCAACTGCTACAATCACGGCCTACCCCAGAATGTGCTGATAGAGAATTTCTTGAATGGATTGCTGCCCATGGAGCTGAGATTATTGAATGCATGCGCAGGAGGTGACATTTGCAACATGTACCCAGAGGACGCATGGCAGCTGATAGAAGACTCTGCTGGGCAGGTAAGACATCAGCTAACACTTGACAATAGTCGTGCTCGTTCTGTGCATCAGGTAGAAACAAGCGCTGAGATAAAGGAAATGAAGGCCATGCTGCAGAAGTTGATGCATGCGCAGGGAGCGCAACCAGTTGCGCAAGCTCCAGATCCAGCAGAGCCAGATGCGCAACCAGAAGCGCAAACCACAAGCCAGCATGACGAGGCGCCAGGTATGGCACAATCAAAAGACAAAGGCATGAATCGTACTAACATACCTGCACCTTTCCCTGTATAGGCACCATCGGCTAGGAAGGAAGCGCTTGATGAGGAGCTCTACGAGTTATTCAGTAAGGTGGAAATAAACATTCTCCTTATTGAAGCAGTTCGGCAGATCCCTAGGTACGCCAAATTCTTAAAGGAGCTGTGCACAAACAAGAGGAGGAAAGGCGAGTGCGCACAGGTAATGCTAAATGCGCAGGCCTCAGCAATCGTGCAACACAAGGTACCACCTAAATGCCGAGACCCAGGTACGTTCACCATCCCATGCACTTTAGGTAAGACCACAGTAAGCAATTGCATGATTGACTTAGGCGCATCTATAAATGTGCTTCCCTATTCCCTATATGCGTGATGAGCGGACAAATGACCTTATATTTGTCCATATTTTCCCCTTACTTCTTGTTTGTTCCGCTATTTTATAAAGTCATTTGATGATTTCTTCGTCCATTTCAGGTTAAAATTACGTATCTCGCAATGCGAAGTGGACCGAAGAAAATCTAGGGGAATTCTGGTGAATGGAGATCAAAAGAAGAAAAGCTGAGCAAACTGCATAAGTGATTCGGCCGAATCACTAGTGATTCGCCCACCAGCTTGACCGAATCACCCTCAGCTGCACGAATTGACCTGATCCGGGGAAGTCCTAAAGGTTTGACCGAATCACATAATGGGTGTGACCGAATCAATGGTGATTCGGCCAAGAGAAGTGATTCGCCCAGTCGAGAAGCTACTGAACAGATGATTCGGACGAATCAGAGTTGATTCGCCCAGAGGTGCCCGAATCAGTTTAGCTCCACAAGGCGTTTGACCGTATCAAAACAAAGACATTTGACCGAATCAAAAGTGATTCGGCCAGGATAATTGATTCGCCCAAACTCAAAACTGCACTGAACACAAAGTTCGAGCGAATCACATGGACATTGACCGAATCAAGTGATTCGGTCACTTCGGTCATTTTGTGGGAAACTTCAAAGAGTATAAATAGAAGGAGATAGAAGTGAAGAAACGGGCTTGCTTTTCTCTCAACCCTAAAAAGAGAGCTTCCACATTTTCTCAACCCTAGGCGACTGGAGCTCGGAGAAGACCAAGCTTGGGTGAAGACCCAAGCTTGGATGGAAGATTCTACATCAACCTCTCTTAAACCCTTTAGCTTTGTATTTACATTCATGCTTCCCTTAGTTGTCATGTTTTTGTGCACACTCATTATGAGTGAGTAGTTGTTCTTGTGGTTGGGGATTAAATGGATCCCCTAGGATTGGATATGATGTAGAACTCTAATTTATTGCATTGAATGAAGTTTGGTTTGATTATATTATGCCCTAGCTATGTATTCATTGTATGCACACCAAGTGTTTGACGAAATGCTTAAGTGAGTATGCTTGGTTAAAACCCCTAAGGAAGGAGCGAGAGTTGAACTTAGGATGTCTCATAGTTATTGTATGATCATAGATGGAGTGTTTGTGCGCGAGAGTGACATGCACTCTTGACATTAGGCTAAGTTTTAAGCGGATTTGAGTAACCGGCAAATAGACCGAGAGGGTGCGGTTATGGGACTCAAGTTCTACACGGTTCAATAGAGCGAGAGTTTGAGAACCATGTCCTTTGTGTATCCTCTCCACTCTAGGGACGGAGCGAGAGTTGAACCTAGAGTGGACGATGCATTAGCCTTGCTTTTATCAACCAAATGTAGTTCATGCATGTATTAGTGAGTTATTTCATTTCCTCATATCCTAGGAGAGACGTTGAATCCCTAGTCACCCCTTTTTATTCATTAAGTAGAACTCAAGAATATCATTTATCTTTAGTGCTTGCTAGAGGTACCTCTAAAGGAGGACAAATCCCCCCCAAATCCGTAGACTTTCAATAATAGCATTAATTAGTTGTAAATTAGTCTAAGCTTTTCTCTTGGGTTCGACCCGAGGTCACTCGGTTATAAATATTGTTTGATATTTGCGTGACTAGAATAGCACTTCATTTTGCTTGCCTAAAACGCCAACGTCAATGCGTCATTGCGCCTTGGACAACTAAAGCCTGCAGGTCTCACCATTCAGCTAGCAGATCGATCATGCAAGCAACCGACGGGCATGATCGAGGACGTCCTTGTCTGAGTAGGAGAGCTGGTGTTCCCAACAGATTTCTATGTCCTAGAAATGGAGGGTGAGTCGAGTAAAGGCAGTGCGCAGATCCTACTGGGCAGACCATTTCTGATGACAGCGCGCACAAAGATAGACGTGTGGAGGGGTACGCTCTCAATGGAGGTCGATGGCGAGGAATTTCATTTTAACATCAAAGGGATGCAACACCCTCATGAGGACGCCACAGTGCACGCGATGGACATCATAGATGACTTAGTTGCAGATGCGCAATGTGCAAGTGCAGCAGAAGAACCTGAGACACTGGCACAGGCAGAGTTGGAGGCGCAAGAGGATGAGCTGAGCAGTGCTGAACCAGCATCCAGACAGGTACATGATATAGTTAATGTCTGCACTGCTAATAAAATCTTGCCCTCTATTGAACAGGCACTCAAGGTCGAGCTGAAGCAACTCCTAGAGCACCTTAAATACATATTCTTGGGAAATGAAGACACCCTGCCGGTAATCATAAAGAAAGGATTGGAAGAGGAGCAGGAGGCGCGATTACAGCAGGTGCTGCGCAAGAACCAGCGCGCTATAGGATGGACACTTGCTGACCTGCGCGGAGTAAGCCCGGACGTATGCATGCATAGGATTCTATTGGAAGATGGTGCAAAACCATCCAGGGAGCCTCAGCGCAGATTGAACCCGAATATGATGGAGGTGGTGCAGAAAGAGATCCTGAAGCTGCTTGACGCAGGAGTCATTTACCCAATCTCGGACAGCAAATGGGTAAGTTCAGTGCACGTTGTGCCGAAGAAAGGAGGAATCACAGTAGAGGAGAATGCGCAGGGCGAGCTAGTCCCCAAGCGCATGCAAACTGGATGGCGCATGTGCATCGACTACAGAAAGCTTAACGCAGTCACGCGCAAGGACCATTTTCCGCTGCCCTTCATGGACCAGATGCTAGATCGATTAGCGAGGAAGCCATACTTTTGCTTCCTGGACGGGTATTTAGGGTACAATCAGATACCCATAGCTGCGGAGGATCAAGAGAAAACTACGTTCACCTGCCCATTCGGTACGTTTGCGTTTCGGCGCATGTCATTTGGGCTGTGTAACGCGCCAGGTACGTTCCAACGTTTAGTCATGAGCATCTTTTCTGATATGATTGGTATATGCATAGAAGTGTTCATGGATGATTTTACTGTACACGGAAGTACCTTTGACGCATGCTTAACTCATCTTGATAAGGTCTTAGCGCGCTGCATTTCAAAGAACCTAGTGCTCAATTATGAGAAATGTCATTTCATGGTATCGCATGGTGTAGTACTAGGACATATTATTTCGCAGGAGGGGATCAAGGTAGATAAGGTCAAAATAGATCTTATTTCTAATCTGCCTTATTCCACTAGCATGCGCGATTTGAAATCATTCCTTGGGCATGCTGGGTTTTATAGGCGTTTCATAAAAGATTTTTCTAAGATTTGTATACCCCTGTCTAACCTCTTGCAAAAGGATGTGTGTTTCGAATTTACTGATGAGTGCAGGGCTACGTTTGATAAGCTGAAGGAGGCACTGACCAGTGCGCCAGTGATGCGCGCGCCAGACTGGAACCTGCCGTTCGAACTGATGTGCGACGCAAGCGACTATGCAGTAGGTGCAGTCCTGGGACAGCGCATAGACAAGAAGCCGCACGCCATTTATTATGCATCGCGCACACTGGACGCTGCGCAGAGGAACTACACCACCACGGAAAAGGAACCTCTGGCAATTGTGTTTGCGCTGGAGAAGTTCCGCTCATATGTTCTTGGCGCCAGAGTCATCGTCTACACAGACCACGCAGCAATCCGTTACCTAATGTCCAAGAAGGAGACTAAGCCGCGCCTGATGCGCTGGGTGCTCCTACTTCAGGAATTCGACTTGGAAATCAAAGATAAGAAGGGCACGGAGAACACAATCGCGGATCACCTGAGCAGGATCGTGAAAGCAGAGGAGCCAGGGCGAATCACGGAGACATTCCTTGACGAGCATCTAATGGCGCTGATAGGTAAGGTACCATGGTATGCGCACATTGCAAATTACCTGGTCACAGGTACGTTTCCTCCTGATTTCACTAAAACCCAATGCATGAGATTAAACCATGAGTCCAAGCATTACATTTGGGATGATCCGTATATGCTCAGAATAGGACCTGATCAGATTTTAAGGCGCTGCGTGCCTGACCATAAAATTAACTCTGTTTGGATGTTTTGTCATGCGCAGGCATGTGGAGGACACTTTGGTCCAAAGCGCACGAGCAGAAAGATCCTAGATTGTGGATTTTATTTGACTCGTATAACCACTGCAGGAACTGCGACAGGTGCCAGCGCACAGAGGGCATATCAGCGCGCAATGAGATGCCGCAGACGCCAATTCTAGTGGATGAAGTATTCGATATTTGGGGGATTGAATTCATGGGGCCATTTCCTCCATCCTCCGGATATGAGTACATATTGGTCACAATGGATTATGTCTCCAAATGGGTTGAGGCTAAGGCCACCCAGAAGGATGATGGTAAGACGGTCGCTGACTTTTTGAGAACTAACATTTTTTGCAGGTACGGGGTGCCTAAGGTAGTCATAAGCGACCAGGGGACGCATTTCTGTAATAGGATTTTGGCGCAGGTATACAAGCATTATGGAGTGTGCCACAAGACGTCCACCGTTTACCACCCTCAGACGAATGGACAGGCCGAGGTTTCCAACAGAGAGATCAAGCGCATCCTGGAGAAAACTGTGAGACCGTCGCGCAAAGACTGGAGCCAGTGCCTTGACGATGCGCTGTGGGCATACCGAACTGCACATAAGACACCAATTGGGACCTCACTGATGAGCGGACAAATGACCTTATATTTGTCCATATTTTCCCCTTACTTCTTGTTTGTTCCGCTATTTTATAAAGTCATTTGATGTTTTCTTTGCCCATTTCAGGTTAGAAATGTATACTACATGATATGAAGTGGTGCGAAGAAAATCTGGATGAATTCTAGTTGATCAAGAGCAAAATCAAGCAAAAGGCTAGTTTGATTCGTCCATGACTGACCTATTCAGCTTCGAAGGCTCACTGAGCACACGTTTCTTATCCGATTAAGGCGTGCCATGTCTTGTTGGAAAGCTAACTCAAAGGGGTACAAATTCATAGTTTACATCAAGACATAATTCGAAGTTTTAAGGGGTCAAAACAGACGAGATTCCAGCGCTGCAGATTTGGGTCTCCCAAAGAGGAATTCAGGATAGGCCGAATCACTATTGATTCGGCCAAAGAAAGGTGATTCGGGCAAGCATGATACTTCACTACAGCACTGAACAGATGATTCGCACGAATCAACTCAAGGCTTGCCCGAATCAAAGTTGATTCGGGGAGAATTTGCCTGTAGATCAAATCTGGGCAGACTGACCTGTTTATCTTCGAAGGCTTGCCGAGCGCGCGATTCTTATCCGATTGGGACGTTCTATAGCTTGTTGGAAAGGTAATTCAAAGATCTACAACTTCCTAGTTTACGTCAAGACGTAAATCAAAGGTTTAAAGTGTCAAAAAAGCTAGTTGCTAACTGCAGAAGTGATTCGGCCGAATCACTCTCAGCTGCACGAATCGACCTGATCCGGGGAAAGTCTTGAAGGTTTGACCGAATCACTTGAGGGGTTGACCGAATCAAAAGTGATTCGGCCAGGATAAGTGATTCGCCCAAACTCAAAACAACACTGAGAAAAAGATTCGAGCGAATCACATGGGCATTGACCGAATCAAGTGATTCGGTCACTTCGGGCACTTATTGGAAATCTTCACAAAGTATAAATAGAAGGAGATAGAAGTGAAGAAAGAAGGGCTGGCTTTTCTCTCAACCCTAAAAAAGGAGCTTCCACATTTTCTCAACCCTAGGCGACCAAAACTCGGAGAAGACCAAGCTTGGGTGAAGACCCAAGCTTGGATTGAAGATTCTACATCAACCTCTCTTAAACCCTTTACCCTTTGTATTTACATTCATGCTTCCCTTAGTTGTCATGTTTTTGTGCACACTCATTATGAGTGAGTAGTTGTTCTTGTGGTTGGGGATTAAATGGATCCCCTAGGATTGGATATGATGTAGAACTCTAATTTATTGCATTGAATGAAGTTTGGTTTGATTATATTGTGCCCTAGCTATGTATTCATTGTATGCACACCAAGTGTTTGACGAAATGCTTAAGTGAGTATGCTTGGTTAAAACCCCTAAGGAAGGAGCGAGAGTTGAACTTAGGATGTCTCATAGTTATTGTATGATCATAGATGGAGTGTTTGTGCGCGAGAGCGACATGCACTCTTGACATTAGGCTAAGTTTTAAGCGGATTTGAGTAACCGGCCAATAGACCGAGAGGGTGCGGTTATGGGACTCAAGTTCTACACGGTTCAATAGAGCGAGAGTTTGAGAACCATGTCCTTTGTGTATCCTCTCCACTCTAGGGAAGGAGCGAGAGTTGAACCTAGAGTGGACGATGCATTAGCCTTGCTTTTATCAACCAAATGGAGTTCATGCATGTGTTAGTAAGTTATTTCATTTTCCTCATATCTTAGGAGAGAAGTTGAATCCCTAGTCACCCTTTTATTTCATCAACCAAAAACACCAAAAATATCATTTATCTTTAGTGCTTGCTAGAGATACCTCTATAGGAGGACATACCCCCCCCCCCAAATCCGTAGACTTTCAATAATAGCATTAATTAGTTGTAAATTAGTCTAAGCTTTTCTCTTGGGTTCGACCCGAGGTCACTCGGTTATAAATATTATTTGATATTTGCGTGACTAGAATAGCACTTCATTTTGCTTGCCTAAAACGCCAACGTCACTCACCGTTTCGGCTAGTTTATGGAAAAGCGTGCCACCTGCAAGTGGAGTTAGAGCACAAAGCATACTGGGCATTGCGCGTTTGCAACCTGAACCTAGACGAAGCTGGTAAGGAGCGCGCATTTGAGCTGAGCGAATTAGAAGAGCTGCGCCTGGACGCATATGAGGGACTGCGCGATTACAAGGCGCGCACAAAGGCATTTCATGACAAAAATATCCTCAGACGCACTTTTGAGCCAGAAGACAAGGTACTATTGTTCTCCTCGCTTGTAAAGCTCATGCCTGGGAAGCTGCGCAGTAAATGGACGGGACCATACACAGTTACCAAGGTTTTCCCCTACGGAACAATCGAGTTAGAAAACGAGCACCGGCATCGTTTTCAGGTCAATGGGCAGAGAGTGAAAAAGTATTTAGGAGAACCTTGGGATGGCACAGCGCGCGAAGTTGAATTGGCGGAGCTAGAGATAGCACATGCGCAGGTTGCTGCGCCAGAGTCGCCACCAGCCGCACCAGAGGGAGAACTGGGAACTATTGCTCATATTTCTTCTTCCTCTCTACCTAACCTCGTTACTTATGATTTATCACATACTTTTAACCATGCTGACCACCCTTCCGATCCTTTGTGCAGGACCAAGAAGCACGCAACACACGCACGAGCGCGGGGTCACTCAGGAGCAAGCGTGGGGGAGGTCGCTGGTACACTTTTACGCAAGTAACGAGGTACAGTCGAGCCAACGACGTTAAACAAAGGCACTTGTCGGGAGGTAACCCGATACGTTTTACTTTTACACGTTTTTCTTTTAGCTTTTCTAGTGTCCTTTAGTCGAGCAGCAGTGCGCAGGTCAGTGCGCAATTCAGTGCGCAGAGCAGCTGCGCCAGACAGGGAGGGGTATATAAGGGCAGTACTTAGAAAAATTTCAGCACTTTTCACACTCGACCGTTGCAAGAAGCTCCCGCCATCAACCTCCGCTCACCGTCCGACAACCGATCAGGCGTCCGTTCAGCACGATTTGAGGAGCATACAGTCGCACATACACCAGGTAACCCTTCCCGTCAAGTTTGAACCGATTCAAGTAGGGTTTTATGCGATAGAGGAGTGCCTTAGGTTTGAAATCGCACTTAGATAGCCTGCACCATTTGGAGTTCTGGGTTGTGGGTTTAGTAGGCGGACGGTAGGCGACAATTTGGTGGAAGTTTCAGAGCATTTGTCGGAGTTTGGATTTTTTTTTGAGTATTTGTACTGTATCCCATCATAAGTTCCAGCTCCGATTCACTATGGGATCCTATCTCAGAGGACGACCTCGTGGTTCAGCCCGCCTCCATTTCTGTAGTGCCGCCAGCCTCCAGTACCGAGTACGAGACAGATTCTTCAGAGGAAGAGGCGCACGGGTCTGCGGCTGAGTCCAGCTCCAAGGACATCTAGGGCTGCAGTGGGGCGCGCATTTCTTTCAGGTGGTTTTCTATTTCTTATCTTTTTGAACCAACTATTGCTCGATGTTGCTATATGTTGCTATATCGTGCTAAATATTTTGTGACCCCTTACTATATTGTTGCTGCGCTGACTATATGTTTTTCTTTCTTTTATTTTTTGTTTTGCTTGCATGCATGTGTGCGCTCTCCGTTGCGCTTGAGCATGAGTCGTGGGGACATGTCTCTGTTTAAGTGTGGGGGGGGGAGCGTTAGCGTTACATTTACATTTCACGTTTTTTTGAGCTTTGTAGTGTAGCTTAGTTCAGTTGAAGGAAATAGTAGCAGTGGTGCGCTTGTGTGCGGGTTGCGCACACTATTCAGCTTGTATTGCGGTATTCATATTGCATGCGCTGCTATCAACTGTTTTAGTATATTTTTTTTCATTTTTTCCGCTCCTGTTAGTTGGGATATACAAGGGATGTGGAGTTGACAGAAACGCTCTAGAGAGGCGGCTAGTCGTTTTGCTTCGAAGGTGAGGTATATGGTCGAGAGCGCTAGTGGAGGCCGGTGCTTCGCGTCCTTTGGAACAAGAGAGCGCGCTCAGCCACGCAGATGCCGAAGGCGAATACCCAAAGGGTGGCGAGGTGGGAAAACAGACCACCTTTCCTCTGGAAGTCGAGCTAGGGAAGGCGGGCGCGAGTGTAAACGCGTGCGCTGGCCTGCGCAAATAGACCAAGGAGGGAGAGCGGAGCGTTGTTCCATAGCTGCTATCCGGATGCCAAGACTGGAACCGTTCTGGGAACATAGGAACCATAGATAAAGCTGTACAAAAAGAAAGACACCAGCAGATGATATGCGCTACAAAAGAATCAACATGCGCACAAATACGTACCAGCTTGCGCAAGTTCACAAGAAAATCATCAAAAAGGCTTGAGTTCCCAGGAAGTGCGCGGAAGAATCACGCACCGGAAGAAGCTTGCGCTATTAACCATATACCCGCCCTCGGAGTGAAAGCTGACAACCCGGAGCCTATGAAGAGCTATCTCCCAGCCATCCGAAATGATCTTCATCCCAGCTGAGAGGTAACGAATTTCGAAATTATTATATTAAACTGTTGAAGGCAGATGCGCGCAGGTGATAGAGCAGCGCAAGGTGAATAGTAGTGCAGATCGCGCCAGAGTGCAAGACTGTGCGCTAGACTCCAGAGAGGTAATGGTATCCGTGCTTGAGTGCTTTTTTGGGACGAACAAGGGGAAATTGTGGGGGGTTTGATAGAGCCTATTTATACGCGCTATTTAGATCCTAACACTATGCTTGTTTGCATTATTTTGTGTACAAGATTACTGGTTTCCGGTGTTTTTGTATTTAAGGGCGAAACGAGGGCCTAAGTCGGATACGCGCTAACAGGCAGCGTTTGAGGAGCGCAACACACAGCCTGCGGAGCTAGCAGCGCAAACAGGATAGGAAGTGGCAGAGTCTACTACGGTGCGCAGACCGATTGCGCTAACCAACGCGTGCCGTGCGCCATGCGCAGAATAGTGGTGTTTCCAAATCTTGACACCATCAGATTTGGAAGTTGCCAAGGTTGGGCCTCATGAGCAGTATATAAAGAGAGGAAGGCTAGGGTTTGAGAGACACATCACGACACACAGAGAAACAGGAGAGAGAGGCTGAACAGAAAAACACACGAGCCTACTGAGAGGACCTGCGCTAGCCGACTGCGCCAGCCGAGACACTGGAACCTGCACGCACCTGCTTGTTACTGTTTTCTTGGATACTTTAGTTGTTATTTACTATTTCTATGATGTTTACTACTAGCATGTCTAGCTAAAGGCTTTGTATCGGTTGGGCATGATTCTATGAGTATTTCCTTTGAGACTTGTGCTTAATGCATAGTTTGTTTGCTTGTATTAATTCTGTGCACACTGTTGACAGCTAGTTGCATGAGTAGGGGAAGCCTTGAACCGCAATCTTACCCTTGTTACTGGTTTGTTATATGTTAAACTAGTTGATAGCTTGACGGTGACAACTAGGAGTAACGAACTAGGATAATCAGTTGCTACTGTGACAGGATTCGTAGCTGCTTAGACTAGTCTTAAGAATTAATAGCTCATGAACTTTGATCGGAACATGCGCACATGTTAGGAAGCCTTGATCGGACACTAACATAAGTAAACCAAACTATAGACGTTTAGAGTCGATGATAAGGAATACATTCATAGAGGATTGTCTGCGCCGATACTTTTCATAGTCATAGTACTTAATCTCTACTGCGTGCGCACGTCTAGTGCAATTCCTGCGTTAACTATTGTCATTCGCGCACTTGCGCAACCCAATGACTCACACCCCAATTTTCGTAAGTGTAGGTTACTAGTTAGAGCTGATCTACTTGCTCCCTGTGGAATCGACCCTGACTTAGCCACTATACTAAGTGGAGAAGGAAGGATTAATTTGACGCGCACAACGACGCGTGCATCACGACGCAATCAACATCAGCCTGCGCAACCTTGAAACAGTTCCGCTGCGCAGATCATAGTTGCGCACTGACAGGGGCAACAACCTAGTTGTCTTTTAATTCCGTTTTCTTTAAGTTTAGAACAGAGCATGGAGAATAATAGTGTCATCGGCGATAACTTAGGGGCAGAACCCCATAGGGACCTAACAATGCAAGGGCAGATAACCGCACAGCTCGGTTCAGAGAGGAAGTGCAGCACCTAGGTAGGGCGTAGGAGAGTCACTATCAGAGTACTATGAGCGTTTCAGGGAGCTGGAAGCCAACTACTATAATCATGGCCTGCCCCAAAATGTGCTGATATAGAATTTCCTGAACGGGCTACAACCGATGGAACTTAGATTGTTGAATGCATGCGCAGGCGGTGACATATGCAACATGTACCCGGAGGATGTATGGCAGATGATCGAGGACTCTGCGGGACAGGTAAGGCATCAATTGACGCTCGAGAAAAGTCGTGCGCGCGCTGTGCATCAGGTGGATTCCAGTGCTGAAATAAAGAAAATGAAAGCCATGCTACAGAAGCTGATGAGTGCGCAAGGCACGCAGCCAGTTGCGCCGAAGGCATGCGAGTTCTGTACGTCCACTGAGCACAAAACCGACGCATGTCCCACACTTTTTGAGGAATCAGGAGATGTAAATGCTCTAGGAGGATGGGACAATAGAGGACCGCAGAGGCAGAATCAGCTGCGCTTTGGACTGGCCGCGAATGGATTCAGATGGAGGGAAGACAGCAATCTCCAAAGACAGCCCGCGGAATATCGCACACCACAGCAGGCGCAGCAGGTATACAACCCACGCATCGCCGCAATGACGCACCAGCACAGAATAACCAGCAACCGCGGTGCTCCTTAGAAGACATAGTGGGTCAGTTAGCAGACACTGTGCGCAAGAATGATGAAAAGTATGACAAGAGGTTCGAGTCAATTGAGAAGCTGTTGTCGTAGATTGCTACCACGGTTTATGAGCTGAAAAAGAGCGATGGCAACCTACCTTCGCAAGTGATTCAAAACCCTAAGGGAGGAGTTAACGCCGTAACGCTGAGGACTGGGCGCACAGTTGGGACAGCTCCGACCGTGAAGGTGCCCGCGCAGCCAGTTGCGTAACCTCCAGAACCAGCACAGCCGGATGCGCAACCAGCCGCGCAAGCTACAAACCAACAGGGGGTGGCGCCAGGTTTGATACAATGAGGAGAAAAGAGCACAAATCATACTAACGCACCTGCACCTTTTCCAGTGCAGGCACCTTTAGCAAGGAAGGAGGCGCTAGACAATGAGCTATATGAATTATTCAGTAAATTGGAAATAAACATTCCCCTGATTGAGGCAGTTCGGCAGATCCCCAAATACGCCAAGTTCTTGAAATAGCTATGCACAAACAAGAGGAGGAAAGGCGAGTGCGCACAAGTAATGCTTAACGCGCATGCATCAGCAATTGTGCAACACAAGGTACCACCTAAATGCCGGGATCCAGGTACGTTCAGCATACCGTGCACCTTAGGTAAGACCACGGTAAACAACTGCATGATTGATCTCGGTGCTTCTATAAATGTGCTTCCTTACTCCTTGTATGTGTCATTGCACCTTGGTCCGCTAAAGCCTGCAGGTCTCACCATCCAATTAGCAGATCGGTCGTGCAAATAACCGACGGGCATGATAGAGGACGTTCTCGCCCAAGTGGGAGAGCTGGTTTTCCCAGCAGATTTCTACGTCTTGGAAATGGAGGGTGAGCCGAGCAAGGGAAGCGCGCAAATCCTACTGGGCAGACCATTTCTGATGACAGCGTGCACAAAGATAGACGTGTGGAAAGGTACGCTCTCAATGGAGGTAGATGGCGAGGAGATTCACTTTAACATTTTTAAGGGGATGCAGCATCCTCATGAGGACGCCCCAATGCACGTGTTAGATAGTATGGACGACTTGGTTGCGCACGCGCAGTATGCATGCGCAACAGGGGAGCTTGCGCCACTGACACAGACAGAGATGGAGGCACATGATGATGAGCTGAGCAGCACAAAACCAGTGCCCAGGCAGGTATATGATCTGGTTAATGTTTGCGCTACTAATAAAATCCTGCCTTCTATTCAACAGGCACCCAAAGTTGAGCTGAAGCAATTGCCCGAGCACTTAAAGTACAACTTCCTGGGCAATGAGGACACCCTGCTTGTCATTATAAAGAAAGGATTAGAGGAGGAGCAGGAGGCGCGATTACAGGAGGTGTTATGCAAGAACCAGCGCGCTATAGGGTGGACATTAGCTGACCGGCGCGGAGTAAGCCCTGATGTGTGTATGCACAGAATTCTGCTGGAAAATGATGCCAAACCATCCAGGGAACCTCAGCGCAGACTGAATCCGATTATGATGGAGGTAGTGCAGAAGGTAGTGCAGGAGTAATATACCCGATCTCAGACAGTAAGTGGGTAAGTCTAGTGCACATTGTGCCAAAGAAAGGAGGCATCACAGTAGAGGAAAATGCGCAGGGCGAGCTAGTTCCCAAGCACATAGAGACTGGATGGCGCATGTGCATCGACTACAGGAAGCTAAACGCAGTCATGCACAAGGATCATTTCCCGCTACCATTCATGGATCAGATGCTCGACCGTTTGGCAGGAAAACCGCACTTTTGCTTCCTGGACGGTTACTTAGGGTACAATAAGATCCCTATTGCTGCGGAGGATCAGGAGAAGACAACCTTTACCTGCCCATTCGGTACCTTTGCGTTCCGGCGCATGTCGTTTGGGTTGTGTAATGCGCTAGGTACGTTCCAACGCTTAGTCATGAGCATTTTCTCTGATATGATTGGTTTATGTATACAGGTATTCATGGATGACTACACTATGCATGGTGAGACTTTTGATGCATGTTTGGATAATCTTGATGGAGTCTTAGCGCGCTGCATTACCAAGAACCTAGTTCTCAATTATGAAAAATGTCACTTTATGGTGTCACATGGAGTAGTACTAGGACATATCATCTCACAGGAAGGAATTAAGGTTGATAAAGCAAAAATAGATCTTATTTCAAATCTGCCTTACTCCACTAATGTCCGCGACGTTAAGTCGTTTCTTGGGCATGCAGGGTTCTATAGGCGCTTTATAAAAGATTTTTCTAAAATATGTATTCCATTGTCTAACCTCCTTCAAAAGGATGTGTGCTTTGAGTTCACTGATGAGTGCAGGAATGCTTTTGATAAGTTGATGGATGCCCTGACCAGTGCGGTAGTGATGCGCGCACCAGACTGGAACTTACCATTTGAGCTGATGTGTGATGCAAGTGACTACGCCGTAGGCGCAGTGTTGGATCAGCGCGTGGATAAGAGGCCGCATGCTATATATTATGCGTCGCGCACACTGGACACTGCGCAGAAGAACTACACCACGACCGAGAAGGAACTTCTGGCAATCGTATTTGCGCTGGAGAAGTTCCGCGCATATTTTCTGGGTGCTAAAGTCATTGTCTACACTCACCACGCTGCTATCTGATACCTGATGTCCAAGAAAGAGACTAAGCCGCGCTTGATGCGCTGGTTGCTTCTGCTCCAAGAGTTCGATTTAGAGATCAAGGATAAGAAGGGAACGGAAAACGCTGTTGCTGATCACCTAAGCAGGATAGTGAAGGAAGAGGAGCCAGGGCAGATCACTGAGACATTCCCTGACGAGCACCAGATGGCGCTGAACGGTACGGTACCATGGTATGCGCATATTGCAAATTACCTGGTCACAGGTGCGTTTCCCCCTCATCTCACTAAAGCTCAATGCATGAGGTTAAAACATGAGTCTAAATATTACGTTTGGGATGATCCGTACATGCTTAGAATAGACCCTGATCAGATCTTGATGCGATGCGTGCCTGATCATGAGATGAGCTCTGTTTTAAGGTTTTGTCAGGCGCACGCGTGCGGAGGACACTTTGGTCCAAAGCGCACGAGCAGGAAAATCCTAGATTTTGGTTTTTATTGGCAGCACTTATTTCGTGACTCATATAACCACTGCAGGGCTTGTAACAGGTGTCAGCGCACAGGAAATATATCAGCGCGCAACGAGATGCCACAAACGCCAATATTGGTAGACGAAGTGTTCGACTTGTGGGGGATTGACTTCATGGGGCCGTTTCCTCCAACTTGTGGATACTAGTACATACTAGTCGCGGTGGATTATGTCTCGAAGTGGATCGAAGCTAAGGCCACGTGCAAGGATGATGGTAAAACGGTTGTTGAGTTTTTAAGGACTAACATTTTCTGCAGGTATGGAGTGCCTAAGGCAATAATCAACGACCAGGGGACGCGCTTCTGCAACAGAATAGTGGCGCAGGTACTGAAGCATTATGGAGTGCGCCACAAGATGTCCACTGCATACCATCCTCAAACGAATGGCCAGGCCGAGGTTTCCAATAGTGAGATTAAGCGCATTCTGGAGAAAACCGTGAGACCTACGCGCAAAGACTGGAGCCAGCGGCTGGATGATGCACTTTGGGCATACAGAACTGCGCACAAGACACCGATTGGGACTTCACCATTTCGGTTGGTGTATGAAAAGGCGTGCCACCTACCGATTGAGTTGGAACAAGGCATACTGGGCATTGCGCACTTGCAATCTGAACCTCAACGAGGCTGGTAAAGAGCGCGCTTTTGAACTGAGCGAACTAGAGGAGCTGCGCCTGGATGCATATGAGGGGCTGCGCGACTACAAAGCGCGCACGAAAGCATTTCACGATAAGTACATCCTCAGACGCACCTTCGAGCCAGGAGACCGGGTGCTGTTGTTCTCCTAGCGCTTAAAGCTGATTCCCGGAAAGCTGCGTTGTCACAGTCACAAAGGTTTTCCCATATGGAACAATCGAGTTAGAGAACGAGCGCAAGCATCGTTTTCAGGTTAATGGGCAAAGAGTCAAGAAATACTTGGGAGAACCTTGGGATGAGGCCACGCGCAAAGTTGATTTGGCGGAACCAGAAATAGAGGATGCGCAGGCTGCTGCGCCAGAGATACAACCTGATGCACCGGAGGGAGAACTAGGAGCTACTGATTATATATCTTCTCCCTCACTGATTAACCTCGTTACTTATGATGCGCCACATGATTTTGGCCACACTAACCACCTATCTGTTCCTTTGCGCAGGACTAAGGAAGACATAGCACACACAAGAGCGCGCAGGAGCAAGTGTGGGGGTGGTCACGAGCGCGAACTTGAGCAAGTAACGAGGTACTGTCGAGCCAACAACGTTAAACAAAGGCACTTGTCGGGAGGTAACCCGACACCTTTTCCATGTTTTATTCTTTACCCGTTTTTTTAGGATTTGAATTTTTAGCTAGTTCAGTACTTGCATTTTTTTTAGTCACGTAGCAATGCGCGGGCCAGTGCGCAATTCAGTGCGCAGGACAGATGCGCAGGTCAGAGAGTATATAAGGGTAGAAACTTAGAAAATTCCAGACATTCTGCAATTTCGACCGTTAGAGCTTTTCACTGCTGCTAGCCAATCATTGCCGTCCGCCCACCGATTCCGGCATTCTTTAGTGAGATTTGAAGAGCACGACATCACCAGCGCACTAGTAACCTCTCATTTTTTATTTTAGTCGCTTTAGTGAGGGTTTGGTGAAAGAAGCCGACTGAGGACGTAACCTGATAGCGCGTCGCTGTGCACGTCAAATTTATTCCTTCCTTCTCCACTTAGTACAGCGGGTAAGTCAGGGTCGAATCCACAGGGAGCAAGTAGATTAGCTTTAACTAGTAACCTGCACTTACGAAAACTGGGGGTGTGAGTGATTGGGTTGCGCAGTGCGCGAGTAAACAGTCGTAAACGCGGGAATTGCACTAGACGTGCGCAGGCAGTAGAGATTAAGTACTATGACTATGAGAAGTATCGGCGCAGACAATCCTCTATGAGTGTATTCCTTATCATCGACTCTAAATGTCTATAGTTTGGTTTGCTAATGTTAGTGTCCGATCAAGGCTTCCTAACATGTGCGCATGTTCCGATCAAAGTTCATGTGCTATTAATTCTTACACTAGACTAAACAACTACGAATCCGATCAAGGTAGTAATTGCCTATCCTAGCGCGTTACTCCTAGTTGGCACCGTCAGGCTATTCAACTAGTTTAACAAACAACAACAAGCAACAAGAGTAAGATTGCGGTTCAAGGCTTCCCCTACTCATGTAACAAGCTGCCAGCAATGTGCACAGAATTAATATAAGCAAGCAAGCTATGCATTAGGCGCAAGTCTCAAAGGAAATACTCATAGATTCATGTCCAACCGATACTAAGCGTTTAGCTAGACATGCTAGTGATACACATCACAGAAACAGTAAATAATAACTAGAGTGTCCAAGAAAACAATAGCAAACAGTGCGTGCAGGTTGCAGTCTTGGCTGGCGCAGTCGGCTGGCGCAGATCCTCTCAACAAGCTCGTGTGTTTTCCAGTCCTGCTGCGCAGTGCCTCCTGGGTGTACGAATTGTGAATCGTAATAATCGTCTCTCAACCCTAGCCTCCTTCTCTTCTTTATATACTGCTCAGAGGCTCATCCTTGGCAACTTCCAAATCTGGTCGTGTCAGGATTTGGAAACACCACCATTTGCGCTTGGCGCACGGCATCTGCTTAGCCCAATCGGTTAGCGCACCGTGGTCGACTCTGCCAATTCTTCTGTTTGCTATCTCAGCCTCCGGATAACAGCTATGGAACACCGCCCCGCTCTCCCTCCTTGGTCTATCTGCGCAGGTCGGCGCACGCGTTTACACCCGTGCCCGCCTTGGCTCAACTTCCAGAGAGAAGGTGGTCTGTTTTCCCACCTCGCCACGCTTTTGGGTACTTGCCTTTGGCATCTGCGTGACTGAGCGCGCTCTCTTGTTCCGAAGGTCGCGAAGCGCCGGCCTCCACTCGCGCTCTCGACCATATACCTCTCCTCTGAAGCGCGAGCGACTAACCGCCTCTCTAGAGCGTTTCTGTCAATTCCACATCCCCTGTATATCCCAACTAACAGGAGCAGAAAAATGAAAAAATATACTAAAAACAGTTGATAGCAGCGCACGGCGCAATATGGATAGCGCAAACAAGCTGAACAGTGCGCGCAACCGCACACAAGCGCACTACTGCTATTGTTTCCTTCAATTAAACTAAGCTACACTAAAAATGCTAAAAAACGTGAAATGTACATGTAACGCTCCCCCCCCCCCACACTTAAACAGAGCCGTGTCCCCACGACTCAAGCTCAAGCGCACGGAGAATGCGCACATGCAGAACATATGCATGCAAGCAAAATAAAGAACATTAAAACTAAGAACATATAGTCAAAGCAGCGCAAATATAGCATAGGGACACAAAATGTAGCACAGGAGTTCAGCACACAAATATAGCAACAGAATATCAAATAAAGTTCAGCATATAAAAGAAAATAGACACCACCCGAAAGAAATAATGCACTCCCCCCCCCTCCCGCAGCTCTAGAGGTCAGCGGAGCTGGACGCAGCTGCTGAACTATGCACCTCCTCCTCTGAAGAATCCGTCATATATTCGGAGCTGGAGGAAGGCGGTACAACTGATAGGGCGACAGGCTGCGCCTCGACGTCATCCTCTGAAACGGGGTCCCATAGCGAGTCGGAGCTGGTGCTAATGATGGGTTCGGCTATAGGGAACCTTGGAATGGGCGGCTGGGCAGGGGAAGGTGCAGGTGCGGGTACCTGTTCTGGTTCGAGGGTGGGTTCTGGTATAGGGTCTGCTGGTGCTGGGGCTGATGGTGCTGGTGCTGCTGGTGCTGGGAAGGGCTCTGCTGGATGCACTGGGGGCTGAGTAAGAGGGCTGGCTGGCTGGTGTGGACTGCCGGGAGAACCTGGAGGTGGCCGGTGTAGGCTGAGGAGAGGGGGAATCGCGTCTCCAAATCTCCACCCTGATGGTGGGCTCATGCTTAAGTCCGCCCCCTCTGGCGCTAAATATTCGAGCACGCGCATGACGTTGAACATCATGCGCTGCTCTGCTGATGCTGCCTCAGGCACCGCCTCAGCCTCAGTCCTTGGGCGCTTCCCTGGGGCACGCGGGGGAGAATCCTCGATGGAAATGGTAACTGGCTCCCCCTGCGGTGCGCGGGCCCTCCGGTGCGCTCCAGTCTGCGCGTGGGTCCTTGCGCGCCTGACTGGAGGCTCAACTTGCTCTGGGACTTCATCCTCCTCCATCTTCTGCACGGCCTCTGCTGCTTGCGCACTGCTTTCTGCTCTTGGCCGCGGCACTCTGGCCGGCTGCAGGCGGTAGCACCACTCCAATGTGCCATCTTCCTTCACGGCTACCGCCCTGATCTGCAGCATGTGGGCGCGGTCCAGAGGGACAGCCGGCACCATAATGTGCTCTGGCACCTCGGGCTCTCCATGTAACGCCCGCAGCAGGTGCGTAATAATTCCTCCGCAAGTCAGCGGCCCCTTGGTGCTGACTCGGCTCCAGTGGTGCACCATGTTCAGAACAAAGAGCACCCTCTTCCCATAATAAAACCCCTTTAAGATCTCCATATCCAGCAAACTGATCTTCGGCACACCATTAAAGCGCCCAATGATGGCATAGGCGACCAGGCGCCACAAGTAGAACATCCACGGGTCACGCAGCTCTCGTCCCCTGCTGCGCCCCGCGGCAAACACAGGCCCGGTTGCCATCTCGCGCCACGCCTCTTGGTTGGTGTGCGCTTCAGCCTCGTAGCCGAGGTAATGTACCACACCCCTCGGTGCCGGTACCTGATCTCCATAGCTCTTGGCTCCAATGACGCCAAAAATTCGCAGGTGTCCTCCCTGTCTGCTGCGCTATTGAGTTCCAACAGCGCCTCCCAGCCCGCCAGCGCGAGCCTCTCCAAAATGAAGTCCTCCAAACCGACCTCCCGCAGGAACTCCCGACTGATGCACGGAGTCCCGTACATCTCGAGCCTCAGGAAGGCCGCGTACATGCTGGCGAAGCGAGCTGGGGTAGCTTGGTCCTCGGCAGGCTGCGTTTCTCTGGTCAACTCCGGTCAACACTTCTCAAACACTCCAAAAATCCAAACTCCTCCGAATGTACTGAAATTCTCACCAAAGGGGCGCCTACTGCCCGCCTACAAATCCCTCTAAACAACACTCCAATCGGCGCACTGTAGCCTGGTGCGATTTCAAAACCCTAGAACACTCCTCCACCGCACAAACCCTACTAAAATTTGCTCAAATCTGGGGGAAAGGTTACCTGAAGGAAGTGCGGCTGTGTGCTCTGCAAATCTCCCTAAACTGGAGCTGGGTTGGGCGCCGGACAGTGGGCGGAGGTGTGAAGGCGGGAGCTGCTGGTAACGGTCGAGTGTGAAAAAGTGCTGAAATTTTCTAAGTCCTGCCCTTATATACCCCCTGACTGGCGCAGCGGTCCTGCGCACTGCTGCTCGACTAAAAAAACTACAAGTCCTAGAATAACTAAAAGACACTAGAAAAAACTAAAAGAAAGACATGTAAAAGTAAAACGAGTCGGGTTACCTCCCGACAAGTGCCTTTGTTTAACATCATTGGCTCGACTGTACCTCGTTACGTGCCCAAATGTGTGCCAGCGACCTCCCCCACTCTTGCTCCTGAGTGATCCTGCGCTTGTGCATGGGTTGTGTTCTTCTTGGTCCTGCGCAAAGGGTGAGAAAGGTAGTCAACATGGATAATATGTGAGAAGTCTGCAGTAACGAGGGTAGATGAAGAGGAAGAAGAAATGTGAGCAATAGTTTCCAGTTCTCCCTCTGGTGCGTCTGGTGACGACTCTGGCGCAGCAATCTGCGCATCTGCTATCTCAGGTTCTGCCAAGTCAATGTCGCGCACTGTGTCGTCCCAAGGTTCTCCTAGATACCGTTTGACTCTCTGCCCATTGACCTGAAAACGATGCCTGTGCTCGTTTTCTAACTCGATTGTTCCATAGGGGAAAACCTTGGTGACTGTGTACGGTCCAGTCCATTTGCTGCATAGCTTTCCAGGCATGAGCTTCAGGCGTGATGAGAATAATAATACCTGGTCTCCTGGCTCAAAAGTGCGTCTGAGGATATGCTTGTCATGAAACGCCTTTGTCCGCTCCTTGTAATCGCACAGTCCCTCATAGGCATCCAGGCGCGCGCTCCTTTCCAGCCTCATCTAAGTTTAGGTGCAAATGTGTAAGGCCCAATATGCTTTGTGCTCTAGCTCTACTGGCAGGTGGCATGCTTTTCCGTAGACCAACCGGAACGGTGAAGTCTCGATTGGTGTCTTATGCGCAGTGCGGTATGCCCACAGCGCGTCGTCTAGGCGCTGGCTCCAATCTTTGCGCGATGGTCTCACAGTCTTCTCCAGGATGCGCTTGATCTCTCTGTTGGAGACCTCGGCCTGTCCATTTGTCTGAGGATGATAAGTTGTGGACGTCTTGTGGCGCACTCCATAATGCTTGAATACTTGCGCCACAACCCTGTTGCAAAAGTGCGTCCCCTGGTCGCTAATGATCGCCTTAGGTACTCCGTACCTGCAAAAGATGTTAGTTTTTAGAAACTCAGCGACCGTTTTACCATCATCCTTCCGTGTGGCCTTAGCTTCGACCCATTTGGAGACATAGTCCACTGCGACCAATATGTACTCGTATCCTGCAGACGGAGGAAATGGCCTCATGAAGTCAATTCCCCATTTGTCAAACACTTCATCCACTAAAATCGGCGTCTGTGGCATCTCGTTGCGCGCTGATATACCTCCTGTGCGCTGGCACCTGTCACAGTTCCTGCAGTAGTCATATGCGTCTCTAAACAGGTGCGGCCAATAAAATCCGTAGTCCAGGACCTTCCTGTTGGTGCGCTTGGGACCAAAGTGTCCTCCACATGCGTGCGCATGACAAAACATCAAAACAGAGTTAAATTCATGGTCAGGCACGCAGCGCCTCAATATCTGATCTGGTCCTATTCTAAGCATATAAGGATCATCCCACAGGTAATGCTTGGACTCATGTTTCAATCTCATGCACTGGGTTTTATTGAAATGCGGAGGAAACGTACCTGTGACCAGGTAATTCGCAATGTGCGCATACCATGGTACCTTACCTGTCAGCGCCATCAGATGCTCGTCAGGAAATGTCTCAGTGATCTGCCCTGGCTCCTCCTCCTTCACGATCCTGCTCAGGTGGTCCGCAACTGTGTTCTCCGTGCCCTTCTTATCCTTGATCTCCAGGTCGAATTCCTGCAGTAGGAGCACCCAGCGCATCAGGCGCGGCTTAGTTTCTTTCTTGGACATTAGGTAGCGGATGGCTGCGTGGTCTGTGTATATGATGACCCTAGCGCCTAGAACATATGCACGGAACTTCTCTAGCGCAAACACAATTGCCAAAAGCTCCTTCTCCGTGGTGGTGTAGTTCCTCTGCGCAGCGTCCAGTGTGCGCGATGCATAATAGATGGCGTGCGGCTTCTTGTCCACTCGCTGCCCCAGGACTGCACCTACTGCATAATCGCTTGCGTCGCACATCAATTCAAATGGCAGGTTTCAGTCTGGTGCGCGCATCACTGGCGCACTGGTCAGCGCTTCCTTCAGCTTATCAAATGCGGCCCTGCACTCATCAGTAAAATCGAAGCACACATCCTTTTGCAAGAGGTTAGACAAGGGTATACAAATTTTAGAGAAGTCTTTTATAAAACGCCTGTAAAATCCGGCATGTCCTAAGAATGACTTCACATTGCGCACGTTCGTGGCATAAGGTAGATTAGAAATAAGGTCTATCTTAGCTTTGTCTACCTTGATCCCCTCCTCTGAGATGATGTGTCCTAGCACTACACCATGCGTTACCATGAAATGACATTTTTCATAATCAAGCACTAGGTTCTTAGAAATGCAGCGCGCTAAGACCTTATCAAGATGAGTTAAGCACGCATCAAAGATACCTCCATATACAGTAAAATCATCCATGAACACTTCTATGCATATACCAATCATATCAGAGAAAATGCTCATGACAAGGCGTTGGAACGTACCTGGCGCGTTACACAGCCCAAATGACATGCGCCGAAACGCAAATGTACCGAACGGACAGGTGAACGTGGTCTTCTCCTGATCCTCCGCAGCTATGGGTATCTGGTTGTACCCTGAATAGTCGTCCAAGAAACAAAAATAGGGCTTACCTGCTAATCTGTCCAGCATCTGGTCCATAAAGGGTAGCGGGAAATGGTCCTTGGGAACTAGCTGATGCACATGCGCCATCCAGTCTGCATGCGCTTGGGAACTAGCTCGCCCTGCGCATTCTCTTCCACTGTGATTCCTTCCTTCTTAGGCACAACGTGCACTGGACTGACCCATTTGCTGTCCGAGATGGGGTAAATGACTCCTGCGTCAAGCAACTTTAGAATTTCCTTCTGCACTACCTCCATCATATTCGGGTTCAATCTGCGCTGAGCCTCCCTGGATGGTTTGGCACCATCTTCCAACAGAATTCTATGCATGCATACGTCTGGGCTCACTCCACGCAGATCAGCCAGTGTCCATCCTATAGCGCGCTGGTTCCTGCGCAGCACCTGCTGTAAACGCACTTCCTGCTCCTCTTCTAATCCTTTCTTTATGATCACTGGCAGGGTGTCCTCATTTCCCAAGAAAATGTATTTGAGGTGCTCTGGAAGTTGCTTCAGTTCGACCTTGGGTGCCTGTACAATGGAGGGCTAGATTTTATTGGCAGTGCAAATATGAACTATGTCGTGTACCTGTTTGAGTTCTGGTTCAGCACTGCTCAGCTCCTCGTCCTGCTCCTCCAACTCTGCCTGTGCCAGTGGCTCTGGTTCTATTGTTGCGCTTGCACATTGCGCATCTGAGACTAAATCGTCAATGCTGTCCATCGCGTGCACTGTGGCGTCCTCGTGTGGGTGCTGCATCCCCTTGAATATATTGAAATTGATTTCTTCACCGTCAACCTCCATGGAGAGTGTGCCCCTCCACACGTCTATCTTCGTGCACGCGGTCATCAGGAAAGGTCTGCCCAGTAGGATCTGCGCACTGCTGGTGCTTGGTTCACCCTCCATTTCTAGCACATAAAAATCTGCTGGGAACACTAGCTCTCCTACTCGCACGAGAACATCCTCTATCATGCCTGCAGGTTGTTTGCAAGACCGATCTGCTAGCTGAATAGTAAGACCTGCAGGCTTTAGTGGTCCATGGCGCAATGTCGCATAGAGGGAATAAGGTAACAAATTGATGGATGCGCCTAAATCAATCATGCAATTGCTTACTGTGGTCTTACCGAAAGTGCAAGGGATAGTGAACGTACCTGGGTCTCGGCACTTAGGTGGTACCTTATGTTGCACGATCGCTGAGGCCTGCGCATTTAGCATTACGTGTGCGCATTCGCCTTTCCTCCTCTTGTTTGTGCACAGCTCCTTTAAAAACTTGGCGTACCTGGGAATCTGCCGAACTGCTTCGATAAGGGGAATGTTGATTTCCACCTTGCTGAATAACTCGTATAGCACTTTGTCCAGCGCCTCTGATAGAGCCTATTTATACACATTATTTAGATCATAACCCTGCGCTTGTTTGCATTATTTTGTGTACAAGATTACTGGTTTCCAGTGTTTTTGTATTTCAGGGCAAAACAAGGGCCTAAGTCGGATACGCGCTAACAGGCAGCATTTAGGACGCGCATCACACAGCTTGCGGAGCTAGCGGCGCAAACAGAAGAATTGGCAGAGTCAACCACGGTGCGCTAACCGATTGCGCTAAGCAGATGCCATGCGCCAGGCGCAGATGGTGGTGTTTCCAAATCCTGACACGACCAGATTTGGAAGTTGCCAAGGATGAGCCTCTGAGCAGTATATAAAGAAGAGAAGGAGGCTAGGGTTAAGAGACGATTATTAGGATTCACAATTCGTACACCCAGGAGGCACTGCGCAGCAGGACTGGAAAACACACGAGCTTGTTGAGAGGATATGCGCCAGCCGACCGCGCCAGCCAAGATAGCAACCTGCACGCACTGTTTGCTATTGTTTTCTTGGACACTTTAGTTATTATTTACTGTTTCTGTGATGTTTATCACTAGCATGTCTAGCTAAATGCTTAGTATCGGTTGGACATGAATCTATGAGTATTTCCTTTGAGACTTGCGCTTAATGCATAGCTTGCTTGCTTATATTAATTATGTGCACATTACTGGCAGCTTGTTACATGAGTAGGGGAAGCCTTAAACCGCAATCTTACTCTTGTTGCTTGTTGTTGTTTGTTAAACTAGTTGAATAGCCTGACGGTGCCAACTAGGAGTAACGCGCTAGGATAGGCAATTACTACCTTGATCGGATTCGTAGTTGTTTAGTCTAGTGTAAGAATTAATAGCACATGAACTTTGATCGGAACATGCGCACATGTTAGGAAGCCTTGATCGGACACTAACATTAGCAACCCAAACTATAGACATTTAGAGTCGATGATAAGGAATACACTCATAGAGGATTGTCTGCGCCGATACTTCTCATAGTCATAGTACTTAACCTCTACTGTCTGCGCACGTCTAGTGCAATTCCTGCGTTTACCACTGTTTACTCGCGCATCGCGCAAACCAATCACTCACCCCCCAATTGCTTAAGTGTAGGTTACTGGCTAAAACTGAACTGCTTGCTCCCTGTGGAGATCGACCCTTACTTAACCGCTGTACTAGTGGAAGAGGAAGGAATTAATTTGACGCGCACAACGACGCGCGATCAGCCTCGTTTCTAGCCGATGGTGCTTGCACAGGAAAAGGTGCAGGTATATTAGTACGATTCATGCCCTTGTCGTTTATTTGTGTTATACCTGGCGCCTCGCCCTGCTGGCTTGTGGCTGGCACTTCTGGTTGCGCATCTTGCTCTGGTTGCGCATTCTGTTCTGCTGGATCCGGGACTCGCGCAGCTGGTTGCGCGGGCGTCTTCTGGGGTCTGCTCTGCTCCTATGGTGCGCCCAGTCCTCAGTGTTACTGCATTGACTCCTCCTTTGGGGTTCTGAATCACTTGCGAAGGCAGGTTGCCATCGCTTTTCTTTAGCTCATTCACCGTGGTAGCAATCTGTGATAGCTGCTTTTCAATGGACTCGAACCGCTTGTCATACTTCTCGTCATTCTTACGCACTGTGTCTGCTAGCTGCCCCACGATATCTTCCAAAGATCGCCTCGGTTGCTGGTTGTTATGCGCTGGTGCGTCAGTGCGGTGATGCGGTGGATTGTAGGGCGCAGCGTGTTGCGTCTGCTGTGGTGCGCGCTAGTCTGTGGACTGCCTCTGGAAATTGTTTTCCTCCTTCCATCTGAATCCATTTGCTGCCAGTCCAAAGCGCGGCTGATTCTGTCTTTGTGGTCCTCTGTTATCCCATCCTCCAAGAGCATTGACATCTCCAGATTCCTCGAAAAGTGTGGGACATTGACCTGCAGAATTCACATACCTTTGGCGCAACTGGTTGTGCGCCTTGCGCACTCATCAACTTCTGCAGCATGGCCTTCATTTCCTTGATCTCAGCGCCTGTTTCTACCTGATGCACAGAACGAGTACGACTATTTTCAAGTGTTAGCTGATGTCTTACCTGACCAGCAGAGTCTTCTATCAGCTGCCACGCGTCTTCTGGATACATGTTGCAAATGTCGCCTCCTGCGCATGCGGTCAATAACCTCAGCTCCATGGGTAGCAATCCATTCAGGAAGTTCTCTATCAGCACATTCTGGGGCAGGCCATGATTGTAGCAGTTGGCCTCTAGCTCCCTGAAACGCTCGTAATACTCTGACAGTGACTCTCCTGCGCTCTGCCTTGGCGCGGCCAGTTCCCTCCTGAGTAGCGCGATCTTTTCTGCGGGATAGAATTTGTCCAGGAACTTCTTCTGCAGCTGCTCCCATGTGTGATTTGATCCTGCTGGCAAGTTCATCAACCAATGTCTTGCTGTGTCACACAGTGAAAATGGGAATGCCTTCATCTTCAGCGCCTCATCGCTCTCCCCTTCTGTCTTCATGTTCTCGCATATGACTAGGAACTCTCGCACATGTTTGACTGGATTTTCGTTGTTCATCCCGTGGAACTTGGGCATGTGATGGATGAACGAGCTCCTTAGTTCAAAATGTCCGTCTGGCGGAAGCACGATGCACCATGGCTGGTTAACTGTGATTGGGGCTGACATCTCGCGCACTGTTCTGCGTCGCGCAGCTTGTCGCGTGGGTTGCGCATTATACAATTCAGCGGCCATCCTTGCTTCAACCTCGCGCTGCACTTCTTCTCTGAACAGGGCTGCGCGGTTATGTGCCCTTTCTTCCTCTGGGGTTCTGTCCCCTAAGTTGTCTCCTACGACACTGTTATCCTCCATGATCTGTTCTAAATCTCAAAGAAAACGAAATTAAAAGATAACTAATGCTGCTGCGTCTGTCAGTGCATAACTAGAATCTGCGCAGCGCAACTGTTTCAAGGTTGCGCAGGCTAATGGTGATTGCGCGCTGTCAGAAACAACAACGAGAAAACAAAACAAACTGAAATAACTAGTTACTAAAAAGGAAAAACGTAAACTAGCTAGAACATAGCTGTGTTGCTCCCCAGCAACGGCGCCAAAATTTGATCGCACGTCGTTGTGCGCGTCAAATTAATTCCTTCCTCTTCCACTAGTACAGCGTTTAAGTAAGGGTCGATCTCCACAGGGAGCAAGCAGTTCAGTTTTAGCCAGTAACCTACACTTCTGAAATTGGGGGGTGAATGATTGGTTTGCGCGATGCGCGAGTAAACAGTCGTAAACGCAGGAACTGCACTAGACGTGCGCAGACAGTAGAGATTAAGTACTATGACTATGAGAAGTATCGGCGCAGACAATCCCCTATGAGTGTATTCCTTATCATCGACTCTAAATGTCTATACTTTGGTTTGCTAATGTTAGTGTCCGATCAAGGCTTCCTAACATGTGCGCATGTTCCGATCAAAGTTCATGTGCTATTAATTCTTACACTAGACTAAACAACTACGAATCCGATCAAGGTAGTAATTGCCTATCCTAGCGCGTTACTCCTAGTTGGCACCGTCAGGCTATTCAACTAGTTTAACAAACAACAACAAGAAACAAGAGTAAGATTGCGGTTCAAGGCTTCCCCTACTCATGTAACAAGCTGCCAGCAATGTGCACAGAATTAATATAAGCAAGCAAGCTATGCATTAGGCGCAAGTCTCAAGGGAAATACTCATAGATTCATGTCCAACCGATACTAAGCGTTTAGCTAGACATGCTAGTGATAAACATCACAGAAACAGTAAATAATAACTAGAGTGTCCAAGAAAACAATAGCAAACAGCGCGTGCAGGTTGCAGTCTCGGCTGGCGCAGTCGGCTGGCGCAGATCCTCTCAACAAGCTCGTGTGTTTGCCAGTCCTGCTGCGCAGTGCCTCCTGTGTACGAATTGTGAATCCTAATAATCGTCTCTCAACCCTAGCCTCCTTCTCTTCTTTATATACTGCTCAGAGGCTCATCCTTGGCAATGTCCAAATGTGGTTGTGTCAGGATTTGGAAACACCACCATCTGCGCCTGGCGCACGGCATCTGCTTAGCGCAATCGGTTAGCGCACAGTGGTCGACTCCGCCAATTCTTCTGTTTGCGCCGCTAGCTCCGCAGGCTGTGTGATGCGCGTCCTAAACGCTGCCTGTTAGCGCGTATCCGACTTAGGCCCTTGTTTTGCCCTGAAATACAAAAACACTGGAAACCAGTAATCTTGTACACAAAATAATGCAAACAAGCACAGGGTTATGATCAAAATAATGTGTATAAATAGGCTCTATCAGCGCGTATCCGACTTAGGCTCTCGTTTCGCCCTGAAAGAAAAAAATACTGGAAACCAGTAATCTTGTACACAAAATAATGCAAACAAGCATAGGGTTAGGATTTAAATAGTGTGTATAAATAGGCTCTATCATAACCCTAGAATCAAAATCGCACCTAGTTAGCCCGCTCCGTTTGGTGTTTTCATTGCCGGGTTTTGTTGACAAGAGTGAGGCGCCCATTTGGTACAGATTTGAGGGTTTAATTCGGAGTTCTGATTTTGGGGTACTTAGTGGAGCGTTGACTACAGTTGACCGCCGATTCTTGAGTCGATCGTCGCAAAAATGAGGCCAGCAGAAAACTAGGACACCCCGGCGTCTTTCACAAGGAAGTATGACGCCTTCTGGAGATTGGATATGTATGGCACCCCGTGCATCAGCAGGGACTTCCTGCGCGAGGTGGGCTTAGAGGACTTGGTCATGGAGAAGCTCGCGCAGGCCGGCTGGGAGGCGCTGATGGACGTGGATAGCGCATTCGACAAGGAGGACACTTGTGAGTTCCTGGCGTCCCTGCAGATCGCTGACTTAGAGATCCTTTACCGACACCGAGGGGTGTGTTACGTTGCATCGGCCAAGAGGCTGAAGCGCACCCTGCGCTGTGACAAGGTGCGCGAGCAGGACGTGGATACGCACACCAATTAGGAAGCATGGCGCGAGATGGCGTCAGGCAAACCGTTTGCCGCTGGGCGCAGCAGAGGACGTGAGCTGCGCGACCCTTGAATGTACTATCTGTGGCGCATGGTCGCGTACGCTGTCATCGGGCGCTACAACGGTGCGCCGAAGGTCAGCCTACTTGACATGGACGTGCTCAAGGGGTTGTATTACGGGAAGAAGGTGAGGTTTGTGTCGGATATGGTGGTGCAATGGGAGCGGCTCAGAACCAAGGGTCCACTCACTTGCGGAGGTGTGATCAAGCATTTGCTGCGTGGGCTGCACGGAGAGCCGGAGGTGCCCGAGCACACAGTTGTTCCAGCCGTCCCTCTTGACCGCGCACAGATGCTGCAGTACCGAGCGGTAAATGCTAAGGAAGATGGGTCACTAGAGTGGTGTTACTGGCTGCAGGCTGCTTGGGCACCGAGGCACGGAGCAATCAGAGGAGCGCCAGCAGAGAGTAGTGCGCAGCAAGAGGAAGCTGCTGATGATAAGGAGATGGAGAATGTGGAGGCACCAGTCGCGCAGTCAGCTAGGCGCATGATGACGCGCGCACAGACTGGAGCGCGCGCGGGCGAGTGGGCCACCAGGGGAAGTTGTGACCATTGACATCAAAGATTCTCCCCCGCACGCGTAGGCGAAGCGGCGCAGACAGGATTCTGAGGAGGTGCCAGCAGAGCAGCGCATGATGTTTAACGTCATGCGCGTGCTGGAGTACTTGGAGCCCGAGGGGGCCGATTTAAGCATCAGTCCACCATCTGGGTGGAAATTTGGAGATCCCATTCCTCCTCTTCTCAGTCTGCGCAGGCCACCTTCAGGGTCGCCCTTAGAGCTGCGCGAGCCAGCCAGTTCTCCCGCGGAGTCACCGGCCCAATCCTCAGTGCGCACCCCAGTCATAGACCCACTACAAATGCCATCAGAGTCCCCTCCGCAACCCTCTGCACAGATATCAGATCGCCCTCTGAGGTCACCCCCATCAAAGAGTTAAGTTCAGATTCGATATGGGAAATTGACTCGGAGGAGGAGCCTGCAAACCAGCCCGCAGCAGTTTCAGTTGCGCAACCATCCTCCAGCTCTGAGTATGAGACAGAGTCCATGGACGAGGAGGCACAAGGGTCTGCGCAGGATTCCAGCTCAGAGGATTTCTAGGGCTGCACAGAGGGCTAGGCGCAAATAATTTCAGGTTGTCCTTTTACTTTTGAAAACTATCACTGGATGTTCTGTTCCTATTTTGTGTCGGATATTTTATGAACTCCTGACCTTGTTTCTTTTGCTGCGTTGACTATGTTTTTCATTTTCATAATGCATTTTACGTTTAGTTTTTAGTTGTCCTAGTAGCTTGCATGAGTGCGCTCTTGATGAGCGGACAAATAACCTTTTATTTGTCCACATTTTTCCCTTACTTCTTGTTTGTTCCGCAATTCTATAAAGCCATTTGATGATTTCTTCGTCCATTTCAGATTAAAATTATGTATCTCGCAATACGAAGTGGCCCGAAGAAAATCTAGGCGAATTCCGGTCGATGGAGATCAAAAGAAGATAGGCTGAGCAAACTGCAGAAGTGATTCGGCCGAATCACCCTCAGCTGCGCGAATTGACCTGATCCGGGGAAGTCCTGAAGATTTGACCGAATCACATAATGGGTGTGACTGAATCAAAGGTGATTCGGCCAAGAAAATTGATTCGCCCAGTCCGAGACCACTACTGAACAGATGATTCGGCCGAATCAGAGGTGATTCGCCCAGAGGTGCCCGAATCAGTTTAGCTCCACAAGACGTTTGATCGTATCAAAACAAAGACGTTTGACCGAATCAAAAGTGATTCGGCCAGGATAATTGATTCGCCCAAACTCAAGACACCTTCGAGCGAATCACATGGACATTGACCGAATCAAGTGATTCGGTCACTTCGGGCTCTTTTTGGAAATCTTCACAAAGTATAAATAGAAGGAGATAGAAGTAAAGAAAAAAGGAGCTTGCATATTTTCTCAACCCTAGAAAGAAGCTTCCAACTTTTTGCAACCCTAGGCGACAAAAACTCAAGGAAGACCAAGCTTGATGGAAGATTGAAGCTTGGATTGAAGATTCTACATCATCCTCTCCTAAACCCTAGCTTTGTATTTACATTTATGCTTCCCTTAGTTGTCATGTATTTGTACACACTCATTATGAGTGAGTAGTTACTTTTGTGGTTGGGGATTAAATGGATCCCCTAGGATTGGATATGATGTAGAACACTATTGTTATTGCATTGAATGAAGTTTGGTTTGATCTTATTGTGCCCTAGCTATGTATTCATTGTATGCACACCAAGTGTTTGACGAAATGCTTAAGTGAGTATGCTTGGTTAGAACCCCTAAGGAAGGAGCGAGAGTTGAACTTAGGATGTTTCATAGCTATCGTATGATCATAGATGGAGTGTTTGTGCGCGAGAGCGACATGCATTCTTGACATTAGGCTAAGTTTTGAGCGGATTTGAGTAACCGGCCAATAGACCGAGAGGGTGCAGTTATGGGACTCATATTCTACACGGTTCAATAGAATGAGAGTTTGAGAACCATGTCATTTATGTATCCTCTCTGATGATGCAAGTATGGCAGTGTTTGACAAAACCAGCATAAGTGAACAAGGAGCTGCTACAGCTCAAATTATCAAGCAAGCCAAGCAGAAGTGAACTAGCAGCAGCTGCAGCAGGGGATGCTACAGCAGGAGCTTGTTCAACAGGCTGGTTCAACTGACCAAGCATAGCAGCTGCCTGGGCTTGTCCGGAATGGCTGGAAACTCTATGCAGAGCCTCTGAAGAATTTCTAAATTGCTGAAGAGTTTATTCCAGAGAGGTTTTCTAGTCAGAGAAGGAGATTTGCATTGGAGATAATAATCAAATCTAATCTCCTAGATTTTAGGAGATAATTGATCTTGTTGGGTCAATTGCCTAAACCTGGAAATTGCTTAAAGTGGTGCAGCTATTTAAGCAGAAGGTGTTCAGGGCTGAAGACGTTGATCGAAGCTGAGGGATACACGAGAGCACACACAGATTTCAGAGTGAGGATCCTTGGTGTGTGACGGGAGTTTTCTTCGATCATCACCCGTGAGCAGAGCGTTGAGCGCAGAGCTGTGGTGAGTATTGCAGAAGAGAATCAGGACTTGCAGAGTCTGATTCGTGCTTGATCTGGAAGCCAATTCAGAGATGGGGAGCTTGTTGGTTGATCAAGGGCAGCCGCGGAAGAACTGACGGGTGGAAGGCTCGGTCGAGTGTCGTGCGGCAGTACTCACTAGTGGCAGGTGGTCACTGAGTGAGGGGGAGTTACTCAGAGTGTGCAGCGCTCTTGGAGAGGTTCGATCGGCTCGGCAGAAGGCCTTGGAGCGACGCGGACATTGTGCTTCAGCTGTGTGTTACAGCTGTTGCTGCAGCAACCCTGCTGAGTAGTGTAATTTAGAATAGGCTGAGTTCTTTGAGAGGATTGTAGCTATTCTAGATTGACATATTGTAGAGGGTGTGCAGACACAAATCAGAGCTTGTTCTGATTGAGTTGAGTGGTCCACACAAGGTTGAGTAGCATAGGTTGCGTGAGTTGTAACCTAGTGTACTTGGAACCTTCGGTTGAGTGGATTGAGGACTGGAGAATAGTCCTCCCCAGACGTAGGCAGATTGGCCGAACTGGGTGAACAAATCTGTGCCTTGTTCATTGCTTGCTGTGACAATATTTAAGTGAACAAGAGTGTGCTGCAGCAACTGCTTGTTCACAGAATCTGTCGAACTAAGACACTACGAATTTCACTCTCCATTCTAGGGAAGGAGCGAGAGTTGAACCTAGAGCGGACGATGCACTAGCCTTGCTTTTATCAACCAAATGTAGTTCATGCATGTATTAGTGAGTTATTTCATTTCCTCATATCTTAGGAGAGAAGTTGAATCCCTAGTCACCCTTTTTAGTTATTAAGTAGAACTCAAGAATATCATTTTTAGTGCTTGCTAGAGATACCTCTATAGGAGGACAAAAACCCCCCCCCAAAACCGTAGACTTACATTAGTAGCATTGATTAGTTGTCAATTAGTCTAAGCTTTTCCCTTGGGTTCGATCTGAGGTCACTCGGTTATAAATATTGTTTGATATTTGCGTGACTAGAATAGCACTTCATTTTGCTTGCCTAAAACGCCAACGTCAGCTCTCCGTTGCGCTTGAGCGTGAGTTGTGGGGACACGTCTCTGTGTGAGGGGGGGGGGGGGGCATTACATTTACATTTCATATTTATCATTGTAGTTTAGCTTAGTTAGTGTAGTTATAGGAAATAGTAGCTGTTGTGCGCTTGTGTGCAGATTGCGCACACGTTTCGACTTGTTTTGCCTTATTCATCCTACATGCACTGCAATTAACCGTTTTAGTATACTTTTTTCGATTTTTGTCTTTTTGGTCGGGATATACAGGGGATGTGGAGTTGACAGAAAATGCTCTAGAGAGGCGGTTAGTCGTTTTTGCTTTGAGAGTAAGATACATGGCTAAAAGCGCTAGTGGAGGCCGGTGCTTCGCGACCTTCGGAACAATAGAGCGCGCTCCACCACGCAGATGCCAAAGGCGAATACCCTAAGCGTGGCGAGGTGGGAAAACAGACCACCTTTCCTCTGGAAGTTGAGTGTAGGAAAGTGGGCGCGGGTGTAAACGCGTGCGCAGACCTGCCCAAGTAGACCAAGGAGGGAGAGCGGGGGGTTTTTCCATAGCTGCTATCCGAAGGCCGAGAATGGAACCGTTCTGGGAATATAAGAAAAGTGGACGAAGCCGTATTAAAGAAAAAAAACCAGTTGACGGTATACGCAAGGAAAAGAAACCAGCATGCGCACACAACTCCATATTAGCGCATGCGCAAGTCCTAAAGTAAAAAAATTCGTCAAGGACGAAAGGCTTGAGTTCCCAAGAAGCACGCGAATGAATCACGCACTTGAAGAAGCTTGCGCGATTAACCATGTACCAGAAATCGGAGTAGGGACCGACAACCAGGAGCCTATGAAGAGCTATCTCCGAATCATCCGAATTAAATTGCATCTCGAAATTATTGTATTAGAATTGTTAAGGGTTTGTGCGCGTAGGTGATAGAGCAACGCAGGGTGAACTAATGTGCAGATCGCGCATGAGTGTAAGGCTGTGCGATAGACTTCAATGAGGTAATTGTATCTGTGTTTCAGGGCTTGTTCGGGACGAACAAGGGCAAGTGTGGGGGATTTGATAGAGCCTAGTTATATGCGCTATTTAGATCTTAACACTGTGCTTGTTTGCATTATTTTGTGTACAAGATTACTGATTTTCGGTATTTTTGTATTTCAGGATAAAACAGGAGCATAAGTCACATGTGCGCTAACGGGCGTTTTTAAAGAGCGCAATGCACGACCTGTGGAGCTAGCAGCGCAAAAGGAGATAGAGATAGTTGATTCGGACTGCAGTGCGCGAACCAACTACGTAGAGCGAGTAGCGCAATCAACGTGCGTAGCGAGCCATGCGCAGGATAGCAGAGTTTCTAAATTTTGATCATCATTATCTCCTAGATTTGGGAAGTAGCTAAGATTCTCTCAGGCCAAATCTAAGCATTCCTTGGGCTTCAAGACCAGTATATAAGAGGAGGGAAGCTAGGGTTTGGAGGAAACAGAGGACATATAGAGAGAAGGACACACAGCAGCAAAAACACACGAGCTACTACCGCTGAGATTCTGCGCGAACCACCTGCGCCAGCCGAAAATAGCAATTTGCAATTGCGCCGACCTGCTACTTTTCCTTGGCTGCTTTAGTTTTATTTATTATTTCTATGATGTTTGTCTCTAACATGTCTAGCTAAACACCTTGTATCGGTTGGGCATGATTCTATGAAGTATTTCCTTTGACACTTGTGTTTAATGCTTAGTTCGTCTACTTATATTAATTCTATGCATATGGGTGATAATTAGTTGTGCGAATAAGAGAAGCCTTGAACCGCAATCTTATTCTAACTGCTCGTTATTGTATGTTAAACTAGTTGATAACTTAACGGGGACAACTAGGAGTAACACACTAGGATAATCAGCTACTACTGTGATAGGATTCGTAGTTGCTTAAACTAGTTTCAGGAATTAATAGCTCATGGACTTTGATCGGAACATGCGCGCATGTTAGGAAGCCTTGATCTGACTCTAACTTGAGTAGAACTGCACTATAGATGTTTAGAGTCGATGATAAGGGATACTTTCATAGAGGATTGTCTTTACCGATACTTTTCATAGTCATAGTACTTAATATCTACTGCCTACGCACGTATCGTGCAATTCTGCTTTCACTACTGTTCATTCGCGCACCTGCGCAGCACAATCACTCACAACCCCAATTTCGTAAGTTGTAGGTTGATAGCTAAGACGAGTCTGCACGCTCCTTGTGGGATCGACCCTGACTTAGCCACTGTACTAAGTGGAGAAGGAAGGATTAATTTGACGCGTACAACGACGCGCGATCAATGGCATGTCCCAAAATGTGCTGATAGAGAATTTCCTAAACGGGCTAAAACAGATGGAACTTAGATTGTTGAATGCATGCGCAGGCGGTGACATATTTAACATGTACCCAGAGGATGTATGGCAGATGATAGAGGACTCTGCTGAACAGGTGAGGCATCAATTGACGCTCCAGAACAGTCGTGCGCGCTGTGCACCAGGTGGATTCCAGTGCTGAAATAAAGGAGATGAAAGCCATGCTACAGAAGCTGATGAGTGCGCAAGGCATGCAACCAGTTGCGCAGAAGGCATGCGAGTTCTGTATGTCCACTGAGCACAAAACAGACGCATGTTCCCATACTTTTCGAGGAATCGGGAGATGTAAATGCTCTAGGAGGATGGGACAATAGAGGACCGCAGAGGCAGAATCAGCCGCGCTTTGGACTAGCCACAAATGGATTCAGATGGAAGGAAGACAGCAATCTCCAAAGACAGCCCGCGGAATATCGCACACCACAGCAGGCGCAGCAAGCATACAACCCACCGCACCGCCGCAATGATGCAACCAGCACAGAATAACCAGCAACCGCGACGCTCCTTAGATGACATAGTGGGTCAGTTAGCAGACACTGTGCGCAAGAATCATGAAAAGTATGACAAGAGGTTCGAGTCAATTGAGAAGCAGTTGTCGCAGATTGCTACCACGGTTTATGAGCTGAAAAAGAGCGATGGCAACCTACCTTCGCAAGTGATTCAAAATCCTAAGGGAGGAGTTAATGCCGTAATGCTGAGGACTGGGTGCACAGTTAGGACAGCTCCGACCGTGAAGGTGCCTGCGCAGCCCGTTGCGCAACCTCCAGAGCCAGCACAGCCGGATGCGCAACCAGCTGCGCAAGCTACAAACTAACAGGGCGTGGCGCCAGGTATGATACAATCAGGAGAAAAGAGTATAAATCGTACTAACGCACCTGCACCTTTTCCTGTGCAGGCACCTTTAGCAAGGAAGGAGGCGCTAGACAAGGAGCTGTATGAATTATTCAGTAAGGTGGAAATAAACATTCCCCTGATTGAGGCAGTTTGGCAGATCCTTAGATACGCCAAGTTCTTGAAGGAGCTGTGCACAAACAAGAGGAGGAAAGGCGAGTGCGCACAAGTAATGCTTAACGCGCATGCATCAGCAATTGCGCATGATTGGTTTATGTATAGAGGTGTTCATGGATGACTTTACTGTGCATGGTGAGACTTTTGATGCATGTTTGGATAATCTTGATAGGGTCTTAGCGCGCTGCATTACCAAGAACCTAGTTCTCAATTATGAAAAATGTCACTTTATGGTATCACATGGAGTAGTACTAGGACATATTATCTCTGAGGAAGGAATTAAGGTTAATAAAGCAAAAATAGATCTTATCTCAAATCTGCCTTATTCCACTAATGTGCGCGACGTTAAGTCGTTTCTTGGGCATGCAGGGTTCTACATGCGTTTTATAAAAGATTTTTCTAAAATATGTATTCCCTTGTCTAACCTCCTTCAAAAGGATGTGTGCTTTGAGTTCACTGATGAGTGCAGGAATGCTTTTGATAAGCTAAAGGATGCGCTGACCAGTGCGCCAGTGATGCGCGCACCAGACTGGAACTTACCCTTTGAGCTGATGTGTGATGCAAGTGACTACGCCGTAGGCGCAGTATTGGGTCGGCGCAGTGTTGGGTCAGCGCGCGGATAAAAGGCCGCACGCTATATATTATGCGTCGCGCACACTGGACACTGCGCTGAAGAACTACACCACGACCGAGAAGGAACTTCTGGCAATCGTATTTGCGCTGGAGAAGTTCCGCGCATATTTTCTGGGTGCTAAAGTCATTGTCTACACTCACCACGCTGCTATCAGTTACCTGATGTCCAAGAAAGAGACTAAGCCGCGCTTGATGCGCTGGTTGCTTCTGCTCCAAGAGTTCGATTTAGAGATCAAGGATAAGAAGGGAACGGAAAACGCTGTTGCTGATCACCTAAGCAGGATAGTGAAGGAAGAGGAGCGAGGGCAGATCACGGAGACATTCCCTGACGAGCACCTGATGGCGCTGAACGGTAAGGTACCATGGTATGCGCATATTGTAAATTACCTGGTCACAGGTGCGTTTCCCCCTCATCTTACTAAAGCTCAATGCATGAGGTTAAAACATGAGTCTAAATATTATGTTTGGGATGATCCGTACATGCTTAGAATAGGCCCTGATCAGATCTTGATGCGATGCGTGCCTGATCATGAGATGAGCTCTGTTTTAAGGTTTTGTCAGGCGCACGCGTGCGGAGGACACTTTGGTCCAAAGCGCACAAGCAGGAAAATCCTAGATTGCGGTTTTTATTGGCTGCACTTATTTCGTGACTCATATAACCACTGCAGGGCTTGTGACAGGTGTCAGCGCATAGGAAATATATCAGCGCACAACGAGATGCCACAGACGCCAATATTGGTAGACGAAGTGTTCGACTTGTGGGGGATTGACTTCATGGGGCCGTTTCCTCCATCTTTTGGATACGAGTACATACTAGTTGCAGTGGATTATGTCTCGAAGTGGGTCGAAGCTAAGGCCACGAGCAAGGATGATGGTAAAACGGTTGTTAGTTTTTAAGGACTAACATTTTCTGCAGGTACGGAGTGCCTAACGCAATAATCAACGACCAGGGGACGCACTTCGGCAACAAAATAGTGGTGCAGGTACTAAAGCATTATGGAGTGCGCCACAGGACGTCCAGGCTGATGTTGATTGCGTACTGTCAGAAACACCAACGGAAAATAAAATAAAAAAGAAATAACTAACTACTGTAAAAGAAAACTTGAACTAGTTAAAACTTCAACTTTGAAAGGCTCCGATCACCTTGATTTCTGCATCCCTAAAACTAATCTAAGTCTGGAGTTAAAAAGCAAGATGCTATCTCCCTTCGAGAAAGTCCTCCTCTGAATTTCTTGTCATGCCACTGTTTGGTTTTCTCCTTCTAAATCTTTGTAGGTACGAGTCAAGTCTGATTTCATGGAGCTCGTTAAGCTGGAGTAGTCTCTTCTCCCCCACTGATTTCAAATCGAAGTTCAATTTCTTTACAGCCCACATTGCCTTGTACTGAGTTCCTCAGGGAGATGGCAAGGTTTGTCGTACACAAGTCTGTAAAGGGACATACCGATTGGTGTCTTAAATGCCGTTTTGTAAGCCCACAATGCTTCATCTAGTTTGAGGATGGTACGGCATTGCGATCTTGTGGTGGACACTTTACTTTTGGAGCATCACCTCGAACTGTTTTTTCTTGAAGTGCGATCCATTATCACAGATCAGTTCTTGGCGTACCTAACCTTGGAAATATTACCTTCTTGAAGAGTTTCTTTAATGCATTAGCGTCGCAAGAAGGAGCATCGACTGCCTTACCCATTTGGAGACATAATCAATCACGACTAAATGTATTTGTTCCCGTGTGATGACGGGAACGGCCCCATGAAATCTATCCCCCAAAAATTGAAGATTTCAACCTCAAGAATTCCCTTCTGCGCCGTCTCATCGCGCTTTGATATGTTTCCCGTGCGTTAACATGCATCACAAGACTTCACAAATTCATACGCGTCCTTAGACAACGTAGGCCAATAAAACCAGCATTGTAAAACCTTCGCGGCTATTTTGGAGCTCGAACCATGTCCACCATATAGGGAAGAGTGGTAGCTTTGTAGAATCCCTTTCTGATCATCCTCCGCAACACATGAGCGATACAACCCATTAGCGAACAACTTATAGAGAAATGGGTCATCCCAATAATATGGATTTGCATCGTGGAGGAATTTCTTCCTCTGATTGTAATCTGCCTCTTCCGGTAAAATTCCACATGCCAGAAAGTTCACAAAATCAGCATACCAGGGGGCTTGCATTTTCTCAACACTCAACATATATTCGCCAATAAAAGAGTCTTCTATCGGTACATTCTTCGCACCATACCCACTGATTTGCTCAAACTTCGATAGGTGATCCGCGACCACATTTTCTACTCTCTTCTTATCTTTAATTTCCAAGTCGAACTCTTGCAAAAGGAGTATCCATCGGATGATTCTAGGCTTCGCCTCCTTCTTTCCCATGAGATACTTGATCACTGCATGGTCCGTGTAGACAATTGTTTTGGATCCGATAGTATTGCCTGAATTTCTCGAATGCGTAGACGATCGCAAGCATTTCCTTCTTCGTGGTCGAGTAATTCTCTTGTGTAGAGTGTTAAATCAATGTGTCACATGGATGTGTATGTGGCATGGTTTTTGGCAAACGGTGTCTGTATGGCAAACAGAGTCTGTCTCAATCAAGAGTCTGTAATCTGTATCAGGGGTGTTGAAGCAAAACAAAATCAAAGGGTGAGCTAGAGTTAGCTTGAATAGAGGTGCAGTCAGATTGTCAGCAAATACTGCGTTGTTGAAATCAAGAGAAGAATATGCTGATGATATTCATTAGATCATAAGCGAAGAATATGCTGAAGATATTCACATATTGTGTTGCTGAAGTTAATGGAAGAAATGTGAAATTTCACAGTGTCTCAATCCGGCAGATTTGTGAACAAGCAGTTGCTGCAGCACACTCTTGTTCACTAGAATTAATCTCAGCAAGCAACAAACAATGCACAAGTTTGTTCACCCAGTTCGGCCAATCTGCCTACGTCTGGGGAGGACTATTCTCCAGTCCTCAATCCACTCAACCAAAGGTTCCAAGTACACTAGGTTACAACGCACGCAACCTATGCTACTCAACCTCTTGTTGACTACTCAGCACAATCAGAACAAGCTCTGATTTGTGCCAGCACACCCTCTACAATATGTCAGTCTAGAATAGCTACAATCCTCTCAAAGAACTCAGCCTATTCTATACTACACTACTCAGCAGGGTTGCTGCAGCAACAGCTGTAACACCAGCTGAAGCACTCTGTCCGCGTCGCTCCAAGGCCTCCTGCCGAGCCGATCGAACCACTCCAAGAGCGCTGCACACTCTGAGTAACTCCCCCTCACTCAGTGACCACCTGCCACTAGTGAGTTCTTCCGCACGAACCTCGACCGAGCATTCCACCCGTCAGTTCTCCCGCGGCTGCCTCTTGATCAACCAACAAGCTCACCAGCTCTGAATTGGCTTCCAGATCAATGCACGAATCAGTCTTTGCAAGACCTGATTCTCTTCTGCAATGCACACCACAGCTCTGCGCTCAACGCTCTGCCCGTGTGTGTTTGATCGAAGAACAACGTCCGTAGCACCCAGAAAATCCTCTCTCTGAAATCTGTGTCTACTCTCGTGTATCACTCAGCTTCGATCAAACTCTTCAGCCCTCAAACCTTCTGCTTAAATACCCACACCACTTTAAGCAATTTCCAGGTTTAGGCAATTGATCCACAAGATCAATTATCTCCTAAAATCTAGGAGATTAGATTTGATTAATATCTTCAATGCAAATCTCCTTCTCTGACTAGCAAACCTTGCTGGAACATGCTCAACGGTATTTTAGAAATTCTTCTAAGCACTTTCACAACGCTGCTATACCTTCAAAATGCACCCAGCACAAAACTGCTACTCGGACAGTTGAACCAGCACTTGAACCAGCACCTGCTGCAGCATCCCCTGCTACATCTGCTGCTGGTTTACTTCTGCTGCAGCTTGATTGTTTGAGCTGCAACAACTCCTTGTTCACCTTTGCTGTAGCTGTTTGCTGCTGCTGGAATTTCCTAAATGCATTAGGAAACAATCCCATCAATTCTAAGGAAGATCCTCCAAGATCTCTACAAGATCATATCTTCACTTCAACAAATCTGCCCTTGTTCTTGAGAGACACTCCAGAAATATTCTCCTAAATATTCAGCTCTTTCCGGAAGCCCTTCGGTCCACTGATTTGTTGTTTGAATGCAATCTTCGAGAAAGCTAAATTTCTGCTACAGCATTTGTGCTGCAGCATCTGCTGTAGCACAAGCTGTCTGAAGGTGTGCAATACTTCTGCTGCTGAACTTCTGCTCAAGAGGTTGCTATTGCACTTGCTTACTCCACTTGAGTACTGAGATAGTCACTCTGCCCAGATTGCACAAGCTGATGCCTTCATGCTCTCTTTCAGAATTTCGAGCTCCCCAAGGCAACATTAGGTCGCGCGCCTCGTGAAGACATTAGCCACTTAATGTCTTCATCTGGAGCGCCACTTAATGTCTTCAGCTGGAGCGCCACTTACTGAGTTTGCTCACTCTGGAATGCTCTTCATCAGCTGTTTTCTTTCCATACTTGCTGTAGCAGGCTCTGGTTCACTTTGTAGGAGTTTGTCAATGATGCCACATACCTTCACAAAATGTCTTAGCAGATGGTATTACTAGCAAGAAACTTCGGCAGATTTATGAGGAAACCAGCGTCAGCCTGAACAGAAAAACAAATCTGGAACAGCCATCAGAGATCAACAAGATGGAAAATTCAAAAGGATGAGAACTATTGAAAATCAAGAGAAAGGTAAAAGGATTGAATGCCGTGAATGTGAGGGCTTTGGGCACATCCAAGTAGAATACGCCAATACCCTCAAGAAATAGAAAAGAGCTCTAGTGGATGGATGGGGTGATACTGAGTCAGAGGAGTTTGAAACCGAAGAGGAACACTCAAACTACTTGGCACTCACCACTGTCGCAGAAACTCCATAGACCGAACCTGAGAACCCTGAAATAGATAATAATAGTGAAAGCGGCAGTGATACAGAAATCACCGAAGAAACCATAGCAGAGAAATACAAAGATCTATACGAACAGTGGGAGGAGGCAGTTAAGGCAAACTCCAAATTGAGCAAGCAAGTGGTGAACCTAAAAGCTGAGAAAGCTAAATTGTCGGAATCAGTCAAATTGATATAGATGGAACTTGAAAAAGAGAAACATGAACACTCAGAGGCTGTGACAGAACTGTCAAGAGTAAGAAAGTATGTTAGCATGATGAATAATGGGACAAAGAAACTTGACATTATCTTAGCTGCTTAACGTACGAATCATGGGAGCCCTGGGTTGGGCTATGAACATCAGAAGACAAATGGAAAGCATGTGTTTGTTCAAGCTAATAACCTTAATTATGCTAACAATGCTTGTCCCAGCCACAGGTACAACATGCTATGTACGAAAGATAAGCGTATCTGTTATTTCTGCAGCATTGAAGGTCAAATCCAGAGAAAGTGCCCAAAGTTCCTTGCAAAGTATCGTAAACGAAGATCCCTACCTTCTTCAAGAACCTACAGACCAGTGAACAACAATTGCTATGTCGCTTATAGTTCTTCTTCTCACCATGAGAAGGACCGGTGGCACTTTAATAGTGACTACTCAGCCTACATGATCGAAGAAGCCAGCTATCTAACTAATATGCAGAACCTGGATGGGAGATTTGTCACATTTGGAGATGGAGCAAAATAAAAGGTCATTGGTCAAGGTACATTATTAGTTCATGGGATGCCTCCAATCGAAAAGGTGCTTCTTGTGGAAGGTCTTCAAACTAATCTGTTGAGCATAAGCCAACTATGTGAAGGAAAGCTGAATGTCTAATTTACTAAGGATTCATGTCAAGTCATCAACGATAAAGAGAAGTGTATTATGAGAGGAAATCGTTCATCAAATTACTGTTATCTACTGAGTTCTAATACCGAGTCTGTTAAAGCTCACTGTTTTCTGCCTAAGAATGATGAACTGACTCTATGGCACAAACGGCTAGGACACTTGAATCTCGAGACTCTAATACGGATATCTAATCATGGTCTGGTGCAAGGAATAGCTGAAATAAAAGGAAAGACTGATGCGATGTGTGGTGAATGCAAGATAAGAAAAGAGATAGGGCATAAATCAGATACTGTTGAAGTCGTGATTCACCTAATTCTAAAACAGCAGCGTGAGAAGGACACACAGGTTATTAGACTGTTGTTAGCACTTGCCCGTCATCTCAAATTTAAAATGTTTTAGATGGATATAAAAAGTGCATTCCTCAACGGATGGCTGAATGAAGATGTATATGTTGCTCAGCCTAAGGAGTTTGAAGACCCACATCTTCCGGATTATGACGGTACTCAGTTTGTAAACTTCTCACAAAATTTATGTCAAGTGATTGATGCAGAAGGAAGGTGCATTATGAAAGGTGTTAGGTCAGCCAACAAACTGCTATTTACTAGAAAATGCTAACGCAGTCTCTACGATGTCCTGCCTGTTGACTAAAACTGAAGAAATGAGTTTGTGATCAAGGGAATGAATTTGAGCACGAAACCATGAATGAATTCTGCAGAAACCGAGGGATCACCCACCAATACTCATCACCCAATTACTCCACAGCAGAATGGGATAGTGGAACAAAAGAACAGAACCATATAGAAGATGGCTCGAGTCATGATCCATGCAAGGAAAGTTCCTCTAAAGTTCTAGGCAGAAGTTACGATCACATCATTGTATACTATTAACCCATGTTATACTATTAACCGAGTGTCTATCATAAGGAGCATGGAAAAAACTTGCTATGAATTATGGAAGGAGAAGAAACCCATTGTGAAGTACTTCCATATCATTGGAAATGAGTGCTACATTCAGAGAGACCGTGAGTACAGGACAAAACTTGATCCAAAAAGTGACCCGGAGATATTTCTGGGCTGTGATTGAATATATCAATGTTGTTGTGAATGATCCAAGAGAGAAATGCAAACAGTCTGAGGACAAAGAAGATTCTGACCCTGTAGACCAACATCAGTCTCAAGTCAGAGGAACAGCTGAGCACGAAGCACCAGAGAATGCTTCAAAATAACATGACGATTCCCAGACTTCAGATGTTGATACACCAGTTGAAAACCCGCCGACTACACCCAGCACGGCTAGACTTCCCCCTAGAAAAATCCAGAAAGATCATCCAACCACCAACATCATTAGCAGTCTGATAGAAGGAAGAGGAACTCGAGGTACTTCCAATATTAATCGATGTGATATGATTAACAACTCATGTTTCCTATTCAGCACTGAGCCAAAGAATATCAAAGAGGCCCTGGAAGATGAACACTGGATAGCTGCCATGCAGGAAGAGCTCGATGAGTTCGAAAGAAACAAGGTATGGTATCTACTTACTCAGCCAGATAATGTGAATGTCATAGGGACCAAATGGATCTCTAAAAATAAGTCGTGAGAAGGGAAATATTACAAGAAACAAGGCCAGATTAGTAATCCAGGGGTACATACAGATCGAAGGAGTAGATTTTAATGAGACGTTTGCTCCGGTTGCTCGCATGGAAGCAATTCGACTTTTTCTTGCTCTGGCTTGTCACCTAAAGTTCAAACTGTATCAAATGGATGTCAAGAGTGCATTTCTGAATGGGATCCTGACTGAAGAAAACTATGTTGCTCAACCCAAGGGATTTGAAGATCCTCATCATCCGAACCATGTCTACAAGCTAAAGAAGGCTCTCTACGGTTTGAAGCAAGCACCTAGAGCATGGTATGAAAGATTGAATGAGTTCTTGACAAAACATGGTTATGATCGAGGAGGGGTAGACAAAACTCTTTTTGTGCGCAAAATAAGGTCAGATTTTATTATTGCTCAAATATATGTGGATGACATTGTGGTTGGGTCAAGTTCGTAGAGAATGGTGAAGGAGTTTGTGGAGCAAATGCAAACGGAGCTTCAAATGAGCATGGTTGGTGAATTAACTTACTTTCTTGGTTTGCAAATCTTGCAAAAAGAAGATGGCATCTTTATCTCACAAAGAAAGTATGGAAAGAATTTAGTAAACAGGTTTGGCATGGACACAGCAAGTCACAAACGCTCTCCTGCTGCAACTTACACTAAGGCCATTAAAGATGAAGCTGGAATTATAGTGGATCAAACTCTATACCAAAGTATGATTGGCAGCCTCCTATATCTTACAGCTAGCCAGCCTGATAAATCCTTTGCAGTAGGAGTTTGTGCCATATATCAGTCCAGCCCAAAGGAGAGTCATATGCAGCTTGTTAAAAGAATCATCAGATATATTTGAGGGACTACCAACTATGGGCTATGGTATATGATGGAGCCATTTATACGATCCATCAAGTTGTTTATTCCCATTGTTTAATTGCATTTTGCGTGTGATAGATTACTTCTTTGTAGTGTTTTGCATCGTAGGTGTATCAAGACCACTTTTGAGATTTATGGCATTTCTAGAGAGTCGATGTAAAAATTACCACTCCGGAAGTGTGCATCTCAGTGATTACCACTCCGGAAGAACCTTTTATGTGCCTTAATGTCTTCATCGGGTGCGCGGTTAATGTCTTCATCGGGCGCGCTACTAATGTCTTCTTCCGAAGCGGACAGTGACGTGTAGTATATTGTACCCCAAATTCAGTGAGTATGAAATTCCAATGCAGGTCAAAAACTATTTGTAAACCGAAATACTTCGGTTCGTCCAAGGAGCAAACTAAGCTTATGCACTATGTAAAATCTATTGATTTAGCTATCTCGATTAGTATATTGGTTTTCTGTAATGATTTGAATTAAAACAAGCAAGCTAAGATTTAATTACAAAATTTCAAGAAGATTCCAAGGTTAATTTCACTTGTCTAGTGTATCCCAATAGAGTGACAAATATGGACGGATGATTGAAGACTATAGAAGTTATGAATAGATCAATCTTCGAAACTAACCTTCGCTCAATTTCGAATGTCAATCTATTACGGAAGTCGAATCTCAATCTTTCAATATGTTGATTCGCTCGAACATCCTCTACTGATCACGAACCGTCTTTATGATGATTAATGAAAGAGTTCGGATTAAGTGTACCTAACCTTTAGCTTATCTTTTTATGCTACTTTCGTATATCAATAAGATCAAAGTCGGTTTTACTCTCGTCTTCCCTAAGTATGTATCTCTCAACATCGTATTTAAGTTAACACAGCTTCCATGCTGACATTCTTTCAAACATCTAGCATGCATAACTTAACATACTTGAGTAAACCTAACCAATCAATCATCCACCTAAACTTTCAGTTAGAACATCTTCACAATACATTTGAATACACCAGACAAGATTCATCAAGCCTTGGAACAAAGTAGATTACTCATGATACATGGAAAACGTTTTCATTGCTTTCATAGATAAAGATCGAGTTTACAAATCAAATTTTCTAGTGAAAACAATCGATTACAACCATGCACTAGAGTAACAAAGGATCGAAAAACCTCTTCTCTTCTTTCTTCTCTTCTCTGCTCGTTCCCCTCTTTGCTTCTTTATGTCCTTCAAAAATTCCAATCCCCTTCCTTTTCTTTGCTCCATCGATTCAAATTCTGTGAAAATGAGCTGAGCTGTCCGTATCGGTCGTATCAATATGGTCGAGACGGCCGATACAGTCAACTCTTAGCCACATGGTCAATACGACAGCATGGAAAAGCCGAAGATTCTACACGGTAGATACGACCGTGTCGACCGTACTACCCGTATGGGTACAGTCGGTACGGGCTGGGGATGATTTGATGTCTTTTTTGCGCACAATTAGTTCTAACTTTGCTCTCCATGGCGTCTGAGCTGATTGGCCCTGAAACAAGAAAGAAAGAGTGCATAAAGGTCAATAATACTCCAAAAACGAATGAAAACAATTAATAAACGCAAGCGAGAATCGATCGGGAATCCAACCGATCAAACACTCCACACTTAAAATTTCATCGTCTCGAGCAAACAATCAGAACATGCTGTATTATGTTCCAGACTCTCTATCCCAACTTATGCTTTGAATAATAGCGCGATGACCAACAAAGCTCGGGCTTCACAAACTTTAGCTACACACCTCACACTAACACTTCAAACAAATTGCAATCAAATAGTTTTCGAGCCGCGTAAGAATACATGATGGTGCAAACTCAAGGAAATCAATACTGGAGCCAAACAAAGCCAAGTAACGCAATCTATTCATTTTCAAGGCAAGGCATTCGAAACAAGTGCTTACACAAAACATGCCGACCGATCGCTTATGCTAGCTAGGGCTAGTTCACGGGCTAGCGATGCAGAACTCATATCCAAGCCATGGACTTTGCATCACAATTCATAAGGAAAGAGGAGCTCGGCAAAAATTGATTTTCAAAAATAGTCATAAACCAATTGATGCTTACGGGTGTACACAAGGGTCATTCTCTAATATAGCATGTTAGCACACAAGCAAATTGTAGATTTGCACAAGAACAATGTGGCGGATGGGCATAAGGTCAAGCTCTTACTGTTTTTTTTCATGCTTTCGAGGAGGAACTTTTCTTCCAAACCTCTCCCCTATATTTTTTCATTGGGTGCAAATACTTTCGAGGGGAAACTTTTCTTCCTAACCCCGGGCATTGCAGCCAGATTCACACACTAAGAACTCGACAATAAGCCCAAAGAGAGGATGAGGATGTGCAAGAAACAATTACAAACGAGGGGCTAAGCGTGCAAACAAGAGTCACCTAAAAGCAATCGCAAGGTTTAGGCATTATGCAAATGATTTAAAAACGTGCAAGCTACACCAAGGTTCAAAGCCAGCAATGAAAAATTCCTAGAACGCGAGATAGGCACTGGATAGCAGCAATAATGGCTAACAAGAATGCGCGATCATGGGAATTTACTCGGCCCTAGGCTCTACATCAGCAAAATGGAAGAGGCTAGATGCGATATGTGGAACTCAAACACGCTTATCCCAAGATTTAAAGAGGTAAAACACTCTTATAACAATATGCATAGTATGGAATCAATGAATATTTTTCACTAGCCACTCAATGAATATGCACCAGCCACTCCACACTTAAAATAAAGCTTAGTCCCTAAGCGCAAAAATTAAAAATGAGAAGGGTGCATAGGAACTCCCCTAGTTTGGCCCTTCCGTGCTAGAGTCAACATATTTCCGCCATCGTGATGACCTGAAAGTGAGAAGATAGGTGGACAACTACAACACAATCAATTCTTCAAATTCATCATCAAAATGAGATAGGAAACATCTATATCTATGACAATGAAATGACCCTGATGATGAGAGTTTAACAGTTTGGGGTTCCATAAGGGCACAAAGCAGCAACAAGTAAATGTTCAAATGGCAACCAATATAGCAAAAAAAAAAAACAAGTAGCGTCCTAAAGGTAGTCAATATTTGCCGCATTGGGAAGGTCCGGCATCCTCATCATTACCCGGGCCGGTCCATGGCATAGGATCTTGCGGCTCAAAAGTCTCGGACCCCGGAGCAGCAGGAAGTGGGGGAAAATCGTGAATTCCTCCAACTTGAAGCAAAGAGGCAATGGCCTTGTTGGTCCACTCCTGGGAGCACATAAGATAATCCAGCTAGGAACTATAGTCCTGAGCTTGATGTGTGGGCTGGGCATCCTCTTGCGTAGCGGACGCGGTGATGGTGGTGCCGTAGTCTCGTATCAGCACTTCGAAGCACTACCGGCCGCTGCAGAAGGACCATCTGTTCTATGCTACCACGTACCATTTGCTAGCACCATCCGCATTTGCCTTAGAGCAGCGAGGTCCAAAACCGGGTTCATGCCCTGGGCGGCCGGTGGAAAGTCATAGCCGAAAGCTTCGGCAATCACAGTAATTGATAAGCGGACAAATGACCTTATATTTGTCCATAATTTTCCCTACTTCTTGTTTGTTCCATTATTTTATAAAGTCATTTGATATTTTCTTTGTCCATTTCAGGTTGAAAATGTGTACTACATGATACGAAGTGGCCCGAAGAAAATCTGGATGAATTCCAGTCGATCGAGATCAAAAGCAGCAAAATTAGGCAAGACTGCAGAAGTGATTCGCCCACCAGCATGGTCGAATCACCTCAGCTGCATGAATCAAATTGACTCGGGGAGAATTTGAGTGGTTTGACCGAATCACATGTGAGGTTGACCGAATAACATGTGAGGTTAACCGAATCACATTTGAGGTTGACCGAATCAGAAAGTGATTCGTCCAAGAGTAATCGATTCGGCCAAGCAGAAGACAGCACTGAGTATATGATACGGCCGAATCAGAAAGTGATTCGCCCAGGTGCCCGAATCACTTCAGCTCTATAAGGATCTTGACCGAATCAAAAAAGGGTTGACCGAATCAAAAAGTGATTCGGCCAGGACAAAGTGATTCTCCCAGCTCGAAACAGCACTGAGTAAATGATTCGGACACCCCTGTCCGAATCAGTTTCTTTAAGCCTTGTCCGAATCAAGTGATTCGGGCACTGCGTGCAAAATTTGGAAATTTTCAAAGGGTATAAATAGAATGAGATGCACAATTAGACACTCTCTTCCAGAATTCAAAAACCCTAGGCGATTGGCTCTTGGAGAAGTTGGAGAATTGTCAAGGATTGAAGGAAGAGACACGCAATTGGAGATCCTACATCAACCCTCTACTCATCCTTCTTGGGCATCCAATTAGTGAACAATTTCAAATTGAATATCATGTTTTGTTTCAAACTCACCATGAGTGAGTAATTGTTCAGTATTTGGGGTCCTTATGGATCCTTTAGGTTTGATTGTAATGCAAGACTTGTCTTTAATCTATATGAATGAAGTTTGGTTGAAAATTCTTACGCTTGTTCTTCATATCAATTTTGTGCACACAAAGTGTTTGACGAAATACCTAAGTGAGTATGAATTGATAAAACACCTAGGGATGGAATGAGAGTTGAACCTAGGTTGTTCAGAAGATCAAGCATGATTATTTTAGGTTGCGTGTGTGCGCGAGAGTGACATACGCATTCCACTAGGCTAAGTATTGAGCGACTTTAGTTGACTATCAATAAACCGAGAGGTTGAGATTAGGAGACTTTAGTTCTATGCGGTTCAATAGAGCGAGAGTTTGAGAACCGTACTATTTAGGTATTATTCCCATTCTAGAGAAGGAGCGAGAGTTGAATTTAGAATGTGTGATACCTTAGCCTAGAACCATCACTCGAATTTACTCATGATTTAGACAAGTTTTGTGTTGCTAATCGCACGACCTAGGGGTGAAATAGGATTCCGACTACGCTTTCTCTATTATTTTCTCTTAGACCATATTTCATCTTGTCTTTAGTATTCACTAGAGATACCTCACCTAGAGGAAAAAACCCCCCTTAATTTAGTAGACTTGCATTAGGCATTACTAACTAGCTTTAGACTAATCTAGGCTTTTCTCTTGGGTTCTACTCGAGGTCACTCGGATATAAATATTGTTTGAACACCGTGATTGGACTAGTATTCATACTACCGCTACAACCACAGCGTTTCAGTAATGAAGCCGCCACCACCAATAATGTATTTCTGATCATTGTTTTAGAACTCTTAAAAGCGGAAGGTCAAAAAGGATATAACGTCAAACTCCACGCCCTTGTCAATAACAATGAGGCGGTCCAAATCCAGCTGAGACACTTTCGTCCCACCTTCAACGCGCGGGTTGATTGATGTCGCGATGATGCGATGCATATACTTCCATTACGCATCTCTAATGCATGACGAGGGTGGGCTAGGGGTGAAGACCGCCTCTTTTTCGGATAACCTTAGCCAAAATTCTATCTGCTCAATGTGATTAACCACAGGAATAGTGCCCTCCAATGGAAATTGCAAAATGTCATGGAGGTCCTCTGAATAGGTGGCGCTCTTCATTTCCCATTTGGAATTTCTAGGCAGTCAGTCTCTGCTTTTCGATCATAGCTTCAAATGAAGGAATAAACTAATGAACCATATTTTTGTGAGTCGGCAATCTCGCCCCCACAAGCATTCCAGACCGAACTGCTGCAGTCGGGTGCTCACTGAGTCAAATAATATCGAACCGATGCATTGCCATTGGGTCGGGCATGGAGGTGGGCACGGTGCTGAAGCCGCGCTACGGACCTTGGATTGATGAGCTTGTAGGACTTGGGGAATGGAGGGGAAAAATCAGTGCGGTGGACGATGTTCTTCTTTCTGCCAGTCGTTGGCTACTTCGTGGGCGGCATTTTGATTGAGCCCACGGCCCAAAATCAGATTTAGAAGTTTGATCGGTCGGGAATCAAATCGATCAGATAGAATTTGGTGATGTCAGCACTGGGCCCACAGTCCAAAATCAGATTTAGAAGTTTGCATGATTTAGAAGTCTATATTATTTATCTATAAATATAGACTTGCCACTCCGAAAAGAATAACAATTTTTAGCAAGAGAGAGGAGAGGCGACGGCGGCAGCAATGAGTGGAAATTGAGGCGGAGTTACTGTTCATCGCCGGAGTTACTGTTCATCGCCGAGTTACTGTTCACAGTTTCAGTATTATTTCTAAACTCAGTTTATTTTCATTATTGCTTTAGATGAATCATAGTAGCTAAACCAAACTTTCAGTTTGGAGATTTTGTATTGCGACACACGGTTTGAGATACTTATGTTTCGTAATTAGATTAGTAATTTACTACTCCTCATTTGCATTACATGATCTGATTATCAAGTTAGCATAGCCTAGCGCTGAAACTGAGTTGATATCTATTGCGTGATATTCGATTGACTTCCCTAGTAGCTAAGCCTAGCGGTATAACCTAATCAGTGTGGTTAATTGAGTAATTGTCAAACATACTTGAGAACTTAGCGGTTAAGAGTAGGTAGAACACTAGAGTCGACATTACCCTAGCAGGATTGTTAGACTAGGAACAATAGTTTACTAGTTGATGCATGTTACAATCGATGATTACCTGTTGCAATGCATATACTGAACTGACTTTTCTCTGAGTTTGATGAACAACAACATTATTTCTGCAAACCCCCTTTTATCATGACAATCGTTAGTAGAACTTTATCACTGATTGCTCTCTTGTGGTTTGGACCTTGCTTATCGCTTGCTAAGTGTTAACAGGAGATTATAAATATAAATTTGGCGCACACAACGACGTGCTGTCAGTACACAAGGGACACAAGTGCGGAACGTGTTGGATACTGCGACGCTGACTGGGCAGGATGTGCAGAAGACGTGAAGAGTACCTCTGGTGGTTGTTTCTTCCTCAGTAACAATCTACTGTCTTGGTTCAGCAAGTAGCAGAACAGTACTTCGCTATCCACTGCTGAAGCTGAGTAGATTACTGCTGGAAGCCGCAGTGCACAGTTGTTATGGATGAAACAAATGCTGAGTGAGTATAGGATCGAGCAGGGCACCATGACTATTTACTGCGGCAATATGAGTGCCATCAGTATTAGTAATAATTCAGTGTAGCACTCTCGGACTAAACACATTGACATCCGCCACAATTTTATCAGAGTCCTGGTAGAGACTTAGACTGTTGTCCTCAGACATGTAACCACTGAGAAGCAGCTAGCTGACATCTTCACAAAGCCCTTGAACGGAGCTAGGTTTGAGGAACTCAGAGCTACCTTGGGTCTATGCGTAGTTCCTGGATGAGCTGACAGCTGCCCCTATCATTTGTGACAAAAAGGGGGAGAAGAATGTAATAGGTAGAATATGGAGTTTCGGTAGTCTAGCTAGTTGTAGTTTGCTAATTCAGTTTTTTATTTTTCAAAATGTCAAGGGGGAGATTGTTGAGGATATGGCATCCTTGACAAAACTGCTCAAAAAAATGCTGAAGGACCCCTGAAGATAGGTGGCTAGAGCATAATCTGAAGACTGACAAAACAACAACAGTAAAGATCCAGAGTATGCCTCAGCAGTACCTGAAGATCTGAATCTGAGACACTATTTAAAGAATGGGCAAGAGACAAGTATGAAGAGACAGAGTCTGCTTCAGCACTCTGTGATGATCCAGAGCCAGAGCCGAATCCTTGCATGGCACTAAGAGGCTCCGGCATGATCCGAATGACATCAAGGAAGCTCAGAGAGGTATGCAGACGTCATCAAGATCTCAGCAGTTGCCAGCACGTGCTTAAAAAGATACAGATACAGAGGGTTCAAATTTGGCACGGAATCTTCAACAAACTTGCTAGAATATAGGAGTAAGATTCTAATATTGATGCAAGTGCTTGAAAAGTAGTGCAGAGGCAACAACACACACACACAATCAAAGAGCAAAGCCAGATGGCGAACGAGCGTACACAACAGAGATCAACTATGGTAGCAGGGGTTATTCTTGGAGTTGAAGACTGGTGTGGTGTGCTGAGGAATCAGAACTCGTAGAGTTTGATTCTGGACTGTTGTTGAATTCAACTGAAGCATTGCTCGTTGAAGAAACAGTTAGAGATCAGGGATCAGCCGTGGATAGGGACTGTCGCTTGCTATGGAGCGTTGATCGAGGCTACCCAATAGTGACAGAGTGTGTCAATGATTTAGGGGGGGCAGTGACTGAGTCTACACGACATGAGAGCTTGGAGAGGTGCGGATAGAAGATACAACAACTCTGGTGGTGAGTGTGCTGAAGCATTCCGTGAGCTATACACTATAATAGAATAGGCTGTTTTGAGAGATAGAACTATAGCTATTTATTACTGAGAGTATGTAGAGTACACGAAGAGAGTCTGTGTGATCAGACTGCTAGCTAGTCTCATGATGCAGTATGGCAGTGTTTGACAAAACCAGCACAAGTGAACAAGCAGCTGAACAAGGTGCTGCTGTAGTAGGAGCTAGTACAGGGAGCTGTAGCATCTGTCCGTCAGCAGTAGCCTGGATCTTTGCAAAAAGGGCTTGGCAATTCATCAAAGAGCATCAGAGGAGTTTCTAAGTATTCTACTGAGAATATTCCAGTGGAGATTCCCAGTTGGTGGAAAAGATTTGATTGGAGAAGATTAGATTTGCAAATCAAATCTAATCTTTTACAAATTAGGAGATATTGTTGTTTGAAGGAAATTGCTAAAAATGTGAATGATGGAACTGGATGTTCCTATTTAAAGGAGGTCCTTCAGAGAGTTGAAGATGATCGAAGCTAAGAGAGAAAACACGAGAGCATACACAGAATTCCGAGAAGAAAGAACTCAAGTGCAAAGAGCTTTGACCATCACCGAGAGCACCGCAGGCGCGTAAGCTGTGTGATTGTACTTAGGGTGATCGAGACTTGCAGAGTCTGATCACTGCTTGATCTGGAAGCTCAGAGCAGCAAGTGCTTGTTGGTTGATCAAGGGAAGCCGCGGAAGAACTGACGAGTGGGCGACTCGGTCAAGTGTCTTGTCGGCTGTTCTCGCTAGTGACAGGTGGTCAATGAGTGAGGGGAGTATTCTAGAGTGTGCAGCGCTCGAGGAAGTGTTCGATCAGCTCAGCGGGAGGCTTAGGAAGGACGAGGACATATTGTGCATCAGCTATGTGCTATAGCAGATGCTATAGCAAACTTGCTATGACTGAGTATTAATTAGAATAGGCTGAGTTTGTAGAGATAGTAGGTATTCTAGATTGATATCAATGTAGGTTGGGCAGACACAAGTAGGAGCTTGTTCTGATTGTGATCCTGGTTCCACTTGAGGTTGAGTAGCATAGGTTGCGTGGAGATTGTAACCGAGTGTACTTTGAGACCTTCGAGATTAGTGGATTGAGGACTGGAGTATAGTCCTCCCTAGACGAAGGCAGTTCGCCAAACTGGGTGAACAAATTAGTGTTCCTTGACATGTCTTGTTGCTTCAAAATCTGGTGAACAAGTGTGCGATGTAGCAACTGCTTGTTCATAGTCTGCATTTGAGAGGTGCTGCGAATTTCAATTGGTATCAGAGCCGGAGCTCAACATACAGAGTCAAGATCTGCTGTCATTTGCCTAGCTGGCTGGCTGCCTGTCCTTCACTAGCTGGCTGTCATTTGCCTCCACTTCAGACACATTCCTTGTTCTGTCATCCCTACTACTCGTCTCCTCTCGGAACTTTGCGCTCTCTACAGTCTCGATGATCAAATCACGTACTTGTTCGGGTGTCAAGTTGAGCATGGTGCCACCAGCTGCAGCATCCAATAGCATCTTCTTAAGAGGTCTCAATCCATCCAACAGATATTCCACAAGCATCTTCTCCGGAACACCTTAGTTGCAGCAGCTTTGTTCCGATGAGTTGAACATCTCCATGTAATCATACATTGACTCATTCGATCCTTGTTTGATCATTGATAGCTCTCTTCTGAACTTGAGTCGCTTTAGCCGGAGGGTAATATTAGTCAAGGAATTTCTTTTGCATTTGATCCCATGTGCGAATGCTACCTGAAGGCAAAGACAAAAACCAAGATATTGCAAGGTTAGTTAAACTCAATGGAAATACTTTCAACTTGAATCTTTCTTCGGAAGCAGAGTATGGTCTCAATGTTAGACAGATTCCGGTTAACTCTTGTAAATGCCTCGTTGCAACTTCTCCCAGTAATCCTCCAAACTTTGGTAGGTGGTGCACCACTGCGGTTTTGATCTCAAAGTTGTCTTCTTCCAGGTCGGTGTTGATGCACCACAGCTGATTCTAGAATGTAGGGGTTGAAAGCTCCCTCATAGTTGGCTTATAATGGGCTAGCTGCCTTTATTACTGTTGAAGTGGTGGCTGCCCATTCTGTTGACGTGCATAAGGTTCAGGTGGGGCATATTCATCAAACTCCTCCATCCTCGCACCTCTATTGTTCTGCCCATTGAAAGCCATACTTTGACGAGCCGCTCTCTTCCTTTGATTGAATATTCGTTCAGGCTCGTCATAGAATGATGGTATGACTTGTGGGGACATTTCATCATGGATTTGATCATGTTCTTGGTTCTGGCGACCATCGCCATTGAGGCTTCCTGCATTTGATATACCGAAAAACACAGCAAAATGCAAATAAATGAAAAAAATTAGTAAGCGACCTCCGATTGGCGAAAAACACGTTATATCACAAGCACAGCTGGTGATTTCGGACCATAGGCTCGTTCTGCTAAGAAAAATACCTTATAATAGCTAATCGGACACCGATAGCTCAAGCCTACTCCGCCAAAACAAAAACAGCACAAAAACAAAGTAAAATAAGAAAAAGAAAAGCTAGAACTCTATAATGAGTGTTGCTCTCCCCGGCAACGGCACCAAAATTTGACGGCACGTCGTTGTGTGCGCCAAAATTAAATTTGTAATCTCTTACTTACTAGCTAGTGATAAGCACGGTCAAACCCACTTGAGAGCAAAAAGTCTAGAGTTCTACTCATTAATTGTCACAAAAAGGGGGTTTTGCAAAAAGAATGTTTGTTGTTTATCAAATTCAGAGAAAATCAGTTCAGGGGTATGCATTGCAACTGGTAATCATCGATTGAAACATGCATCAATTAGTAAAACTACTAATCCTAGTCTAACAATCCTGCTAAGGTAATGTCGACTTCAAGCTCTATCTACTATTAACCGCTAAGTTCTCAAGTAGATGTAATATTTATCCTCTTAGTTACCACTACTACTTCTGCCGCGAGACTTACACTAATGTTTGACTAATCGAATATCATGCACTGCTAGTCTAACTAGATCACCGCTAAGTTCCTTCAATCAAACATACAAGCATGCCATTAAGTTCAAGAATAGTAATTCACTGAATCGAATTATGAAAACAAACGTATTTCAAACTGTTCGTTGCAACACAAATCCCCAAACCGAATTAGGGTTTAGCTATTACTATCCATCTAAAACATCATGAAAATAAACTGAGTTCAGAAAATACTAAAACAGTGAACAGTACTTCCGACAATGAACAATAAACAGGATGAATAGTAAACGATGAACAGTGCTTCCGTCAGCTGCTCTTTCTCTCCTTTTATTCATGTCATTCTCCTCAGTTATTCCAACAAAAAACTCTTTTAAAAACTAGGGTTTCTTACTCCTTTTTACTCTTTTGAATTCTGGGCCGGGCTAACTTCCTCTTGCACGAATCACATACTCAGTGCGCTTCCCCCTGCTGCACGAGTCACATTTGATCCAGGCAAGCTCTAAGGTGACTAGGGCGAATCAAAATGTCTTCATAAGCTGGGCGAATCAATAGTAATTCGGGCGGGCTCCAAAGTGATTCGTGCACTCTTGGTCTAGTCAAATAATCAGTGGTCTCCGGAGCTGGGCGAATCACTTGTGATCCGGGCGAATCACTCCTTGTCTTTAGCGAGTCACTTCTGTAGTGTTAGAATCTTGCTCGTTTAACCCTTTAAACCATCGAATTTCGTCTTGATGTAAACTAAGAAGTTATAGCCCTTTAAGTTAGCTTTCCAACAAGCTATAGCACGCCTCAATAAGATTAAAATTATGTTCTCGGAAAGCCTTCAACGACAAAGAGGTCAATCTGCCTAGAATTGGTCTATATTCGTCCCGCGGATAACCTGGATTCCAACTACTAAGCAGGGTGAAGCTGGCCCGTCCTCCTCAACAGACATTGTGCCTCCCAACGTGGATGAGACTCATGGGTCCACTAGCAAAAGCCACAGTCAGAGTTATGAGGAAAGTAGCTTCCCATAATCATAATCCTGCACTGAATCTGAGAGCACCTCACTGGATACTAGATCAAAGAAGGCTCAGGAAAAACAAGTGGCTGCAGTACCCACTCCTCCATTTGAACCTGAACAAGCTGCCACCAGCAGAGAAGAAGCTGTGGCCGAGGAGGAGGAGCAGCATCTTCCTAAGGAACCTATGAGCAGAGAGAAAGAGCAGGTGGTGCAAAACTCATCAAGCGACGAAGAGACTGCTGAAGCAGAATCCACTGATTCTGATAATTTCATAATTGCCGCTAGAAACCGATCAGTGGCATCCACTCAGAATGCACCCTCTCCTTCCGCTATCTCAGGTTGTGCTAAACAAGGAGTATGGTTTCTATCCAAGAAGGCGGCTGGGTCATGTGAGGTGATCAACTGTTGAACAATTGTGACCGAAAAGCTGCTGGAACTTAGGAGATTTCGGGTGCCAGATGTGATTGCACTATTGAGGGAGGTAAATCTGTTGTTCTCTATGACTTGTGTTAAACATTTTAATATGTAATTGGTCAAGGAGTTATTAGCAAATATTGATAGAGACTTTGGAGTAGTGAACAACCTATTGTATGGGGCTAGTTTTGTTAGGAGCCTGCGGGTTGTGATTACCCCGGCAGTGATAAATAAGTTTTTAGGCATTGATGAGAATGCGAGTCCTACGGAAGAGGTTAATGTTGATAGATTAGCTGTTGTTCTCACATGACAAAACAAGGGATTCAGCTAGAATTCTTCAAAAGATATAGATCCAAGGGGTTCAAATTTAGCAACAGAATTTTCAACAAACTTGCTAGAATTCTGATATTGATGTTTGGCAATTTTGGTCGGTGCGAGTGCTTGATAAGGAGTGCAGAGGCTGCAACACACATACACAAAATCAGAGAGCAAAGCCAGAGGGCGAACAACCGTACACACAGAAATCAACTACGGTAGCAGGGGTTATTCTTGGAGTTGAAGACTGGAGTGGTGTGCTGAGGAATCAGAACTCGTGGATTTTGATTCTAGACTGTTTCGGAATTCTACTATAGCGTTGTTCATTGAAGGAACAATCAGAGCTCAGGGATCAGCCACGGACAGGGACTGTCGCGTGCTGCGGAGCATTGATCGAGGCTACCCAATAGTGACAGAGTGTGTCACTGGTTGAGGGGGAGCAATGACTGCGTTTACAGAACTCAGGGTGTTCGACTACTCGGTGGGAGAGCTTGGAGAGGTGCGGACAGAAGATACAACAACTCTGGTGAAGAGTGTGCTGAAGCATTCCGTGAGCTATACACTATAATAGAATAGGCTGAGTCTGAGAGGTAGTACTATAGCTATTTATTACTGAGAGTGTGTAGAGAACACGAAGAGAGTCTGTGTGATCAGACTACTAGCTAGTCTAGGAGGGTAGACTGAGCTTTAGATTTTGGCTAGGTGCAAAGTAGAGGTGTGGGTCCTTGTACTTCAAACTAAGATAGTGAAATCTTGAAGATCGGAGCATTCTCCCCAGACATAGGTAAGTTGCCAAACTGGGTGAACAAATGTTATGTGTCTTTCTTATTCTTCAGTACAGTAGTTCCGTAGAAAGATACAGAGTGTGCTTAAGCAGAAGCTATATCTCCGCCTCAGCAACGCAACAAAATTTTAGAAGTGATGGAGTCCTCTGTTGCAACACGACTGTCTAAGCAAAATGGGACAGTCGAACAAGAAAAAAGAAGAGTGCGACCACTGAGATAGAGGGAGCATTGTCATGAAGAAGGGCAAGATTGGTGCTAGGAAGTCTGTGAAGGGACCACCCTATCAGAAATCTAGATATACACAAAATGGAGAGTCTCTGACAAAGGCTGTCTCGGTATCAGGAGTATGGTTCTGCAACAGTGAGGTTGGCAAGAAGTGGAAGAGTGTTCTGGAGAATTTTTTGAAGTCCCTAAGGATGTCAAGGACAATGAGGATGAATCAAACATTTGTTGGAGAGGATGCAAAGATACCCCTGGCTAGGTAATGTCTCTTGTTTTTGTTTTAACTATACTAGCTATCTCTATCCAGTTTTGGCTGGTCATGTATACGCTTGCTACTTTTGTTGACAAAAAGGGAAAGTAATGTCGTGGGTCACAAGTGCTATCGTAGAAGTGCTTAGTAGGTACTCAGTCTTGTGAAAGTACATAAGTATTGCCACAAAATGCCAAGGGGGAGATTGTTAAATCCATGTGTCCCATGGATGTGTGTGTGGCAAACGGTGTTTGTATGGCAAACAGTGTCTGTCTCAGTCAAGAGTCTGTAATCTGTATCAGGGGTGTTGAAGTAGACCAGAATCAGAGGGTGAGCCAGAGTTAGCTTGAAGAGAGGCACAGTCGGATTGTCAACGAATATTGCGTTGCTGAAATCAAGAGAAGAATATGCCGACGATATTCATAAGATCTTATATTCACATATTGCGTTGTTGAACTTAAGGGAAGAATATGATGAAGATATATACTGAAGATATTCACATATTGCATTGCTGAAGTTAAGGGAGGAATATACTGAAAATATATGCTGAAGATATTCACAAGATCTCATGGCTATTGGATCCTAATTTCCTAAAAGACATAAGGATCCAATCTATATAAGTAGAGGAGATCAGGAAATAGAAAGGCCTGCACAAAATAGAGATTATCAATACTCAGAAAGGAGGAGCTATCAGAGGTGCAATCTACATCAGAGTTGATAGAAGTTGAGCTTAAGAGAGGTTGATCGCAAGGTGCGCAGGATAAACGTTAAACAGACTCTGTTTCAGAGCTGATACTCTCGGGAAGATAATTACCGATCTGCGGGAGGCAGATCGAGGTGAACAAGAGAGGGATCCCAGTTGATGTGCGCGCAAAGTAAATAGTATTTATGCGCATTCCCCTTTTAGTTCTTGTTCATACCGTGATGTTATATAAGTCTTTTGATGCTTTTCACGTGCGTTTCAGGTTTATATCGAGTAGTTGGAGTCACACAGCAGGTTAGAAGAGTTTCGGACAAAATCCAGTCGATTGCGGGCGAAAGCGCAAAAGAATCATGGTACTGAAGATTTGCTTGAGTCACATTGTGACTCGCCCGAGTCAATGTGACTTGGCCTGGACTATCTGACTCGCCTGGATCAAAGCACTCGGGCAAACTGGAACTCTCTGGAAAGTTGACTCGCCCGAGTCAACTATTTGACTCGCCCGAGTCAGTTCTGCCCGAGTCAAGAAGCGCAAGACCGAGTCACTGACTCACTCGGCCAAATTGGAACTCTCTAGAAAGTTGACTCGCCCGAGTCAGTTCTGTCCGAGTCAAGAAGCGCAAGACCGAGTTTGACTCACTCGGCCAAATTGGAACTCTCTGGAAAGTTGACTCGCCCGAGTCAGTTCTGCCCGAGTCAAGAAGCGCAAGACCGACTCACTAACTCACTCGGCCAAATTGGAACCCTCTGGAAAGTTGACTCGCCCGAGTCAACTATGTGACTCGATCAATGCTGGCCAACTCAGTCAACGCTGGTCAACTCGGTCAATGCTGGTCAAACCTTCTAGGTATAAATGGAAAGCTTTGAAGAGAGAGAAAGATATATCTCAATTTCAAGAAAGCTCAAAAACTCTCTCAAACCCTAAAGAGCAAAGATCAAACATTTGGAGAAGATCAAGCTTGGTTGAAGATTGGAACTTGGATTGAAGATCATTCAAGACCTAGACTACTTTTCTAAACCCTTAACTTTGTATTTACATTCATGTTTCACTTATTAATCATGTATTTGTGCACACTCATTATGAGTGAGTAGTTGTTTATGTGATTGGGGATCAAATGGATCCCCTAGGATTGGATATGATGTAGAACACTATTTTCTAATATTGAATGAAGTTTGGTTTGATTATTTGTGCCCTAGCTATGTATTTTTTGTATGCACACCAAGTGTTTGACGAAATGCCTAAGTGAGTATGCATGAGTACAACTCCTAAGGATGGAATGAGAATTGAACTTAGGATGTTTAATAGCTATTGTATGATCATATATGGAGTGTTTGTGTGCGAGAGTGACATACACTCTTGACATTAGGCTAAGTTTAAGCGGATTTGAGTAACCGGCCAATAGACCGAGAGGGTGCGGTTATGGGACTCAAGTTCTACACGATTCAATATAGCGAGAGTTTGAGAACTGTGTCATTTGTGTATCCTCTCCACTCTAGGGAAGGAGCGAAAGTTTAACCTAGAGTGGACGATGCATTAGCTTTGCTTTTATCAACCAAACGTAGTTCATGCATGTATTAGTGAGGTATTTCATTTTCCGCATATCTTAGAGGAGAAGTTGAATCCCTAGTCCCCTTTTATTCATTAGACAAACCCAACTATCATTTATCTTTAGTACTTACTAGAGATACCTCTATAGGAGGACAAAACCCCTCCTTAAACCATAGAATTTCAATAGTAACATTAATTAGTTATCAATTAGTCTGGGCTTTTCTCTTGGGATCGACCCGAGTTCACTCGGTTATAAATATTGTTTGATATTTGCGTGACTAGAATAGCACTTCATTTTGCTTGCCTAAAACGCCTAAAACCCTAAAACGCGAACGTCACCAGTCTGAGGGAGTCAGACGCACTCACCGTGATTCAATTACATAGCGGTAACCAAGAGAGTTGTGTTACTTAAGATCTATTGTTTGACCATTCGACTAGTGAAGTGCTTTCCACTTGGGGTTCACAGAACCCCCCATTGAGTAGGCTCGTGGAGCTGAACAGGGTAAACATATCCTGTGTCATTTATAGTTTATCGTACCATTTATGCTGTGACTAATAACTATCGAAACTCCCTGTCTAAGCATTGTGAAACAACTAACAAAGTGGTCTGGAACAGTCCTAGTGGGACAGTCGAATTTCATAGAGCCAAGAGCCTTACTCACTTAGTAAATTTTATGCAAGCGCTTGTCGATCCTTTGACCCAATATCGCTCGTATAGCGTTATCGCTAGCGTCACGCATCCGCTCAAATGGAAGCTCCCGGTTCGGCGATTGAATGATTGGCACGGACACCAAAACTTTCTTTAGCATTTGAAACGCTTGATGGCAAGGTTCATCTAAATTGAACTCCACCTCATTACATAGCAGATTTGTAAGAGGCTAAGCAATTTTCGAAAAGTCCTTGATAATCTTCCATTAAAATCCAGAGTGCCCGAGGAAACTTCTTAGTCCTTTCACTTCTCTCGGTGGTGGCAGCTTCTCAATAACGTCGATCTTTGCTTTATCGACTTCGATTCCTCTTTTTGAAATGAAATGCCCCAATACAATGCCTTCTTTCACCATAAAGTGGCATTTCTCCCCATTCAGCACTAAGTCCATTTCGATACACCTAGCCACCACACGAGACAGATTTTGTGAGACAATCATCAAAGGAATATCCATGCACAGAAAAATCGTCCATGCACACTACCATAGAGCTTTCGAAACATTCAGCAAAAATGGATATCGTTTAACGTTGAAAAGTTCCGGGTGCATTACTGATGCAGCGCGTGTGGGCAAAGGGATGATGTTGCTTGAACTCGAAACCTTAGACACGAATTACAAGCTGTATCGGGAGAACTCCAAAATTTTATTAATTCCAGAAAACTATTTTCCCTACTTCCCTGGTTCTGTTTATATAATAAACAGAACCTACAAATTAGGAAACAGAAAAATTTAAACCACCAAATCTAAATTCAAAAAATGAAGAAACTTATCTAAACCAAAACTAAATTAAAAAATAAGGAAACTAAAACCCTAGAAAAATAAAGAAACTGAAACCCTAAAAGATAATAATTCGAAAACAATTACGAAACAAAATCAGATGGCCCAAAAGCTCACGTGAGATTCATAGGTGGGCCCGTTCTACTTAAAAAAATATATTATAATGATCCATCTGACTCCGCAGCCAAAAATCTGCTTGCCTGTACTACCATATTGCACCTTATTCGGGCAACGACATTTGGTCCGCATCATTCTCTCCAGTACAGAGAAGATTCGTCTTCGAATCCGGTGCCGTATCAGCATTGGGAGAAGTGATACCAGCAAAACGAATGATGCAGTAATATCACCAGTGTCCGGCACCAAATTAATATACTGCAGAATATTACGGAGATGCTGTACAAAAGATTGTTCCATAGTTGGCTGAAAAGGATCGGGAGACAACAGTGCAGCGTACAGGGCAGCGTAACCGATGAGGCCCACCAAGGTTTGAGGTGTGTCTCAGTAGGGAGTCGTCTCAGTAGGGAGTCCCAATGTCATAATTACAACTGTCGCCTCAACACCATAATTGTCAAAAATAAGAGGACCATCACTAAGGATAAAATCAGCCTCAGGAACCGCCTCATGAAAATAATTGTCAAAAATAAGAAGACCAAAGATGAAACAAAATTTGGCACAGGTACATGTCTCAGAGAGAGTCCCTGGGAGTCCGTTGTCAGCATCACACAGGACCGGTTGGGCTCTGATACCACTCTGATGCAGCGCATGTGGGCAAAGGGATGATGATGCTTGAACTCGAAAGCCTAGGCACGAATTACAAGCTGTATAGAAAGAATTCCAAAATTTTATTAATTCTAGAAAACTGTTTTCCCTACTTCCCTAGTTCGGTTTATATAGTAAACAAAACCTACAAATTAGGAAAACCACCAAATTATAAATTCAAAAATAAGGAAACTTATCTAAACTAAATCTGAATTCAAAAATAAGGAAAACCCTATAAAAATAAAGAAACTGGAACCCTAAAAAATAATAATTCGAAAAAAATTAGGAAACAAAATCAAATGGCCCAAAAGCTCACATAAGATTCATCATTGGGCCCGTTCTGCTTAAAAAAATATTATAATGGTCCATCTGCCTCCGGCAGCCTAAAACCTGGTTGCCTGCACTGCTAGCTTGCACTTTATTCGGGCGGCGCCATTTGGTCCGCATACCAAGCACAACCGGTTCTGTGTGATTCCGACAGCGAAGTCCCAGGGACTCTTTCCGAGTGATGGACCTGAGGAGGATTTTGTTCTCATCATTGGTCCTCCTATTTTTGACAATTATGGTGATGAGGCGGTTCCTGAGGCTGATTTTGTCCTTAGTGATGGTCCTCCTATTTTTGACAATTATGGTGATGAAACAAAAGTTACAATTATGGCATTGGGGCTCCCTACTAAGACACACCTCAAACCTCGGGGGCCCTCATCGATTACTGTTGCCTCGCAGTCTGGACTATTGTCTCGCGATCCTTTTCGGCCAACTATGGAAGAATCTGATGTACCGCATCTCCGTAATATTCTGCAGTATATTGATTTGGTGCCGGACACTGCTGATATTGCTGCATCTATCCTTTTGCTAGTGTCTCTTCTCCCGATGCTGATACGGCACCGGATTCGGGGACGGATCTTCTCCGTCCTGGAGAGAATGATGCAGACCAAATGGCGTCGACCCAATAAGGTGCAAGCTGGCAGTGCGGACTAGCAGGTTTTGGGCTGCCAGAGTCAGATGGACCATTATAATATATATTTTAAGTAGAACGGGCCCATTGATGAATTTCACGCTAGCTTTTGGGCCATCTGATTTCGCTTCCTAATCGTTTTCGAATTACTATGTTTTAGGGTTTCAGTTTCTTTATTTTTCTTAGGGTTTTAGTTTCCTTATTTTTGAATTTAGATTTGGTTTAGATAAGTTTCCTTATTTTTGAATTTAGATTTGGTTGCTTAGATTTTCTATTTTCTAATTTGTAGGTTCTGTTTACTATATAAACAGAACCAGGGAAGTAGGGAAAACAGTTTTATGGAATTAATAAAATTTTGGAGTTCTCTTTATACAGCTTGTAATTCGTGTCTAGGGTTTCGAGTTCAAGTTTCACCGTCCCTTTGCCCACATGCGCTGCATCAATTACAAAGACCAAATGGTATCAAGCGTATTTGGAAGTAAAGGTGGTGTTTTCTTGGTCATCGGGATGGATGGGAATTTGGAAGATACCACTATATCCATCAAGAAAACAAAAGTATTCATGCCCCGCCAGGTGTTCTAACATTTGATCAATAAAGAAAATGGGAAAGTGATCTTTCTTAATGGCTATATTTAGCTCCCTATAATCTATGCACATTATCCACCCCGTTACCGTGCAAGTAGGTATCAACTCATTCTTTTCATTCCTCAGAACGGTCTGTTGTACAACATGGTTCAACTCCACGTAACCTATGCTACTCGACCTTAGCTAGTAGCTCGATCACAATCAGAACAGGCTCTGACTTGTGTCTCAACCACCTACACTTGTATCAATTCAGAATAGCTACTGACCCGAATAACTCAGCCTATTCTAATTAACACAGAGTCTCCGTAGGGTTGCTTTAGCACCTGCTGCAGCACACAGCCGGTGCAGGTATTGTCAGAGTAGCTCCAATGCCTTTCGCCGAGAAGTGACAATTCTTCCACGAGCGCTGCACATTCTGGAATGCTCCCCCTCGCCTAGTGACCTCCTGTCACTAGGGAAATCAGGTTTCCTGCGAAATGCCCGAGTTCCTCCACTCGTCAATTTCTTCGCGGCCTGCCTTGATCAACCAACAAGCAATCGCTGCTCTGAATTGCCTTCCCAGATCAAGCACTGATTAGACTCTGCAAGTCTCGATTACACTCAGCTTCCATCACCTCAGCTCTGCGCTCACGCTCTGCTCTTGGTGATAATCGAAGCTCTACTCGAACACAGTCTCCCTCCGTGGATACTCTGTGTAAGCTTTCTGTGTTTGCACTCTCTGCTTCGATGATCTGAACCTCTGCCCAGCTTCCTTTAAATAGGAATGGCTAGTTCCATCAACATCAACTTTAGGAAATTCCTCTCCAGCCAGCGATATCTCCTAATTTGTCAGAGATTAGATTTGATTTGAAAATCAAATCTTCCACAGCCAAATCTTCATTGGGATATTTTTGCTGAATATTTAGAAGCTCCTTGTTGAACTTTCAACCGCTTTCTCCGAAGAGCCAAACTTCTGTGGCAGAACAGTTGCTACAGCTTCCTGAGACAGTTTTTGCTATAGCAGCAGCTTGTTCATTGAGCTTGTTCACGAGTGCTGATTTTGTCAAAAGAATGCCATTCTGCATTATCAATAACCCCCTTGGCCACGGATAACCTTACAAAAAAAACCGGAACGGAATTTTTTAAAACAACTAACGTACTTGTTCGGCCACACTCGGCCTTGGGTTTATCGCAGCCACGGAGGGCTACATAAATTAACAAAAGTTTCATCAGAAGTGGCCTTTGATTGCTTTCCCCCTTTTTGACACAAATGCTCACGGGTTTGCTTCTGCTGGGGCGTGGCCTTCTTCCTCCGGATATTCAAGGTCCCTGAGCACACCTCTGATTTGAGCTCTTGAGCAATGTCCACATCTTGCTTTCCTTTGGAGAGTTTGTGTTGTACCACAAACACTTGCAGTTCTTCGGACATCCCTTCAGTGATGATTCTTAGCTCTGGATGCTGGGAGGTAATCAGCCCATATATGAGAGATGGTTGCACAATGGATTTTACTGCGGACGGATTCCTAGCATGAGTCGCAATTTGAGGGAACATTACATTCCCCAAACTCACTCTTCTCTTCTTCCCAATGGCATGCAGCAGATTTGCAAAGTTTCTGCTGACCTTTCCCCTATGAGAGCTCGGAATCCAGTTCCGGATGCCTAAGTTGTACAACAGTGCATTCTTGGAAGTGAGCTTAGAGGCATTCAGATCGGGACCAGCCCACGTCATACACACCCCTCCTGTCAGTACTCTGGCCAGAAGTTCCCCATTTACACTAGTCGGCTCCCTAGCATTTCCATCTGTTCCTAGATAGTCATTTATCCGGAGTAATAACCACCAGTTTGCCTCTCACCCAGCTTTTCCCATAATCCTCTCCATCTTCATCCTCAAACTAATCCTCCATATTTGCTGCAAATTATCTAACCAACGGGATACTGAATCTTTGGGGAATCGTTAGGGAGCTAAGGAGGTTTACCTAGAGCTGGATGATTGCTGCAGACTTGTATCTTTCAGGTACCAGTCTCTTTTCAGGAACTATGGTCTTTCTTCCCATAATTCCCCATGATTCCGAGGCAGCCTTGTTTCTGAACCACACTCCTCCTACTGTGACTGCGTTGTCAGTATTAGCCAAAGTAGGTCTTCTTACAGATGGTTCCCCAAAGACCTCCCCATCACTAGACTCCTCCGTTTCTTCACTGCTTGAATCAAGGATGACGATGTGAGCTTTTCCTTTGTCAGATGATGAAGGGAGAGGTGCTGCAACAGCTTCTTGTTTAGGGGGATCTTCCTTTTTCTGTGTTATGCAACACGGTTCGACTCCACGTAACCTATGCTACTCAACCATAGCTAGTACCTCGATCACAATCAGAATAGGCTCTGACTTGTGTCTCAACCACCTACACTTGTATCAATTCAGAATAGCTACTGACCCGACTAACTCAGCCTATTCTAATTAACACAGAGTCTCCGTAGGGTTGCTTTAGCACCTGCTGCAGCGCACAGCTGGTGCAGGTATTGTCAGAGCAGCTCTAAAGCCTTTCACCGAGCAGTGACGATTCTTCCACGAGCGCTGCACACTCTGGAATGCTCCCCCTCACCTAGTGACCTCCTGTCACTAGGGAAACCAGGTTTCTTGCGAAATGCCTGAGTTCCTCCACTCGTCAATTTCTCCGCGGCCTGCCTTGATCAACCAACAAGTAATCGCTGCTCTGAATTGGCTTCCCAGATCTAGCACTGATCAGACTCTGCAAGTCTCAATCACACTCAGTTTCAATCACCTCAGCTCTTCGCTCACGCTCTACTCTTGGTGATCATCGAAGCTCTACTCGAACATAATCTCCCTCCGTTGATACTCTGTGTTTGCACTCTCTACTTCGATGATCTGAACCTCTACCCAGCTTCCTTTAAATAGGAACAGCCAGTTCGATCAACATCAACTTTAGAAAATTCCTCCAGCCATAGATATCTGCTAATTTGTAGAAGATTAGATTTGATTTGAACAGCTACCGCTATAGCAGCAGCTTGTTCACGAGTGCTGGTTTTGTCAAAAGAATGTCATTCTGCATTATCAAGCCGAATCTGATGCAACAAGAAACAAAACAGTGAACAGAGATTTGTTCACCCAGTTCGGCCAATCTGCCTACGTCTGAGGAGGACTATACTACAGTCCTCAATCCACTAGTCTCTAAGGTACTCCGTACAATACAGACTCGACTCCTCGACAATCTATGCTATCCGACCTCAACAAGCACTTTGCACACAATCAGTACACCCTCTGATTTGTGTCTCACTCAACTACACACTCGAGTTAATTCTGAATAGCTACTCCTGTGATCACACAGACTCAGCCTATTCTAATTAACGCAATGTCTCAGTAGGTTTGCTATAGCACACCCTTGTGCAACTAGCTTGTACTGTCCGCTTCGCTCCAAACCCTTCCGCCGAGCCGTTCGAACTCTATCGTGAGTGATCATCACTCTTGGATGCTCCCCCTCACTCAGTGACCGCCTGTCTCAAGCGAGAACAGACCTTCTGCAGATTTTCGAGTTTGTCCACTCGACAATTCTCCTGCCGCCTACCTTGATCAGCCAACAAGCAAGTCCTGCTCTAAATTGGCCTTTTCCGATCAAGCTCTGATCAGACTCTACAAGTCTTTGATCAGCCTCTGATGTAACCACTTAGCTCTGTGCTCACGCTCTGCTCTCTGTGGTGATCCAATCTATACGCTCGGCCTTCTGAATCTCTCTCAGTGTTTGCTCTCTATCTTGATGCTTGAATTCTCTATTGGATGGATCATCGCTGCTTTGCATGCCTACACCCTTCTATAGAAACTCTGTCGCAGTCAAAATTAGGAAGCCCTCAAAGATCTTAACAAGATCCTCTCTCCTTCTTTTTAGGAGATTTGATTTCCCAATCAAATCTTCATGCTTGTGGCACGAAATCTTCACTGGGAATATTCTGAGAATATTTTGAAGCCTCCCGTTGCACCGCTACGTCATATCTGGGCAGATTCCTCTTCGGTCAAAAACTACTGCCAAGCTGCTACAACTTCTACTGTAGCAATTGCTTGTTCACTGGGCTTGTACAATCTGCCAGGTTTTGTCAATGGAATGCCAATTGCATTATCAATCTCCCCCTTAGCATTATTGACAAAACCTTATGACCACTGATACCTCGAGCTGGTCCTTCCGTTGTGGCAGACTTCAGACGAAATTTTGCCATGGTCTGCCCATATCTTCAGTCTTTTGGTTGGGCACTCCGGGCCTCTTTCTTCAGTGGCTAACTCAATTCTAAGCTACTTAGATCCTTGTCTTACAACTAACGATTTTTCTACTAAAGAACTAATATTTGTCTGGGACAAATATGACCACATCTGGTCTTAAGACCAGCTCAGCCACGCAGGGCTGCAAAACAATAATAGCTACCTATTACAATCACTTCAGTTCATAAAACAGTTCTCATCCATCTCATCTATCAGTGGGATCTTCTCCCCCTTTTTGAAAAAAATGACAAAAGGAGGTATCGGTCATCCTCTTCTTCAACAGCAGGTGTAGCTTCCTCGTCTGGGTACTCCAAGTCCCTCAGCAGACTTTGGATCTGAGCTCTTCTAGCAGTGATCTTCTTCACTTCTGCAGTCAGCAGATTCAGCTCGGACTTGAGGTGACTCACAATTATGGCTTTTAGAGCAGCTTGTAGAGATGAGTCAGGGGCAGCTTCATCTACTTCAGGAGCAGGTACAGGTGGAGGAGCAACCAACAAGAGATCTTCTTTTGCGATGTCCCCTCCATGCTTCCCCTTGAAAAGTTTGTGATCAACCACAAACACTTTGAGCTCTTCTGACATCCCTTCTGAGAACAATGGCATGTGTAGACTTGGTACAACCAGCATGTGCAGCAATCTGAGGAAACGTTACCTTACCTATGCTTACTTTCCTTTGCTTCCGAATGGTGTATAAGAGGTCTCCAAAGTCCCTGCTGCCCTTTCCTCTGTGGGAGCTAGGAATCCAATTCCTGATGCCAAGATTGTACAGCAATGCATACTTTCATGACAACTCCAAAGCATACAAATTTGGTGCTGCCCAGATCCTGCACAACCCACCAGTAAGAATACTGGCAAGGACCTCTTGATCAACACTAGCTGGTCCCCTTAATTCATTGCTTATCTGCATATATTCATTTTATCTTCTCCAGAGAGATCACTTTCAGCTTGCCCCTTACCTAGCTTCTCCCATAATGATTACTCCTCTCAACTTCGAACTCATCCTTCATATTTGCCACAAATTCCCTAACCAATGACATATTGAACTTCTTAGGGATGGTTAGGGTTCTTAGAAGGTTTACCTCTGATAGAAGCTGGATGATAGCAGCAGATTTATATCTTCCAGGAACCATCCTCTTCCCAGGCACCACAGTCTTTCTTTCCACTGTTCCCCATAATTCTGAGGCAGGCAAGCTTCTAAACAAGATGCCTCCTATAGTGACCTCTTCGTTGATCTCAGGCAGTGTGGTCTGCCTCACAGATAGTTCTCCATTGTGAGCCTCAAGTGTCATTAGAGTGTTCTTCTTCTTCACTACTTGAGTCTAGAATGATGATGGAGGACTTCCCTTTGTTTGTTGGTGGTGGAGGGATTTCTTCAGCAGACTCTTATTCATATAGCTCCTCTAAGTCTTCATCTGAGCCACGGGTTGTGGCTACAGCTCTGCTAGGTTCTTCTGTACTTTGGGTTGCTGCAGCAACCTCTATAGCTTGTACGTTACTGCTAGAAACATTTTCTATTTCAGCGGCGGTCTCTTCTTCGATTGTTGTTGCTTTGGTCACGGGTAGCTCTTCTCGCACAAGCATCCTCTTTTTTTCGAGGTTTCCCTCGATGGTGTAGGGCTCTGCGACTATGGTTGAGGGGAAGGTTCCTAAACTATCATGTCGAGACACTGTGCAGCTATTTTCTGCCGAGACTCGGTCTCCTTTCTACCACTGGCTTGGTGGACGGCTATCAAGTTTTTCTTCAGTCCACAGGTGGTACCATTGCCAATCTTGACCTATGATCGTAGGTGGCAGGAGTTCTTGAGAAGGATGTCGTCGGTCGTTGCTTGCAAAATGTGCCCTAGAACACAAATTGATTTACCCGCTTTTCTTTTCAATAGCTGCACGTGCATTGCATGTGTCCCTTCTCTCTTTAGCAACCAAATATTCTTGTACAAGCTCCTTTTATGTGCCACTTAAGGGTTTAAACCACTTGAACTTGTACCACTTGAGGGTTTAAACCATCCACATCATCGGGCGGTTCCTCGTGAACTCCAGATGATTGTTTCCTCACCCATACCTGAGTTGGATTGCATCTCCACTGCCTCTGACTTTTGTTGTGCTCAAACATCCTTTCTCTTCTTCTGACATATGCAGATTGCCTCATCTGATTTTTTCGGAGCCTTTTGTGATCGTCCCTCTCCAGTGGATCGATCTATCACTGTTTCTGACATCTGAATATTTGTAGTTCATCACTGGTCTTGCAGAGCAGAAGACCATACTACTTTATGGTTTAGTATTTGATATCTCCCTCCACTTTCCAATTCTAGTTGACTTTTAAGGTCGCCGGTACTCTTTCATCCTCGGGCATTTACTCTGAACATGACCCTCTTGGTCACAGCAATAGCATATGCACCCTCTTCTCTCGGGTTTTCCTTCTACTAAAGGTGGATGATACAGCGGTTGCTGTACCAAACTCTCGTTCAGATCTGTGGATTTTTCCTTCACTATAGGTTTCTGGCTATTACCCCCATCTGATTCCTCATTGCTAACGTTCTGTGCTTCAATAGCTTTAACAAAGACAGTTACTCCAGTGCTCCCTTCACTCGTGTATCCGAGACCCCTTCTTCCTCATCCATATCTCTGATAGACAAGGATCGCATCCAGAATATTGTTCTGAACTTCAGGTATCTTTTCTATTTGTTGAAGGATGCTGGACTGACGCGCGTCGTTGTGCGCTCCAAACTTGTAATTTATATCTCCAAGCTCTAGCTAGTGTAGCGGCAAGCAAGGGTCCAACCCAAGAGAACTGACTGTGAAGCGGTTTCCTGTAAATACTGAACTAAAGGGGGTTTGAGTAAATGGTTGCAAGAACAAATGTAAGAAAAGTGTGAATGTCAATCGAGAGAAATATTCAGCTCAGGGAATTCAATAGTGACTGTTATCATCGACTTCTAAATATACGATTCTAATCAAATGAGTGGTCACTCCGACAAAGGTAATGACCTAAAGTATCCCGAAAAAGGTGATACTAAGCCTAGATTCTACTACTTGTTTCCACGACAAAGCTTCGACAAGAGTTAATAATCAGAATTGATGAGCAGATAGTTTCACGACAAAGTATACGCTAAACATGCAATACAATTCAGGCAAATTAAGATCCAGAACTTACGAATGAATAGAAATATGCATTAAATCCAAGTCTCAAAAATGAATGTCACTAATTGAAAACCCTAAACTGAAATAGAAGTTTAGCTACTCATATTCATAACTGCAAAATACATTAAACTGAAAGTAATAACAAAAACTGTTCGGAATTACTATTCACCGCCGGAAAACACTGTTCACTGCCTGAAAGTACTGTTCACAGCGGAATCACTGTTCAATCTCCAAAATTCCGTCCGTCCTCTCTTCCAAACCTCCTGCGTCCTAAAACTTTTCTGTGTCGTCAAAACTGCCGTCCCAAACTTCCGAAACCCTAATTGAGATTGGGCTCTAAAATTTATTTCGGGCCGCGGGCCCGATTGCTGACATCATCATAAACCTAACGCGTCCCATGAAGACATTATGTCGCGCGCTCGGAGAATACATTAACGTTCGGCGCGCGACACTAATGTTGACTTCTGGCGCGCAACTCACTGCACTGCACACCCATTTCCGTCAACGCCGATTTCCTCCCTAAAAACACCGTTTTGAGCCGCAAGTTTCTTCTCTTGTATTCCGAACACCTGAAATGCAAACAACACTAAGAGGTAACTGTTCACATCAAAACAAGTCGAAATAGTTAGGTTTAAATGGGTTAGCGAGTCGTATAAATACTCCCCATCAAACCACCCCACACTTAAACTTGTTCGTCCCGAACAAAGAACGAAAACAAGACTCGCGACACCAAAGCAATTCTAATATGCCAATAACTCAACACTGAATTTACCCGAGATGTCTTCACTGATTAGTTCATCAACGCATGCTCACATTCATTCTTCAATAATGATCAACAAGAAACCGTAATGATACATGTTACCTGAGAGGTCAAGATGTAATTTAATGGATGACTGGGAGATAGTCCTCTTTAGACTCCTGACTCCATTCTTCAGCTCGAGGTCATAGTCACGCGCATGCACGGAGTTTGCTTTCTCTGGCACGTGAGAAATCCAAGCTACGAGGAACTCAACTTTTCTTTTTCTCTTTGGTAGGACAGCTTTTGAAAGTTTCTTGTTTTGTTTGGTCTGAAGACTTCACTCAACTCGATTGTCTTTCTTTCTTAATTTTTTTTTCTTCACATTTGACTGAATTTTCCTTTTGTGCCTTGCTCTCCGATGTGAATTGCTTGTCCCCCTTTTTTCTTTGAACCGTTCCAATCATCGCCTTTGAATAGCAGCATATGGAGCGCGTCCCGTTCTTTCTCATCATTATCCTTTCAGCGCGAGGCAGGATAGGGGTTACCCACCCATTCCCGGTTACTAGGACTAGAGATAGGACGGTTTGTTTTCCCATCCCACCATTGCATAAACACTGCAATGATGGAGTGAAAGTCTCACCCCTCATAACTTGAAGCGCCAACCTCCACAAACTCAGCGCGCTACGCGACTAATCCCATGAACCTTTGAATGTTTGTCAAGTCCCTCTAGGACATTTTCTGTAAACTCCACATCCTATAATATCTCAACTCAAAAGCACATATAACATCACGTAACTCGCATCACAAAATTTCAGAAATCATGCAAAGCATACGCATCAAAACCTCATAGCATCGAACATCATCTCATACAATCAGTGTCTTCATCGTAGCATACACAAATCTTAGAAACAAAAACGTGCCCCCTAGTTACCACTAATGCATGCTAATAAAGGTAAACGTGCTGACACAACAGACTCAACTACCCCACTCCACACTATTGAACATAGCCGTGTCCTCACGGATCGACTTATGCTCAAGGGCGGGTCATGCAACACAACCAAATAACATGGATGATAACAAAAACTAAGAAGGAAAATAGAAACTCCCCTAGAACTCGGCAGAGCCGTCTGTGGGTCCGCTGGGGGATGAGGGGGGCGCCCGCGCGATCACGTACTCCGGAGGGATCGGCTGCCCTGGAATCCACCCTGGAGGTGCCGGTACTGGCTGCGTCCCAGGTGACAAGAGATAATCCAACACCCTGTAGGCGTTGAACGCTGCGTCCAACTGTGCCTGGGTGAAGGCCGATGGTGGCTGCTCACCATCTCTGGCTGCTCTCCTGTGCGCGGCTCTCCTGGAGCCGGAAACTGACGACTCAGCCTGCTCTGTCGCTACGGCTCATGGAGTATCGGGTCCACGTGATATGTCCATGCAAACTGGTCAAGCCTCCGTGGACGAGCAGTGATAGCGCGCATCCCTATAAAAGCCTCCCGTGTGAGAAACGTCGGCGGGATAAGATGGTGCGTGTCCAAGACCGGCTGACCATGCAGGCGGCGCAACACATAGGTGATAAGCCCTCCGCAGTATATATCTCCACATGACAATCGCTTCCTCCAAAATTTACTCAGCACATCTAAAAAGTCGAGAGGCGACTGGGTGTGGCAGGAATGAAAGACCTGCATCTCGAATAGGGGAACCTTATCACCTCCATTGTCACGCCCGAAAACTGATCCCGACAGGAGCTTCTGTAGATAGAAATAAGCCGGCTCGCGAAGGGTGCGCGCCTTACTGGCACTTGGACTATAAATCCGATCCGAGGAGAGGACACACCAAGTATCACAAAGTGCTCTCGTCCTCAACGTCCAGTTGTAGTTATCCACCTGCCAACCAAATAATTCCCGCAACTGCGGTGGGTAAGAGACATAATGCTGGCCGAGATGGTCCGCGCGGCCCACATAGTGAAATGATTCTAGGAACTCTCGGACGTCCTTTGCATCCGTCTCCGAATGGATGGTCAGGAGTCCACGCCAGCCAGCTCCTTCAAGTAACCGGGATACACGGTCATACAGCTCGCTAGCCCGTAGGAACTCTTCGTCGGCAAAAGTACTGGCATCGAACTGCTTCCGGGAGAACTTCTCGTAGAGTTTCTCGAATGTAGGGTCTCTGTGGGTTGGCATCCTGAAAAAGAATTGAAACAAGAGCGTATAAGGTAGTAGTCAACGCATGCCAGCAGGTCACGCGCGGATTCATAGATTAATTCGTGCTGTCAATGACTTAAAGTCTTCCTCCGGCGCGCGAATAATGTACTCACCCGACGCGCGATTTCTGGAAATCGCACCGCGCCTTCACCTATGAACCCTAATCCAATTCTACCCCTAAACTGAAAATTAACACCTCAAATAAGAACCCTAGCATCCCATATCATATATAATTAACCTACAAGCACCAAAAACATCCAATATGCTCCAAAATTGCAGATCAAACCTAAACCCTAAAACTCCCAAAACTTGACAAACATCCAATATTTGGCACGAATTGAGTGTGGGATGTAATGAAAACGTACCTGAAATGGTTAAGCAGTTGGAAAACGCCTTGATAATATAGTGAAAACGAGATTTCAAACCTGAGCTGTTTGAGGAGTGAACGGGGTGAAAGAGGGAGGGGGAGGCGCTGATAGAGCCTATTTATACGCATTATTTAGATCATAACCCTATGCTTGTTTGCATTATTTTATGTACAAGATTACTGGTTTCCAGTGTTTCAGGGCAAAACAAGGGCCTAAGTCGGATACGCGCTAACAGGCAGCGTTTAGGACGCGCATCACACAGCCTGCGGAGCTAGCGGCGCAAACAGAAGAAGCGGCAGAGTCGACAACGGTGCGCTAACCAATTGCGCTAAGCAGATGCCGTGCGCCAGGCGCAGATGATGGTATTTCCAAATCCTGACACGACCAGATTTGGAAGTTGCCAAGGATGAGCCCCTGAGCAGTATATAAAGAAGAGAGCGAGGCTAGGGTTGAGAGACGATTCTAAGGATTCACAATTCGTACACCCAGGAGGCACTGCGCAGCAGGACTGGAAAACACACGAGCTTGTTGAGAGGATCTGCGCCAGCCGACTGCGCCAGCCAAGACAGCAACCTGCACGCACTGTTTGCTATTGGTTTCTTGGACACTTTAGTTATTATTTACTATTTCTATGATGTTTATCACTAGCATGTCTAGCTAAACGCTTAGTATCGGTTGGACATGAATCTATGAGTATTTCCTTTGAGACTTGCGCTTAATGCATAGCTAGCTTGCTTATATTAATTTTGTGCACATTACTGGCAGCTTGTTACATGAGTAGGGGAAGCCTTGAACCGCAATCTTACTCTTGTTGCTTGTTGTTGTTTGTTAAACTAGTTGAATAGCCTGACGGTGCCAACTAGGAGTAACGCGCTAGGTTAGGCAATTACTACCTTGATCGGATTCGTAGTTGTTTATTCTAGTGTAAGAATTAATAGCACATGAACTTTGATCGGAACATGTGCACATGTTAGGAAGCCTTGATCGGACATTAACATTAGCAAACCAAACTATAGACATTTAGAGTCGATGATAAGGAATACACTCATAGAGGATTGTCTGCGCCGATACTTCTCATAAGTCATAGTACTTAATCTCTATTGCCTGCGCACGTCTAGTGCAATTTCCTGGGTTACGATACCACTGTTACTTGCGCATCGCGCAAACCAATCACTCACCCCCCAATCTTCGTAAGTGTAGGTCACTAGCTAAAACTGAACTATTTGCTCCCTGTGGAGATCGACCCTTACTTAACCGCTGTACTAGTGGAAGAGGAAGGATTATATTTGACGCGCGATCAGGCGCGCTCCAACCCTTATATGTTCCAAGCGCCGCGCTCTGAGCACAACGCTCGCCCGCTGAATACATTAATCGAGCGCTATCTGCAGACATTATGGAAACTAATGTATACTACTGGCGTGGTTTATAATGTTGTCTGGGAACGCGGTACTTACTGAGATACGCCCCAAATTTGCCTCCAAACAACTCTTCCCTAACGGCATTCTAAAGGAAAGACTCTATAAAACACTAAGACACACACTAAGAATTAAAATGGAAAGAAGAAAAATTAAAAAAAAACATCGGGTTGCCTCCCGTAGAGCGCCTTTGTTTTACGTCGTTGGCTCGACGGTACCTCAACTCAGTTGTTGCCGTGAGGCTCGGCTAGCTCGCATTCTTGAGCATCTGGCGGCGGTCCATCGTAGTAATGCTTCACGCGCTGGCCATTCACCTTAAACCGATTGCCATCTCTCGGGTTCTCCAGCTCCACCGCCCCGTGATTAAAAATCCGCACCACCGTGTATGGACCTGTCCATCTAGAACGCAACTTGCCAGGCATTAGTCGTAATCGTGATGAAAATAAAAGTACCTGCTGGCCAATCTCAAATGTCCGTCGTAGGATGAACATGTCATGATAGAGCTTAGTCCGCGCCTTGTAGTCTAATTGGCTCTCATAAGCCTCTAGGCGCAACTCCTCTAATTCACTCAATTGTAGCTTGCGTTCCATCCCACACTTTGCTAAATCCATGTTGCACTGTTTAAGTGCCCAATACGCCCTGTGCTCCAATTCTACCGGTAAATGGCAGGCCTTGCCATACACTAAAAGTTAAGGAGAAGTTCCGATGGGTGTCTTGTAGGTAGTCCTATATGCCCACAATGCATCATTTAAGCGTAGACTCCAGTCCTTCCGTGTAGGTTTGACCATCTTCTATAAGATTCCCTTGATTTCCCGGTTAGAAATTTCAGCCTGGCCATTTGTCTACGGATGATAAGCTGTGGATGTAGGGTGATGAACGTGATATTGTTTTAGTGTGGCAGCCATCATCATATTGCAGAAATGTGTCCCCTGATCACTGATTATAGCCTTAGGCACTCCGTGTCTGCAAAATATGTTAGTGCGGAGAAAATCCACTACAGTTTTAGCATCATCACACCGAGTAGCCTTAGCTTCTACCCACTTAGACACGTAATCTACAACCACTAAAATGTATAAATAACCATGTGATGCAGGAAATGGACCCATAAAATCAATACCCCATATATCAAACACTTCATCAACGACAATCGGCATCTGAGGCATCTCATTTTTAATGGATATATTCCCTACGCATTGGCATCTATCACATCGTTTGCAATGCTCATATGAATCTCTAAAAATATGCGGCCAATAAAATCCACTGTCTAGTATTTTCCTAGCTGTTCTTTTCGGGCCAAAATGACCACCACATGCATGCTCATGACAGAAACTAAGCACAGAAGAAATCTCATCAACAGGGATGCATCTCCTAAGTATTTGGTCTACGCCTATTTTCCACAAAAATGGATCATCTCATTTATAATATCTAGCATCATGATTAAATTTCAGACATTGAGCTTTAGAGAAAAAAGGTGGGCATTTACCTCCGACCAGGTAGTTCACTATGTGAGCGTACCATGGAATTTTACCTACGATGGCGTAGAGGTGCTCATCTGGGAATGTCTCAGTAATCTGCCCAGCTTCTTCCTCCCTCACTAATCGACTCAGGTGGTCAGCAACTGTGTTCTCAACTCCCTTCTTGTCCTTGATTTCGAGGTCAAATTCTTACAGCAGCAAAATCCAACGAATCAGCCTCGGTTTAGCCTCCTTCTTCGTCATCAAGTACCTAATAGCTGCATGATCAGAGAACACAATTACTTTAGTACCCAATAAGTAAGGTCTGAATTTTTCTAAAGCAAAGACAACAGCTAGCAATTCTTTCTCAGTGGTGGAATAATTTCTCTGAGCCGCGTCCAAGGTACGCGAAGCGTAGTAAATGACAACTGGCTTCCTGTCTGCTCTCTGTCCGAGCACTGCTCCCACTGCATAATCACTGGCATCGCACATAATTTTGAATGGCTGGCTCCAATCAGGTGCTCGAATAATAGGCGCACTGGTTAGCGCAATTTTCAGCTCGTCGATTGCCTCCCTGCACTGATCTGTAAACTCAAATGGCACATCTTTCTGCAACAAGTTAGATAAGGGCAGAGCTTTCTTGGAAAAATCCCTAATAAAACGACGATAAAAACCAGCATGCTCAAGAAACGATTTAATATCACGCACCGTGGAAGGGTAAGGCAGACTAGAAATCAAATCTATTTTCGCTTTATCCACCTGAATCCCCTCTCGGGAGACTATATGCCCTAAGACCACACCATGTGTAACCATGAAATGACACTTTTCATAGTTCAACAATAAATTCATAGACACACACCGTTCAAGTACTCTACTCAAGTTGTCTAGGCATGCATCAAAAGTGTCACCATGCATAGTAAAATCATCCATAAAGACCTCAATGAAACTACCAATCATGTCGGAGAATATGCTAGTAACCAACCTCTGAAAGGTTCCAGGCGCATTGCACAAACCAAAAGACATACGTCTAAATGCAAAAGTGCCAAATGGACATGTGAAAGTAGTTTTATCTTGGTCCTCAGGTGCGATAGGGAGTTGGTTATAACCCGAAAAACCATCAAGAAAATAAAAATAGGGCTTACCTGCCAGCTTGTCCAACATCTGATCAATAAATGGAAGAGGAAAGTGATCCTTACGCGTCACTGCATTCAGCTTCCTGTAGTCTATGCACATACGCCATCCATTCTTAACACGTGTAGTGACCATCTCGCCGGCTTCATTCTTCTCAACTGTGATGCCCGTCTTTTTCGGCACCACGTGTATGGGACTTACCCACTGGCTATCTGAAATAGGATAGATAACATCAGCATCTAAAAGCTTTTGTACCTCTTTGCGCACTACCTCCATCATCACTGGGTTCAAGCGACGCTGCGGCTCTCTCGAAGGCTTAGCCCCATCTTCTAGCAGAATTCTATGCATGCACACCACCGGGCTTATCCCTTGTATGTCCCCAAGCGTCCAACCTATAGCCAACTTGTTAGTTTTAAGTACCTCTATGAGCTTTTGTTCTTGTTCATCCTCAAGTCCGCTCTTAATGATCACTGGGAGAGTGTCATTTTTGCCCAAAAATGCGTACTTCAAATGTTCACGGAGAGGTTTCAGTTCTACAACCGGTGCCTGCACAGAAGAAGGCAACGAAGAATTAGTTTTAACTAACTGAATTTGATTAACCTCATACCTGGGCGTCAGAGGATGAGAAATGTCGAGCTGTGCGAGTATGGCACGTATGTCCTCGTAGAGAGCGTAGGAATCCTCCTGTGTAAAAATGGCGCTGTCCAGTGCTATCCTCAATAGGTCTTCGCCGCTAGTGCCTTGTATTTTATGTACTACATCGTCCAACGCATCCAATGCATTTACCGTCGCGTGCTCAGTGTGGGTGTTGCATAGCCTTGAATAAATCAAATTTTATTGTCTCGTCTTCCACCTCCATGGTCAGCACCCCTGAGTCGCAATCAACCTTCATCTTTAACGTTTTCAAGAAGGGGCGACCAAGTAGGATAGGTGGATGATCAGCCGGATCACTACTATCCATTCTGAGCACGTAGAAGTCAACTGGAAAGATCAAGTCACCAACCTGCACTAAAACATCTTCTATGATACCTTCAGGTCGCTTACAAGATCTATCAGCCAATTGAATCGTTAGTCCAGGTGGCTTCAAAGGTCCAATGCATAATCTCGAATACAAAGAGTAGGGTAAAACATTTATAGACGCACCGAGATCAAGCATGCAATTTTCGACTCTAATGTTGCCTATAACACAAGGGATGGTAAACATACGTGGGTCTCCGCATTTAGGAGGTATATTCCTTTGAATCACTGCAGAAACGTTAGCGTTAAACACTACCTGCTCAGGTTGAGTTGAACGGCGGCGATTAGTACACAACTCCTTGAGAAATTTAGCGTAGCGTGGAATCTGCTTAATTGCCTCGAGTAGAGGAATATTGATTTCAACCCTTTTGAAGAGATCCCACACTTCTTTATCGATCACTTGCTTCCTAGGGGCCTTAACTTGCAATGGAAACGGCAAATGGGGGTCAGTACGGCGAAGCTTAAAATTTTCGTCAGTGAGTACCGCGCCAGTAGTAGACTTTATATTGGCACGCCGGGTGTTAATGTTCTCATCAGGCGCTCTATTATTGTTGTCCTCGGGCACGGTCTTTGTGTTGACCGCGTCTTCTTCATACATTATTTGCGCTCCGAGAGAAGACATTACCGCACCGCGCGTCTGGCTAATGTTCTCATCCGGCGCGAAACTCACTGTTTCCGTTCCCCTATCTCCCTCTTCTGGGCCCTTGAGCACCTTCCCTCGCTTCAAAGTCATAGCGCTAATATTTCCATTCGGGTTAGGGACCGTTTGAGATGGTAATTTGCCCTGGTCATTCTTCAACTCATTGACGACCGTGATTAACTGCGACATTTGCTTTGATAACTCCGCAATAGCACCATCTGTCTTCGCTTGGTATTGTTGAAGATTCACTGCAAAATCATTAACAGTTAGTGGGTTAGTCTGACCTGGCTGATTATAGTTCCTCCTTTGTTGATGCTGATCAGCGTTGTTGTAACCCTCTTATTGCTAACGAAATGGTGGCTGATAAAATTGGGTCTGCTGTGAGGCGCGGCTTGCTCCTTAGGAAATCCACCCTCGTTCTTCCAACTATATCCATTCGTAGCTAATCCAAACTTCCTCTGAGGCGGTCTGTTGTTGAAATTCTGATATCCTCCTAAAGCGTTCACCTCTGCTGAACTGTCTTCATACAAGGATGGACACGAATCAGTCTTGTGGCCAACAACACCACAAAATTTACAAGGCTTCACCACATTAGCTTGTCCCACCATCATCTTCTGCATCATTTCCTTGAGCTCCTTGATTTCATTGGCCATCTGATTGGTGTTGGAATCCACCTGTGAAACGCTCCTTGCCCTGCTGGTGTCATCCTTTCGACTGGTCTCCTCCCTGAAACGAGCACTCTCAGCGGTCTCATTAATCAAATTACGTACCTCAGACAGTGTCAAGTTCAGCACTGTGCCACCAGTTGCGGCATCCAACATCATCCTCTCTAAAGGTCTGAGTCCATCCAGCAAATATTCCACTACCATCCTAGCTGGCACCCCAAGATTGCAGCAACTCTGTTCCAATGAATTAAAGCGCTCCAAATAGTCGTACATCGACTCGCTTGGTCCTTGTTTGATCATTGACAGCTCTCTCCTCACTTGAGTCGCTTTTGCCGGAGGGTAATATTTATTGAGGAATTTCCGCTGCATTTGATCCCATGTGTGAATGCTACCTGAAGGCAAAGACAAAAACCACGATTTTGCTAGGTCAGTTAAACTCAAAGGAAATACTCGGAGCTTAAACCTGTCCTCCGAAGCTGCGTATGGTCTCAATGTTTGGCAGATCCCGGTGAACTCTTCCAGTAATCCCTCGTCGCGACCTCTCCCAGTAATCCTCCAAATTTGGGTAAGTGATGCACAAAATTTATTTCAAAATCATCTTCTCTGGATCTGTATTGATACACCATGGTTGGTCATTGAAATTTGGTGCAGACAGCTCTCGCATCGTTGGTTCCGGTCTGTGGGCACGCCTGTATGGCTGATGCTCTTAAGGCTGCTGCTGCACATATTGCTGCGGCGGTGGGTTAGGCTCATTGAAACCTTCTGCTCGTGCCCCTGCATCCTTAGCCAGAAATTCTCTTTCGCGAAGTTCCCTCTGGCGCGCTCTAAATACTCGCTCCGGCTCTTCATAAAATGGTGGAACCTGCACATCCGGATTTCCTGGTGGTGGTAAAGGACGGTTGTTGTTGTTGACCTGATTTTGTTCATTGTTTTGGCGGCCATCACCGTTAACACTACCTGCGTGAGATATGCTGGAAAGAGCAATACCGCAACAAAAAAAAAACACAAAGAAATAATTGAAAACTAAATATCAAAAGAAAAGAAACTCTTCACCGTAGCAGCTCCCTGGCAACGGCGCCAAAATTTGACACACGTCGTTGTGCGCTCTAAACTTGTAATTTATATCTCCAAGCTCTAGCTAGTGTAGCAGCAAGCAAGGGTCCAACCCAAGAAAACTGACTGTGAAGCGGTTTCCTGTAAATACTGAACTAAAGGGGGTTTGAGTAAATGGTTGTAAGAAAAAATGTAAGAAAAGTGTGAATGTCAATCGAGAAAAATATTCAGCTCAGGGAATTCAATAGTGACTGTTATCATCGACTTCTAAATATACGATTCTAATCAAATGAGTGGTCACTCCGACAAAGGTAATGACCTAAAGTATCCCGACAAAGGTGATACTAAGCCTAGATTCTACTACTTGTTTCCACGACAAAGCTTCGACAAGAGTTAATAATCAGAATTGATGAGCGGATAGTTTCACGACAAAGTATACGCTAAACATGCAATACAATTCAGGCAAATTAAGATCCAGAACTTACAAATGAATAGAAATATGCATTAAATCCAAGTCTCAAACATGGATGTCACTAATTGAAAACCCTAAACTGAAATAGAAGTTTAGCTACTCATATTCATAACTGCAAAATACATTAAACTTAAAGGAATAACAAAAACTGTTCGGAATTACTATTCACCGCCGGAAAACACTATTCACTACCTGAAAGTACTGTTCACAGCGGAATCACTGTTCACGCAATCTCCAAAATTCCGTCCGTCCTCTCTTCCAAACCTCCGTCGTCCTAAAACTTTTCTATGTCGTCAAAACTGCCGTCCGAAACTTCCGAAACCCTAATTGAGATCGGGCTCTAAACTTGATTTCGGGTCGCGGGCCCGATTGCTGACGTCATCATAAACCTAGCGCGTCCAGACATTATGTCGCGCGCTCGGAGAATACATTAACGTTCGGCGCGCGACACTAATGTTGACTTCTGGCGCGCGACTCACTACACTGCACACCCATTTCCGTCAACGCCGATTTCCTCCCTAAAAACACCGTTTTGAGCCGCAAGTCTCTTCTCTTGTATTCCAAACACCTGAAATGCAAACAACACTAAGAGGTAACTGTTCACATCAAAACATGTCGAAATAGTTGGGTTTAAATGGTTTAGCGAGTCGTATAAATACTCCCCATCATGGACTCACTTTTCTCTGTAGTGGGTTCTTCATCCTTTTGCTGGGACAAGCTTAATGAGTGATGAAATTCTGTCCATTAGCTCTTCACGCTCTTCTTCTACACTGGTCACTCTTTCAGACAATTCTTTGTTTATCAGTAAGGCTTCCTCACACTTCTGAAGGATGATTCCTAGATTCTCTACCAAGCTTTCTTCTGTGATTTCCTCATCTTCACTGTCTGACACTTCAATCCCATAATTGAACTCCTCCTTTATTAAATCCTTAGAATCAAAATTGGATAAAGTAGTTAAAACAATATAGTTCTCCTGCTCACTCTCCTCAGAGTCTTCATCACTCCACTTGGCTGTCAAAGAGTTGTTACCCTTTTTCTCAAAGTGCTTCATCTGTTTGCTAGGGCAGTCAGCTTCACGATGTCCATAACCTTCATAGTTCCAGCATTGGATACCCTTCTTTTTCTCTTTCTTCTCATTCTCATCTTGGACTTGTTCCTTCCCCTTTTTCTTCTTTTCAACACCCTTTCTGGCTTGTCTTCAAGGATTTGAGTTCTGGCTTGATCTTGCTTCCATGTTTTTCAAGAATCTCCCAAAGTTCTTTACCAGCAGTCCTAGTTGATCAACAGTTGAAGGCTTCTTCTTTTCTGTTTCAGCTTTCAGACCAACACTCTTACTTTTGACTGGTGTATCATCCTTGGTTAGCTTCATCTCAAACCGTTTGAGGGATCCAATTAGTTCCTCCAGCCTCATATGTTTGACATTTTGTGCTTCATTAATGGCTGTCACCTTCATGTCAAATCTGGTAGGCAGTGATCTGAGAACTTTCCTTATGAGCTTCTCTTCTGGAATTGGTTCTCCGAGAACATGAGCTTCATCCGATAGATCACACAACTTGGCTTTGAACTCAGTGATGGATTCCTCTTCTTGCATCTTCCGGTTCTTAAAACTGAGAAGTAATAATCTGCATCCTTGATGTCTTCACTTTATCTGTTCCTTCATGAGCTGTTTGAAGAATTTCCCAGGCTCGTTTAGCAATGTCGCAGTTGGAAGTCAACCTGAAATTGTTAGCATCTACAGCAGCAAAAATAGCGTTTGGAGCTTTTGAGTTACCAGTTCCTGTAGCATCCTCTTCGTCAGTCCATTCCCCCTCAGGTTTTTTTCTGGTGATTCCCCTCTGATCAATGGTCAAGGGAGGGGACCATTTTGTCACAACAGCTCTCCAAGTCTTCTCATCAATAGCTGTAAGGAATCATTCATTCTAGCCTTCCAATACCCATAGTTGCTTTCTTCCAACAGAGGTGGCCGACTTGTACTCTGATCTTCCTTCGTTGTTTCTTGCTCGACTCAGCTAGGCGCTCAGGATCTTTACTTTGTGTGTCGAGTTCTTGCTTTGATAGCAATTGAAATTTGCAGCGCCCCTGAGTTACTGATAGTGTACAAGCAGTTGCTATAACAAGTCCTTGTTCTATTTGTTGAGCGTATTGGCACGTTCTGCTTGGATGTGTCCAAAGCCCTCACATTCACGGTATTGAATCCCTTTGCTTCTATCTCCCTTTACTTCCTTCTGATTTTAAGTAGTCTAATCTTTCTGATTTTTCCATCTAGATGATTTCTGTTATCTGGTTCAGATTTGCTTCTCTGTTCGGACTGACTCTGACTAAATTTCCTCATAAACCTGCTGAAGTTCTTTGCTAGTAGAACCATATTCTCAGACATTTCTTCCTCATCTTTTTTAGTTTCTGATATCTCACTTTTGAGTGCAACTCCTCGATATTTTTTCTCAGGTACCTCAGAATTCAACTTCATTTCAAACGTTCGAAGGGATTCTATCAATATGTCAAGTCTCATTACTTTTATATCCTGAGCTTCCTCAATGGCATTTACCTTCATTACATATTTCTAAGGAAGAGATCGCAAACCCTTTTTGACTAGTTTCTCATTACTGGTTGGTTCTCCAAGAGCATGGGCTTCGTTGGCAATGTCCATCAATTTTGCATTGAATTTTGATAATGATTCATCATCCTTCATTTTCAGATTTTCAAATCTGATAGTGATCATCTACATCCTAAACAATTTCACCTTGTCAGTTCATTCCAAGGCTGTTTTGAGAATTTCCCATGCATCTTTTGTAGCTTCACAGGTTGAGATCAATTTGAAAATGTCTGGCTCATCAGCATTGAAGATTGCATTGAGTGCCTCTGTGTTTGTTACAGCAGTTTGGTTTTCATCCACCGTCCACTGATTTTCTAGTTTAGGGTAGGCCACACCATCTTGATTCATGATTAATGGAGAATCATACTTAGAGATCATGGATTTCCATGCTCGGTCATCTATTGATTTGATGAATGCCCTCATGCTAGTTTTCCAATAAGATAATTTGAACCATCGAGAAGCGGAGGACGGGAGATGTTTTGTCCTTCTTTCGGAGATTGCCATGGGAAGCTGGAGTAATTGGACTAAGCTCAAATGGTGAAGAATATGATGATCCTTCCAAGAGAGCATGACAAGACGATATTGGACGCATAGGCAGCGACGAGAGGAGACTATTCTAGCAGCTTAGAGATGATGGGAGTAGACGCCTCCACCATAGACCACCGACAAGGGCAAATCTTCTTGATCCAGGAAAAAGACAACCACCGTTATGGACTATGAGGACCGCCCCACCTGCCTCGAGGAGAACAAGGACCGGTTGGTTGATGGTCAGGCCCAATTCCGTTCGAGGCTTGACACTATCTTCTAGCTCTTATTCATAAGACAAGGGCTTCCCAGTCCTTCATTCCCTTAGACACCTCTACCACGTCGTCCAGACCTCAGTCCTTCTCACAGAAAGCTGAAGCACATCATCTAATCCCCCTCCATATCTCCTAATGCATAAGCGCCATTCATGAGATGTTGGATGCAGACAATCTGTCAGTATCCAATACTACTCTAGAGTAGTGAGCCACACAGCTTCTTTGGCCTACCCATTTTCCACTACAGCAGTCAGAGGAGTAGCTTAAGATATTTATTGAATGACTTTAGTATTGATGTATCCTAACCCTCAATTGTATCATACTCATTTTAGATATGATGACTTTTATTGTTATCTATCTCACCATCTGTCTCTCGAGTTTTTGAGGTTGGCAGCTGTTTAGTTATACATTAAGGGAGGTGTAATTCGCGGCTCTTTGGTTGATTTGGCAACTTTCAGGGCAGTACGCCTTTCATTCTACATGCTTGTTCTTTATTATTTGCTTAGGGACTAAGCAAATTTTTAACTGTGGAGTGGATAGCTTGTAGCTTGTCATATGCATAAAATTTTGATAGTTCATGGCATATAGTTTATTTCCGCACTTAGTTTTTCTTTGCTTTTTAGACTTCAATGACTTAGGATCTGTTCTTTTGAACTTACGTCAGTTACTTAAATACTAAACTTAACTTAATTTAACTTAACTTAACTTAAGTACTTAAATTACTATTTATCACCACAACCACCCACCACAAAAACACACCACCACCACCACCACCACATTAATCGACCACCACCGTCATCACCACACCCACCACCACAACCCATCACCACTACTACCAACACAACCCACCACCACCACCACCACAACCTACCACCACATAACCCACAACCAAATAACCTACCATCGCCATCGCCACCGCCACAACCCACCACCACCCACCGCAACCCACCAAAACCCATCACCACCACCACCATCACAACCCACCACAACTCACCACCACCACCACAACCCAACACCACCACCACCACCATCACAAGAACAACCCACCACCACCCACCGCAACCCACCACAACCCATCGCCACAACCCATCACCACCACCACCATCACAACCCACTACAACAACTCACCACCACCACCACAACTCATCATCACCACCACAACCCAACACCACCGCCATCATAACAACTCACCACCACCACCACAACCCAACACCACCACCATCACAACAACAACCCATCGCAACCCATCACCACCACCACCATCACAACCCACTACAACCCATCACCACCACCACCATCACAACCCACTACAACCCATCACCACCACCACCATCACCATCACCACCACCACAACTCATCATCACCACCACAACCCAACACCACCGCCATCACAACAACTCATCACCACCATCACAACAACAACCCAACACCGCCGCCACCACCGCCACCACAACAACCCACCACCACCACCACAATAACCCACCACCACCACCGCCACAACTCACCACCCCCCACCACAACCTCTTAGTGAATAGTGGTGGTGATGATGAATAGTGGTGATGGTGGTGAATAGTGATTGTGATGAATAGTGGTGGTTATGAATAGTGGTGATGATGGTGAATAATGACTATGATGAATAGTGGCGGTGATGAATAGTGACGGTGGTGATGAATACTGGTGGTGGTGATGAATGGTGGTGGTGGTGGTGGTGAATAGTAGTGATGATGAATAGTGGTGATTGTGATGAATAGTGGCGGTGATGAATAATGGTGGTGGTGGTGATGATGGTTATGAATAGTGGTGGTGGTGGTAATGAAAGACATGCAGGAATGTACTTAACTTAAGTGTACTTAATTTAACTTAACTTAACTTAACTTAGCTTAAGTACTATAAATTATAGTTCAAAAGAACAGACTCTTAGGATCACATGCATTTGCTCACATGTTACTACTACTTGACTATGCTCTGTTTACCTCATCAGTTGGCTAGGATTCTACCATGATTTCTTGGAACATCGGTTTGATTTTCTAACAATATCTACTAAAAATAAGACTCTTCATGCCAGGACCATATTCTTAGGCCCTAATCTTTACCTTAAATTTTCAGCACTTAAGTTAAGTTAAGTTAAGTTAAGTTAAGTAAAGTTAAGTTCAGCTAAGTTAAGTTAAGTTAAGTTAAGCTAAGTTAAGTTAAGTACTGAAAAAGTAAACCCACCACTTCAACCCACCACACCATCACCCCAACCACACCACCACCACCACAACCCTAACAACACCACCACACCACCACCATCCCAACCCACCAGCACAACCCCCACCACCACCAACACCCCCACCACCACAACCCCAACCCACCACCACCAACCCACCACCCCAACCACACCACCACCACCATAAAAATATGTTTGTAAGAGTACTTAAGTTAAGTTAAGTTAAGTTAAATTAAGTTAAGTTAAGGTAAGTTAAGTAAAGTTAAAGTAAGTTAAATTAAGCATAAGTTAAGGTCTAAAGAACAGGCCCTTAGTTGCTTATGTAGTGCGCTCATGACACTAGAAGCATTCTTAGTGTTAAAGTATGGCATTCCTTGACAAAATAGCTCAAGATTTTGCTGCAGCAATCCCTAAAGATTTGGAGCTGGAGCGCAATCTGAAGACCGATAAAATAGCAACACAATTTAGCAACAAAGAACCATAATTTCCTATAGCACTCTGTTGACCAAAAAAGCTGAAGCAAACTGGGCAACAAATATAGGACAGAATCTGCTACAGCATACCGTGTTGATTTGAAGCTAGAGCAGACTAACAGATCAATGTGAAGCCGCACTGAGAGACTTCGGCGAGGTGCAACATGCGTCGTGGAAGTTCAGGGTGCGCCGCAAACTTCATCAAAAGGTCAGCAAACGTCATCACACCACAAAACCTTTTATGAAAGATAAGGTTTCTAAATTCTGATTTAGGAAACCGACACTTAAACAATTCCACAAGAATCCAAGAAAAGATTTGACAGGTGCTATGCTGCCCGAGGAATTCGAAGGCAACATGGATTCCAAAAGCTGAATGATGATTCCTATATAAAGGAGTGAAGAGGTAGCTTAAAAGAGGCGGATCAATCAAGCAAGAGAACGGAAGCAGAGAATACACACTGAGTTACAGTTGTGTAGTGCGCAGAGGAAATCAAAACTCGTGGAGTTTCAAGAAAATTGAGCTGGATCGTAGCTTGTTGAAGGGTCAATCAGTGCTTCAGAGACTAGTTGCGGACTGGTGCTGTCACAAGCTGTGAAGAAGTGATCATTGCTACCCAGTAGTGACAGTCAGTCATTGATTGAGGGGGAGCAAGGTCTGAGTTTAAAGAACTTAGGTTGCAGAGTGTGCTAGAATAGCTGTCGACTGGAGTTATAGAAACTCTATTGTAGAATGTGCTATACCTTTCCGTCTACTACACATTTTAATAGAATAAGCTATGTCTGTGAGTCAGGTCTGTAGCTATTTGTTACTGGAAGTGTGTAGGTAGCACGAAGCTAATCTGTGTGATCAGATTGCGAATAGAGATTTCAGCTAGGTGAGAAGTAGAGGTTAGAGTCCTTTGTACTTTAAATCGGATAGTAAAATCTTGAAGATCGGCGTGTGATCCTCCCCAGATGTAGGCAAGTTGTCGAACTGGGTGAACAAATTATTTGAGTCTTTATTATTCGGCCAGAAGAACAAATTCTGCAGAAAGATACTGCGAGTGCACATTAGTTGTAACTCGTCATCAGCAGCGTAGTCAAATTTCAATTGGTATTAGAGCGGATCATTCAACACATAGAGTGTGATCCGGGAGTGTGTTGCCGAGTACTATTGCCAACTTGCTGAATAGACAAAGTTCAAACAGGTTGCAGAGAGGACAATACTGTGAGTATGATAGTAGTGATAAAATAAGAAAGGAGTACCTAGCTCAACACTACACACCAATGATTGACAAATGTCTGAAAGTAGTGAAGGTGAATGAGGGTTTGACCCCAAAGTGTCCAGACTGAATAACGAAAATGAGGCACTCATGAGGGCTATCTCAAGTATGGAAGAAAAGGTTGGTCAACAAGAAAAGAAGTATGATTAAGTAATGAAAGAAGTACACCTGTACAAAAAGACAACAAGGATGCTCAACACAGGATCAAACAACTTGGACAGCTTGCTAGCGTTTCAAAGGTATGGAGGAGGTAGGACAGGGCTAGGCTACACTGGAGAGGATGGCATTGAAGTAATCACATTTGTCAAAACAACAATGACAGAAAGATTTGGACCAGAGGTGCAAAGCAAGAAGACACCAGCTGAACGGCAAAAATAGGTTCTGAAGAAAAAGTAAGAAGATGCTTCAGCAACCTGTGCAGCACGCAGCTAGAACTCGGCAGACACGCTGTTTCTACTTTTGCAATCAAGCTGGTCATATCCAAAGGTTATGCCCAGTACTCAACAAGCGCTGGAGGCCATAGAAATGATGTCCAGGCATTCATCCGAAGCACAGATCGAGAATGGAACATATGTGCTACAACTCAATGAAATCTGAGAAGAAAGGTAATTGATATTTCGATAGTGGATGCTCTGGACATATGACTGGGAACAGATCCTGTCTGACTAACATTCAACCCTGCAAGGAACAAGACGTGACATTTGTGGATTGAAAGGGAGAATCCTTGGAAAAGGAACACTAGAAGTTCACGGACTACCAAAGGTAAAAAATGTGATGCTCATGGAAGGACTAACTACGAATCTCATCAGCATCAGCCAACTATGTGACGCTATACACTTTGTAAATTTTTCTCAGAAGATTGGTGTTTGATGCAGAGGAAAGATGCATAATAAAGGGTACAAGGTCTACGAACAACTGCTATTTACTAGAGAATGCTGCAGTAACCTCTGAATCAACCTGCCTGTTGACAAGGGGCTAGGACATCTCAATCTGAAGACTTTTAAAAGACTTGCATCTGATCAATTAGTCAGTGGTATTCCTAAGATCAAGGGAGAGATGAACACGGTGTGTGGGGAATGCCAAATCGGAAAACAAACAAGGGTCCCTCACCCAAAGGTCACTGAGATGGGCTCCACTAGACCTCTCTATTTACTACATATGCATCTGATGGGACCAATGGAGGTAGAAAGCTTTGGCAGAAAAAGGTATGCCTTTGTGTGTGTGGATGATTAATCTGTGTGAAAATCAGATACAGTGAAGGTGGTAGTGGCTTTATGATAGAGCCTATTTATACGCACTATTTAGATCTTAACACTGTGCTTGTTTGCATTATTTTGTGTACAAGATTACTAGTTTCCGGTGTTTTTGTATTCCAGGACAAAAAAAGGGCCTAAGTCGGATACACGCTGAAATTCGCAGTGTCTCAGTCAGACAGATTTGTGAACAAGCAAATGCTGCAGCACACTCTTGTTCACTCGGAAATTGTCTCAGCAAACAATGAACAAGACAGAAGTTTGTTCACCCAGTTCGGCCAACTGCCTACGGCTGGGGAGGACTATTCTCCAGTCCTCAATCCACTAAACACAAAGGTCTCCAAGTACACTCGGTTACAACTCCACGCAACCTATGCTACTCAACCTTGTGTGGATCACTCGACACAATCAGAACAGGGTCTGACTTGTGTCTGCACACCCTCTACAAATGTCAATCTAGAATAGCTACTGTTTCCCCGAAACTCAGCCTATTCTAAACTACACTCAACTTTGCATGGTTGCTGTAGCAACTGCTATAACACACAGCTGATACACAATTGTCCGCGTCGCTCCAAAGCCTTCTGTAGAGCCGATCGAACGATTCCACGAGCACTGCACACTCTGGAATACTCCCCCTCACTCAGTGACCTCCTGTCACTAGCGAGAACTGCCGCTTAGACACTCGACCGAGCCACACACCCGTCAGTTCTTCCGCGGCTGCCCTTGATCAACCAACAAGCACCACTTCCCTGAATTGGCTTCCAGATCAAGCTCGAATCAGACTATGCAAGTCCTGATCTCCTTCTCCTTCTGTCACCACAGCTCTGCGCTCACGCTCTGCTCTCGGGTGATGATCGAAGAACTCGTCCGTCGCACACCAAAATTTCTCTCTCTGAATTCTGTGTATGCACTCGTGTATTCCTCAGCTTCGATCAACCTCTCTGAACTCCTCTCTCTTAAATAGCAGCACCAGCTTTAAGCAAGACCAGAATTTAGCAATGTCCCAAAAAGAATAATTATCTCCTAATTTTTAGGAGATTAGATTTGTTTTTGATCTCCAACACAAATCTCCTTCTCTAGCTAGGAAACCCCACTGAAATATTCTCCACAACACTTTAAAATATTCTTCTGGTGTTCTCCGTAGAGCTGCCAGGCCTTTTAGCCAAGCCCAGGTTGCTGCTGCTTCATGGACAGATGTTGCTGCCATTTGAACAAGCTCCTGCTATAGCATCCCCTGCTGTAGCTGCTCCTTGTTTACTTGTGTTGTAGCTGCTCCTTGTACACTTGTGCTGGTTTTGTCAATTACTGCCATACAGCATCATCAATCTCTCCCTTGGCATTTTGACAAAAACATACAGAGATTTGTTTGTTGTTTTTTTTTTCCTTAACCTCCCCTTCTTCTCCTTCTCTTCTCCTCCCCCTTTTTGGAATAAATGACAAGGGGGTGCTCCTGGCTACCCTAGGGAGGCAATACACAAAGCCCCAGAGAGGCCCTCAGGTCATCGAACCGAACTGTATCCAGAGCTTTTGTGAAGATATCAGCAAGCTGTTTGGTAGACACCACATGCTGTAGCGCAATGATATTCTTTTCTACTAGATCACGGATGAAGTGATGACGAATGTCAATGTGCTTGGTTCTGCTAGTGAACCGGTTTCTTAGATATGCTGATGGCACTCATGTTGTCACAGTAGAGAGTCATTTCATCTTGATCAAGATCATACTCACTCAGCATTTGCTTCATCCACAGCATTTGTGCACAGCAGCTCCCAGTAGCTATGTATTCAGCCTCGGCTGTGGATAATGAAATGCTGTTTTGTTTCCTGCTGAACCAGGACACCAGGTTATTTCCTAGAAAGAAGCATCCTCCCGTAGTGCTCTTCCTGTCCTCTGAGCATCCTGCCCAGTCCGCATCACTGTATCCTACCAGATTAGCATTTGTGTCCTTAGTATACCATAAGCCATAGTTCACAGTTCCTCCAACATACCGAAGGATTCGCTTGACCAACTGCAAGGGACTATCTTTGGGACAGGCTTGAAATCTGGAACAGACTCCTACTGCAAAGGAAATGTCGGGGCGGTTGGCAGTCAGGTACAGTAAGCTCCCAATCATGCTTCTGTAGATTGTCTGACTCACTTCCACTCCATGTTTATCTTTGACGGCTTTGACATGAGTGGCAGCAGGGGTTCCTTTGTGACTGGCCTTATCTAGCTGAAATTTCTGCACAAGATTCTTGCTGTATTTCCTTTGTGCAATAAAGATGCCATCTTCTTTCTGGGTAATCTCCAGACCAAGAAAATATGACAGTTCTCCGACTATGCTCATTTGAAATTCTTGCTGCATGTGATCAACAAACTGCTTCACCAGGTGCTGAGACTTTGATCCAAAGACAGTATCATCCACATAGATTTGTGCAATGATCACATCTGACTTGGTTCTTTTTACAAATAGAGTTTTGTCAGCTCCCCCTCGTTTGTAGCCATGTTTTTCCAGAAACACTGTCAACCTCTCGTACCATGCTCGAGGAGCCTGTTTCAGTCCGTATAAGGCTTTCTTCAACTTATATACATGCTCTGGGTGATGAGGATCTTCAAAACCTTTTGGCTGAGAAACATATACTTCTTCAGAGAGGTCTCCGTTCAGGAACGCACTTTTGACATCCATTTGATATAATTTAAACCCTAGGAAACAAGACATGGCTAGAAGGAGTCTGATGGCCTCCAGACGAGCAACTGGAGCAAACATTTCTTCAAAATCTAGGCCCTCAATCTGAGAGTATCCTTGAGCAACCAGTCGGGCTTTATTTCTTGTGATGTTTCCCTTTTCATCAGTTTTGTTTTTGAAGATCCACTTTGTGCCTATAATATTTACTCCATTGGGTCTGTCCACCAGGTCCCAAACATCGTGTCTTTTGAACTCTGCCAGTTCTTCCTGCATCGCCATCATCCAGAATTCATCACTCATGGCTTCCTTGAAGTTCTTAGGTTCAATGCTGGACAAAAAACATGTATTGAGATAAGCATGGCTTCTGGTTCTTCTTCTTTCTGCCGGGTGATAGAGCCTATTTATACACACTATTTAGATCCTAACCCTATGCTTGTTTGCATTATTTTGTGTACAAGAATACTGGTTTCCAGTGTTTTTGTATTTCAGGGCGAAACGAGGGCCTAAGTCAGATACGCGCTAACAGGCAGCGTTTAAGGAGAGCATCACACGGCCTGCGGAGCTAGCAGCGCAAACAGGATAGGAAGTGGCAGAGTCGACTACGGTGCGCAAACAGAATAGTGGTGTTTCCAAATCTTGACACCATCAGATTTGAAAGTTACCAAGGTTGGGCCTCACGAGCAGTATATAAAGAGAGGAAGGCTAGGGTTTATGAATAATCAAACAGAGCATCAATAGCACCAAGAAAGGACCACAACACACGAGAGAGCAGCAGAACAAAAAAACACACGAGCCTACTGAGAGGACCTGCGCTAGCCGACTGCGCCAGCCGAGACTCTGCAACCTGCACGCACCTGCTTGTTACTATTTTCTCGGATACTTTAGATATTATTTGATGTTTCTATGATGTTTACTACTAGCATGTCTAGCTAAACGCTTGGTATCGGTTGGGCATGATTCTATGAGTATTTCCTTTGAGATTTGTGCTTAATGCATAGTTTGTTTGCTTGTATTAATTCTGTGCACACGGTGGACAGCTAGTTGCATGAGTAGGGGAAGCCTTGAACCGCAATTTTACTCTTGTTACTTGTTTGTTATATGTTAAACTAGTTGAATAGCCTGACGGTGACAACTAGGAGTAACGAGCTAGGATAATCAGTTGCTACTGTGACAGGATTCGTAGCTGCTTAGACTAGTCTTAAGAATTAATAGCTCATGAACTTTAATCGGAACATGCGCACATGTTAGGAAGCCTTGATCGGACACTAACATCAGTAAACCAAACTATAGACGTTTAGAGTTGATGATAAGGAATACACTCATAGAGGATTGTCTGCGCCGATACTTTTCATAGTCATAGTACTTAATCTCTACTGCCTGCGCACGTCTAGTGCAATTCCTGCGTTAACTATTGTTTATTCGCGCACTTGCGCAACACAATCACTCACACCCCCAGTTTTCGTAAGTGCGGGTTACTAGTTAAAGCTAATCTACTTGCTCCCAATGGATTCGACCCTGACTTAGCCGCTATACTAAGTGGAGAAGGAAGGAGTTAATTTGACGCGCGCTATCAAATTTTGGCGCCGTTGCCGGGGAGCAACACAGATAAGCTTTAATTAGCTTAAGTTTTCTTTTACAATAGTTAGTTATTTCTGTTTGCTTTATTCTCGTTGTTGTTTCAGACAGAGCGCAATCAACATCAGCCTGCGCAACCTTGAAACAGTTGCGCTGCGCAGATTCTAATTGCGCACTGACAGACGCAACAACTTAGTTGTCTTTTAATTTCGTTTTCTTTGAGATTTAGAACAGGTTATGGAGGATAACAGTGGCGTTGGAGATAACTTAGGGGACAGAACCCCAGAGGATGCTGATCGCGCGTCGTCGTGCGCGTCAAATATAATCCTTCCTCTCCCACTAGTACAGCGGTTAAGTAAGGGTCGATCTCCACAGGGAGCAAGCAGTGAGTCTTAGCCAGTAACCTACACTTAAGAAAACGGGGGTTGCGTGAGTGATTGGGGGTTTTGCGCGATGCGCGAGTAGCAGTGAATATCGTAACAAAGGAAATTGCACTAGACGTGCGCAAGCAGTAGAGATGAAGACCTATCTTTATGAGAAGTATTGGGCAGACAATCCTCTATGGATGCATTCCTTATCATCGACTCTAAACATCTATAGCTTGTGGTTTACTTGGGTTAGTGTCCGGTAAAGGCTTCCTAACACGTGCGCATGTTCCGTTCAAAGTTCATGTGCTATTAATCCTAGAACTAGACTAAACAGCTGCGAATCCTGTCACAGTAGCAACTGCCTACCCTAACTCGTTACTCCTAATTGTCACGGTAAGTTTGCGGTTCAAGGCTTCCCCTACGCATGCAACTAGTTTAACAGGTGACAAGCAAGCAACACAAGTAAGATTGCGGTTCAAGGCTTCCCCTACTCATGCAACTAACTGTCTCAGTACTCACAGAATTAATACAAGTAAATAAACTATGCATTAAGCTCAAGTCTCAAAGGTAATACATCATAGATTCATGCCCGACCAACACTAAGTGTTTAGCTAGACATGCTAGTGGTAAACATCATAAAATAGTAAATAACAACTACTGAATCCAAGAAAACGGTAGCAAACAGTGCGTGCAGTGTCTTCTCTCGGCTGGCGCAGTCGGCTGGCGCAAATCTCCTCAATAAGTCCGTGTGTTTTCCAGTTCTGCCGCACAGTGCCTCCTTGCGTCCTCTGGTGCCTCTGGAACAACAGTCTTTTCGAACTCCCTGAAACCCTAGACTTACTTCCTTTATATAGGAGGTTCATTTTTCGGCAACTTCCAAATCTGGTCACTGGGACTTTGCGCCTGGCGCACGGCATTGGTTGGCGCAATCGGGTAGCGCACCTCTGCTGTCTTTCGCCATTTCTTCTTCTGTTTGCGCCGCTAGCTCCGCAGGCTGATCTTTCACTCCTAGAACGCTGCCTGTTAGCGCGTATCCGACTCAAGGACTCGTTCTGACCTGATATACAAAAACATTGGAAACGAGTAATCTTGCTCATGAAATATTGCAAACAAGCACAGGGTTATGACCTAAATAATGTGTATAACTAGGCTCTATCAGATGCGAGGGCACATAACCGCGCAGCCCTGTTCAGAGAGGAAGTGTAGCGCGAAGTTGAAGCAAGGATGGCCGGTGAAGTGTATAATGCGCCACCCGCGCGACAGGCCGCGCGACGCAGAACAGTGCGCGAGATGTCAGCTCCAATCACAGTTAACCAGCCATGGTGCATAGTGCTTCCACCAGACGATCATTTTGAGCTAAGGAGCTCGCTCATTCATCACATGCCCAAGTTTCAAGGGATGAACAACGAGAACCCAGTCAAGCATGTGCGAGAATTCCTAGTCATTTGCGAGAACATGAAGGCCGAAGGGGAGAGTGACGAAGCGCTGAAGATGAAGGCGTTCCCTTTTTCATTGTGTGACACGGCCAGGCATTGGCTGATGAGCTTACCAGCAGGATCTATTCACACATGGTACCTTATGCTGCACGTAGGCAGGGCGCAGGAGAGTCACTATCGGAGTCTTACGAGCGTTTCAGGGAGCTGGAGGCCAACTGCTACAATAACGGCCTGTCCCAAAATGTGCTGATAGAGAATTTCCTGAATGGATTGCTGCCCATGGAGCTGAGATTATTGAATGCATGCGCAGGAGGCGACATTTGCAACATGTACCCAGAGGACGCGTGGCAGCTGATAGAAGACTCTGCTAGGCAGGTAAGACATCAGCTAACACTTGAAAATAGTCGTGCTCGTTCTGTGCATCAGGTAGAAACAAGCGCGGAGATAAAGGAAATGAAGGCCATGCTGCAGAAGTGGATGCATGCGCAGGTAGCGCAACTAGCTGCGCCAAAGGCGTGCGAGTTCTGCACATCCACTGAGCACAAAACCGATGCGTGTCCCACACTTTTCGAGGAATCAGGAGATGTCAATGCTCTTGGAGGATGGGATAATAGAGGGCCACAGAGGCAGAATCAGTCGCGTTTTGGACTAGCCGCAAATGGGTTCAAATGGAAGGAGGAAAACAATTTCTAGAGGCAGTCCGCGGACCAGTGCGCACCACAGCAGACGCAACAAGCTGCGCCCTGCAATCCACCGCATCGCGGCACTGACGCACCAGCACAGAACAACCAGCAACCGAGGCGATCCTTAGAAGATATCGTGGGGCAGCTAGCAGACACAGTGCGCAGGAATGATGAGAAGTATGACAAGAGGTTCAAATCCATTGAGAAGCAGCTATCATAGATCGCTACCACGGTGTATGAGCTGAAAAAGAGCGATGGCAACCTGCCTTCGCAAGTGATCCAAAATCCCAAGGGAGGGGTCTACGCAGTGACACTGAGGACTGGGCGCACGGTAGGAACAGAGCAGACAGCAAAGGCGCCCGCGCAACCAGTTGCGCAAGCTCCAGATCCAGCAGAGCCAGATGCGCAACCAAAAGGGCCAGCCACAAGCCAGCAGGGCGAAGCGCCAGGTATGGCACAATCAAAAGACAAAGGCATGAATCGTACTAACATACCTGCACCTTTTCCTGTACAGGCACCATCGGCTAGGAAGGAAGCGCTTGATAAGGAGCTCTACGAGTTACTCAGTAAGGTGGAAATAAACATTCTCCTTATTGAAGCAGTTCGGCGGATTCCTAGGTACGCCAAGTTTTTAAAGGAGCTGTGCACAAACAAGAGGAGGAAAGGCTAGTGCGCACAGGTAACGCTAAATGCGCAGGCCTCAGCGATCGTGCAGCATAAGGTACCACCTAAATGCCGGGATCCAGGTACGTTCACCCTCCCTTGCACTTTAGGTAAGACCACAGTGAGCAATTGCATGATTGACTTAGGCGCATCTATAAATGTGCTACCCTATTCCCTATATGCGTCATTGCGCCTTGGACCACTAAAGCCTGCAGGTCTCACCATTCAGCTAGCGGATCGGTCATGCAAACAACCGACGGGCAGGATCGAGGACGTCCTAGTCCGAGTAGGAGAGCTGGTGTTCCCAGCAGATTTCTATGTCCTTGAAATGGAGGGTGAGTCGAGCAAGGGCAGTGCGCAGATCCTACTGGGCAGACCATTTTTGATGACAGCACGCACCAAGATAGACGTGTGGAGGGGTACACTCTTAATGGAGGTTGATGGCGAGGAGATTCATTTTAACATATTCAAAGGGATGCAGCACCCTCATGAGGACGCCACAGTGCACGCGATGAACAGCATAGATGACTTGGTTGCAGATGCGCAATGTGCGAGCGCAGTAGAAGAACCTGAGACATTGGCACAGGCAGAGTTGGAGGCGCAAGAGGATGAGCTAAGCAGTGCTGAACCAGCATCCAGACAGGTACACGATATAGTTAATGTCTGCACTGCTAAAAAGATCTTGCCCTCTATTGAACAGGCACCCAAGGTCGAGCTGAAGCCCACCATCAGGGTGGAGATTTGGAGATACTATTATCCCTCTCCTCAGCCTGCGTAGACCGCCCCCAGGTTCCCCCAGCGAGCCGCACCAGCCAGCCAGCCCTCCTACCCAGTCCCCGGTCCATACAGAAGCGCCAGCCCCAGCAGCAGGGCCCACCCCAGCAGTAGACCCAGCGCCAGCACCTGCAGCACCCCCTGCACAGCCTTCTATTCAGAGGTCCCCTGAAGCCGATCCCATCATAAGTTCCAGCTCAGATTCACTATGGGATCCTATCTCCGAGGACGACCTCGTGGCTCAGCCCGCCGCCATTTCTGTAGTGCCGCCAGCCTCCAGCACCGAGTATGTGACTGATTCTTCAGATGAGGAAGCGCACGGATCAGCGGCTGAGTCCAGCTACGAGGACATTGATAGAGGCTATTTGTACGCATTATTTAGATTATAACCCTATGCTTGTTTGCAATATTTTATGAGCAAGATTACTCGTTTCTAGTATTTTTGTATTACAGGGCAAAACGAGTCCTTGAGTCGGATACGCACTAACAGGCAGCGTTCTAGGAGTGAAAGATCCGCCTGCGGAGCTAGCAGCACAAACAGGAGAGAAGTTGGCGAGAGTCAGCAGAGGTGCGCTAGCCCATGCACTAGCCGATGCCGTGCGCCAAGCGCAAAGTCCAGTACTGCCTAATCATGACGTGACCAGATTTGGAAGTTGCCAAAAGTGAGCTTCCCAAGCAGTATATAAACAAGAGGAAGGCTAGGGCAACAAGGAGAGAGGAGAGAGAGACTTTCAGACACACACAGAGAGGCAACACCCCACGAGAGAGCGACAAACTGGAAAACACACGGACTTTTTGAGAGGATTTGCGCCAGCCGACTGCGCCAGCCGAGAAGACAAGCTGCACGCACTGTTTGCTACTGTTTTCTCAGACACATTAGTCATTATTTACTATTCTATGATGTTTATCACTAGCATGTCTAGCTAAACTCTTAGTGTTGGTTGGGCATGAATCTATGATGTATTTTCTTTGAGACTTGAGCTTAATGCATAGTTTACTTACTTGTATTAATCCTGTGCATACGGAGACAGCCAGTTGCATGAGTAGGGGAAGCCTTGAACCGCAATCTTACTTGTGTTGCTTGCTTGTCATATGTTAAACTAGTTGATAGCTTTACGGTGACAACTAGGAGGAACGAGCTAGGGTGATCAGTTGCTACTTTGAACGGATTCGCAGCGGTTTTAGTCTATGTTCTAAGGATTAATAGCACATGAACTTTGAACGGAACATGCGCACGTGTTAGAAAGCCTTGACCGGACACTAACCCAAGTAAACCGAAAACTATAGACGTTTAGAGTCGATGATAAGGAATGCACTCATAGAGGATTGTCTGCCCAATGCTTCTCATAATCATAGTATTTAATCTCTACTGCTTGCGCACGTCTAGTGCAAATTTCCTGCGTTACACTAGTTACTGTTCACTTGCGCATCACGCATTTCAATCACTCACACACCCCCCCCCATTTTCGTAAGTGTAGGTTGCTAGCTAAAGACTTACTATTTGCTCCCTGTGGAGATCGACCCTTACTTAACCGCTGTACTGAGTGGAAGAGGAAGGATTATATTTGACGCGCACAACGACGCGCGATCACTCTCTATTGTTGGATTTTTCTTATTTAGAGTATTTAGAGTTTTTTCTGGTTCATGGGAGAGTGCATATGTTCTAAGGTTTTGTCAAAATGCCAAGGGGGAGATTGATAATGTAGTATGGCAGTGTTTGACAAAACCAGCACAAGTGAACAAGGAGTTGCTACAGCACAAGTAAACAAGCAGTCCAGCAGAAGTGAACTAGCAGCAGTTGCAGCAGGGGATGCTATAGCAGGAGCTTGTTCAACTGACTGCATCATCTGTCCGAGAAGCAGCAGCTACCTGGGCTTGTCTCGAAGGGCTGGAATCTCTAAGGAGAGCATCTGAAGAATTTCTAATATGCTGTGGAGTTTATTCCAGTGAGGTTTACTAGTCAGAGAAGGAGATTTGCATTGAAGATAAATATCAAATCTAATCTCCTAGATTTTGGGAGATAATTGTTCTTTTTGGGACATTGCCTAAACCTGGACATTGCTTAAAGCTGGTGCTACTATTTAAGCGAGAGGTGTTCAGAGCTGAGAGGTTGATCGAAGCTGAGGGATACACGAGTGCATACACGGAATTCAGAGAGAGTATTCTTGGTGTGCGACGGACGTTTTTCTTCTATCATCACCCGAGAGCAGAGCGTGAGCGCAGAGCTGTGGTGATAGAAGCAGAAGGGAATCAGGACTTGCAGAGTCTGATTCGAGCTTGATCTGGAAGCCAATTCAGAGCTTGGTGCTTGTTGGTTGATCAAGGGCAGCCGCAGAAGAACTGACGGGTGTGTGACTCGGTCGAGTGTCTAAGCGGTGTTTCTCGCTAGTGGCAGGTGGTCACTGAGTGAGGGGGAATATTCCAGAGTGTGCAGCAACTGAAGGGTCTCTCTCTCCTTCGATCACCCTTTATCGCTCTGAAGGGTCTCTCTTATATATGTACGACCACTGCTTCATTATCAGATTACAGCAGTTCCCCTTGCAGCATCAATATCTCCTAATTTCTAGGAGATTAGATTTGATTTGAGATTCAAACCAAAACTCCTACTTCAGCTTGGAAACTCCACTCTGGAATATTCTCTACAGCAACTTAGAAACTCTCCTGATGCTTTTAGATGAACTGCCACGCCTTCATTCCAAAGCACAGATTGTTGCTGCACGGACAGACGCTACAGCTCTTTTGAACAAGCTCCTGCTAAAGCTTCTTCCTGCTATAGCTGCTCCTTGTTCACTAGCTCGTTCACCTGTGCTGAACTTTGACTATAGCAGCAGCTTGTTCACTTGCTTGTTCACTTGTGCTGGTTTTGTCAAACACTGTCATACTGCATCATCACCTTAGGTTAGATTGTAACGTAAAACATGCAATGTATCGTTATGAATGAAGTTTTGATTAAAAATTCGCATGCTTTATCTTCATGTTATTTTTATGCATACCAAGTGTTTGACGAAATGCATGAATGAGTATGAATTAATAAAACACCTAAGCATGGAATGAGAATTGAACTTAGGTTGTTTAGAGGATCAAGTATGTTTATTTTAGATATTGTTTGTGCACGAGAGTGGCACTCGCATTCTATTAGGCTAAGCATAGAGCGGACATGAGTTATCGATCGATAGACTGAGAGGGTGAGATTTGGAGACTTTTGTTCTATGCGGTTCAATAGAGCGAGAGTTTTAAAGCCATGTCCCTTAGGTATCATTCCCATTCTAGGGAAGGAGCGGAGTTGAATCTAGAGTGCATGATATTACTGTTTTGCGTTGCTAATCGCATGACCTAGGGGTGAAGTAGGATCCTGACTACGTTTTTTTTATTGCTTTACTTCAATCCAAATTCGAACTTATCTTTTGTATTTATTAGAGATACCTCGCATAGAGGACAAAATCCCAATTTTTATTTAGTAGACTCGCATTAAGCATTACTAGCTAGCTTTAGAATAATCTAGGCTTTTCTCTTGAGTTCGACCGAAGGTCATTCGGTTAATATTGTTTGCGTAGAGTGATTGGACTAGTAACTTTACTATCACAATTTTAACAACGTTCAAAATGGCGCCGTTGCCGAGGATTAGCCATTAGACTTTGCTTTTTAGTATTGTTTTAGAGTCGACTTCATTTTTTTCTTTTATTTTGTTGATTGTGATTGCGTTTTTGCATGCTATTCTTTGATTTAAGTTCACACTTATTGACGCTTTCTTTGATTGCTCGGTTGGTGTTTGAATGAAAACTAGAGGAAGCACGAAATATATGCAAGAACAAGCCTCCACATCAATGTCAGATCAGAACATGCCAGATTTTGATACTCCTTCTCCTCAAGATTACGTTGATCAACAACCAACAGTGGATCGGTGTCTACCAGAGATAATGGATCAACCGAACCCAAGGAGGTTAGGAAATTCCCCTAGGGGATGACGAGAGACCGGTTGGGGAATACATTGCCCCAACCATCGGAGACTATGGATCACCCATATACCCTCCGGAGGGTGATGAAAAAGAGTTCGAAATAAAGTCGGCGCTTCTCCACATGGTATGAAGAAGGGAATCGGCTACGTCTTAGCCAAGACGTTAAACTAGGCTTGTGAGTATTTATGCTTTTGTTTTTACTTGATTGTAGTATAGAATCATTGTGGAACTTGTGTTGTGCCTTGTGCCAAATGTTTGATTGATGGTTTAAGGGATTTTGTGTTTGTGTGCCCTCGAATTACCCCTTTGGTTTGATTATCGATATGTAGAAGTTTTAAATGTAGGATAATTCATTGATGTTTAGGTTGCGCCTTTGTATGTCGTGATTAGTATTGGTATTTTGTTATGTAATTTGCTTGACTTGTTGATTTGTATTTTGAGGCGCTTTGATGCTATCTTTTGAATGACAAGCGGATTTCAAACTTGTGCATTATAGTTGGCATTTTTCCTTAGCCAACTGACTCAACCAAAGGCTGGTCAAATCAATTTTTGCTCTCCACGAATCAAGTCTGATTCGACCAGGGCATTAGGCACATTACTCACTGACAGTTTGATTCGACCAGTACCGGTCGAATCATTTTTTTTGCGTTGCCCGAATCAAGTTTGATTCGTGGAACAAGAATACCATCCCATAATTGATTTGATTCGACCACAGCCTAGTTGAATCACTTTATATGCATCCCGGAATTGACTTTAGGCACATTTGTTCGAAACCTTTTTAAAGCACTATAGTACACTGGTCAATGACTTTTGATTTACATGCGCATATCTAAGTAAACTCATCATTTGAATTATCGCGCATTTGTTTTCTAATTTTTCGCCTAGCTATATGTTTCACATTGATTGATATGTAATAGCTAGCCTTTTAAATTTATGAATTCAGGTGTTGCGCTAATCTTTTTCTTGAGTTTCAGAATTATCGCAACTGATTAGAGCATCATTCACGGACATTAGCGGATCCACATTTGGCTACCTCCACACGAGAGAAGTTCCTTCGAATCTTTCTCTTTAATTCTTTTACTTTATATTGCTTAGGGACTAACCGAATTTTTAAGTGTGGGGTGTTTTGCGCTTGTGCTTTTATTTGCTTCACAACATGATTCTATGATTCATATTTATTTTGCGCGCATATAATCGCATGATTGCTTTCATCCTACTTTAAGTATTGATCAGACGAATTAACGTTTGCTAAACGATTAAGTAGTATCATTTAAAATTATTTTTGGGATGAGTTGTGCTTTGAATTCATGAATCATATCTTTAAGTTGATTGACATTATTTGTGATGATTTTATTCACATGATTTGGTATTTTAACTAGCTTAGTTCGATTTATTTATAAGCTCTTTCCATGCATGAAAAATGAAGTTAAGTTTAGCAAGCACAACAATTAAATAAAAATAGTTTTCGTGTAAACACCACTTACTTGTTCTTGGTTGCTTTATGTGACATTAGTATATCTATTTAGCCTTTGCATTTGTTGAGCTCACACTTCATGCTCCATTATATCACTTAGCCACATTGTCAAGTATTACGAGTGGGGTCAAATAAATTGTTTGCGAAAACAGAAAAAAAAAGGCTAAAGAAAAAAATTATATTTTTAAGGTTTTACAAATGCCGAAGGTTAGGAAGGTAAGTTTGCCTTGAAAGCATGTGTATAAACAAAAAAAAAAAAAATTTTTTGTCAAGGAAAAGTTTTACAAAAGATGAGGGTTAGGAAAGTAAATTCCCCCTTGAAAGTATTTATGAACGCAAAAAAATAAAATAAACCCACTTAATCCTTGACTTTATGCCTTTTCCGTAACTTCTTTCGCATGTGTGTGAGTAAATATTTGCATTTTGCTTTTTGGAAACGTCTAAGGTATGACCCTCGTAATTTATTACTTAAACATCAAGATTTGTACGAGTGAATTTTAAAATTTTCAATGTCAAAACTTCTCTTTTATTACAGATTATGACGTATAGTCTAAAACTTGAGAATGAGTTTGTTGTCATAAGCTTATAGACTTGCCCTTAGCAAGCATATCTGATTGACTCGACAAAGTTTTTGTGTAAGCTACGCTTTTCTTCATACTACTTGCATAGGAAATTAAGCATTAATTTGAATTTGACGAATGCTAGTTTTGATATCGATTCTATAAATATTTGTTATCGCAATGAATTAATGGATTCATAGAGTTTGCGTGTAGTGAATGATTTTCACAACTCTATTATCATGTGGGCGGATAAAGAGCTACTTGCTTTGCAAACTATAAAGAACCTTGGTCGAATCAACCTCTTGGTTGCCCAGATCAAATTAACTCGAGGAGAATTCTCCCGTAGACCAAATCTGGGCAGATTGACCCATTCATCATTGAAGGCTTGCCGAGCACATGACTCTATCCGATTGAGGGGCGCTACATCTTGTTGGAAAGTTAAATCAAAGGGCTACAACTTTCTAGTTTACATTAATACGTAATTCGAAGGTTTAAAGGGTCACACGGGACAGCAAAGTTGATTCGCCCAAGAGGAATTCAGGCCAGAGCGAAGCAAAAGTGATTCGCCCAACCCCGAAACACTGAGACTTTGATTTGACCAACCATGGTCGAATCAACTTACTAAGCTACCACGAATCAAAAGTGATTCGAGCACGGCCGTTAAACCTGGTTGAAATTCAAGAGTATAAATAGAAACAAATTAGAAAAATCAGAGTGTGCCTCTGGCACCTCCGAGCCTCTTATCCCTCTCTTGGAAAAAAACTCTAAATCACAGACTTGGAAAGTTGTCAAGGATTTGGAGAAAACACATACAATTGAGGATTCCACAACATCCTTCTACTCAAACCCTACTACTTTACTTTTCCTTGTTAAACAATTTCATTATGTTTTGTTTCAAACTCATCATGAGTGAGTAGTCGTTTAGTAGCAGGGATCCTTATGGATCCCTTAGGTTAGATTGTAACGCAAAACATGCAATTTACCGTTATGAATGAAACTTTGATTGAAAATTCGCATGCTTTATCTTCATGTTATTTTTATGCATACCAAGATGAATGAGTATGAATTAATAAAACACCTAAGGATGGAATGAGAATTGAACATAGATTGTGCAGATGATCAAGCATCTTTATTTTAGACATCGTTTGTGTGCGAGAGTGACACTTGCATTCTATTAGGCTAAGCATAGAGCAGACTTGAGTTATCGATCGATAGACCGAGAGGGTGAGATTTGGAGACTTTTGTTCTACGCGGTTCAATAGAGCGAGAGTTTGAGAGCCGCGTCCCTTAGGTATTGATGCACGCGTCGTTGTGCGCGTCAAATTAATTCCTTCCTCTTCCACTTAGTACAGCGGTTAAGTCGGGGTCGAATCCACAAGGAAGCAGTAGATTAGCTTTAACTAGTATCCTGCACTTACGAAAACTGGGGGTGTGAGTGATTGGGGTTGCGCGATGCGCGAGTAAACAGTAGTAAATGCAGGAATTGCACTAGACGTGCGCAGGCAGTAGAGACTAAGTACTATGACTATGAGAAGTATCGGCGCAGACAATCCTCTATGAGTGTTGAAATTTCACAGTGTCCTAGTTCAACAGATTTCGTGAACAAGCAGTTGCTGCAGCACACTCTTGTTCACTTAAATATTGTCACAGCAAGCAATGAACAAGGCACAGGTTTGTTCACCCAGTTCGGCCAATCTGCCTACGTCTGGGGAGGACTATTCTCCAGTCCTCAATCCATTCAACCAAAGGTTCCAAGTACACACGGTTACAACTCACGCAACCTCGTGTGGACCACTCAACACAATCAGAACAAGCTCTGATTTGTGTCTGCACACCCTCTACAATATGTCAATCTAGAATAGCTACAATCCTCTCAAAGAACTCAGCCTATTCTAAATTACACTACTCGGCAGGGTTGCTGCAGCAACAGCTGTAACACACAGCTGAAGCACAATGTCCGCGTCGCTCCAAGGTCTTCTGCCGAGCCGATCGAACCTCTCCAAGAGCGCTGCACACTCTGGACAACTCCCCCTCACTCATTGACCACCTGCCACTAGAGAGTACTGCCGCACGACACTCGACCGAGCCTTCCACCCGTCAGTTCTTCCGCGGCTGCCCTTGATCAACCAACAAGCTCCCCAGCTCTGAATTGGCTTCCAGATCAAGCACGAATCAGACTCTGCAAGTCCTGATTCTCTTCTGCAATACTCACCACAGCTCTGCGCTCAACGCTCTGCTCACGGGTGATGATCGAAGTAAAACGTCCGTAGCACACCAAAAATCCTCACTCTGAAATCTGTGTCTACTCTCGTGTATCCCTCAGCTTCGATCAGCCTCTTCAGCCCTGAACCCCTTTTGCTTAAATAGCAGCACCACTTTAAGCAATTTCCAGGTTTAGGCAATTGACCCACAAGATCCATTATCTCCTAAAATCTATGAGATTAGATTTGATCAATATCTCCAATGCAAATCTCCTTCTCTGACTAGTAAACCTTGCTAGAATATACTCTTCAGTAATTTAGAAATTCTTCAGATGCTCTGCGTAAGGTTTCCAGCCCTTCCGAACAAGCCCAGGCAGCTGCTACTTCTTGGACAGTTGAAACAGTCTGTTGAACAAGCTCCTGCTGTAGCATCCCCTGCTGCAGCTGCTGCTAGTTCACTTCTGCTTGGCTTGCTTGTTTATCTGAGCTGTAGCAGCTCCTTGTTCACTTATGCTGGTTTTGTCAAACACTGCCATACTTGCATCATCAATCTCCCCCTTGGCATTTTGACAAAACCTTAGGGCATATGCACTCTCCCGTGAACCAAAACAAATACTCTAAATAAAAATAATAGAGAGTAAGTAGATGAGGCCACAGATGGCCATAGCATGACCTTGCAGGGTCAGTAAAAAACAGTGTTCATCAGTAGCAGTTCAGCAAAAACAAAAACATCTTCTCTCCCCCTTTTTGTCATAGATGCTCAAGGGGCCTGCTCCTCACCTGCAGGAAACTCCAGGTCTCGGAGGAGGCTTCTGATTTGTCCGCGCCTAGCATCCCTCTTCTTGGCTTCAGCTTCAAGTATGAGCAGCTCAGACCGGAGATGGCTCACAATTCTGGCACGAAGAGCAGACTGAATAGTTGCAGCAGGGGGAAGAGATTCCTCCAGGGGAGCTGGGGCTGAAGAGCCAACCAGGAGAGGATCCTCATAGGTGACATCCACTGCGTGCTTTCCTTTGAACAGCTTGTGATCTACTGTGAAGACCTGCAGCTCCTCAGATAAGCCTTCAGAAATCTCACCAAGCGCCGGGTGCTGAGAGACCATGATCCCATAGATGATGGAGGGTAGCACAATAGCCTTGCTGGAGACAACACTCCCTCCATGAGTAGCCAGCTGAGGAAACATAACACTACCCAGGCTGATCTTCCTTTTCTTTCCAATAGAGTAGAGAAGGTTAGCAAAGTCTTTGTTGACCTTCCCTCTGTGAGAACTAGGGATCCAGTTTCTTATGCCAAGATGATACAGCAGAGCATACTTGGAGGTTAGATCAGCAGCACTGAGGTTAGGACCACCCCAAGACAGGCACACTCCCCCTGTCAGAACCTTAGCCAACAGTTTTGGCTTAACATCAGTGGGAGCTCTGGCATTTTCATGAATCCCAAGAAACTCATCTATAATTTCAGGGGTAATAACCACTGCCTTACCTCTAACCCAGCTTTTCCCAAACTCATCCGCTCCTTCCTCACCAAATTTCTCTTCCATATTAACAATAAACTCCCTAACCAGAGTAGAGTTGAATCTGTGTGGAAAGGTTAGGGACTTGAGAAGGTTTACCTCTGTAAGGAGCTGGATCATGGCAACTGATTTGTACTTGTCCTGGACCAGCCTCTTTTCAGCCACAATATGCTTCCTCTCGACAGGATTCCAGGATTGGGAAGCACTCCTGTTCCTGAACCATGTACCTCCCACTGTGAGAGCTGACAAGTCTGCCACTGGAGGTCCTCTTTCAGAAGCTCCACCACGAGAATCTTCTTCTTCTTTACTGGATGTATTTTCACTGCTGGAGACTGGGATGAGGATAGGAGCTTTTCCTTTGTCTGAAGGAGGAAGAGGATGTGCTGCAGCAGGTTCTTGTTCAGGGGACTCAGCAACTGTTTCCTCCCCTTCACCCACAATGCCTGGGGACATAACCAGTGATCTGCACCTTTCTTCTGTAGAACCTGCTACAGCACCCTCCTTCTTCAGCGACTTCCTCAGCCACAGCTTCTTCAGATAGCACAGGGTTACTGGATACAGGTTCTCCGTCACGAACCAGACGCCTCCTTTTCTGCGAAGTTCCTTCAGAAGGTGAGGGCTCGCTGTGCGACACAGGGAGAGGTGCTGGTTCCCACACCACCACATCCAGGCGCTGAGCAGGACCTTCATTGCGTGCCTTGGTCCTTCTTTCAGACCTGCCCTTCCTGTCTGCTGCCAGATTCTTCTTCAAACCACGGGTCTTCACCATTGTTGCAGGGTTGTAGAAGGATTGAGAAACGCACAGTGAATGATCGGGAACAATTTCGAGAAGCGCCTTTCACCTTGAGTTTGCCCTAGAAATTGATTTACCCGTTATTTCCTGAATTTGATATATCCGTTATTTTCCTTTCCATTTGAAGCTTGTTAACACATGTGCCTCACATGTGCCTTCTCCCATCTTTAGCGACCAAAGCATGTGAACAAGCTTATTCTTGACCCAGTTGCTATAGCACATGTGAGCTGGTTCACCTATTCAATTCAGACTGCAGCTTTGCTCAGAGGATCCTTAAGAGGTTCTGGTGGACATTTCTTCACCCATACTTGAGATAAACCAGAGTTTTTCTTCTTCTGATCTTCCATCCACCTATCTCTTCGTTTGTCATGTTTGGGTTTCCATATCTGTGAAACCTGCTATTGACATGTGTTTTTAGCAATCCGGTGCCCTTGTGTAACAGTCTTAGCAATCCTTCTCTGTGGTTCTTTCCAGCAACTGTTTTTCCGTGAAGCAGCATGAAACTGAGTCTTTATGCAACATGTATTGTTCCTGGATTTTACTCCTTCTTTTTCAACTGAGCAGGTTCTGCGCTGCTGCTTCAGATTAGAGTTGATCTTCTGATTCCCAATACTTGTAAAGGTACCCTGTTTATTCTGAGTCTTTTGTTTTGTTTGAGAAGAATGTTGTCCCCGATGCTGCAGCATCCTCTTGTTCACATGTCTGGTTCCATCTCTATCTGCAGGTTTTGAGGAGTCATCTGAATTCATCTTCTCATCTATCTCAACATCTGAGGCTTTAATGAAAACTGTCCCTCTAGAGCTTTCTTCACCAGTATATCCAAGCCCTGTTTTCCCTTTTCCAAGTCTTTGGTAAGACAGAATTTCGTCCAGGATATTGCTATGCGGATCAGCTGTCTTGGCTGTTGCAGGAGAGGACCCAGCAGAGATCTGTCTTCCTGAGTCTTCTTTTTTCAGAATAGTAACTTGATTATCGAATGGGAGTAGACATTTCCTTCGTTCTTCTTCCAAGAGATTGACTCTGTCAGTCAAAGCCTGATTAGTCTGAAGAACTGCCTCACATTGTTTTAGTATCTTCCTCAGAAGATCAGCAAGACTGTCAGATGAGTCCTCTTCATCTTCACTTTCAGAAACTTCAATCCCATAGTGAATTTCTACCTTCTTTAGCTCTTTGAGGTTGACATCTGAAACACTTGTCAGCACAACACAGTTTTCTTCATCACTTTCATCAGAATCACTCCATTTTGCTGTCATGGACTTATTGTTCTTTTTCTCTGAATTTTTGAGGGGTTTGCTTGGACAGTCAGCCTCAATGTGTCCATACCCTTCACAGTTCCAGCATTGAACTCCCTTTTTCATCTCTTTCTTATCATCTTCATTCTGAGCAGATTCTTTCCCTTTCCTCTTATTTTCTCCACCTCTTCTGAATTTTCGTGAGGATGAGCTTTGTCCAGTTCTTGAGTCCATGTTTTTCAGAAGTTTTCCAAGGTTCTTGACAATCATACTCAGCTGATCCTCTGGAACTGTCTGCTTGGTTTCTGTTTCAGCTTTCAATCCAACATTCTTATCCTTAGGAGTGGTGTCTCCTTTAACCAGCTTCATCTCAAATTGTTTGAGAGACCCCATCAGCTCTTCCAACTTCATGAATCTGACATTTTGAGCTTCTTCAATGGCTATCACTTTCATGTCAAATTTTGTGGGTAGTGATCTGAGAACCTTTCTGATGAGTTTTTCTTCAGGGATGGGTTCACCAAGGGCATGAGCTTCATTTGCAAGATCACAGAGTTTAGCATTAAACTCAGTGACTGTTTCTTCATCCAGCATCCTCAGATTTTCAAATTGTGTGGCAATTATCTGGAGTCTTGACAGCTTCACTCTATCAGTTCCTTCATGGGCAGTTTGCAGAATTTCCCATGCTTGCTTGGCCATGTCACAATTTGATATCAACCTGAAATTGTTAGCATCCACTGCAGCAAAAATTGCATTCAAAGCCTTTGAATTATCAGTTGCTGCAGCACCTTCTTCAGCAGTCCATTGCTCTTCAGGTTTTATTCTTGTCACTCCTTGCTCATCCATGGAAATTTGGGGGAGACAACTGAACCACAACAGCTCTCCATGTCTTCTCGTCAATAGCCCTGAGAAAGGCTTTCATTCTAGCTTTCCAATATCCATAATTGCTCTCTTCCAATAATGGAGGTCTGCTTGTGCTCTGTCCTTCCTTCATTGTCTTTGCTTCTTCAGAGACACTGTAGCATCTTTAACTCTGTGTGTCGAGCTCCCGCTCTGATACCAATTGAAATTTCAGAGTGTCATAGTTCAACAGATTTTGTGAACAAGCAGTTGCTGCAGCACACTCTTGTCCACTTAAATATTGTCACAGCAAGAAATGAACAAGGCACAGGTTTGTTCACCCAGTTCGGCCAATCTGCCTATGTCTGGGGAGGACTATTCTCCAGTCCTAAATCCACTCAACCAAAGGTTCCAAGTACACACGGTTACAACTCACGCAACCTATGCTACTCAACCTCGTGTGGACCACTCAACACAATCAGAACAAGCTCTGATTTGTGTCTGCACACCCTCTACAATATGTCAATCTAGAATAGCTACAATCCTCTCAAAGAACTCAGCCTATTCTAAATTACACTACTCAGCAGGGTTGCTGCAGCAACAGCTGTAACACACAGCTGAAGCACAATGTCCGCGTCGCTCCAAGGCCTTCTGCCGAGCCGATCGAACCTCTCCAAGAGCGCTGCACACTCTGGACAACTCCCCCTCACTCAGTGACCACCTGCCACTAGAGAGTACTGCCGCACGACACTCGACCGAGCCTTCCACCCGTCAGTTCTTCCGCGGCTGCCCTTGATCAACCAACAAGCTCCCCAGCTCTGAATTGGCTTCCAGATCAAGCACGAATCAGACTCTGCAAGTCCTGATTCTCTTCTGCAATACTCACCACAGCTCTGCGCTCAACGCTCTGCTCACGGGTGATGATCGAAGTAAAACGTCCGTAGCACACCAAAAATCCTTACTCTGAAATCTGTGTCTATTCTCGTGTATCCCTCAGCTTCGATCAGCCTCTTCAGCCCTGAACCCCTTCTGCTTAAATAGCAGCGCCACTTTAAGCAATTTCCAGGTTTAGGCAATTGACCCACAAGATCCATTATCTCCTAAAATCTATGAGATTAGATTTGATCAATATCTCCAATGCAAATCTCCTTCTCTGACTAGTAAACCTTGCTAGAATATACTCTTCAGTAATTTAGAAATTCTTCAGATGCTCTGCGTAAGGTTTCCAGCCCTTCCGAACAAGCCCAGGCAGCTGCTACTTCTTGGACAGTTGAAACAGCCTATTGAACAAGCTCCTGCTGTAGCATCCCTTGCTGCAGCTACTGCTAGTTCACTTCTGCTTGGCTTGCTTGTTTATCTGAGCTGTAGCAGCTCCTTGTTCACTTATGCTGGTTTTGTCAAACACTGCCATACTTGCATCATCAAGTGTATTCCTTATCATCGACTCTAAATGTCTATAGTTTGGTTTGCTAAAGTTAGTGTCCGGTCAAGGCTTCCTAACTTGTGCGCATGTTCCGATCAAAGTTCATGAGCTATTAATTCTTAAGACTAGTCTAAGCAGCTGCGAATCCTGTCACAGTAGCAACTGATTATCCTAGCGCGTTACTCCTAGTCGGCACCGTCAGGCTATTCAACTCGTTTAACATACAACAACAAGTAACAAGAGTAAGATTGCGGTTCAAGGCTTCCCCTACTCATGCAACTAGCTGTCAACATTGTGCACAGAATTAATATAAGCAAAAGCTATGCATTAAGCACAAGTCTCAAAGGAAATACTCATAGATTCATGCCCAACCGATACTAAGCGTTTAGCTAGACATGCTAGTAATAAACATCATAGAAACAGTAAATAATGTCTAAAGTGTCCAAGAAAACAATAGCAAACAGTGCGTGCAGGTTGCAGTCTCGGCTGGCGCAGTCGGCTAGCGCAGGTCCTCTCAGCAAGTTCGTGTGTTTTTTGATCCTGGCGCTCTCTCTCTGAATTATGATATGATGATTGTATGATTCTTTAACCCTAGCCTTCTTCTATTCTTTATATACTGCTCAGAGGCTCATTCTTGGCAACTTCCAAATCTGGTGGTGTCAGGATTTGGAAACACCACCATCTGCGCATGGCGCACGGCATCTTGGTTAGCGCAATCGGTTAGCGCACCGTGGTCGACTCTGCCAATTCTTCTGTTTGCGCCGCTAGCTCCGCAGGCTTGTGTGATGTGCGTCCTAAACGCTGCCTGTTAGCGCGTATCCGACTTAGGCCCTTGTTTTGCCCTGAAATACAAAAACACTGGAAACTAGTAATCTTGTACACAAAATAATGCAAACAAGCATAGGGTTAGGATCTTAATAATGTGTATAAATAGGCTCTATCAAAACCCCCCACACTTGCCCCTTGTTCGTCCTCGAACAAGCACTCAAGCACGGATACTATTACCTCTCTAGAGTCTAGCGCACAGTCTTGCACTCTGGCGCGATCTGCACTACTGATCACCTTGCGCTGCTCTACCACCTGCGCGCATCTGCTTTCAACAGTTCTAATATAATGATTTCGCAATTCATTACCTCTCAGCTAGGATGAAGATCATTTCGGATGGCTGGGAGATAGCTCTTCATAGGCTCCAGGTTGTCGGCTCTCACTCCGAGGATGGGTATATGGTTAACAGCGCAAGCTTCTTCCGGTGCGTGATTCTTCCGCGCACTTCCTGGGAACTCAAGCCTTTTGATGATTTTCTTTGTGGACCTTGCGCACGCTGGTGCTTACTTGTGCGCATGCTGATTCTTTTTGTAGCGCATATCATCTGCTGGTATTTTTTCTTTTGTACAGCTTTGTCTATGGTTCCTATCTTTCCCAGAACGGTTCCAGTCTCGGCCTCCGGATAACAGCTATGGAACACCGCCCCGCTCTCCCTCCGTGGTCTATCTGCGCAGGTCAGCGCACGCGTTTACTCCCGCGCCCGCCTTCCTTAGCTCGACTTCCAGAGGGAAGGTGGTCTGTTTTCCCACCTCGCCACGCTTTGGGTATTCGCCTTCGGCTTCTGCGTGACTAAGCGCACTCTCTTGTTCCGAAGGTCGCGAAGCACAGGCCTCCACTCGCGCTCTCGACCATATACCTCACCTCCGAAGTGCGAACGACTAACCGCCTCTCTAGAGCGTTTCTGTCAACTCCACATCCCCTGTATATCCCAACTAACAGGAGCAAAAAAACGAAAAAAATATACTAAAATAGTTGATAGCAGCGCATGCAATATGGATAGCGCAAAACAAGCTGAACAGTGTGCGCACTACTGCTACTGTTTTCTTCAACTAAACTAAGCTATACTATAAAGCTGAAAAAAATGTGAAATGTAAAAATGTGAAATGTAAAGGTAACGCTCCCCCCCCCCCCCACAATTAACAGAGACGTGTCCCCACAACTCAAGCTCAAGCGCACGGAGAACCCGCACATGCATGCAAGCAAAATAAAGAACATAAAAACTAAGAACATATAGTCAAAGCAGCGCAATATAGCATAGGGACACAAAATATGTAGCACAAGAGTTCAGTACACATATAGCAACATAATATCGAATAATGTTCAGCATATAAAAGAAAAATAGACACCACCCGAAAGAAATAATGCGCCTCCCCCCGCAGCTCTATATGTCCTCTGAGTTGGACGCAGCCGCTGAACCATGCGCCTCCTCCTCCGAAGAATCCGTCACATAATCGGTGCTGGAGGAAGGTGGTACAACAGAAAGGGCGGCAGGCTGCGCCACGACGTCGTCCTCTGAGATGGGGTCCCAAAGCGAGTCTGAACTGGTGCTAATGATGGGTTCGGCTTTAGGGGACCTCGGAATGGACGGCTGGGCAGGGGAAGGTGTAGGTGCTGGTACTTGTTCTGGTTCGGGGGTGGGCTCTGTTTCTGAGGCTGCTGGTGCTGGCTCTGGTGCTGGGGCTGACTCTGTTGCTGGCTCTGGGGCTGGAGAGGGCTCTGTTGGATGCACTGGGGGCTGAGTAAGAGGGCTGGTTGGCTGGTGCGGCTCGCTGGGGGAACCTGGAGGTGGCCGGTGCAGGCTGAGGAGAGGGGGAATCGCGTCTCCAAATCTCCACCTTGATGGTGGGCTCATGCTCAAGTCCGCCCCCTCTGGCGCTAAATACTCGAGCAAGCGCATGACGTTGAACATCATGCGCTGCTCTGCTGGTGCTTCCTCAGGCGCTTCCTCAGCCTCGGTCCTCGGGTGCTTCCCTTGGGCACGCGGGGGAGAATCCTCGATGGAAATGGTAACTGGCTCCCCCTGCGGTGCACGGGCCCTCCGATGCGCTCGAGTCTGCGCGCGGGTCCTTGCGCGCCTGACTTGAGGCACAACTGGCTCTGGGGCCTCGTCCTCCTCCATCTCCTGCGTAGCCTCTGCTGCTTGCGCACTGCTCTCCGCTCTTGGCCGCGGCACTCTGGCCGGCTGCAGGCGGTAGCACCACTCCAATGTGCCATCCTCCCTCACGGCTACCGCCCTTATCTGCAGCATGTGGGCCCGGTCCAGAGGAACAGCCGGCACAATTGTGTGCTCGGGCACCTCAGGCTCTCCATGCAACGCACGCAGCAGGTGCGTAATAATTCCTCCGCAAGTCAGCGGCCCCTTGGTGCTGACTCGGCTCCAGTGGTGTACCATGTTCAGGACAAAAAGCACCCTCTTCCCATAATAAAAGCCATTCAAAATCTCCATATCCAGCAAACTGATCTTCGGCGCACCATTAAAACGCCCAATGATCGCATAGGCGACCAAGCGCCACAAGTAGAACATCCACGGGTCACGCAGCTCTCATCCTCTGCTGCGCCCCGCGGCAAAAACTTGCCCGGTCGCCATCTCGCGCCACGCCTCCTGATTCGTGTGCGCGTCCATGTCAGCTTCTCGCACCTTAGCGCACCTCAGTGTGCGCTTCAGCCTCTTAGCCGAGGCAATGTACCACACCCCTCTGTGCCGGTACCTTATCTCCATCTCACCTGGTTCTAACGATGCCAGGAACTCGCAGGTGTCCTCCCTGTCCGCTGCGCTGTTGATCTCCAACAGCGCCTCCCAGCCCGCCAGCGCGAGCCTCTCCAAGATGAGGTCCTCCATACCGACCTCCCGCAGGAACTCCCTGCTGATGTACGGAGTCCCGTACATCTCAAGCCTCAGGAAGGCCGCGTACTTGCTGGCGAAGTGAGCTGGGGTAGCTTGGTCCACGGCAGGCTGCATTGTCGCTGGGTCTCTCTGGTCAACTCCGATCAACACCTTCTAAAGCTCAGAAAATCAAAACTCCTCCAAATGCCCTGAAACTTTCACCAACTGGGCGCCTACTCCCCGCCTACAAAACCCACTAACCAAACCTCCAATCGGTGCACGCTAGCTTGGTGCGATTTCAGACCTAGGTCACTCTTCTTCTCGCACAAACCCTAATGCAATCGGCTCAAATCGGGGGGAAAGGTTACCTGGAGGGTGGTCGACGGAGTGCTCCTCAAATCTTTCTAGACGGAAGCTGGTTTGAGTGCCGGACGGTGAGCGGAGGTGCGAGGGCAGGAGTTTCTCTTGCAACGGTCGAGTGAAAAAGTGCTGAAATTTTCTAAGTACTACCCTTATATACTCCCTGACTGGCACAGCTGTCCTGCGGATCTGCGCACTGCTGCTCGACTAAAAAAATTACAAGTCCTAAACTAGCTAAAAGACACTAGAAACACTAAAAGAAACATGTAAAAGTAAAACGAGTCGGGTTACCTCCCGACAAGTGCCTTTGTTTAACGTCGTTGGCTCGACTGTACCTCGTTACTTGCGTGAAAGTATACCAGCGGCCTCCCCCACACTTGCTCCTGAGTGACCCTGCGCTTGTACCTGTGCTGTGTTCTTCTTGGTCCTGCCCAAAGGGTTGGACGGGTGGTCAGCATGGTTAATAGTATGTGATAAATTATAAGTAACGTGGGTAGGTAAAGAGGGAGAAGAAATATGAGCAATAGTCCCCTGTTCTCCCTCTGGCGCGTCTGGTGATGACTCTGGCGCAGCAACCTGTGCATCTGCTATCTCAGGTTCTGCCAATTCAATTTCGCGCGCTGTGTCATCCCAAGGTTCTCCTAGATACCGTTTGACTCTCTGCCCATTGACCTGAAAACGATGCCGGTGCTCGTTTTCTAACTCGATGGTTCCGTAGGGGAAAACCTTGGTAACCGTGTATGGTCCTGTCCATTTGCTGCGCAGCTTTCCAGGCATGAGCTTCAGGCGTGATGAGAACAATAATACCTGGTCGCCTGGCTCAAAGGTGCGTCTGAGGATATGCTTGTCATGAAATGCCTTTGTGCGCGCCTTGGAATCGCGCAGTCCCTCATAGGCATCCAGGCGCAGCTCTTCTAATTCGCTCAGCTCAAATGCGCGCTCCTTTCCGGCCTCGTCTAGGTTCAGGTTGCAAATGCGTAATGCCCAATATGCTTTGTGCTCTAACTCCACTGGCAAGTGGCATGCTTTTCCGTAAATCAGCCGGAACGGTGAAGTCCCAATTGGCGTCTTATGCGCAGTGCGGTATGCCCACAGCACGTCGTCAAGGCGCTGGCTCCAATCTTTGCGCGATGGTCGCACAGTCTTCTCCAGGATGCGCTTGATCTCTCTGTTGGAAACTTCGGCCTGTCCATTTGTCTGAGGATGATAAGCCGTGGACGTCTTGTGGCGCACTCCATAATGCTTGAAAACTTGCGCCACTATCCTGTTGCAAAAGTGCGTCCCGTGGTCGCTAATGATCGCCTTAGGTACCCCGTACCTGCAAAAGATGTTAGTTCTCAAAAAATCAGCGACTGTCTTACCATCATCCTGTCTTGTGGCCTTAGCCTCGACCCATTTGGAGACATAGTCCACCGCGACCAATATATATTCATAGCCGGCAGATGGGGGAAATGGCCCCATGAAGTCAATTCCCCATATATCAAACACTTCATCAACTAGAATCGGCGTCTGTGGCATCTCGTTGCGCGCTGATATGCCTCCTGTGCGCTGGCATCTGTCACACTTCTTGCAGTAGTCATATGCGTCTCTAAACAGGTGCGGCCACTAAAATCCGCAGTCCAGGACCTTTCTGCTGGTGCGCTTTGGACCGAAGTGTCCTCCACATGCGTGCGCATGACAAAACATCAAAACTGAGTTAATTTCATGGTCAGGCACGCAGCGCCTTAAAATCTGATCAGGCCCTATTCTGAGCATATGCTGATGTATTGGGTCCCTTACATTTCCAGCCTCATGAAGGCTTCAAACTTGCTGGCGAATGATGCTGGGGTCTCTTGATCCTCGGCAGGCTGCATGATGCGCTAGGGTTCTTCCGGTCAACTAAGGTCAACGCTCCACAAAAGCACAAAAAAACCAAACTCCGGCAAATACCCTGAAACTGTCACCAAATGGTCGCCTAACGTCCGCCTACAAAACCCACTAACCAGAACTCCAAATGGGGCAGGCTAGCTAGGTACGAATTCAAACCTAGGGCACTCCTCTATCGCACAAAACCCTACTTGAATCGGCTCAAACTTGACGGGAAGGGTTACCTGGTGTATGTGCGACTGTATGCTCCTCAAATCGTGCTGAACGGACGCCTGATCGGTTGTCGAACGGTGAGCGGAGGTTGAGGGCAGAAGCTTCTTGCAACGGTCGAGTGTGAAAAGTGCTAAAAATTTTCTAAGTACTGCCCTTATATACCCCCTGTCTGGCGCAGCTGCTCTGCGCACTGAATTGTGCACTGACCTGCGCACTGCTGCTCGACTAAAAAACTACAAGTCCTAAACTAGATAAAAGACACTAGAAAAGCCTTGTCTTGGTGACTAGAGAATAGTCTAGTCCAGACGTAGGCAGTTGGCCGAACTGGGTGAACAAACCTTGTCTTGTTCATTGCTTGCTGAGACAATTTTCAGTGAACAAGAGTGTGCTGCAGCAACTGCTTGTTCACAAATCTGTCGAACTAAGACACTGTGAAATTTCAATTGGTATCAGAGCGGGAGCTAAACACACAGAGTAAAAGATCCTACAGTGGCTCTGAAGAAGCCAAGACAATGAAGGAAGGACAGAGCACAAGCAGACCTCCATTGTTGGAAGAGAGCAACTATGGATATTGGAAAGCTAGAATGAAAGCCTTTCTCAAGGCTATTGATGAGAAGACATGGAGAGCTGTCGTAACCCAGTGGTCTCCCCCAATCACCAGGATGAACAAGGAGTCACAAGGATAAAGCCTGAAGAACAATGGACTGCTGAAGAGGGTGCTGCAGCAACCGGAAATTCAAAGGCCCTGAATGCAATTTTTGCCGCAGTTGATGCCAACAACTTCAGGCTCCTGCAAACTGCACATGAAGGAATTGATAGAGTGAAGCTGTCAAGACTCCAGATCATTGCCACTCAGTTTGAGAATCTGAAAATGCTGGAAGAGGAGACTGTCACTGAGTTTAATGCCAAACTCTGTGATCTTGCAAATGAAGCCCATGCCCTTGGTGAACCTATTCCTGAAGAGAAGCTGATCAGGAAGGTTCTCAGATCGCTGCCCACAAAATTTGACATGAAAGTGATGGCCATTGAAGAAGCTCAAAATGTCAGATTCATGAGGTTGGAAGAATTGATGGGGTCTCTCAAACAATTTGAGATGAAACTGGTTAAAGAGGACACCGCTCCCAAGGACAAGAATGTTGGACTGAAAGCTGAAACAGAAGCCAAGAAGACAGTTCCAGATGATCAGCTGAGTATGCTTGTCAAGAATCTTGGAAAGCTCCTGAAGAACATGGACTCAAGAAATGGGAAAAGCTCCTCACGAAAACAATTCAGAAGAGGTGGTGAAAATAAAAGGAAAGGGAAGGAACCAGCTCAGAATGAAGATGAGAAGAAAGAAATGAAAAAGAGAGTTCAATGCTGGAACTGTGAAGGGTATGGACACATTGAGGCTGACTGTCCAAGCAAACCCCTCAAAAACTCAGAGAAAAAGAACAGTAAGTCCATGACAGCAAAATGGAGTGACTCTGATGAAAGTGATGAAGAAAACTGTGTTGTGCTGACCAGTGTATCAGATTTCAACCTCAAAGAGCTTAAGAAGGAAGAATTTCACTATGGGGTTGAAGTATCTGAAAGTGAAGATGAAGAGGACCTATCTGACAGCCTTGTTGACTATCTGAGGAAGATACTCGAGCAGTGTGAGGCAGTTCTTCAGACCAATCAAGCATTGACTGACAGAGTCAATCTCTTGGAAGAAGATCGAAGGAAAAGTCTCTTCTCATCCAATAATCAAGTCACCATTTTGAAAAGGGAAGACTCTGGAAGACAGATCTCTATTGGATCCTCTCCAGCAACAGCCAAGACAGCTGATCCGCAGATTAATATCTTGGACGAAATACTGTCTTACCAAAGACTTGGAAAAGGGAGAACAGGGCTTGGATATACTGGTGAAGAAAGCTCTAGAGGGACAGTTTTCATTAAAGCCTCAAATGCTGAGATAGATGAAAAGAATTATTCAGATGACTCTTCAAAACCTGCAGAGAAAGATGGAACTAGGCATGTGAACAAGAGGATGTTGCAGCACCGGGCACATCATTTTTCTCTAATGAAGCTAAGGGCTCAGAATAGAAGGGGCTCTTGTACAAGTGTTGGGAATCAGAAGATTACCTCCAATCTGAAGCAGCTGCCCAAAACCTCCTTAGTTGAAAAAGGGGGAGCAATATCCAGAACCAACACATGCTGCATAAAGACTGCGTATCATGTAGCTTCAAGAAAAGCTCCTTGCTGGAAAGAATCGCAGAGGATGATTGCTAAGACTGCTGCACAAGGGCACTGGATCGCTAAAGACAAGGGAAAACCACAGACTTTACAGGTATGGAAACCCAAACATGACAAACGAAGAGGTAGAAGGCTGGAGGGTCAGAAAAGGAGAAACTATGGCGTATCTCAGGTGTGGGTAAAGAAATCTCCATCAGAACCTCTTAAGGATCCTCCAAGCAAAGCTGTTGTCTGAACTAAGCAGGTGAACTAGCTCGCATGTGCTATAGCAACCTGGCCAAGAATAAGCTTGTTCACATGTTTTGGTTGCTAATGATGGGAGAAGGCACATGTGAGGCACGTGATCTAACAACTTCAAAATGGAAAAGAAAATAACGGGTAAATCATTTTTCTAGGGCAAAGACAAGGTGCAAGGCGCTTCCCAAAAATCGCTGCCGATCATCCTCTGAACGCTCCTTAAACCTTCTGCAATCTAGCTACAATGGTGAAGACGCGCGGTTAGAAGAAGAATCTGGTAGCAGACCGACAAAACAGGTCTGAAAGAAGGACCAAGTCTCGCAATGAAGCCCCTGCTCAGCGACTGGATGTGGTAGTATGGGAACCAGCTCCTATTCCCGTGTCGCACAGCGATCCTACCTCACAAGAAGGAACCTCACAGAAAAGGAGGCGCCTGGTACGTGATGGAGAACCTGTATCCAGTTCAGCTGTGCTATCTGAAGAAGCTGTGGCTGAGGAAGACTCTGGAGAAGAACAAGCTACAGAAGATGCTGTAGCAGGTTCTACAGAAGAAAGTTGCAGAACACTTGTTATGTCCCCTGGCATTGTGGGTGAAGGGGAGGAAACAGGAGCCGAGTCTCCTGAACAAGAACCTGCTGCAGCACATCCTCCTCCACCTTCAGACAAAGGAAAAGCTCCTATCCTAATCCCAGTCTCCAGCAGTGAAGAAGAAGAATCAAGTGAAGAAAATGCAGGTGCTTCTGGTGAACCGTCTGTGAGAGGACATTCAGTGGCAGACTTATCTGCTCTCACAGTTGAAGGTATTTGGTTCAGAAACAGGAGTGCGTCTCAATCTTGGAGTGCTGTTGAGAGGAAGCACATTGTGGCCGAAAAGAGACTGGTTCAGGACAAGTACAAAGCAGCAGCTATGATCCAGCTTCTCACAGAGGTAAACCTTCTCAAGTCCCTAACTTTTCCATTCAGATTCAACATAGCTCTGGTTAGGGAATTTATTGTGAATATGGAAGAGAAATTTGGAGAAGAAGGAGCGGATGAGTTTGGGAAAAGTTGGGTAAGGGGTAAGACAGTGATTATTACCCCTGAAAAAATTGATGAATTTCTTGGGATCCATGAGAATGCCAGAGCTCCCACTATTGTTCAGCCAGAGATATTGGCTAAAGTTCTGACAGGGGGAGTGTGCCTATCTTGGGGCGGTCCAAACCTCAGTGCTGCTGAGCTAACCTCCAAGAATGCCCTGCTGTATCATCTGGGCATCAGAAACTGGATCCCTAGCTCTCACAGGGGGAAGGTTAGCAGAGACTTTGCTAACCTTCTCCACTCTATTGGGAAGAAGAGGAGAATCAGCCTGGGCAGTGTTATGTTTCCTCAGCTGGCTACTCATGCCGGGAGTGCCTCTGATCGCGCGTCGTCGTGCGCGTCAAATATAATCCTTCCTCTCCCACTAGTACAGCGGTTAAGTAAGGGTCGATCTCCACAGGGAGCAAGCAGTGAGTCTTAGCCAGTAACCTACACTTAAGAAAACGGGGGTTGCGTGAGTGATTGGGGGTTTTGCGCGATGCGCGAGTAGCAGTGAATATCGTAACGCAGGAAATTGCACTAGACGTGCGCAAGCAGTATAGATGAGATACTATGTTTATGAGAAGTGCTGGGCAGACAATCCTCTATGAATGCATTCCTTATCATCGACTCTAAATGTCTATAGTTTGTGTCCTACTTGGGTTAGTGTCCGGTAAAGGCTTCCTAACACACGCGCATGTTCCGTTCAAAGTTCATGTGCTATTAATCCTAGAACTAGACTAAACAGCTGCGAATCCTGTCACAGTAGCAACTGCCTACCCTAACTCGTTACTCCTAATTGTCACGGTAAGTTTGCGGTTCAAGGCTTCCCCTACGCATGCAACTAGTTTAACAGGTGACAAGCAAGCAACACAAGTAAGATTGCGGTTCAAGGCTTCCCCTACTCATGCAACTAACTGTCTCAGTACGCACAGAATTAATACAAGTAAATAAACTATGCATTAAGCTCAAGTCTCAAAGGTAATACATCATAGGTTCATGCCCGACCAACACTAAGTATTTAGCTAGACATGCTAGTGGTAAACATCATAAAATAGTAAATAACAACTACTGTATCAGAGAAAACGGTAGCAAATAGTGCGTGCAGTGTCTTCTCTTAGCTGGCGCAGTCGGCTGGCGCAACTCTCCTTGACAGGTCCGTGTGTTTTCCAGTTCTGCCGCGCAGTGCCTCTGGAGTGCCACTGAGTGATGATGTTCCGATCTCTTGAAACCCTAGACTTTCTTTGTTTAAATAGTGCCCCAGGAAGTTCATCTTTTGGCAACTTCCAAATCTGGTCACTGGGACTTTGCGCCTGGCGCAAGGCATTGATTGGCGCAATCGGGTAGCACACCTCTGCTGTCTTTCGCCATTTCTTCTTCTGTTTGCGCCGCTAGCTCCGCAGGCTGATCTTTCACTCCTAGAATGCTGCCTGTTAGCGCGTATCCGACTCAAGGACTCGTTCTGACCTGATATACAAAAAACATTGGAAACGAGTAATCTTGCTCATGAAATATTGCAAACAAGCATAGGGTTATGACCTAAATAATGTGTATAACTAGGCTCTATCAAACCCCCCACACTTGCCCCTTGTTCGTCCCGAACAAGTACTGAAACGCGGATACAATTACCTTTTCTGGAGACTAGCGCACAGCCTTGCATTCTAGCGCAAAATGCACAGTTGCTCAACTTGTGCTGCTCTATCACCTGCGCACAACTGCACTCAATAGTTCTAATATAATAATCCCGAAATTTCATTACCTCTCAGCCGGGATGAAGATCTTTGGATGACTGGGAGATAGCTCTTCTTAGGCTCCTGGTTGTCAGCTCCCGCTCCGAAGATAGGTATATGGTTTCTTGCGCGAGCTTCTTCCAGTGCGTGATTCGTTCGCACACTTCCTGGGAACCTGAGCCTTTGATGATATCCTTTTGGTCTTGCGCACGCAGGTACTAAGTAGTGCGCATGCTGATTCTTTGTAACGCAAATCATCCGCTTCTGCTGGTATTTTTCTTTTGTACAGCTTCCTTTCCAATTTGTTTCATTCCCAGAACAGTTCCAATCTCAGCCTTCGGATAGCAGCTATGGAACTCGTTCCGCTCTCCCTCCTTGGTCCGTCTGCGCCGGTCGGCGCACGCGTTTGCAACCGCGCCCGCTTTCCTTAGCTCGGCTTCCAGAGGGAAGGTGGTCTGTTTTCCCACCTCGCCACGCTTTGGGTATTTCGCCTTTGGCATCTGCGTGACTGAGCGCGCTCTTTTGTTCCGAAGGTTGCGAAGCACCGGCCTCCACTAGCGCACTCGACCATATACCTCGCCTTCGAAGCACAAGCGACTAACCGCCTCTCTGGAGCATTTCTATCAACTCCACATCCCCTGTATATCCCAACTAACAGGAGCAGAAAAAATGAAAAAATTATGCTAAAACAGTAGAGAACGGCGCACGCAATACGGATAGCGCAAAACAAGCTGGAGCGCATGCGCATCCTGCACCTTAGCGCACTACTGCTACTAATTCTCTTCAACTTAAACTAAGCTATACTAAAAATGCTCAAAAAATGAAATGTAAGAGTAACGCCCCCCCCCCCCCCCCCCCACACTTGAACAGAGACGTGTCCCCACGACTCAAGCTCAAGCGCACGGAGGCTGCGCACATGCATGCAATGCAACGAAAATAAAGAACAGAAAAGGGAACACAAATAGTCACACAAAATATAGCAAGGGAGTCACAGAATGTAGGGCACAAATATTCAGCACACAAAATAGTCAACTAGACGCAGCAAAATAAAAGACACCACCCTAAAGAAAATCACTGCGCCTGCCCAAGGCCTTAGAAGTCCTCCGAGCTAGAATCAGCCTCTGAGTCATGCGCCTCCTCCTCTGAAGAATCTGTCAAGGAGTCGGTGCTGGAGGCTGGTGGTACTATGGTGAGGGGAGGAGGCTGTGCTGCGAGGTCATCCTCGGAAAGTGACTCCCATATGGAATCGGAGTCTACGCTGGGAAAGTTAATGGGGGACTCCGGAACAGAAGGCCGGGCAGGGGAAGCTGCTGGTGGTTGTACTGGTTCGGGTTCAGGGGTGGGTTCTTCTGCGGGCGCTGGGGCTGATGCAGGTGCTGACTCTGCTGGGGGTGCTGGGGCTGGTGCTGGAGAGGGTGCTGCTGAGGGCTGAGCAGGAGGGCTGGCTGGCTGGGCTGGGGTTCTGGTAGGAGGAGGATGGTGGAGGCTGAGGAGAGGGGGAATCGCGTCTCCAAATTTCCACCCGGATGGTGGACTCATACTTAAATCCGCCCCCTCTGGTGCTAAGTATTCGAGCACGCGCATGACGTTGAACAACATGCGCTGCTCGGCAGTGGCTTCCTCGGGCGCCTCCTCAGTCTCAGTCCTTGGGCGCTTGGCACGTGCACGAGGGGGAGAATCCTTGATGGAAATGGTCACTGGCTCCCCCTGTGGTGCACGGGCCCTCTGGTGCGCTCCAGTCTGCGCCCGGGTCCTTGGGCGCCTGACTAGAGGCACCTCTGGTTCTAGGGCCTCCTCCATCTCTTCATCTGCTGCGGCGGCTGCTGCGGCTGCTGCTGCGGCGGCTGCTGCGCCTTGCGCACTGCTCTCTGCTCTGGCCCGCGGTGGTCTGGCTGGCTGCAGACGGTAGCACCACTCTAGTGTGCCATCGTCCCGAACAGCTACCGCCCTGATTTGCAGCATGTAGGCGCGGTCCAGAGGTATAGCCTGCACCAAGGTGTGTTCTGGCACCTCGGGCTCTCCATGTAAGGCCCGCAGCAAGTGCGTGATAAGGCCTCCACACGTCAGCGGCCCCCTCATGCTGACTCGGCTCCAATGATGCACCATGTTCAGGATGAACAGCACCTTCTGCCCATAATAAAGCCCCTTCAAAATCTCCATATCCAGGAGGCTGATCTTTGGTGCGCCGTTGAAACGGCCAATGACTGTGTAGGCCACGATGCGCCATAAGTAGAACAGCCATGGGTCGCGCAGCTCTCGGCCCCTGCTGCGCCCCGCGGCGAATGCTGGCCCTGTTGCCATGTCCCGCCAAGCCTCCTGGTTATTGTGCGTGTCTAACTCCTCCTCACGCACCTTGGCGCACCCGAATGCGCGCCTCAGCCTCCTTTCCGAGGCTATGAACCAGACACCCCTGTGTCTATATCTGATCTCCCTGTCCCCTGCCTCCAGAGACGCCAGGAACTCACACGTATCTTCCTGGTCTGATGCGCTGCGGAGGTCCATTAGCGCCTCCCAGCCGGCAATCGCTAGCCTCTGCGCCACGAGGGCCTCTAATCCTACCTCGCGCAGGAAATCTCGGCAGATGTACGGTGTCCTGTACATGTCCAGGCTGATGAACGCTGCATACTTGTTAGCGAAAGCCGCTGGGGTCTCCTGGTCTGTGGCGGGTCTCATCTTGCGCTGGGCTCCGGTCAATCGCGGTCAATGCTCCCCAAAACCCTAAAAACCGAAACTGCCCAGAATCCTCTGAAACTTGCACCGAACGAGCGCCTACTGGTCGCCTACTCAATGCACAAAACAGCACTCCAAGCCGCGCACTCTAGCTTGGTGCGATTGCAAAACCCTAAAAACTGTCTCCTCCGCGCAAACCCTAACAGAAGCGGCTCAAAGCGGAATCGGGGGGGGTTACCTGGGTGCTGTGCGGTCGTGTTGTCCTTGAATCCCTCTAGACGGACGGTGGGTTGGGCGCTGATCGATGGCAGAGGTCTGAAGGCGGGAGCTCGTGTGCAACGGTCGAGTGAAAAGTGCTGGGAATTTTTCTAAGTCTGGCCTTATATACCCCCCTCTGGCTAGCGCAACTGACCTGCGCATTGATAGGCGCACGGTCCTGCGCACTTGTGTGACTAAAAAAAACTACCAAACCCTAAACTAGCTAAAAACACTCAAAAAAAAAAAAAACAAGCAGAATAAAATGTGCCAAAATAAAATGTGTCGGGTTACCTCCCGACAAGTGCCTTTGTTTAACGTCGTTGGCTCGACGGTACCTCGTTACGTGCCAAGAAGTGCGTCTGCAGCCTCCCCCACTCTTGCTCCTGAGTGTCCTTGCGCCCGTGCTTGTGTGACGATCTCATTGGTCCTGCGCAAAGGATAAAAGGGAAGGTCAGCATGTGATACATTATTCGTAATGAGGGTAGATGCAGAGGGAGAGGAGATATAGGCGATGGGTGCTAGTTCTCCCTCTGAAGCATCTGGTGGTGCGTCTGGCTCAGCAGCTTGCGCGTCCACTATCTCTGGCTCGGCCAAGTCAATGTTGCGTGCTGCGCCATCCCAAGGTTCGCCCAAGTACCGTTTGACTCTCTGCCCGTTAACCTGAAAACGATGCTGGTGCCCGTCTTCTAATTCAATTGTGCCGTAGGGGAAAACCTTGGTGACGGTGTATGGTCCCGTCCACTTGCTGCGCAACTTCCCAGGCATGAGCTTCAGGCGGGATGAAAACAATAGTACCTGATCTCCTGGTTCAAACGTGCGCCGGAGGATATGCTTGTCGTGAAATGCTTTGGTGCGCTCCTTGTAATCGCGCAGTCCCTCATAGGCGTCCAGGCGCAACTCTTCTAGTTCGCTCAGCTCAAATGCGCGCTCTTTTCCTGCCTCATCCAGGTTCGGGTTGCAAATACGTAAGGCCCAATATGCCTTGTGCTCGAGCTCTACTGGCAGGTGGCATGCCTTCCCATAGACCAGCCGGAATGGTGAGGTTCCAATGGGCGTCTTGTGTGCAGTGCGGTATGCCCATAGCGCATCATCCAGGCGCTGGCTCCAATCCTTGCGCGACGGCCTCACAGTCTTTTCCAAGATGCGCTTGATCTCTCTGTTAGAAACTTCGGCCTGTCCATTTGTCTGCGGATGGTAAGCGGTGGACGTCTTGTGGCGCACCCCATAGTGCTTGAAAACTTGCGCCACAACCCTGTTGCAGAAGTGCGTCCCCTGGTCGCTGATAACTGCCTTAGGCACTCCGTACCTGCAAAATATGTTAGTTCTGAGAAAATCAGCGACAGTCTTACCATCATCCTTGCGCGTGGCCTTAGCTTCGACCCATTTGGATACGTAATCCACGGCCACCAGTATGTACTCGTAGCCGGCAGATGGGGGAAATGGACCCATGAAGTCGATTCCCCAAACATCGAACACTTCATCTACCAAAATCGGGGTCTGCGGCATCTCGTTGCGCGCGGAGATCCCTCCAGTGCGCTGGCACCTGTCACACTTCCTGCAGTGGTCATAGGCATCTCTGAATAGGTGCGGCCAGTAGAATCCGCAGTCCAAGATCTTCCTGCTCGTGCGCTTGGGACCGAAATGTCCTCCACAGGCGTGCGCATGACAAAACATCAACACAGAGTTAATCTCATGGTCAGGCACGCAACGTCTTAATATCCGATCTGGACCTATTCTAAGCATGTAAGGATCATCCCAAAGGTAATGCTTGGACTCATGTTTCAATCGCATGCACTGAGTTTTATTGAAATGAGGAGGGAACGCACCTGTGACCAGGTAATTTGCGATATGCGCATACCATGGTACCTTACCTGTTAGCGCCATCAGATGCTCGTCAGGGAATGTCTCCTTGATCTGCCCTGGCTCCTCATCCTTTACGATCCTGCTCAGGTGATCAGCGACGGTATTTTCCGTGCCCTTCTTATCTTTGATTTCTAAATCGAATTCCTGAAGCAGAAGTACCCAGCGCATCAGGCGCGGCTTGGTCTCTTTTTTGGACATGAGGTAGCGGATAGCTGCGTGGTCCGTGTAGATGATGACTCTGGCGCCTAGAACATATGCTCGGAACTTCTCCAGCGCAAATACAATTGCCAGAAGCTCCTTCTCCGTGGTGGTGTAGTTCTTCTGCGCGGAGTCCAGTGTGCGCGATGCATAGTAGATGGCATGCGGCTTCTTGTCCTCGCGCTGCCCCAAGACAGCTCCTACTGCGTAGTCACTTGCGTCACACATCAGCTCGAATGGCAGGTTCCAGTCAGGTGCGCGCATCACTGGCGCACTGGTCAGCGCTTCTTTCAGCTTATCGAACGCCGCCCTGCACTCATCAGTAAAATCGAAGCACACGTCTTTTTGCAACAGGTTAGACAGGGGTATGCAAATTTTAGAGAAATCCTTAATAAAACGCCTGTAAAACCCAGCATGCCCTAAGAACGATTTCACGTCGCGCACGTTGGTGGCATAAGGCAGATTAGAAATAATATCTATCTTAGCTTTGTCTACCTTAATACCCTCCTCTGAAATGATATGACCTAGTACTACTCCGTGCGTTACCATGAAATGACATTTTTCGTAATTTAGCACTAAGTTCTTAGAGATGTAGCGCGCTAAGACTTTATCTAGATGTGCTAAGCATGCATCAAAGGTACTCCCATATACAGTGAAATCATCCATGAACACTTCTATGCATATACCAATCATATCAGAGAAAATGCTCATGACGAGGCGTTGGAACGTACCTGGCGCGTTGCACAGCCCAAAAGACATACGCCGAAACGCAAATGTTCCGAAGGGGCATGTGAACGTGGTCTTCTCTTGATCCTCCGCAGCTATGGGTATCTGATTGTAACCTGAATATCCGTCCAAAAAACAAAAGTAAGGCTTACCTGCCAAGCGATCCAGCATCTGGTCCATGAAGGGTAGCGGGAAGTGGTCCTTGCGCGTTACAGCGTTCAGCTTCCTGTAGTCGATGCACATGCGCCAGCCAGTTTGTATGCGCTTGGGAACTAGCTCGCCCTGCGCATTCTCCTCCACCGTGATTCCTTCTTTCTTTGGCACAACGTGCACCGGGCTGACCCATTTGATCTCTGAGATTGGGTATATGACCCCTGCGTCAAGCAACTTCAGGACTTCCTTTTGCACTACCTCCATCATATTTGGGTTTAACCTGCGCTGAGCCTCCCTGGATGGTTTGGCACCATCTTCCAACAGAATTCGGTGCATGCACACGTCTGGGCTCACTTCGCGCAGATCAGCAAGAGTCCATCCAATAGCGCGCTGGTTCCTGCGCAGCACCTGTTGTAAGCGCGCCTCCTGCTCTTTTTCCAATCCCTTCTTGATGATCACTGGCAGGGTGTCCTCATCTCCCAAGAAAAGGTACTTGAGGTGCTCCGGGAGTTGCTTCAGTTCGATCTTGGGTGCCTGTTCAATAGAGGGCAAGATTTTGTTAGCGGTGCAAATATGAACTATATCAAGTACCTGTGTGGGTGTTGGTTCAGCACTGCTTAGCTCCTCCTCTTGCTCCTCCAGCTCTGCCTGTGTCAGTAGCTCTGGTCCTATGGTTGCGCTCGCACACTGCGCTTCTGTGACTAAATCGTCCAAGCTGTCCATTGCGTGCACAGTAGCGTCCTCACGTGGGTGCTGCATCCCTTCGAAGATGTTGAAATGGATTTCTTCGCCATCTACCTCCATGGAGAGCGTGCCCCTCCACACGTCTATCTTCGTGCGCGCAGTCATCAGAAACGGTCTGCCTAGGAGGATCTGCGCACCGCTGGCGCTTGATTCACCCTCCATTTCGAGCACATAAAAGTCCGCTGGGAACACCAGCTCTCCTACTCGAACTAGGACATCTTCTATCATGCCTGCAGGTTGTTTGCACGATCTATCTGCTAGCTGAATTGTGAGACCTGCAGGTTTTAGTGGTCCAAGGCGCAAAGTCGCATAGAGAGAATATGGTAATAAATTGATTGATGCGCCTAAATCGATCATGCAATTGCTTACCGTGGTTTTACCTAAGGTGCAAGGGATAGTGAATGTACCTGGATCTCGGCACTTAGGTGGTACCTTTTGTTGCACGATTGCTGAGGCCTGCGCATTTAGCATTACCTGTGCGCATTCGCCTGCCCTCCTTTTATTTGTGCACAGCTTGATAATGCAAGTGTGGCAGTTTTGCCAAAACCAACATATGTCATTTGTGAACAAGGAGCTGCTGCAGCTCAAGCAATCAAGCAGAACAGCTAGCAACAGATACAGCAGGGGTGCTGCAGCAGGTGCTGGTTCAAGAGCTAGTTCATCTGTCCGAATAACAGTTTTGTGCTGGGTGAGTTTTGAAGGTTTGGCAGCTTTGTGAAAGTGCTTAGAAGAATTTCTAAAATGCTGCTGAGCACATTTCAGCAAGGATTATCAGTCAGAGAAGGAGATATGCTTCAAGATATTAATCAAATCTAATCTCCTAGATTTTAGGAGATAATTGATCTTGTGGGTCAATGGCCTAAACCTGGAAATTGCTTAAAGTGGTAAGGGTATTTAAGCAGAAGGTTCGAGGGCTGAAGAGGGTGATCGAAGCTGAGTGATACACGAGAGTAGACACGAAATTCAGAGAGAGGATTTTTCTGGGTGTGCTACGGAAGTTGTTCTTCGATCAACATACACGGGCAGAGCGTTGAGCGCAGAGCTGTGGTGCGTATTGCAGAAGAGAGTCAGGTCTTGCAGAGACTGATTCGTGCTTTGATCTGGAAGCCAATTTAGAGCTGTGGAGCTTGTTGGTTGATCAAAGGCAGCCGCGGGAGAGCTGACGGGTGGAAGGCTCGGTCGAGGTTCGTGCGGAAGAACTCACTAGTGGCAGGTGGTCACTGAGTGAGGGGGAGTTACTCAGAGTGTGCAGCGCTCTTGGAGTGGTTCGATCGGCTCGGCAGGAGGCCTTGGAGCGACGCGGACAGAGTGCTTCAGCTGGTGTTACAGCTGTTGCTGCAGCAACCCTGCTGAGTAGTGTAGGCTAGAATAGGCTGAGTTCTTGAAGAGGATTGTAGCTATTCTAGACTGACATATTGTAGAGGGTGTGCTGGCACAAATCAGAGCTTGTTCTGATTGTGTTGAGTAGTCCACACGGGGTTAAAGTAGCATAGGTTGCGTGCGTTGTAACCTAGTGTGATCTGAACCTTTGGTTGAGTGGATTGAGGACTGGAGAATAGTCCTCCCCAGACGTAGGCAGATTGGCCGAACTGGGTGAACAAATCTGTGTCCTATTCATTGTCTGCTGTGCCTTCATTTAAGTGAACAAGAGTGTGCTGCAGCAACTGCTAGTTCACCAATCTGCATAAGTAGATACACTTGAAATTTCACAGCTCTTTTAAAAACTTCGCATACCTGGGAATCTGTCGAATAGCTTCTATGAGAGGTATGTTGATTTCCACCTTGCTGAACAGCTCATATAGTTCCTTGTCCAGTGCTTCTTTTCTCGCCAGTGGTGCCTGCACAGGGAAAGGAGCAGGTATGTTAGTACAATTTTTGTCCTTGTTTGTCGAGTGAGACATACCTGGCGCTTTGCCCTGCTGGTTCGTGGTTGGCGTTTCTGATTGCGCCTCTGGCTCTGGTTGCGCACTCTGAGCTGCTGGATCTGGGACTTGCGCAACTGGTTGCGCGGGCGCCTGCGCGGTCTGCTCTGTTCCCACTGTGCGCCCAATCCTCAGTGTTACTGCATTAACTCCTCCTTTAGGGTTCTGAATCACTTGCGAAGGCAGGTTGCCATCGCTCTTTTTCAGCTCATACACCGTGGTTGCAATTTGTGATAGATGCTTCTCTATGGATTCGAACCTCTTGTCATACTTTTCGTCATTCTTGCGCACTGTGTCTGCTAGCTGCCCCATGATATCTTCCAAGGATCGCTTTGGTTGCTGATTGTTCTGTGCTGGTGCGTCTGTGCGGCGATGCGGTGGATTGTAGGGTGCAGCTTGTTGCGTCTGCTGTGGCGCGCGCTGATCAGTGGGCTGCCTCTGGAAATTGTTCTCTTCTCTCCATCTGAATCCATTTGCAGCAAGCCCAAAGCGCGGCTGATTCTGCCTCTGCGGTCCTCTGTTGTCCCATCCTCCAAGGGCATTTACATCTCCAGTTTCTTCAAAAAGAGTTGGGCATTCATCTGTCTTGTGCTCAGTGGACCTGCAGAATTCACATACCTTTGGCGCAACTGGTTGTGCGCTCTGCGCACTCATCAGCTTCTGTAGCATGGCCTTCATTTCTTGGATCTCAGCGCTTGCCTCTACCTGATGCACAGAACGATTACGACTACTTTCAAGTGTCAATTGATGTCTTACCTGTCCAGCAGAATCTTCTATCAGCTGCCATGCATCCTCCGGGTACATGTTGCAAATGTCCCCTCCTGCGCATGCATTCAGTAGTCGCAGCTCCATGGGCAGCAGTCCATTCAGAAAGTTCTCTATCAGCACATTCTGGGGAAGCCCGTGATTGTAGCAGTTGGCTTCTAGCTCCCTGAAACGCTCGTAGTATTCTGACAGAGACTCCCCTGCGCCTTGCCTTGGCGCGGCCAATTCCCTTCTAAGCAGCGCAATCTTCGCTGCTGGATAAAATTTGTCTAAGAATTTCTTCTGCAGCTGCTCCCATGTGTGGATTGATCCTGCGGGTAGGCTCATCAGCCAGTGTTTGGCTGCATCGCTCAATGAAAATGGGAACGCCTTCATCTTCAGCGCTTCTTCGTTCTCCCCCAAGGTCTTCATGTTCTTGCAAATGATTAGGAACTCCCGCACATGCTTGACTGGATTTTCGTTGTTCATTCCGTGAAACTTGGGCATGTGATGGATGAGTGAGCTCCTCAGTTCAAACTGTCCGTTAGGCGGAAGCACTATGCACCATGGCTGGTTAATAGTGAGTGGGGCTGACATTTCGCGCACTGTCCTGCGCCTCGCGACTGGACGAACGGGTGGCGCAATGTATGGTTCAGCGGCCATCCGTGCGTCGACCTCACGCTGCACTTCCTCTCTGAATAGGGCTGCGCGGTTATGTGCCCTTGCTTCCTCTGGGGTTCTGTCTCCCAGGTTATCTCCAACCACACTGTTATCCTCCATGTCCTGATCCAAACTAAAGAAACGAAATTAAATGGCAACGAAGTTGTTGCGTCTGTCAGTGCGCAACTAGAATCTGCGCAGCGCAACTAGAATCTGCGCAGCGCAACTGTTTCAAGGTTGCGCAGGCTGATGTGATTGTGCGCTGTCAGAAACAGCAACGAGAAAACAAAACAAAATGAAATAACTAGTTACTAAAATGAGAAATGTAAGCTAGCTAAAACTTAGATGTGTTGCTCCCCGGCAACGGCGCCAAAATTTGATCGCGCGTCGTCGTGCGCGTCAAATATAATCCTTCCTCTCCCACTAGTACAGCGGTTAAGTAAGGGTCGATCTCCACAGGGAGCAAGCAGTGAGTCTTAGCCAGTAACCTACACTTAAGAAAACGGGGGTTGCGTGAGTGATTGGGGGTTTTGCGCGATGCGCGAGTAGCAGTGAATATCGTAACGTAGGAAATTGCACTAGACGTGCGCAAGCAGTATAGATGAGATACTATGTTTATGAGAAGTGCTGGGCAGACAATCCTCTATGAATGCATTCCTTATCATCGACTCTAAATGTCTATAGTTTGTGTCCTACTTGGGTTAGTGTCCGGTAAAGGCTTCCTAACACACGCGCATGTTCCGTTCAAAGTTCATGTGCTATTAATCCTAGAACTAGACTAAACAGCTGCGAATCCTGTCACAGTAGCAACTGCCTACCCTAACTCGTTACTCCTAATTGTCACGGTAAGTTTGCGGTTCAAGGCTTCCCCTACGCATACAACTAGTTTAACAGGTGACAAGCAAGCAACACAAGTAAGATTGCGGTTCAAGGCTTCCCCTACTCATGCAACTAACTGTCTCAGTACGCACAGAATTAATACAAGTAAATAAACTATGCATTAAGCTCAAGTCTCAAAGTAATACATCATAGGTTCATCCCCGACCAACACTAAGTGTTTAGCTAGACATGCTAGTGGTAAACATCATAAAATAGTAAATAACAACTACTGTATCAGAGAAAACGGTAGCAAATAGTGCGTGCAGTGTCTTCTCTTAGCTGGCGCAGTCGGCTGGCGCAACTCTCCTTGACAGGTCCGTGTGTTTTCCAGTTCTGCCGCGCAGTGCCTCTGGAGTGCCACTGAGTGATGATGTTCCGATCTCTTGAAACCCTAGACTTTCTTTGTTTAAATAGTGCCCCAGGAAGTTCATCTTTTGGCAACTTCCAAATCTGGTCACTGGGACTTTGCGCCTGGCGCACGGCATTGATTGGCGCAATCGGGTAGCGCACCTCTGCTGTCTTTCGCCATTTCTTCTTCTGTTTGCGCCGCTAGCTCCGCAGGCTGATCTTTCACTCCTAGAACGCTGCCTGTTAGCGCGTATCCGACTCAAGGACTCGTTCTGACCTGATATACAAAAAACATTGGAAACGAGTAATCTTGCTCATGAAATATTGCAAACAAGCATAGGGTTATGACCTAAATAATGTGTATAACTAGGCTCTATCAGCCTCCTCCAGCAAGCCCATAGTGCTACCCTTTCTCATCTATGGGATAATGGTCTCTCAGCATCCGGAGCTTGGTGAGATTTCTGAAGGCTTATCTGAGGAGCTGCAGGTCTTCACAGTAGACCACAAGTTATTCAAAGGAAAGCATGCAGTGGATATTGCATATGAGGATCCTCTTCTGGTTGGTTCTTCAGCATCAGCCCCTCTGGAGGAATCTCTTCCCCCTGCTGCAACAATTCAGTCAGCTCTTCGTGCCAGAATTGTGAGCCATCTCAAATCTGAGCTGCTCATTCTTGAAGCTGAAGCCAAACGAAGGGATGCCAGGTATGGCCAGATTAGGAGTCTACTCAGAGACTTGGAGTTCCCGGAGGATGAGGAGCAGGCCCCTTGAGCATCTGTGACAAAAAGGGGGAGAGAAGATTTATATTGCTGAACTGCTATTGATGAACTGGTGTTTTTTTTCTTTTGACCCTGCGTGGTCATGCTATGGCTGTGTGTGGCCACCCTCTGAATATTTTTCTCTCTTGTTCTCTTGTTGAATTTCTATTTAGAACCTTTCTGGTTCACGTTAGTTTGCTCCAGTGTTCTAAGGTTTTGTCAAAATGCCAAGGGGGAGATTGATGAGGTAAGTATGGCAGTGTTTGACAAAACCACCACAAGTGAACAAGGAGTTGCTGCAGCTCAAGTTATCAAGCAGGCCAGCAGAAGTGAACTAGCAGCAGCTGCAGCAGGGGATGCTAGAGGAGGAGCTTGTTCAACTGGCTGTATCAACCGTCCAAGAAGCAGCAGCAACCTGGGCTTGTCCTGAAGGGCTGGAAACTCTATGGATTGCCTCTGAAGAATTTCTAAAATACTGTGGAGTATTTTCCAGTGAGGTTTACTAGTCAGAGAAGGAGATTGGCATTGAAGTTAAAGATCAAATCTAATCTCCTAGATTTTAGGAGATAATTGTTCTTGTTGGGACATTGCCTAAACCTGGACATTGCTAAAAGCTGGTGATGCTATTTAAGCAGAAGGGGTTTAGAGTAGAAAGGTTGATCGAAGCTAAGGGATACACGAGTGCAAACACAGATTTCAGAGAGAGCAATCTTTGGTGTGCGACGGATGAATTCTTCGATCATCACCCGAGAGCAGAGCGTGAGTGCAGAGCTGAGGTGATTGGGGCAGAAGGGAATCAAGACTTGCAGAGTCTGATTCGAGGTTGATCTGGAAGCCAATTCAGAGCTGCGGAGCTTGTTGGTTGATCAAGGGCAGCCGCGGAAGAACTGACGAGTTGTTGGCTCGGTCGAGTGTCGTGCGGTAGTACTCGCTATTGGCAGGTGGTCACTGAGCGAGGGGGAGTATTCCAGAGTGTGCAGCGCTCGTGGAATCGTTTGATCGGCTCGGTGGAAGGCCTTGGAGCGACGCGGACAAATTGTGCTTCAGCTGTGTGTTACAGCAGTTGCTACAGCAACCTTGCTGAGTAGGTGTAGTTTAGAATAGGCTGAGTTCTTTGAGAAGACTGTAGCTATTCTAGATTGACATATTGTAGAGGGTGTGCAGGCACAAGTCAGAGCTTGTTCTGATTGTGTTGAGTGATCCACACAAGGTTGAGTAGCATAGGTTGCGTGAGTTGTAACCGTGTGTACTTGGGAACCTTCGAGTTAGTGGATTGAGGACTGGAGAATAGTCCTCCCCAGACGTAGGCAGTTAGCCGAACTGGGTGAACAAACCTTGTCTTGTTCATTGCTTGCTGAGACAATTTTCAGTGAACAAGAGTGTGCTGCAGCAACTGCTTGTTCACAAATCTGTCGAACTAAGACACTGTGAAATTTCAAAATCCTTTTGGCTAAGAAACATATACTTCTTCAGAGAGGTCTCCGTTTAGGAACGCACTTTTGACATCCATTTGATAATGTTTAAACCCTAGGAAACAGGACATGGCTAGAAGGAGTCTGATGGCCTCCAGGCGAGCAACTGGAGCCAACGTTTCTTCAAAATCTAGGCCCTCAATCTGAGAGTATCCCTGAGCAACGAGTCTGGCTTTATTTCTTGTGATGTTTCCCTTTTCATCAGTTTTGTTTTTGAAGATCCACTTTGTGCCTATAATATTCACTCCATTGGGTCTGTCCACCAGGTCCCAAACATCGTGTCTTTCGAACTCTGCCAGTTCCTCCTGCATCGCCATCATCCAGAATTCATCACTCATGGCTTCCTTGAAGTTCTTAGGTTCAATGCTGGACATAAAACATGTATTGAGGTAAGCATGGCTTCTGGTTCTTCTTCTATCTGCCGGATCTCTAATCACATTTGTCAGGGGATGATTCTTCTGAATCTTCTTTGGAGGCTGCCTTGAAGGTGGATCAGGAGCCTCAGTGTTCAGATCTTCAGACAGGCTTTCTAATTGTACATCTGGATTTTCTGCTTCAGCACTTGCTGTAGCATCTTCTGGAGCAACAACTTGTTCACTTCTGTTCTGACTGACAGGCACCTCTTCAAGGTCAGAGTCTTCATCATCAGTGGCAGGGACTTCTTCAGCATCATTGACTACTACATTTATGGATTCCATTACTGTATTTGTCCGCTGGTTATAGACTCGATAAGCCCTGCTGTTTATTGAATAACCCAAGAACATTCCAGGATCACTCTTTCGGTCAAGTTTCTTCCTATACTCCCGATCTCTCAGAATGAAACAGTCACTTCCAAAGATGTGGAAATATTTAACCGTGGGCTTCTTCTGATTCAAGAGCTCATAGCAGGTCTGGTTGGTTCCTCTCCGTAAGGTGACTCTATTGATGATGTAACATGCGGTGTTCATGGCCTCTGCCCAAAATCTCAGGGGAACCCTCTTAGCATGAATCATGACTCTGGCCATTTCTTGAATTGTTTGATTCTTTCGTTCCACTACACCGTTCTGCTGAGGGGTGATGGGAGACGAATACTGATGTGAGATACCCCTTTGACGACAGAAATCATCCATAGCTTCGTTTTCAAATTCCCTACCATGATCACTGCGAATGCTGCTAATTCTGAGATTTTTCTCTTGCTCTAGACGAGACACCAGTGACACTATAACTTTCACAGTATATGATTTTTCTCTGATAAAATCAATCCAGGTGAATCTGGAGTAGTCATCAACACAGACAAAAGCATACCTCTTTCTGCCCAGACTCTCAACTTCCATCGGTCCCATCAGGTCCATGTGAATCAACTACAGAGGTCTGGTAGTACCTACATCTTTGACTCTTGGGTGTGAAGCCTTCTTTTGTTTCCCAATCTGACAATCTCCACAGATAGAGTTTGTCTCCGCTTTTATCAGCGGTATTCCTCTGACTAGCCCTTCTGTTGCAATTCTTTTTAAAGTTCTCAGGTTAACATGCCCCATCCTTCTGTGCCATAGAATCATTTCCTCGGCCTTTGTCAGCATACATTTCGGAACAGGTGAGTTTGAACTCACGTTGAGAAGATAACAGTTACTTTTTGGTCTGGCTCCTTCCATTATACATTTTCCAAATTTGTCGAAAACTTTGCACGAGTCTTTCGTAAATTTCACCTGTTTAGACCCATCACACAACTGACTAATGCTTATGAGATTTGCCTTTAGTCCTTCCACTAGTAAGACACTACTCAGGCTCGGCATTCCTTCAACTGCCAAAGTTCCCTTTCCCAGAACTCTTCCTTTTAGGCCGTTTCCAAACTTCACCCGTTGTTCCAGACAGGGTGTTATGTTTTTCAAGAAGGATCTTTCTCCTGTCATGTGCCCTGAACAACCACTATCAAAATACCAGCTTATCTTGTCCGAGGTGCTTGCTGTGCTGACAAGCGCGAGAAGCTGAGTCCTCGCATGATTCTGCTTGATAGGTTTCCTGGCTGAAGCTATTCCGGCATGAGCTGAAGAACAGTTTCTTTTTATGTGACCTTTGTGCCCGCAGCTATAACATCTTTTATACTTTGAGACTTTCTTGACACGGTGATACAGTGGTTGCTGTAGCAGGTGTTGGTTCACTCTTCCTTGTGTTTTTCTGCCTCTTCTGACTAATCTGTATCTGGCCAAGTTGCATTCATCCTCACTCAGATCTTTCTCGTCTTCACTTCCACTGGCAGAGAGAGCCCTCTTTTTCACCGGTTTGCTGGTGCAGTTGATTTGTCGATGACCGTAACATGCACTGTTCCACCATTGGACACCTCTTTTTATTTCTTTCTTCTCATCTTCATCCTGAGCTGGTTCCTTCCCTTTCTTTTATTTTCTCCACCTCTTCTGAACTGTTTTCGTGAAGATGAGCTTTGCCCAGTTCTTGATTCCATGTTCTTCAGGAGCTTTCCAAGGTTCTTGACTAGCATACTCAGCTGATCATCTGGAACTGGCTTCTTAGCTTCTGTTTCAGCCTTCAGACCAATATTCTTGTCCTTAGGAGTGAGATCTTCTTTAACCAGTCTCATCTCAAATTGTTTGAGGGATCCCATCAACTCTTCCAGCCTCATGAATCTGACATTTTGAGCTTCTTCAATGGCCGTCACTTTCATGTCAAATCTTGTGGCAGCGATCTGAGTACCTTCCTGATCAGCTTCTCTTCAGGGATAGGTTCACCAAGAGCATGGGCTTCATTTGCAAGATCACAGAGTTTAGCATTAAACTCAGTAACAGTCTCCTCTTCCAGCATTCTGAGATTCTCAAACTGTGTGGCAATGATCTTTAATCGTGACAGCTTTACTCTATCAGTTCCTTCATGTGCAGTTTGCAGAATTTCCCAAGCTTGTTTGGCCATGTCACAATTTGATATCAGCCTGAAATTGTTAGCATCAACTGCAGCAAAAAATCGCATTCAGGGCCTTTGAATTACCAGTTGCTGCAGCTCCCTCTTCAGCAGTCCATTGTTCTTCAGGCTTTATCCATGTGACTCCCTATTCATCCATGGTGATTGGGGGAGACCACTGGACCATGACAGCTCTCCAGGTCTTCTCATCGATGGCCTTGAGAAAGGCTTTCATCCTAGCCTTCCAATATCCATAGTTGCTTTCTTCCAACAATGGAGGTCTGCTTGTGCTCTGTCCTTCCTTCATTATCATGGCTTCTTCAGAGACACTGTAGGATCTCTTACTCTGTGTGTTGAGCTCCCGCTCTGATACCAATTGAAATTCGCAGCGTCTCAGTTAGACAGATTTTGTGAACAAGCAGTTGCTGCAGCACACTCTTGTTCACACGGAAATTGTCTCAGCACACAATGAACAAGACAGAAGTTTGTTCACCCAGTTCGGCCAACTGCCTACGTCTTGGGAGGACTATTCTCCAGTCCTCAATCCACTAAACACAACGGTCTCCAAGTGCACTCGGTTACAACTCCACGCAACATATGCTACTCAACCTTGTGTGGATCACTGGACATAATCAGAACAGGCTCTGACTTGTGTCTGCACACCCTCTACTAATGTCAATCTAGAATAGCTACAGTCTTCTCAAAACTCAGCCTATTCTAAACTACACTCACTCAGCAGGGTTGCTGTAGCAACTGCTGTAACACATAGCTGAAGCACAATTGTCCGCGTCGCTCCAAAGCCTTCTGCCGAGCCGATCGAACGATTCCATGAGCGCTGCACACTCTGGAATACTCCCCCTCACTCAGTGACCTCCAGCCACTAGCGAGAACCACCGCTTAGACACTCGATCAAGCCACACACTCGTCAGTTCTTCCGCGGCTACCCTTGATCAACCAACAAGCACCACTGCTTCCAGATCAAGCTCGAATCAGACTATGCAAGTCCTGATCACCTTCTGCTTCTGTCACCACAGCTCTGCGCTCACGTTCTGCTCTCGGGTGATGATCGAAGAATTCGTCCGTCACGCACCAAAATTGCTCTCTCTGAATTCTGTGTATGCACTCGTGTATCCCTCTGCTTGGATCAACCTCTCAGCTCTGAACTCCTCTCACTTAAATAGCAGCACCAGCTTTAAGCAAGACTAGGATTAAGCAATGTCCCAAAAAGAACAATTATCTCCTAAAATTTAGGAGATTAGATTTGATTTTGATCTTCAACACAAATCTCCTTCTCTAGCTAGGAAACCCCACTGGAATATTCTCCACAGTACTTTAAAATATTCCTCTGGTGTTATCCGTAGAGCTGCCAGGTCTTCTAGCCAAGCCCAGGTTGATGCTGCTACATGGACAGATGTTGCAGCCACTTGAACAAGCTCCTGCTATAGCATCCCCTGCTGAAGCTGCTGCTTGTTCACTTGTGCTGTAACTGCTGCTTGTTCACTTGTGCTGGTTTTGTCAAACACTGCCATACTACATCATCACTGTCTACACTGACCACGCTGCTATCCGCTACTTGATGTCCAAGAAAGAGACTAAGCAGCGTTTGATGCGCTGGTTGCTGCTGCTCCAAGAGTTCGATTTACAAATTAAGGATAAAAAGGGAATGGAAAACACTGTTGCTGATCACCTAAGCAGGATAGTGAAGGAAGAGGAGCCTGGGCAGATCACGGAGACATTCCCGAACGAGCACCTGATGGCGCTGAACGGTAAGGTACCATGGTATGCGCATATTGTAAATTACCTGGTCACAGGTGCGTTTCCCCCTCATTTCACTAAAACTTAATGCATGAGGTTAAGACATGAGTCTAAATATTACGTTTGGGATGATCCGTACATGCTTAGAATAGGCCATAATCAGATCTTGAGGCGATGTGTGCCTGATCATGAGATGAGCTCTGTTTTGAGATTTTGTCATGCGCACGCGTGCGGAGGACACTTTGGTCCAAAGCGCACGAGCAGGAAAATCCTAGATTGTGGTTTTTATTGGCCGCACCTATTTCGTGACTCATATAACCACTGCAGGGCTTGTGACAGGTGTCAGCGCACAGGAAATATATCAGCGTGCAACGAGATGCCACAAACAAACTATACTGGTAGACGAAGTGTTCGTCTTGTGGGGGATTGACTTCATGGGACCGTTTCCTCCATCTTGTGGATACGAGTACATACTAGTTGCGGTGGACTATGTCTCGAAGTGGGTCGAAGCTAAGGCCACGCGCAAGGATGATGGTAAAACGGTCGTTGAGTTTTTAAAAACTAACATTTTTCTGCAGGTACGGAGTGCCTGAGGCAATAATCAGCGACCAGGGGACGCACTTCTGCAACAGAATAGTGGCGCAAGTACTAAAGCATTATGGGGTGCGCCACAAGACGTCCACTGCATACCATCCTCAAACGAATGGCCAGGCCGAGGTTTCCAACAGAGAGATTAAGCGCATTCTGGAGAAAACCGTGAGACCTTCGCGCAAAGACTGGAGCCAGCGGCTGAACAATGCACTTTGGGCATACAGGACTGCGCACAAGACACCGATTGGGACTTCACCATTTCGGTTGGTGTATGGAAAGGCGTGCCACCTACCGGTTGAGTTGGAGCACAAGGCATACTGGGCATTGCGCAATTGCAATCTGAACCTCGATGAGGCTGGTAAGGAGCGCGCATTTGAATTAAGCGAGCTAGAGGAGCTGCGTCTGGATGCATATGAGGGGTTGCGCGACTACAAAGCGCGCACGAAAGCATTTCACGATATGTACATCCGCAGACGCACCTTCGAGCCAGGAGACCAGGTGTTGTTGTTCTCCTCGCGCTTAAAGTTGATGGCCGGAAAGCTGCGCAGCAAGTGGACGGGACCTTACACAGTCACAAAGGTTTTCCCGTATGGAACTATCGAGTTAGAGAACGAGCGCAAGCATCGCTTTCAGGTTAAATGGCAAAAAGTCAAGAAATACTTGGGAGAACCGTGGGATGAGGCCACGCGCCAAGTTGATTTGGCAAAACTAGAAATAGAGGATGCGCAGGCTGCTGCACCAGAGATACAGCCTGATGCACCGGAGGGAGAACTGTGAGCTACTGATTATATATCTTCTCCCTCACTGATTAACCTCATTACTTATGATGTGCCACACAATTTTGGCCACACCGACCACCTATCTATTCCTTTGCGCAGGACTAAAGAAGACATAGCCCACACAGACGCACAAGAGTGCGCAGGAGCAAGTGTGGGGATGGTCCGGAGCATGAACTTGAGCAAATTACGAGGTACTGTCAAGCCAACGACGTTAAACAAAGGCACTTGTCGGGAGGTAACCCGACACCTTTCCACGTTTTATTTTTACACGTTTTTAGGATTTGCATTTTAGCTAGTTCAGTGCATTTTTTTTGAGTCACAAAGCAATGCGCGAGTCAGTGCGCAGTTCAGTGCGCAGGACAGATGCGCAGGTCAGGGGGTATATAAGGGCAGATACTTAGAAAATTCCAGACATTCTGCAATTTCGACCGTTAAGAGCTCTGCACTGCTGCCAGCCGATCTTTGCCGACGCCCACCGTTTCTAGCGTTCTTTAGTGAGATTTGAAGAGCACAACATCACCAACGCACTAGGTAACCTCTCATTCCTTGTTTCAGTCGTTTTAGTGAGGGTTTGGTGAAGGAAGCCGACTGAGGACGTAATTCTAGAATCAAAATCGCACCTAGTTAGCCAGCTCCGTTTGGTGATTTCATTGCTGGGTTTTGTTGACACGAGTGAGGCGCCCATCTGGTAGAAATTTGAGGGTTTGATTCGAAGTTCTAATTTTGGGATCCTTAGTAGAGCATTGACTACAGTTGACCACTGCAAATATGAGGCCAGCAGAGGACTAGGACAGCCCGGCGTCTTTCGCACGGAAGTATGACGCCTTCTGGAGGCTGGACATGTATGGCACCCCGTGCACCAGCAGGGACTTCCTGCGCGAGGTGGGCTTAGAGGACTTGGTCACAGAGAAGCTCGCGAAGGCCGGCTGGGAAGCGCTGATGGACATGGATAGCGCAGCCGACAAAGAGGACACCTGTGAGTTCCAGGCGTCCCTGCAGGTCGCTGACTTAGAGATCCGATACCGACACCGAGGGGTGTGGTACATTGCATCGGCCAAGAGGTTGAAGCGCACCCCGCGCTGTGACAAGGTGCGTGAGCAAGATGTGGATACGCACACCAACCAGGAGGCATGGCGCGAGATGGCGCTGGGAAAACCGTTTGCCGCTGGGCGCAGCAGAGGGCGTGAGCTGCGCGACCCCTGGATGTACTATCTGTGGGGCATGATCACGTACGCAGTCATCGGGCGCTATAACGGTGCGCCGAAGGTCAGCCTGCTTGATATGGACGTGCTAAAGGGGTTGTATTACGGGAAGAAGGTGCGGTTTGTGTCGAACATGGTGGTGCACTGGGAGCGGCTCAGCACCAAGGGCCTTCTCACTTGCGGAGGTGTGATCACGCATCTGCTGCGTGGGCTGCACGGAGAACCAGAGGTGCCTGAGCACACAGTTGTTCCAGCCGTTCCTCTTGACCGTGCCCAGATGCTGCAGTACCGATCGGTAACTGCTAAGGAAGATGGGTCATTGGAATGGTGTTACCGGCTGCAGGCTGCTAGGCCACCGAGGCACGCCGCAATCAGAGGAGCACCCGCAGAGAGTAGTGCGCGCCAAGAGGAAGCTGCTGATGAGGAGGAAATGGAGAATGTGGAGGCGCCAGTCGTGTACCCAGCTAGGCGCATGAGGACGCGCGAACAGACTGGAGCGCGCACGGGAGAGTGGACCGCCAGGGGAAGTGGTGACCATCGACATCAAAGACTCTCCCCCGCGCGCGCAGGCGAAGCGGCGCAGATAGGATTCTGAGGAGGCGCCAGCAGAGCAGCGCATGATGTTTAACGTCATTGATAGAGCTTATTTATACACATTATTTAGATCCTAACCCTATGCTTGTTTGCATTATTTTGTGTACAAGATTACTGGTTTCCAGTGTTGTTGTATTTCAGGGCAAAACGAGGGCCTAAGTCGGATACGCGCTAACAGGCAGCATTTAGGACGCGCGTCACACAGCCTGCGGAGCTAGCAGCGCAAACAGAAGAGTTGGCAGAGTTGACCACGGTGCGCTAACCGATTGCGCTACCGAGGTGCAGTGCGCCATGTGCAGATAGTGGTATTTCCAAATCCTGACACCACCAGATTTGGAAGTTGCCAAGGTTGGGCCTCTTGAGCAGTATATAAAGAGAAGAAGGCTAGGGTTTGAAAGAGCATCCGACATCATCAGAGACGCAAGATAGCAGAGAGAGAGAGAGCTAGATTCAAAAACACATGAGCTTACTGCGAGGATCTACGCTAGCCGACTGCGCCAGTCGAGACACTGCAACCTGCACGCACCTCCTAGTTGCTGTTTTCTGTGATACTTTAGATATTATTTACTGTTTCTATGATGTTTACTACTAGCATGTCTAGCTAAACGCTTAGTATCGGTTGGGCATGAATCTATGAGTATTTCCTTTGAGACTTGCGCTTAATGCATAGCTTGTTTGCTTATATTAATTCTGTGCACACTGTTGATAGCTAGTTGCATGAGTAGGGGAAGCCTTGCACCGCAATCTTACTCTTGTTACTCGTTTGTTATATGTTAAACTAGTTGAATAGCCTGACGGTGACGACTAGGAGTAACGCGCTAGGATAATCAGTTGCTACTGTGACAGGATTCGTAGCTGCTTAGACTAGTATTAAGAATTAATAGCTCATGAACTTTGATCGGAACATGCGCACATGTTAGGAAGCCTTGATCGGACACTAACATTAGCAAACCAAACTATAGACATTTAGAGTCGAGGATAAGGAATACACTCATAGAGGATTGTCTGCACCGATACTTTTCATAGTCATAGTACTTAATCTTTACTGCCTACGCACGTCTAGTGCAATTCCTGCATTTACTACTGTTAACTCGCGCATTGCGCAACCCAATCACTCACACCCCCAGTTTTCGTAAGTGCAGGTTACTAGTTAAAGCTAATCTACTTGCTCCCTGTGGATTCGACCCCGACTTAACCGCTGTACTAAGTGGAAGAGGAAGGAATTAATTTGAATGCGCACAACGACGCGCGCATCAAATTTTGGCGTTGTTGCCGGGGAAGCAACACAGATAAGTTTTAATTAGCTTAAGTTTTCTTTTATAATAGTTAGTTATTTCAGTTGGCTTTATTTTCGTTGTTGTTTCTGACAGCGCGCAATCAACATCAGCCTGCGCAACCTTGAAACAGTTGCACTGCGCAGATTTTAGTTGCGCTCTGACAGACGCAACAGCTTAGTTATCTTTTAATTTCGTTTTCTTTGAGATTTAGAACAGGTCATGGAGGATAACAGTGTCGTTGGGGACAACTTAGGGGACAGAACCCCAGAGGAAGCGAGGGCACATTACCGCGCAGCCCTGTTCAAAGAGGAAGTGCAGCGCGAGGTTGAAGCAAGGATGGCCGCTGAAGTGTATAATGCACCACCCGCGCGACAAGCTGCGCGACGCAGAACAGTGCGTCAGATGTCAGCCCCACTCACAATTAACCAGCCATGGTGCATAGTGCTTCCACCAGACGGTAATTTTGAACTCAAGAGCTCGCTCATCCATCATATGCCCAAGTTCCACGGGATGAACAACGAGAACCCAGTCAAGCATGTGCGAGAATTCCTAGTCATTTGCGAGAACATGAAGGCCGAAGGGGAGAGCGATGAAGTGCTGAAGATGAAAGCGTTCCCATTTTCACTGTGTGACACGGCCAGGCATTGGCTGATGAACTTACCAGCAGGATCAATTCACACATGGGAGCAGCTGCAGAAGAAGTTCCTGGACAAATTTTATCCCGGAGCAAAAATCGCGCTACTCAAGAGGGAGCTGGCTGCACCTAGGCAGGGCGCAGGAGAGTCGCTGTCCGAATATTACGAGCGTTTCAGGGAGCTGGAGGCCAACTGCTACAACCACGGCCTACCTCAGAATGTGCTGATAGAGAATTTCCTGAATGGATTGTTACCCATGGAGCTGAGATTACTAAATGCATGCGCAGGAGGCGACATTTGCAACATGTACCCAGAAGACGCGTGGCAGCTGATAGAAGACTCTGCTGGGCAGGTAAGACATCAGCTAACACTTGAAAATAGTCGTGCTCGTTCTGTGCATTAGGTAGAAACAAGCGCTCAGATCAAGGAAATGAAGGCCATGCTGCAGAAGTTGATGAGTGCGTAAGGCGCACAACCAGTTGCGCCAAAGGTATGCGAATTCTGCAATTCCGCTGAGCACAAAACCGATGCATGTCCCACGCTTTTTGAGGAATCAGGAGATGTCAATGCTCTCGGAGGATGGGATAACAGAGGGCCACAGAGGCAGAATTAGCCGCGTTTTGGACTAGCCGCAAATGGGTTCAGATGGAAGGAGGAAAACAATTTCCAGAGGCAGTCCACGGATCAGCGCGCGCCACAGCAGACGCAACAAGCTGCGCCCTACAATCCACCGCATCGCCGCACTGACGCACCAGCGCAGAACAACTAGCAGCCGAGGCGATCCTTAGAAGATATTGTGGGGCAGCTAGCAGACAACGCAAAAATGATGAGAAATATGACAAGAGGTTCGAGTCCATTGAGAAGCAGCTATCACAGATAGCTACCACGGTGTATGAGCTGAAAAAGAGCGATGGCAACCTGCCTTCGCAAGTGATTGAGAATCCCAAGGTAGGAGTCAACGCAGTGACACTGAGGACTGGGCGCACGGTAGGAACAGAGCAGACCGCAAAGGCACCCGCGCAACCAGTTGCGCAAGCTCCAGATCCAGCAGAGCAAGATGCGCAACCAGAAGCGCAAGCCACAAGCCAGCAGGGCGAGGCGCCAGGTATGGCGCAATCGAAAAACAAAGACATGAATCTTACTAACCTACCTGCACATTGTCCTGTACAAGCACCATCAGCTAGGAAGGAAGCGCTTGATAAAGAGCTCTACGAGTTATTCAGTAAGGTGGAAATAAACATTCCCCTTATTGAAGCAGTTCGGCAGATCCCTAGGTACGCCAAATTCTTAAAAGAGCTGTGCACAAACAAGAGGAGGAAAGGCGAGTGCGCGCAGGTAATGCTAAATCGCGCATGCCTCAGCAATCGTGCAACATAAGGTACCACCTAAATGCCGGGATCCAGGTACGTTCACCATCCCATGCACTTTAGGTAAGACCACAGTAAGCAACTGCATGATTGACTTAGGCGCATCTATAAATGTGCTTCCCTATTCCTTGTATGCGTCATTGCGCCTTGGACCACTAAAGCCTGCAGGTCTCACCATTCAGCTAGCGGATCGGTCGTGCAAGCAACCGACGGGCATGATAGAGGACGTCCTCGTCCGAGTAGGAGAGCTGGTGTTTCCAGCAGATTTCTACGTCTTAGAAATGGAGGGTGAGTCGAGCAAAGGAAGTGCGCAGATCCTATTGGGCAGACCATTTCTGATGACAGCACGCACAAAGATAGACGTGTGGAGGGGTACACTCTCAATGGAGGTCGGTGGCGAGGAAATTCACTTTAACATATTCAAAGGGATGCAGCACCCTCATGAGGACGCCACAGTGCACGCGTTGGACAGCATAGACGACTTGGTTGCAGATGCGCAATGTGCGAGCGCAGCAGAAGAACCTGAGCCACTAACACAGACAGAGATGGAGGCGCATGAGGATGAGCTGAGCAGTGCTGAACCAGTATCCAGACAGGTACACGATATAGTTAATGTCTGCACTGCTAATAAAATCTTGCCCTCTATTGAACAGGCACCCAAAGTCGAGCTGAAGCAACTCCCCGAGCACCTCAAATACATATTCTTGGGAAATGAGGACACCCTGCCGGTAATCATAAAGAAAGGATTAGAAGAGGAGCAGGAGGCGCGATTACAGGAAGTGGTGCGCAAGAACCAGCGCGCTATAGGATGGACACTTGCTGACCTGCGCGGAGTGAGCCCGGACGTATGCATGCATAGGATTCTATTGGAAGATGGTGCCAAACCATCCAGGGAGCCTCAGCGCAGATTAAATCCGAATATGATGGAGGTGGTGCAGAAGGAGATCCTGAAGCTGCTTGACGCAGGAGTCATTTACCCAATCTCGGACAGCAAATGGGTGAGTCCAGTGCACGTTGTGCCGAAGAAAGGAGGAATTACAGTGGAGGAGAATGCGCAGAGCGAGCTTGTTCCCAAGCGCATGCAAACTGGATGGCGCATGTGCATAGACTACAGGAAGCTTAACGCAGTCACGCGCAAGGATCATTTTCCGCTGCCCTTCATGGACCAGATGCTAGATTGATTAGCAGGGAAGCCATACTTTTGCTACCTGGACGGGTACTCAGGGTACAATCAGATACCCATTGCTGCGGAAGATCAAGAAAAAACTACGTTTACCTGCCCATTCGATACGTTTGGTAAGGAGCGCGCATTTGTGCTAAGCGAGTTAGAGGAGTTGCGCCTAGATGCATATGAGGGGCTGCGCGACTACAAGGCGTGCACAAAAGCATTTCACGACAAACACATCCTCAGACGCACCTTTGAGCCAGGAGACCAGGTACTATTGTTCTCCTCGCGCCTAAAGCTCATGCCTGGGAAGCTGCGAGCAAATGGACGGAACCATACACGGTTACCAAGGTTTTCCCTTACGGAACAATCGAGTTAGAAAACGAGCACCAGCATCGTTTTCAGGTCAATGGGCAGAGAGTCAAAAAGTATTTAGGAGAACCTTGGGATGGCACAGCGCGCGAAATTGACCTGGCAGAGCCAGAAATAGAAGATGCGCAGGTTGTTGCGCCAGAGTCGCCACCAGAGGCATCTGAGGGAGAACTGGGAACTATTGCTCATATTTCTTCTCCCTCTTTATCTAACATCGTTACTTACGATTTATTACATGATATTAACCATGCTGACCACCCTTCCGATCCTTTGCGCAAGACTAAGAAGAACGCAACGCACACACGAGCGCGGGGACACTCAGGAGCAAGAGTGGGGGGGTCACTGGCACACTTTTACGCAAGTAACGAGGTACGGTAGACCTGAGGGAGGTAACCCGACACGTTTTACTTTTACACGTTTTCTTTTATATAGTTTTTCTAGTGTCTTTTAGTTAGTTTAGGACTTGTAGTTTTTTTAGTCGCGCAGTAGTGCACAGGTCAGTGCGCAAATTCAGTGCGCAGAACAGATGCGCCAGACAGGGGGTATAAAAGGCCAGGACTTAGAAAAATTTCAGCATTTTCACATTCGACCGTTGCAAGAAGCTCCTGCCCTCAGCCTCCGCTCACCGTCCGGCAATCAACCAACCCTCCGTTTAGAAATATTTGAAGAGCTTCCCGTCACACACACAGCAGGTAACCCTTCCCCTCAATTTTGAGCCGATTCAGTAAGGTTTTGTGCGATAGAGGAGTTGCCCTAGGTTTGAAATCGCACCTAGTTCGACCGCACCATTTGGAGTTCTGGGTAGTGGGTTTTGTAGGCAGAGGATAGGCGACCTGTAGGTGACAGTTTCAGGGCGTTAGTCGGAGTTTGGATTTTGGGCATTTGTTGAGCTTTGACCGTAGTTGACCAGAAGAACAACAGCGCACCATTTGACCCGCGGAGGATCAGGAGACCCCAGCGTCATTCGCCAGCAAATATGACGCCTTCATGAGGCTAGAGATGTATGGGACCCCGTACATCAGCAGGGACTTCCTGCACGAAGTCGGGTTGGAGGAGCTCATTGTGGAGAAGCTCGTGCTGGCGGGCTGGGAGCGTTGTTGGAGATCAATAGCGCGGCTGATAAGGAGGATACATGTGAGTTCTTGGCGTCGCTGGAGACTGCCGATTTGGAGATCAAGTACCGGCACAGAGGGGTCTGGTACATAGCCTCGGCCAAGAGGCTGAAGCGCGCGCTGAGGTGCGCCAAGGTGCGTGAGGAGGATATAGACACGCACACTAATCAGGAGGCATGGCGTGAGATGGCAACCGGCCAAGTTTTTGCCGCGGGGCGCAACCGAGGACGCGAGCTGCGCGACCCGTGGATGTTCTATCTCTGGCGCATGGTCGCCTATGCAATCATCGGGCGCTTTAATGGTGCGCCCAAGATCAGCCTGCTGGACATGGACATATTGAAGGGATTCTACTATTGGAAGAAGGTGTTGTTTGTCTCAAACATGGTGGTGCACTGGAGTCGGGTCAGCACCAAAGGGCCGCTGACTTGTGGAGGAATGATCACGCACCTGCTGCGTGCGCTGCATGGAGAGCCGGAAGTGCCCGAGCACACGGTAGTGCCAGCCGTTCCCCTGGACCGTGCCCATATGTTGCAGCTCAGAGCGGTGGCCGCGAGAGAGGACGGGTCCTTGGAATGGTGCTACCAGCTGCAGCCGGCCAGAGCGCCGAGGCAAAGAGCAGAGAGCAGCGCGCGGCCAGAGGAGGCCGCTGAGGAAAGGGAGATGGAAGAGGCCCCAGAGCCAGTTGCGCCTCCAGTCAGGCGCATGAGGACTCGTGCGCAGACTGGAGCGCGCCGGAGGGCGAGTGTGCAGTAGGGGGAGCCAGTAACCATAGCCATTGATGATTCTCCCCCGCGTGCACATGGAAAGCACCCCAGAACAGAGGCAGAGGAGGCGCCTGAGGAGGTATCCGAGGAGCAGCGCATGATGTTCAACGTCATGCGCGTGCTAGAGTATTTAGCGCCAGAGGGGGCAGACCTGAGCGTAAGTCCACCATCAGGGTGGAGATTTGGAGATTCTATCCCCCCCTCTCCACAGTCTGCGTAGGCCGCCTCCAGGGTCTCCCAGCGAGCAGCGCAAACCAGCCAGCCCTCCTGCCCAATCCCCGATCCATTCAGCAGTACCCACCTCAGTAGTAGACCCGGTACCAGCACCAGCAGCACCCCCTGCGTAGCCTTTTGTACAGAGGTCCTCTGAGGGCGATCCCATCATAGGTTCGAGCTCAGATTCACTATGGGACCCTATCCCGGAGGACGATCTCTTGACTCAGCTAGCCGCAGTTTCTGTCGTGCCGCCAGCTTCCAGTTCCGAGTTTGAGACAGATTCCACAGATGAGGAGGCGCACGGATCCGCGGCTGAGTCCAGCTCCGAAGATGTCTAGGGCCGCAGGGAGGGCGCTCATTTCTTTCGGGTGGTTTCTTATCTTTTTTTGAAAACTATTGCTCGATGTTGCTATATTGCTATATTGTGCTGAATATTTTGTGAACCCCTGACTTTGTCTTTGCTGTGATGACTATATGTTTTTCTTTCTTATGTTCTTTGTTTTGCTTGCATGCATGTGTGCGCTCTCCGTTGCGCTTGAGCATGAGTCGTGGGACACGTCTCTGTTTAAGTATGGGGGGGGGGGGGGTTACATTTACATTTCACGTTTTTTTGAGCTTTGTAGTATAGCTTAGTTTAGTTGAAGGGAATAGTAGCAGTGGTGCGCTAGTGTGCGGGTTGCGCACACTTTTCGGCTTGTATTGCGCTATTCATCTTGCATGCGCTGCTATCAACTGTTTTAGTATATTTTTTTCATTTTTCTACTCCTTTTAGTTGGGATATACAGGGGATGTGGAGTTGACAGAAAAGCTCTAGAGAGGCGGTTAGTCGTTTTTGCTTTGAAGGTAAGGTATATGGGCGAGAGCGCTAGTGGAGGCCGGTGCTTCGCGACCTTCGGAACAATAGAGCGCGCTCAGACACGCAGATGCCGAAAGCGGATACCCAAAGCGTGGCGAGGTGGGTAAACAGACCACCTTTCCTCTGGAAGTCGAGCTAGGGAAGGCGGGCGCGAGTGTAAACGCGTGCGCTGACCTGCGCAAATGGATCAAGGAGGGAGAGCGGAGCGTTGTTCCATAGCTGCTATCCGGAGGCCGAGGCTGGAACCATTCTGGGAACATAGGGACCATAGATAAAGCTGTACAAAAAGAAAAACACAAGCAGATGATATGCGCTAAAGAAACCAGCATGCGCACAACTCCGTACCAGCATGCGCTAGTTCACAAGAAAATCATCAAGAAGGCTCGAGTTCCCAGGAAGAGCGCGGAAGAATCACGCACCGGAAGAAGCTTGCGCTATTAACCATATACCCATCCTCGAAGTAAAGAGTGACAACCCGGAGCCTATGAAGAGCTATCTCCCAGCCATCCGAAATGAACTCCATCCCAGCTGAGAGGTAACGAATTTCGAAATTGTTATATTAAACTGTTGAGGGCAGGTGCACGCAGGTGTTAGAGCAGTGCAAGGTGAACGGTTGTGTAGATCGCGCCAGAGTGCAAGACTGTGCGCTAGACTCCAGAGAGGTAATTGTATCCGTGCTTGAGTGCTTGTTCGAGACGAACAAGGGCAAGTGTGGGGGGTTTAATAGAGCCTATTTATACGCGCTATTTAGATCTTAACATTGTGCTTATTTCCATTATTTTGTGTACAAGATTACTAGTTTCCGGTGTTTTTGTATTCCAGGGCAAACGAGGGCCTAAGTCGGATCCCTACTAATAGGCGCGTTTAAGGAGCGCAACACACAGCCTTCGGAGCTAGCAGCGCAAACAGGATAGGAAGTGGCAGAGTCAAACTGCGGTGCGTAGACCGACTGCGCGAACCAATGTGCGCAGTGCGCCATGCGCAGGATGTTGGTGTTTCCAAATCTTGAACACCATAGGATTTGGAAGTTGCCAAGATTGTCCTCATGAGCAGTATATAAAGAGAGGAAGGCTAGGGTTTGAGAGAGAGACAATATCGAGGAGAGAGGGAGACAATATCGAGGAGAGAGAGCCAGAACTGAAAAACACACGAGCTGCTGCGAGGACCTGCGCTAGCCGACTGCGCGAGCCGAGACACAGCAATCTGCACGCACCTGCTTGTTACTATTTTCTTGGATACTTTAGCTATTATTTACTATTTCTATGATGTTTACTACTAGCATGTCTAGCTAAACGCTTTGTATCGGTTGGGCATGATTTTATGAGTATTTCCTTTGAGACTTGTGCTTAATGCATAGTTAGTTGCTTGTATTAATTCTGTGCACACGGTTGACAGCTAGCTGCATGAGTAGGGGAAGCCTTGAACCGCAATCTTACTCGTACTACTTGTCTGTTATATGTTAAACTAGTTGGTAGCTTGATGGTGACAACTAGGAGTAACGCGCTAGGATAATCAGTTGCTACTGTGACAGGATTCGTAGCTGCTTAGACTAGTTTCAAGAATTAATAGCTCATGAACTTTGATCGGAACATGCGCACATGTTAGGAAGCCTTGACCGGACACTAACTTCAGTAAATCGAACTATAGACATTTAGAGTCGATGATAAGGAATACATTCATAGAGGATTGTCTGCACCGATACTTTTCATAGTCATAGTACTTAATCTCTACTGCCTTCGCACGTCTAGTGCAAATTCTGCGTTCACTACTGTTCATTCGCGCACCTGCGCAACCCAATCACTCACAACCCCAATTTTCGTAAGTGTAGGTTACTAGCTACAACGAGTCTGCTTGCTCCTTGTGGGATCGACTTAGCCGTTGTACTAAGTGGAGAAGGAAGGAATAATATGACGCGTACAACGACGCGCGATCACCGGGCTGCGGTTAAGCGTAGGCCCGCTGGAAAGAGGCTGGGCTGGGGGTGCGGGGGGCGAAGCCCACCGCGGTACGGTATAGGGTTTTTGACATATACTGTATATATATATATATATATATATATATATATATATATATATATATATATATATGTTGTTGCTTCTTTAACCATAACAACACAAAAGAAAGCAATAAACGGAGCTATAGCTACTCTATAGCCATAGAGTAGATGACACATCGTTACCGAACTTCGTAAACAACGTCTTGTGCCTTGTTCGTTTCGATTCATTATTTCTGTGAGTGCGTGTTTCTGTGCTAACAATTGGTATCAGACGATGGCGCTTAATCCTGGAGCGAAGTTGGAGATTAAGCGAATTGATGGAACTGGTAATTTCAGACTGTGATAGAGGAGGGTTAAGGACTTGTTGGCTCAACAGGGCTTGCAGAAGGCGCTACGCAATGCTAAATCGAAGGTCATGTAGGACGACGACTGGGCGGAGATGCAGGAGAAGGCCGCGAGATTGATTCGATTGTGTGTTTCGGACGAGGTGATGTATCACATCCTGGACCTATCGACGCCGAAGGCTGTATGGGACAAACTGGAGGGTCAGTACATGTCAAAGACGCTGATGAACAAGTTGTTCGCAAAGCAGCGTCTCTACAGTTTGAAGATGCAGGAGGGAGCTGATCTGCAACAGCATGTCAATTCGTCTAATACTTACCTCATGGACCTGGCGCGGCTGGGCGTGAAGATTGATGATGAGGACAAGGTTGTGATTCTGTTGTGCTCGTTACCGGGTTCCTACGACCAAAAAGAACCTGATTTCATGGGGGCTTTGCAGGCCAATGGTTATGATTTCAGGTCTGAAGGTCGTGAACTATTGCGGGTGATCAAAGCTGGCCAAACGGTGCTGATGGCTAACAGAACTGAACGCAACTTGTATTTGTTGTCGAGGTGCATCGCTGTAGGCAATGCTGCGCTGGTGGAGTCTACTTCTGTTGCAACCAGGTTGTTGCACATGCGTTTGGGTCACCTGAGTGAGCGTGGAATGGCAAAGCTTCATAAGAGAAATCTTTTGAAAGGAGTTCGGAGTTGTGAGATGGACCTTTGTCAGTTTTGCATTCTCGGGAAGCAGAGTCGTGCTCAATTCAAGACCGAGAAGCACAGAACAGAGGGGATTCTTGATTATGTGCACTCTGATATATGGGGCCCGACTAGAGTGGTATCTTTGGGTGGTGAAAGATAATTTGTTACGTTTCCTGATGATTTTTCTCGCAAAGTTTTGGTGCTTTTTTGAAGCAGAAATCAGATATCTTTGCCAAGTTCAAGCTGTGGAAGATAGAGTTAAAGAACCAGACAGGCAGAAAAATCAAGTACTTGCGGTCAGATAATGGGACTGAATGCACCGACTCCAGTTTTATGAGGTTCTGTGCGGAGCAGGGTATACAAAGGCATTTTTCTGTGCGGAAGAGCCATAGCAGAATGGCATGGCTGAAAGCCTCAATAGGTCGTTGACCGAGAGAGCCAGATGTCTTCTTCTGAATGCTGGTTTGCGAAGCATTTCTGGGCGAAGGCTATTCATATGGCGTGCTACCTCATCAACAGATCACTGAGGGCTTCCTTGGAGGGGAGAGTTGCAGAGGAGGTTTGGACAGGTACTCCTTTTTGGGTGTCCTGCCTATGTGCATGTTTCCAGTGATGAGAGATCCAAACTTGATCCGAAGTCGAATAAGTGTCTCTTTATCGGCTATGCCAAATGCGTGAAGGGGTACAGGTTGTGGGATCCAGTGCGCATGAAGATGGTGATCAGTAGAGATGTTGTCTTTGATGAGCAGCACATGTTACGGCAGTCAGTTGAGGCAGTTGATTCTGTAGAGGAGACTTCTAGTGGTCAGCTGATTGAGGTGGAGGTAGTTCCACCAGTAGTAGACAACATGCAGGTGGTGCCTATTCAGCAGTCGGCACCGATACCTGATGTTGCTCCCGGGTCTGATGATAACCATGGACCTGATGATTCAGGTGACTTGCAGGATTATAGTCTCGTTCGTGATAGAGAGCACCGGGCGACTAGACCGCCAACCAAATATGGGTTTGAGGATTTGGCTAGTTATGCGCTCATTACCAGTTATGGGGACCCTACTACTTATCGTGAGACTATGGCTAGCCAAGAGCGAGAATACTGGATGGGTGCTATGGCGGAGGAGATGGAGTCCCTGAATAAAAACCAGACTTGGGAGCTTGTTGAGTTGCCTAAGGGGAAGAGGGCCATCGGCTGCAAGTTGGTGTTCCAGAGAAAGCCTCGAATAACAGAAAAAGAAGGGGAGAAGTTCAAGGCTCACCTCATTGCGAAGGGGTATTCACAACGGAAGGGGATTGATTATGATGAGATTTTTTTCTCCATTGGTGCGTCACACTTCTATTAGGGCAGTGTTGGCCCTAGTAGCTAGCCATGATATGTACTTGGAGTAGATGGACTTGAAGACTGCTTTTCTTCACGGCTATCTAGATGAGCAAATATACATGGAGCAGCCAGAGGGGTTCAGTGACAGTGGTCAAGGCAAACTGGTTTGCAGGTTGAAGAAGTCGTTGTATGGACTAAAGCATTCACCGAGACAGTGGTACAAGCGTTTTGATTCATACATGCTTCGGATTGGCTACAAGAGGTGTGAGTATGATTTCTGTGTTTATGTTAGGAGCCTTGATGATGGTTCCTTTATTTTTCTGTTATTATATGTAGATGATATGTTGATTGCTGCTAATCATCTGCGTGATGTTGAGAAGCTGAAATCTAGTTTGGGGAAGGAGTTTGACATGAAGGATTTGGGTGCTGCGAGAAAGATTCTTGGCATGGAGATTTACAGAGACAGGAGTGCCAGAAAATTATGGCTTTGTCAGAAAAGCTATGTTGAGAAGGTCTTGGACAGATTCAGCATAAGCAGTTCGAAAGCTGCCAGTCACTTTAATTTGTCATTGGATCAGTGCTCGCAGTCAGATGCTGAGGTGGAGTCCATGTCAAAGATCCCTTATGCCAATGATGTTGGCTGTTTGATGTATGTTATGGTTTGTACTAGACCAGACTTGGCGCCGGCAGTGAGTCAGGTGTGCAAGTTTATGTCTAAACCAGGGAATTGTCATTGGGAAGAAGTCAAATGGATTTTCAGGTACCTGAAGGGTACAACTGGACATGGTATTTTGTTCAGCGGCAGTAAGAGCTAGCCTTCGGTCGTGTGATATGTCGACTCTAACTATGCTGGTGATGCGGATGATAGAAGGTGTACTACTGGGTATGTATTTACTCTAACAGGAGGACCTAGTTGCTGGAGATCATCGGCTCAGTCTATAGTGGCGATGTCTACGACTGAAGCAGAGTATATGGCGGTGGCTAAAGCTGCCAAGGAAGCCTTGTGGTTGACAGGGTTAATGAAAGAGCTGGGTGTTGAGCAAGGTGGAGTTCGGTTGCATTGTGATAGCCAGAGTGCCATTTATTTGGCGAACAATTAGATTTATCATGCCAGGACAAAGCACATTGATGTGAGGTTTCACAAGATCATAGAACTACTCATGTCCGGACAGATAGTAATTGAGAAGGTGCACACAGCAAAAAATGTAGTTGACATATTGACCAAGCCAGTCACTAGTGACAAGTTTCAGCACTGTCCGTACTTGTTACACATCTCTCGTCATTGAGGAGATTGTGGATCCACCAACGCCAGGATATGAGGCTACTGCAAGAGACACTTCACGGGAATCAGATATTCGCCAATTTGGAGATTGTTGAGTGTGGCTCATGTGGGCTGGGCTACGGTTAAGCGTAGGCCCGCTGGGGTGGGGGTGCGGGGGGCGAAGCCCACCGCGGTGCGGCTTAGGGTTTTCGACATATACTGTATATATATGTTGTTGCTTCTATAACCCTAACAACACAAAAGAAAGCAATAAAAGGAGCTATAGGTACTCTATAGCCGCAGAGTAGGTGACACATCATTACCGAACTACGTAAATAACGTCTTGTGACTTGTTCGTTTCGATTCATTACTTATGTTAGTGCATGTGCCTGTGCTAACAATTTACCACAATTTTGACAACGTTCATCCGTGGAATCTAACCTTCTTCCCTACCAGTGGTATTTGGCTCTCCATCATCGATTACAACATTTGACGACTCCATAATACTCTTTGTCCTTCTATTGTAGACTTTGTAGGCGCGATTGTTATGAGAGTATCCTAGGAAAACCCCTTCGACACTTCTAGCATCGAGCTTCTGCTTATACTCTCTATCATTTAAGATATATCATGAAATTTCACAGCGTCTCACTTAGACAGATTTGTGAACAAGCAGTTGCTGCAGCACACTCTTGTTCACAAGAAATAATCTCAGCAAGCAATGAACAAAGGCACAGGTTTGTTCACCCAGTTCGGCCAAACTGCCTACGTCTGGGGAGGACTATTCTCCAGTCCTCAATCCACTCAACCAAAGGTCCCAAGCACACTCGGTTACAACGCACGCAACCTATGCTACTTTAACCCCGTGTGGATCACACAACACAATCAGAACAAGCTCTGATTTGTGTCAGCACACCCTCTACAGTATGTCAGTCTAGAATAGCTACAATCCTCTCAAAGAACTTAGCCTATTCTATACTACACTACTCAGCAGAGTTGCTGCAGCAACAGCTGTAACACACAGCTGAAGCACAATGTCCGCGTCGCTCCAAGGCCTTCTGCCGAGCCGATCGAACCACTCCAAGAGCGCTGCACACTCTGAGTAACTCCCCCTCACTCAGTGACCACCTGTCACTAGTGAGTTCTTCCGCACGAACCTCCACCGAGCCTTCCACCCGTTAGTTCTTCCGCGGCTGCCTTTGATCAACCAACAAGCTCCACAGCTCTGAATTGGCTTCCAGATCAATGCACAAATTAGTCTCTGCAAGACCTGATTCTCTTCTGCAATGCTCACCACAGCTCTGCACTCAACGCTCTGCCCGTGTGTGTTTGATCGAAGAACAACGTCCGTAGCACCCAGAAAGTCCCTTCTCTGAAATCTGTGTCTACTCTCGTGTATCACTCAGCTTCAATCACCCTCTTCAGCCCTAAAACCTTCTGCTTAAATACCCACACCACTTTAAGCAGTTTCCAGGTTTAAGCAATTGACCCACAAGATCAATTATCTCCTAAAATCTAGGAGATTAGATTTGATTAATATCTTCAATGCAAATCTCCTTCCTCTGACCAGTAAACCTTGCTGGAATATGCTCAACAGCATTTTATAAATTCTTCTAAGAGCAAGAACACAACTGCCATACCTTCAAAGCTCACCAAGTACATAACTGCTACTCGGACAGTTGATACAGCACTTGAACCAGCACCTGCTGCAGCACCCCCTGCTGTATCTGCTACTGCTTGTTTGTTTGAGCTGCAGCAGCTCCTTGTTCACATATGTTGGTTTTGTCAAACCTGCCATACTTGCATCATCAATCTCCCCCTTGGCATTTTGACAAAACCAAAGCACGCTCCGATGAACCGAAAGAAAAAAACAAGCACTAATTACTCCAAAAAAAAACATTTGAGAGAGTAAGTATAAAAGGCCACACTCGGCCATAGCATAATGACCACGCAGGGTCAGTAGAAGAAATGTTCATCAACAGTAGCAGTATTAATCTTCTTCTCCCCCTTTTTGTCATAGATGCTCAAGGGGCCTGCGCATCATCTGCCGGAAACTCCAGGTCTCTGAGAAGACTTCTTAGCTGACCGCGCCTAGCATCCCTCCTCTTGGCTTCAGCTTCAAGTATAGCCAGCTCAGACCGAAGGTGGCTCACAATCCTGGCACGGAGAGCAGACTGAATTGTTGCAGCAGGGGGAAGAGATTCCTCCAGAGGAGCTGTAGCTGAAGAACCAACCAAGAGAAGATCCTCATAGGCCACATCCACTGCATGTTTTCCCTTAAATAGTTTGTGATCAACAGTGAAGACCTGTAGCTCCTCAGATAAGCCATCAGTAATCGCTCCAAACTCTGGGTGCTGAGAGACCATGATCCCATAAATGAGAGAGGGCAGCACAATAGGCTTGCTGGAGGAGGCACTCCCGGCATGAGTAGCAAGCTGGGGGAACATAACACTTCCCAGGCTGATCTTCCTCTTCTTTCTAATAGAATAGAGAAGGTTAGCAAAATCTTTGTTGACCTTCCCTCTGTGTGAGATGGGGATCCAGTTCTTTACACCAAGATGATATAGTAAAGCAAACTTGGAGGTAAGCTCAGCAGCACTAAGGTTAGGGCCACCCCAAGACAGGCACACTCCCCCTGTCAGACTCTTCGCCAAAAATTCTGGCTTAACATCAGTGGGAGCTCTCGCATTCTCATGAATCCCCAGAAATGCATCAATAATTTCAGGGGTAATAACCACTTGCTTACCCCGTACCCAGCTTCTCCCATACTCATCAGCTCCTTCCTCTCCAAATTTTTCTTCCATATTCACAATAAACTCTCTAACCAGTAAAATATTGAAACGGAAAGGAAAGGTTAGAGACTTCAGAAGATTTACCTCTGACAGAAGCTGAATCATAGCAGCTGATCTGTACTTCTCTTGGACCAGTCTCTTCTCATGCACAATATGTTTCCTCTCAACCGCACGCCAGGATTGAGAGGCGCTTCTGTTTCTGAACCATGTACCTCCGACTGTGAGGGCAGATAAATCTGCAGCTGTAGGTCCTCTCGCAGAGGGTCCGCCAAGAGATCCTTCTTCTTCTTCTTCACTGGATGATCCTTCACTACTGGAGCCTGGGATCAGGATAGGGGATTTTCCCTTGTCTGAAGAAGGAGGATGTGCTGTAGCAGGTTCTAGTTCAGGGGACTCAGCAACTGTTTCAACCCCTTCACCAATAATGCCTGGGGACAGGACGAGTGATCTGTACTCCTCTTCTGTAGAGGCTGCTACAGCAGCCTCTGCTGCTTGTTCTTCTTCAGAGGCAACTTCAGTCACAGCCTCTTCTGGCAGCACAGCAGTACTGGAGACAGGTTCTCCATCACGTACCAGCCGCCTCCTCTTCTGGGTTGTTTCTATGGGAGAAACGGGCTCGTTATGTGACACAGGAAGAGGAGCTGGTTCCCACACCACTACATCCAACCGCTGAGCAGGGTCTTCGTTGCATGCCTTGGTCCTTCTCTCAGACCTGCCCTGCCTATCTGCTGCCAGATTCTTCTTCAACCCGCGTGTCTTCACCATTTTTGCAGAGATGTGGAGGGTTTGAGGAGCGCACAGAGGATGATCGGCAGAGATTTTTGAGAAGCCCTTTGCTCTTGATCTTTGCCCTAGAAAATATTTACCCGTTATTTTCTTTTTCCTTTTGAAGTTGTTAAGACACGTGCCTCCCATGTGCAAATATTTCCCTTTCCATCCTCAGTAACCAACACATGTGAACAAGCTTATTCTTGACCCGGTTGCTATAGCACATGCGAGCTGGTTCACCTGTTCAGTTCAGACTGCAGCATTGCTTGGAGGATCCTCAAGAGGTTCTGATGGAGCTTTCTTCACCCACTTTTGAGACAAACCAGAGTTTTTCTTCTTCTGATCTTCCATCCTCCTATCTCTTCCTTTGTCATGTTTGGGTTTCCATATCTGTAACGACTACTGTTTACATTTGTTTTTTGCAAACCAGTGCCCTTGTGTAACAGTCTTAGCAATCCTTCTCTGTGATTCTTTCCAGGAACTATTTTTCTGTGAAGCAGCATGAAACGGAGTCTTTATGCAGTATGTGTTGTTCCTGGATTTTACTCCTTCTTTTTCAACTGAGCAGGTTCTGCACTGCTGCCTCAGTTTAGAGTTGATCTTCTGATTCCCAAAACCTGTACAGGTACCCTGTTTATTCTGAGCCTTTTGTTTTGTTTGAGAAGAATGTTGTGCCCGATGCTGCAGCATCCTCTTGTTCACATGTCTAGTTCCAACTTTCTCTGCAATTTTTGAAGAGTCATCTGAATTCTTCTTCTCATCTGACTCAACATCTGAGGCTTTAATGAAGACTGTCCCTCTGGAGCTTTCTTCACCAGTAAATCCAAGCCCTGTTCTCCCTTTTCCAAGCCTTTGGTAAGACAGAATTTCGTCCAAGATATTTTTCTGGGAATTGACAGTCTTGGCGGTTACTGGAAAAGATTCAACGTTGATCTGCCTTCCAGAATCTTCCCTTTTCAGTAAGGTAACTTGATTATTGGGTGGTAATAGACATTTCCTTCGTTCTTCTTCCAAGAGCTTGACTCTGTCAGTCAGGGCCTGATTGGTCTGAAGAACTGCCTCACATTGATTCAGTATTTTTCTCAGAAGATCAGCAAGACTGCCAGCTAAGTCCTCCTCATCTTCACTGGCAGATGAGTCACCCTCATCTTCGCTTTCAGATACTTCAATTCCATAGTGGATTTTATCCTTCGTTATCTCCTTGAGGTTGAAATCAGATATACTGGTCAGCACAACACATTTTTCTTCATCACTTTCCTCAGAATCACTCCATTTTGCTGTCATGGACTTACTGTTCTTTTTCTTTGAGCTCTTGAGGGGTTTGCTTGGACAGTCAGCCTCAATGTGTCTATACCCTTCACAATTCCAGCATTGAACTCCCTTTTTCATCTCTTTCTTATCATCTTCATCCTGAACTGGTTCTTTCCCTTTCCTCTTTCTTTCACTGCCCCTTCTGAATTGTCTTCGCGAGGAAGAGCTTCTCTCAGTTCTGGATTCCATGTTTTTCAGAAGCTTCCCAAGGTTCTTAACAAGCATGCTCATCTGATCATCTGGAACTGTCTGCTTGATTTCTGCTTCAGCTTTCAATCCAACATTCTTGTCCTTGGGAGTGGTGTCCTCTTTGACCAGTTTCATCTCAAATTGTTTGAGAGACCCCATCAGCTCTTCCAACCTCATGAATCTGACATTTTGCGCTTCTTCAATAGCTGTCACTTTCATGTCGAATTTTGTGGGCAATGATCTGAGAACCTTTCTGATAAGCTTTTCTTCAGGAATGGGGTCACCAAGAGCATGAGCTTCATTTGCAAGATCACAGAGTTTAGCATTAAACTCAGTGACTGTTTCTTCATCCAGCATCCTCAGATTCTCAAATTGTGTGGCAATTATCTGGAGTCTTGACAACTTCACTCTATCAGTTCCTTCATGGGCAGTTTGCAGAATCTCCCATGCTTGCTTGGCCATGTCACAGTTTGAGATCAACCTGAAATTATTAGCATCAACTGCAGCAAAAATTACATTCAGAGCCTTTGAATTACCAGTTGCTGCAGCACTTTCTTCAGCAGTCCACTGCTCTTCAGGTTTTATTCTTGTCACTCCTTGCTCATCCATGGTGATTGGGGGAGACCACTGAATCACAACAGCTCTCCATGTCTTCTCATCAATAGCCTTGAGAAAGGCTTTCATTCTAGCTTTCCAATATCCATAATTGCTCTCTTCCAATAATGGAGGTCTGCTTGTGCTCTGTCCTTCCTTCATTGTCTTGGCTTCTTCAGAGACACTGTAGGATCTTTTAACTCTGTGTATCGAGTTCCCGCTCTGATACCAATTGAAATTTCACAGCGTCTCACTTAGACAGATTTGTGAACAAGCAGTTGCTGCAGCACACTCTTGTTCACAAGAAATAATCTCAGCAAGCAATGAACAAAGGCACAGGTTTGTTCACCCAGTTCGGCCAAACTGCCTACGTCTGGGGAGGACTATTCTCCAGTCCTCAATCCACTCAACCAAAGGTCCCAAGCACACTCGGTTACAACGCACGCAACCTATGCTACTTTAACCCCGTGTGGATCACACAACACAATCAGAACAAGCTCTGATTTGTGTCAGCACACCCTCTACAGTATGTCAGTCTAGAATAGCTACAATCCTCTCAAAGAACTTAGCCTATTCTATACTACACTACTCAGCAGAGTTGCTGCAGCAACAGCTGTAACACACAGCTGAAGCACAATGTCCGCGTCGCTCCAAGGCCTTCTGCCGAGCCGATCGAACCACTCCAAGAGCGCTGCACACTCTGAGTAACTCCCCCTCACTCAGTGACCACCTGTCACTAGTGAGTTCTTCCGCACGAACCTCCATCGAGCCTTCCACCCGTTAGTTCTTCCGCGGCTGCCTTTGATCAACCAACAAGCTCCACAGCTCTGAATTGGCTTCCAGATCAATGCACAAATCAGTCTCTGCAAGACCTGATTCTCTTCTGCAATGCTCACCACAGCTCTGCGCTCAACGCTCTGCCCATGTGTGTTTGATCGAAGAACAACGTCCGTAGCACCCAGAAAGTCCCTTCTCTGAAATCTGTGTCTACTCTCATGTATCACTCAGCTTCGACCACCCTCTTCAGCCCTAAAACCTTCTGCTTAAATAGCCACACCACTTTAAGCAGTTTCCAGGTTTAAGCAATTGACCCACAAGATCAATTATCTCCTAAAATCTAGGAGATTAGATTTGATTAATATCTTCAATGCAAATCTCCTTCCTCTGACCAGTAAACCTTGCTGGAATATGCTCAACAGCATTTTATAAATTCTTCTAAGAGCAAGAACACAACTGCCATACCTTCAAAGCTCACCAAGTACATAACTGCTACTCGGACAGTTGATACAGCACTTGAACCAGCACCTGCTGCAGCACCCCCTGCTGTATCTGCTACTGCTTGTTTATTTGAGCTGCAGCAGCTCCTTGTTCACATATGTGGGTTTTGTCAAACCTGCCATACTTGCATCATCATATCACGTGGAACCAAATACATGAAAATATTTCACTGTGGCCTTCTTACCGTACCAGATCTTGTAGCACGTTTTGTCAGTACTCCCCCGCAGTGTTACACGGTTAAGTATCTGACAAGCCTTGCTCAGAGCTTCTGGCCAGAAGTATAGTGCTACATCTTTATCCTATAACATAGTCCTTCCCATTTCTACAATTGATCTATTTTTCCGCTAACAACTCCATTCTGTCGCGGGTCAGTGGTGAAGAGACTGATGCCCAATGCCTTCCTTCTTGCAGAACTCCTCAAATGACTGATTATGAAATTCTATGCCATGATCGCTTCGGATGAGCACAAGAGGTAGATCTTTCTCATGCTGTAATCTAATAATTAGCTCGACAAGATGCTCAGCAGTCTCTGATTTTTCTCTAAGATATTCAACCAAAGCATATCTTGAAATAACATCAACACTTACGAGTGTACCTTTTTCCACCAATTCCCTCTACTTGGAATGGTCCAACAAGATCCGCATGGAGTAGCTTAAGGATACGCTTTGTATTTATCTAAGTGATTGCTCAGTGACTGGCTCTGGTCTGCTTACCAATCTGACATCCGTTGCAAATTCTGTTCTCTTCTCCTTTGATAGTAGGGAGCCCTCTGACCAGCTTCTTGCTTGATAATTTTTTCAGGGCTTTCAGATTCAGATGCCCAACCTCCTGTGCCACAGGTTCATCTCATATGATTTAGTAAGCAGGCAGTGTGCATCAGGAGCAGTTCTTGTAATATCTAACAAATAGCAGTTGTTAGTAGAACGACTACCACGCATAACACAGTCCCCATCAGCATTGAGAACTCTGAACGAGTTTCTGGTGAACTTTACGTTGCAAAAGTCATCGGATATCTGGCCGATACTGATGAGATTGGCATGCAGACCTTCAACGTAAAGAACATTTGTCAGACTAGGCAATCCAGGTAATTCCAGAACACCTGCTCCAATAACTTTTCATTTTCCACCATCTCCAAAAGTTACTGATCTTCCCTCCAGTGGAGTTATATGCTTAAGAAAGGCTGAATTACCTGTCATATATGCTGAACACCCGCTATCAAAGTACCACATATCTTTGTTCAAGTTGACAGTTAAACTATAAGCAACAAAACATAACTCCTTTCCATATTTCTTTAGTCTCCATTCTTGGATTATGCGTGTCTCAGTACGTCCATACTTAGCTAGGAACTTTCTGCACTTTCTTTGTATGTGTCCTCGAGTATGGCAGATCCTGGTATCTTTGGTCCAGGGTGTAGTATAGCGGTTGTTGTAGATGAAGCTAGAACTTTCCTTTAACATTTTTCCTCTGACAAACTGTGCCTTGCCCTTGCTGTATTCGCATGTGTTCCCAAGACCCGACTGTCCTGTTCCATACCTCTAAGCACTAAGGATCTCATTCAAAAAAAAATTTCCAGAGTTCATCATCCTTACTTGCTTTTTCAAATCGTCCAACTCCTGCTTTGTCTTGCCATTATCACAAATTTCCTTACTTAGTCTGGTCTTTGTTGCAACAAGTGCTTCATTCAGACCTTTCTTCTCCTCCTTCAACTGGTGATATTTATACTGAGTTTTTCATTTGTCTTTGCCACCAGCTTCCATTTGGAGTACATATTTGTCAGGTTTCTCCTCAGAGTCTGCTCATTGATTTCCTCACTATTGCTAGATTCAGAGCCACTGTCAAGATCAGTCTCCTCAGCTTCTTCCTTGGCAATTAGTGTGACAAGATCTGTGGCATCCTCAGTTACAGTTGTCAGTGCAACAAAGTTACTATGATCATCTCCAGTATCACTGTTCTCGGACTCATCATCGTTGTATGTGGCAACCATGGCTTTCTTTTTCATCAAAGTGTCATCACAGTACCTTTGTATGTGACCATATCCATGACAGGCTCTGCACTAAATCTCTTCATTTGGATTTTGATCAGTCTCCTTACGTTTGCCCTTTTGATATCTGTCATCTTTTCTTCCTGGATATCTCTGGTAACTACGTTCCTCCTTCTTCGCTTGGTATCCCTGATCCCCACGGACTTTGTAATTAGATCTCCTTTTGTCAATCCTTTTCATGAACCTTCCAAGCTCTTTGGCCATTAGAGCTATTTGATCATCATTCATCTCACCATCAGTTTCTGTTTCAGCATCTGTTGCAGCAGCCTTTAGAACAATTCCTCTTGTTTTCTTCTCTACTAACTTTCTGCTGTTTATCTTCATCTCATAGACTCTGATGATGTTTAGAGCAATTTCTGAAAACATGAAGTTGGACTCCCTCATGGGATGAAGATAAATTCATCTCAATTCCTCTTCCAGCTTCATGTTTTCCAAATCTGCCGTTTCCTCAATAGCTGTTACCTTAACATCAAATTTCCGAGGAAGTGATCTGAGAACTTTTTCATCTTGCTCAGTTTTTTATACATGCTTTTCGGGTATCCCCATTTCATTTACTATGTCCATCAGGCGGTTATTGAAGTCTGTTATGGTCTCTTCATCTTTCATCACCAGTTGTTCGTAGCTAAGCCTTAGCATCTGCATTCTAGTTTTCTTTACCTTAGCATCTCCTTCAAAGGTTGTTTTTCGAATGGTCCACGCAACTTTTGCTATTTCAATACCAGCAATCAACTTATAGTTCCATTTTTCCACAGCAGCGATAATAGCATACAGAGCCTGACTATTTCCTTGAAATAATTTCTTCTCCTCTTCAGTCCAGTCTTTCTCTGGCTTTGGTGCTTTAACTCCAAGAGCATCTGTTGTACCTGATGATGCAACCCAACCTTCAATAATAGCCTTCCATGCATACTCATTTATTGATCTGATATATGCTTTCATCTTTGACTTCCATTAGCCAAACTCATCTTCCTCCAAACTGGGAGGTCTCCCCATGTCTCTTCCACTCATTCTGAGTTTCCTTCGATCTCACCCTGGGTGTCAGATGTCCACTCTGATACCACTTATAGTTCTAGTACTCACGTTAGAACTTGTCCCAGCTGTTTTTATGACAACTGCTGAGGAAACGCGTTAGGAATAGTTTAATTTGTTTCGAGTAGAAAGTAAATACGGTAAAGTTAAAATGAGACGCACGATCGGACAACGAAGTAGAAACTTACAAGACTCCCTCTTCAAGTCCTTCTACCACCGACTCGTCTGGAGGCGCACTGAGCTCCACTCAGTGTAGAGATCACTCTCTATGGCTTGTCATAGCAGCTTTGTTCTCTCGAACAGCTGTTTGTCCACCCAACGTCCTCCCAAATATCCGGACAGGTCTATTTTGCAACAATATTTTGTTAAACGTGTTGTTGTAGCAAGTACTTCTGGTCCTCGTGCTTGAGAGATGACTTAGCTTCAATCTCCATCGGGGTGCTCTCAATCACTTGACTTCTACCTCTTTTGTATATTGCTATAATGCAAGAGAGCTGCTTAGATAATTTTTTTTCAATAATGGCTGATTCCCGAGAAATCCTCTTTTGGATGACGGCCAGCTTGTCCTTCAGCACTTGCTATAACATCTTGTTTTGCAACTCCTAACTTTTGTGATGCAGTTGTTTCTTTTGGCTAATATATGCATACTATCTAACTTACTTAAACAACTCTTTGCACAAAAACATGGCATACATAAACATGAGACTAACATATACGTTTTTTGAACTTTTTATTATCATTTTACTACGCTATTCTTGTTCTAGGTTAAAGTTTACTAAATTGAAACTTGGTAGCCCACTTGGAGCAAAATATTGCAAAACAAAAAGATTTAGAGGAAAACAGACAAAATGTGGGCAGATTGAACTATTCATCTTCAAACGCATCCCAAGCGCATGACCGTTATTTGATTATGGCGTGAAATATCTTGTTCAACACTTAACTCAAAGGGCTACAACTTTGTATTTTACACCAAGAGGTAGTTCAAAAGTTTAAAGGGTAAAAAACGCGAGAAAATTCAGAATCATCGTGTAGAGCAGTAGCCCGGTTCGAGACAAAACCGCTGGTTCATAAATAGAACCGTTGGTTCAAGAAGGAACTGGCTAAAAAATATGTTTTTTTGAGACCTTCTGAGCCAGCCCGGTTCATGGTCCAACTTGCGGGTTCACCAAGTGAACCGGCCCAAAATTGAATTTTAAAATCGGTCCAATTGAATTTGATATAAATAAAGACCTAGAACCCAGGAAAAAACATTATGGACCTGAGCAAGATTTAATCTAATTGTTGAGGAGGCAAAACACGTCTCAAGACACCAAGAAGATTGAAGATCGGAGACTCGGCTTCGTAGTGAAGGATTGTTTTTTCTTTCCGTTTCTTATTCTTTAATTATGTTTTATACATGTATTCTGGTTTTATCACCATGATTAGTGAGTCGTCGTCTTGTTCTGGTATCTTACGAATCTCATGCTTGTACTCAACAATTTATGCGATCTTAATAAAACTTTTCGATTATGTTAATGGATTTCTTTAATGCTTGTACTAACTTTCTGCTGTTTATCTTCATCTCATAGACTCTGATGATGTTTAGAGCAATTTCTGAAAACATGAAGTTGGACTCCCTCATGGGATGAAGATAAATTCATCTCAATTCCTCTTCCAGCTTCATGTTTTCCAAATCTGCCGTTTCCTCAATAGCTGTTACCTTAACATCAAATTTCCGAGGAAGTGATCTGAGAACTTTTTCATCTTGCTCAGTTTTTTATACATGCTTTTCGGGTATCCCCATTTCATTTACTATGTCCATCAGGCGGTTATTGAAGTCTGCTATGGTCTCTTCATCTTTCATCACCAGTTGTTCGTAGCTAAGCCTTAGCATCTGCATTCTAGTTTTCTTTACCTTAGCATCTCCTTCAAAGGTTGTTTTTTGAATGGTCCACGCAACTTTTGCTATTTCAATACCAGCAATCAACTTATAGTTCCATTTTTCCATAGCAGCGATAATAGCATACAGAGCCTGACTATTTCCTTGAAATAATTTCTTCTCCTCTTCAGTCTAGTCTTTCTCTGGCTTTGGTGCTTTAACTCCAAGAGCATCTGTTGTACCTGATGATGCAACCCAACCTTCAATAATAGCCTTCCATGCATACTCATTTATTGATCTGATATATGCTTTTATCTTTGACTTCCATTAGCCAAACTCATCTTCCTGCAAACTGGGAGGTCTCCCCATGTCTCTTCCACTCATTCTGAGTTTCCTTCGATCTCACCCTGTTTGTCAGATGTCCACTCTGATTCCACTTATAGTTCTAGTACTCACGTTAGAAGTTGTCCCAGCTGTTTTTATGACAACTGCTGAGGAAACGCGTTAGGAATAGTTTAATTTGTTTCGAGTAGAAAGTAAATACGGTAAAGTTAAAACGAGACGCAAGGATTTGGTCACCCACTTCAGAACAATGTGTCCCTACTGTGGGGGGGGGGGGGGGGGGGGGGGGTTCTGCTAACCCCGACAAGAAGTAATCCACTATTGTACGATCGGACAACCAAGTAGAAACTTACAAGACTCCCTCTTCAAGTCCTTCTACCACCGACTAGTCTGGAGGCGCACTGAGCTCCACTCAGTGTAGAGATCACTCTCTATGGCTTGTCATAGCAGCTTTGTTCTCTCGAACAGCTGTTTGTCCACTCAACGTCCTCCCAAATATCCGGACAGGTCTATTTTGCAACAATATTTTGTTAAACGTGTTGTTGGAGCAAATACTTCTGGTCCTCGTGCTTGAGAGATGACTTAGCTTCAATCTCCATCGGGGTGCTCTCAATCACTTGACCTCTACCTCTTTTGTATATTGCTATAATGCAAGAGAGCTGCTTAGATAATTTTTTTTCAATAATGGCTGATTCCCGAGAAATCCTCTTTTGGATGACGGCCAGCTTGTCCTTCAGCACTTGCTATAACATCTTATTTTGCAACTCCTAACTTTTGTGATGCAGTTGTTTCTTTTGGCTAATATATGCATACTATCTAACTTACTTAAACAACTCTTTGCACAAAAACATGGCATACATAAACATGAGACTAACATGTTCGTTTTTTGAACTTTTTATTATCATTTTACTACGCTATTCTTGTTCTAGGTTAAAGTTTACTAAATTGAAGCTTGGTAGCCCACTTGGAGCAAAATATTGCAAAACAAAAAGATTTAGAGGAAAACAGACAAAATGTGGGCAGATTGAACTATTCATCTTCAAACGCATCCCAACCGCATGATCGTTATTTGATTATGGCGTGAAATATCTTGTTCGACACCTAACTCAAAGAGGTACAACTTTGTAGTTTACACCAAGAGGTAGTTCGAAGGTTTAAAGGGTAAAAAACGCGAGAAAATTCAGAATCATCGTGTAGAGCAGTAGCCCGGTTCGAGACAAAACCGCTGGTTCATAAATAGAACCGTTGGTTCAAGAAGGAACTGGCTAAAAAAACATGTTTTTTCGAGACCTTCTGAGCCAGCCCGGTTCATGGTCCAACTTGCGGGTTCACCAAGTGACCCGGCCCAAAATTGAATTTTAAAATCGGTCCAATTGAATTTGATATAAATAAAGACCTAGAACCCAGGAAAAAACATTATGGACCTGAGCAAGATTTAATCTAATTGTTGAGGAGGCAAAACACGTCTCAAGACACCAAGAAGATTAAAGATCGGAGACTCGGCTTCGTAGTGAAGGATTTTTTTTTCTTTCCGTTTCTTATTCTTTAATTATGTTTTATACATGTATTCTGGTTTTATCACCATGATTAGTGAGTCGTCGTCTTGTTCTGGTATCTTACGAATCTCATGCTTGTACTCAACAATTTATGCGATCTTAATAAAACTTTTCGAATATGTTAATGGAGTTCTTTAATTCTACTGTTCTTAATTTGCTGCTCTTGCATGTCTGACATTGATTTGGATGTTTTCTTGTTAAAATGAAATTACGTTAAATACCAAAAAGATTACTGGGTCTGAGGTAATTAACCATATTAAGTAAATTAATATCGAAGCATGGTAGCTATACCGTTGGTACATGAATCGATAGGAAAGTTGACATTATTTGTCTGAAAAGTCTGAATTTAATAAACTGAAAATGTTGATAATCCGTGATTGAGCAACATTCAACAGTCTAGATTAATTCAGGCAATGATCCGTGATTGAGCGGCTTGCCTGATGTTATTAGGTTATTTCCATAACTCCATAATATAATTAAATTGTTTGAATTAATGCATGATTTTTGTGTTAGGCGGTGAAGTTTGATTCTGGAATATTGATTTTATTTGCATAATCTTATCCTTGTGTCAGAATCACTTAGTTAGGTAATTATAACCTTTTCTTTATTAGAATAGCTAAACGAAGACACTATCTTACATAGTATAAACATGCATTTGCCAATTGGATCGACCCTTGGCTTACCAAGGTTTATAAATTATTTTTGACTGTAATTTGACCCCTAAAACATACACTTGACAACTATAAAGGGTTAAAAATACGCTTCTCAGAGACCAAGGCTGATCTCAACGCTGCGAAGCGCATTCCATCCAAAGGCTTTGTGAAGATGTCTGCCAACTCCCTCTCAGTTGCTACGTGCTTCAGAACAATGATATTCCTTTCCACTAGGTCTCGAATGAAATGGTGCCTTATGTCAATATGTTTGGTCCTTGAAAGTTGAACTAGATTCTTGGAGATATTGATGGTACTCATGTTGTCACGAGTATCATAGCATCCTGTTGCCCTCCATACTCAGCGAACATTTGTTTTATCAAGATCATTTGAGCGCAGCAGCTCCCAACTGCAATATATCCAGGTCCATGTGCAATAAGTGAAATGGTCTGGATGTGTTGGTTTCCACTCCTTTGACTTTAGGAATTCCCCGCTCAACAACAATCTTTTTCAAGAGTTCTAAGATTCAAATGGCCGATCCTCTTGTGTCACAAATTCATCTCGGGCGCAGCTTGTTGCGTCTGCTGTGGTGCGCGCTGCTCCGCGGACTGCCTCTGGAAATTGTTGTCCTCCTTCCATCTGAACCCATTTGCGGCTAGTCCAAAATGCGGCTGATTCAGTCTCTGCGGCCGTCTATTATCCCATCCTCCTAGAGCATTCGCCTCTCTTGACTCATCGAAAAGTGCGGGACATGCATCAGTTTTATGCTCGGTGGACGTGCAGAATTCGCATGCCTTTGGCGCAGCTGGTTGCGCCCCTTGCGCATTCATCAACTTCTGCAACATGGCCTTCATCTCCTTTATCTCAGCGCTTGTTTCGACCTGATGCACAGAATGAGCACGACTATTCTCAAGTGTTAGCTAATGTCTTACCTGTCCAGCAGAGTCTTCTATCAGCTGCCACGCGTCCTCTGGGTACATGTTGCAAATGTCGCCGCCTGCGCATGCATTCAATAATCTCAGCTCCATTGGTAGCAATCTGTTCAGGAAATTCTCTATCAGTATATTCTGGGGCAGGCCGTGGTTGTAGCAGTTAGCCTCCAGCTCCCTGAAACGCTCATAATACTCCGATAGTGATTCTCCTACGCCCTGTCTAGGTGCGGCCAACTCCCTCCTGAGTAGCGAAATCTTGGCTGCAGGATAGAATTTGTCCAAGAACTTCTTCTGGAGCTGCTCCCATATGTGAATAGATCCTGCTGGTAAGCTCATCAGACAATGCCTGGCCGCATCACACAATTAAAAAGGGAACGCCTTCATCTTCAGCGCTTCGTCGCTCTCCCCTTCGGCCTTCATGTTCTCGCGAATAACAAGGAATTCTCGCACATGCTTGACTGGGTTCTCGTTGTTCATCCCGTGAAACTTGGGCATGTGATGAATGAGCGAGCTCCTTAGCTCAAAATGACCGTCTTGTGGAAGCACTATGCACCATGGCTGGTTAACCGTGATTGGAGCTGACATCTCGCGCACTGTTCTGCGTCGCGCGACCTGTCGCGCAGGTGGCGCATTATACCTCGCTTCAGCGGCCACTCGAGCGTCAACTTCGCGCTACACTTCTTCTCTGAATCGAACTGCGCGGTCATCTGCTCATGCATTGTTACGTCCCTCCGGGGTTCTCTCCCCTAAGTTATCTCCAATGACACTGTTATCCTCCATGAGCTGTTCTAAATCTCAAATAAAACGAAATTAAAAGACAACTAAGCTGTCGCGTCTGTCAGTGCGCAACTATAATCTGCACAGCGCAACTGTTTCAAGGTTGCGCAGGCTGATGTTGACTGCGCGCTGTCAGAAACAACAACGAGGAAAATAAAGCAAACAGAAATAACTAACTACTGTAAAAGAAAACTTAAACTAGTTAAAACTTATCTGTGTTGCTCCCCGGCAACGGCGCCAAAATTTGACCGCGCGTCGTTGTACGCATCAAATTAATCCTTCCTTCTCCACTTAGTATAGCGGCTAAGTCAGGGTCGATCCCACAAGGAGCAAGCAGACTCGTTCTAGCTAGCAACCTACAACTTACGAGAATTGGGTTGTGAGTGATTGGGTTGCGCAGGTGCGCGAATGAACAATAGTGAAAGCAGATTTTGCACTAGACGTGCGCGGATAGTAGAGATTAAGTACTATGACTATGAAAAGTATCGGTAAAGACAATCCTCTATGAATGTATTCCTTATCATCGACTCTAAACGTCTATAGTTTGATTTTACTGAAGTTAGTGTCCGATCAAGGCTTCCTAACATGTGCGCATGTTCCGATCAAAGTCCATGAGCTATTAATTCTTGAAACTAGTCTAAGCAGTTACGAATCCGGTCACAGTAGCAGCTGATTATCTTAGCGCGTTACTCCTAGTTGTCACCGTCAAGCTACCAACTACTTTAACATATAACAACAAGTAGTAAGAGTAAGATTGCGGTTCAAGGCTTCCCCTACTCATACAACTAGCTGTCAACCGTGTGCACATAATTAATACAAGCATACAAACTATGCATTAAGCACAAGTCTCAAAGGAAATACTTCATAGAATCATGCACAACCGATACAAAGTGTTTAGCTAGACATGCTAGTGGTAACCATCATAGAAATAGTAAATAAAAGCTAAAGTGTCCAAGGAAATAGTAACAAGCAGGTGCGGGCAGGTTGCTGTGTCTTGGTTCGCGCGGTCGGTGGGCGCAAGTCCTCGCCTGTAGCTCGTGTGTTTTTCAGTTCTGGCTCTCTCTCGTGTATCCCGTGTGTCTCTCTCAAACCTAGCCTTCCTCCCCTTTATATACTGCTCGTGAGGCCCGTGAAATGCTCAGATTTGGCCCGTGACAATCTTGGCAACTTCCAAATCCTAGGAGATTTTGTAGGGATATGGTGTTCAAGATTTGGAAATACCGCTATCCTGCGCATGGCTCACTGCGCACGTTGGTTCGCGCAGTTGGTTTGCGCACCGCAGTCTGAATCTGCCACCTCCTATCCTATTTGCGCTGCTAGCTCCGCAGGCTGTGTGTTACGCTCCTTAAACGCGCCTATTAGCGTGTAACCGACTTAGGCCCTTGTTTTGTCCTGGAATACAAAAACACCGGAAACCAGTAATCTTGTACACAAAATAATGCAAACAAGCACGGTGTTAAGATCTAAATAGTGCGTATAAATAGGCTTTATCAATGAGATTTGCCTTTAATCCATCCACAAGCATAACATTCTTCAACTTAGGCAGACTTTGAATGCTCAGAGTTTCCAATGTTATGTGTTATTCTTTGCATGGTTGAATGTCAAACAGGCAAGTCTGATCTCTAGTCATGTGTCCTGAGCATCCACTGACGAAGTACCAGCTTTCTTTCTTCATTGAGTTTGATGAGCCGTAGGATACATATGCATAGTGTCTACATTTGGCCATTGTTCTCCAGTACCTCGTAGTAGGTGGTCTTCGTGGTCTCTAGTACTTGGCAAGATAGGGCAGAACCGTGGGATATGACCACTTAGGTTGCAGAAGTAATATATGCTTTTATCTTGATAATCATCTCATGATCTTGTTTTAGCGGTAGTTGTAGCATATGTTGTTTGTTTCTTCTCAATATTTTCCTCTGAACCTGCTTTTGAAATATGATTGGTTTATCCACATGTTGTTCTTGGGTTTCAGGTTGTTCTGGCTCCTGAGCTTTAAAGAACTATGTCTCTCTTGAACCCAACTCTCCTATGTAACCCAAACCAGTGTTTCCTCCACCATACCTCTAACATGATAGTATAGCATCGAGATTGCTAGATCCACTGTTTAGCATCTTCACCATTCTCTTGTGTTGACTCAGTTCTTCCATCACGGCAACATAATCTTCTTCAAGTTGTTTCACTTGAGTCGTCAGAGAGGTTTGGTGCGTAATCTTCTTCAACAGCATATATCTTCGTATTCAGATCTTTGTTGACTTTAATCACTTCCTTGGGCAAAGTTTTCAGCTAGACATTTCTCAGTGAGCTCTTCATCATTGCTGCTTCCTAAATCTGAAAGGTTGTGCACCAACTTTACTATGTCTTTCTTGACTCTACTATCACTGTTGTGATTTGCTACAGACACCAATGCCAGATTGTTCCTGGGTTCATCGCTTCATTTAGTTGTATAGGACTTATGGTGCTCTTCTTGTGGTTCCTTAGACACTCTGACTATATATGCCCTATGCCTTCACATCCCTAGCAGCGAATTCCCTTTGGTCTGTCCTTTCGTTCTTCATTGTTTTGATTAGCAGATCTGTTCTTCCTTGGAAGGTTTTCTCCTCTTCTGAGCTGATTTCTGGGCCCATACTGTTGTCCATTATATAGAGGTTTTTGATCAAGTTTCTTCATAAACTTTCTAAAGTTTTTGGCCGGTAGTGCAAGTTACTGAATCATCCTTTGGTGTTCATTGCTTCACATTAGTTTCATCTTTCAGCCCAATGCTCTTCATGTAGGATTGTGGAGCTTCCTCTAGCAGCTTCTCTCAAATTGTTTCAGTGAGCCTGATGATGCAGTATGGCAGAGTTTGACAAAACCAGCACAAGTGAACAAGCAGCTGAACAAGGTGCTGCTATAGCAGGAGCTAGTTCAGGGAGCTGTAGCATCTGTCCGTCAGCAGCAGCCTGGATCTTTGAAAAAAGAGCTTGGCAATTCATCAAAGAGCATGAGAGGAGTTTCTAAGTATTCAGCAGAGAATATTCCAGTGGAGATTCCCAGTTGGTGGAAATGATTTGATTGGAGAAGATTAGATTTGCAATCAAATCTAATCTCCTACAAATTAGAAGATATTGTTGTTTGGAGGAAATTGCAAAAAATGTGAATGATGGAACTGGATGTTCCTATTTAAAGGAGGTCCTCCAGAGAATTGAAGACGATCTAAGCTAAGAGAGAAAATACGAGAGCATACACAGAATTCCGAAAGGAAATAATTCAAGTGCGAAGAGCTTCGACCATCACCGAGAACACCGCATGCGCGCGGAGCTGTGTGATTGTACTGAGGGTGATCGAGACTTGCAGAGTCTGATCACTGCTTGATCTGGAAGCCAATTCAGAGCAGCGAGTGCTTGTTGGTTGATCAAGGGAAGCCGCGGAAGAACTGACAAGTGGGCGACTCGGTCAAGTGTCTGATCGGCTATTCTCGCTAGTGACAGGTTGTCACTGAGTGAGGGGGAGTATTTCAGAGTGTGCAGTGCTCGAGGAAGTGTTCGATCGTCTCAGCGGAAGGCTTAGGAGCGACGCGGACAGATTGTGCATCAGCTGTGTGCTACAGCAAATGTTATAGGAAACCTACGGTGACTGAGTATTAATTAGAATAGGCTGAGTTTGTGGAGATAGTAGCTATTCTAGATTGATATCAGTGTAAATTGGGCAGACACAAGTCAGAGCTTGTTCTGATTGTGATCTTGGTTCCACTTGAGGTTGAGTAGCATAGGTTGCGTGACGATTGTAACCTAGTGTACTTTGAGATCTTCGAGATTAGTGGATTGAGGACTGGAGTACAGTTCTTCCCAGACGTAGGCAGTTGGCCGAACTGGGTGAACAAATCAGTTTTCCTGGACTTGTCTTGTTGCTTCAGAATCTGATGAACAAGCGTGTGCTGTAGCAACTGGTTGTTCACAGTCTGGATTTCAGAGGTGATGAGAATTTCAATTGATATCAACATACATAGTCAAGATCCTATGCACCTAGCTAAGAAGAGCAAGACAATGAAGGAAGGTCAAAGCACAAGCCGCCCTCCACTGCTAGAAGAAAGCAACTAGGGCTACTGGAAGGCTAGGATGAAGGTGTTCCTCAAGGCTATTGATGAGAATGTGTGGAAAGCTGTGGTGACAGAATGGGATCCTCCTAAAGCCACTGAAGATAAAGGAGTCACTCAGAAGAAATCTGAAGAGAAGTGGACAGCAGAAGAGGATGCTGCAGCAAATTGCAATTCAAAAGCCCTGAATGCAATCTTTGCTGCTGTGGATGCCAACAACTTCAGATTAATCTCCAACTGTGACATTGCAAAGCAAGCTTGGGAGATATTGGAAGTTGCCCATGAGGGGACTGACAAAGTGAAGATATCCAGAATGCAGATGATTACTTCACAGTTTGAAGGTCTGAAAATGCAGGAGGAGCAAACCATCACAGAATTCAATGCCAAGCTGTGTGACCTGTCAAATGAAGCTCATGCTCTTGGAGAACCTATCCCTGAAGAAAAGCTAATCAGGAAGGTCCTCAGATCATTACCATCCAGATTTGACATGAAGGTGACAGCCATTGACAGACATGAGGCTGGAAGAATTGATTGGATCCCTCAAACAATTTGAGATGAAGTTGATTAAAGAAGAGCCCTCTCCTAAAGACAAGAATGTTGGATTGAAGCTGAAACAGAAGAGAAGAAGCCCTCAGCTGATGATCAACTGAGTTTACTGGTGAAAAATCTGGGGAAGTTCTTGAAGAACATGGAGTCAAGATCTGGACAAAGCCCATTCTCACGAAGACATTCCAGAAGAGGTGGAGGAAATCAGAGATTAGCCAAAGAACCTGCCGAAGAGGAAGAAGAAAAGAAAGAAAGAAGGAAAGGAATCCAATGCTGGAATTGTGAGGGATATGGTCATCGAAAGGCTGACTGTACCAGCAAACCATTGTCAAAGTTAGATCAGAGAAACAACAACTCTATGTCAGCAAACTAGAGTGAAGAGGGCACTCATCTCAGCGGAGATGACTGTCACATGGCCAGGTCCAGATGCGCTCGGAAAGTGGTAAGAAAGAGGCGCAGAAATGTGAACAAGTATCTGCTACATGCATCATCTCCACACTACTGGAAGAGATACCTTTTGCAGATATCAGAGGTGTTACAAATGTGGTCAAAGTGGACACATTAAGAGAAACTGTCCTTTCACCTTGGCTCGTCAGAATCTCCTGAAGATCCTTCGTCAGCACAGATGGTCCAAGATGATACACACTGCCCTGGTTAGCACAGCTTGAGCAACTTATAAAGACAGCTGGTACTTTGATAGTGGATGCTCGGGGCACATGACTGGAGAAAGATCCTACCTCACGAATGTTAAACCTTGCTCAGAGCAACATGTTAAGTTCGGAAATGGGATGAAAGGTAGAATTCTGGGAAAGGGGACCCTGGCTGTGACAGGACTACCCCCTGGAAATTGTCATGCTAGTGGAAGGATTAAAGGCAAATCTCATAAGCATCAGTCAGCTCTGTGACGGGACGCATCAGGTAAAATTCACTCAAAATTCCTATCAAGTCTACAACAATCTAGGGAATGCATACTGGATGGATCCAGATCAAAGAACAACTGCTGTCTTCTCAAAGTTGGGGAAGCTCAACCCTTATCAGCATGCTTGATGACCAGCACAGAAGAAATGACTTTGTGGCACAGGAGGATGGGTCACATCAACCTAAGAACTCTGAAGAAAATTGCAGCAGAAGGGTTGGTCAGGGTGTTCTAGAAATCAAAGGTGAAGTCAGATCTATTTGTGGAGAGTGCCAAATTGGAAAACAGAAAAAGGCTTCTCACCCCAAAACAACCATCATCAACACCGTCAGACCCCTGCAGCTGCTACACATGGACCTAATGGGACCAATGGAGGTAGAGAGTCTTGGAAGGAAGAGGTATGCTTTTATGTGTGTGGATGATTATACAAGATTTGCCTGGATTACCCATCAGTACTCCTCACCATCAGTACTGAAGCAATGAATACGGCGTGCTACATCATCAACCGAGTCACCATTCGAAAAGGGACAAGTCAAACATGCTATGAGCTCTGGAATCCGAAGAAGCCTACAGTGAAATACTTTCACGTATTTGGAAGCAACTGCTACATCTTGAGAGACCGTGAATATTCTTAGGTTATTCAGTCAATAGCCTTGCCTATCGTGTTTACAATGAAAGAACTGGTACAGTGATGGAATCCATCAACGTTGTCATCAATGACATGGAAAAAGAAATCTCCAGAAGTTCTAAAGATGAAGACTCTGACTCAGAAGGAGACACAAGTAATCATGACAGAAGTACAGAAGAAGTGGTGCAAGAAAATGCTACAGCAGATGCTGAAGCAGGAAGTCCTGATCATCAAACAGACAACTCAGTCACTGGGAAAGATGACAGAGAACCCCTTCCATCATCAAGACAACCTCCAAAGAAGATACAGAAAAATCATCCACTGGACAATGTAATTGGAAATCCAGCAGAAGGCAGAAGAACCAGAAGCTCATCTCTCTTCAGCTCCTGTGACTCGATCTGCAGTTCTTGCTTCATATCTCTTACGGAGCCAAGAAACATCAAAGAAGCAATGAATGATGAATATTGGCTGCTGGCTATGCAGGAAGAGTTGGCAGAGTTCGAAAGACATGATGTGTGGGACCTTGTACCCAGACCTGAAGGAACAAACATCATAGGGACCAAGTGGATCTTCAAAAACAAGTCAGACAAAAAAGGATACGTTACAAGGAACAAGGCCAGACTCGTTGCACAAGGGTACACTCAAATTGAGGGAGTGGATTTTGAAGAAACATTCGCATCTGTTGCTCGATTAGAAGCCATCAGACTTCTCCTGGCCTTGTCGTGTCATCTTGGCTTCAACCTCTACCAAATGGATGTCAAGAGTGTCTTCTTGAATGGGGATCTGTCAGAAGAAGTGTATGTGGCTCAACCAAAGGGATTTGAAGACCCTCATCATCCCCATCATGTTTACAAGCTGAAAAAAGCCCTATATGGGCTTAAGCAAGCACCAAGAGCCTGGTATGAGCGATTAACCATCTACCTAGAGAAACATGGCTATGAACGAGGAGGAACTGACAAAACTCTCTTTGTAAAAAGAACCAAGACAGATCTCGTCATTGCTCAAATCTATGTAGATGACATTGTGTTTGGCTCCAGGTCCCAGTGGTTGGTGAAGCAGCTTGTGGAGCAGATGAAACAAGAATTCAAAATGAGCATGGTGGGTGAGCTGTCTTACTTTCTGGGTCTAGAAGTAGCTCAGAAAGATGAAGGAATATTCATATCTGAGCCCAAATATAGCAGGAATCTGGTGAAAAAGTTTCAGCTTGATAAAGCCAGCCACAAACGCACTCCTGCAGCAACTCACATCAAGGTTGGCAAAGACGTAGCTGAGGTTGAAGTAAATTAGTCCACCTACCGAAGTATGATTGGAAGTCTTCTGTACTTAACTGCTAGCCGTCCAGACATATCCTTCTCAGTTGGAGTGTGTGCTTGTTTCCAAGCTAACCCGAAGGAAAGTCACTTTCAACTAGTAAAAAGAATCATTCAGTATGTAGCAGGAACAGTGAAATATGGTTTGTGGTACTCGAAGGATACAAATGCAAATTTGGTAGGATACAATGATGCAGACTGGGCTGGTTGTATTGAAGATCGTAAGAGCACGTCTGGAGGGTGCTTCTTCTTGGGGAATAATCTTGTTTCCTGGTTCAGTCGAAAGCAGAACATTATTTTCCTCTCTACAGCTAAGGCAGAATACATTGCCGCAGGGAGTTGTTGTGCTCAACTACTCTGGATGAAGCAGATGCTTACCGAGTATGGGATGCCTCAAAATGAAATGGTCCTGTACTGTGACAATCTGAGTGCTATCAGCATCTCGAAGTACCCAGTTCAACATTCGAGGACCAAGCATATTGATATCAGACATCATTTCATTCGTGATCTGGTGGAGAAGAAAACAATTGATCTACAACACATTGGTACAGAAAGTTAGCTTGCAGACATCTTCACCAAGCCCCTGGATACGACCAGATATGAAGCACTGAGATCCGCGTTGGGTCTCTATGCCATGTCTTCCTGAGCTCTGATGTGTTTCCCCCTATCCATTTGTGTCAAAAAGGGGGAGAGTAAATAAAGGCCGGATGAACTGAAATCACTAAATGTTTTCTTAAGCCCTGCGTGGCTAAGGCCGAGTGTGGCCACCACTTACTCTTACTGTGAAACTGTTTTCAAGTAGTTTAATTTGTTTGTGTTCGTGGAAGCGTTCATCTGTGGCCAAGGGTTTTGTCAAAATGTCAAGGGGGAGATTGATGATGCAGTATGGCAGTGTTTGACAAAACCAGCACAAGTGAACAAGCCGCTGAACAAGGTGCTGCTATAGCAGGAGCTAGTTCAGGGAGCTGTAGCATCTGTCCGTCAGCAGCAGCCTGGATCTTTGGAAAAAGAGCTTGGCAATTCATCAAAGAGCATGAGAGGAGTTTCTAAGTATTCAGCAGAGAATATTCCAGTGGAGATTCCCAGTTGGTGGAAATGATTTGATTGGAGAAGATTAGATTTGCAATCAAATCTAATCTCCTACAAATTAGAAGATATTGTTGTTTGGAGGAAATTGCAAAAAATGTGAATGATGGAACTGGATGTTCCTATTTAAAGGAGGTCCTCCAGAGAGTTGAAGACGATCTATGCTAAGAGAGAAAACACGAGAGCATACACAAAATTCCGAGAGGAAATAATTCAAGTGCGAAGAGCTTCGACCATCACCGAGAGCACCGCATGCGCGCGGAGCTGTGTGATTGTACTGAGGGTGATCGAGACTTGCAGAGTCTGATCACTGCTTGATCTGGAAGCCAATTCAGAGCAGCGAGTGCTTGTTGGTTGATCAAGGGAAGCCGCGGAAGAACTGACGAGTGGACGACTCGGTCAAGTGTCTGGTCGGCTGTTCTCGCTAGTGACAGGTGGTCACTTAGTGAGGGGGAGTATTCCAGAGTGTGCAGTGCTCGAGGAAGTGTTCGATCGTCTCAACGGAAGGCTTAGGAGCGACGCGATTGTGCATCAGCTGTGTGCTACAGCAGATGCTATAGCAAACCTACAGTGACTGAGTATTAATTAGAATAGGCTGAGTTTGTGGAGACAGTAGCTATTCTAGATTGATATCAATGTAGGTTGGGCAGACACAAGTCAGAGCTTGTTCTGATTGTGATCTTGGTTCCACTTGAGGTTGAGTAGCATATGTTGCCTGAAGATTGTAACCGAGTATACTTTGAGACCTTTGAGATTAGTGGATAGAGGACTGGAGTACAGTCCTCCCCAGACGTAGGCAGTTGGCCGAACTGGGTGAACAAATTAGTGTTCCTTGACGTGTCTTGTTGCTTCAGAATCTGGTGAACAAGCGTGTGTTGTAGCAACTGCTTGTTCACAGTCTGCATTTCAGAGGTGCTGCGAATTTCAGAGCTAATCAATGCTACCAATCTCATGTTCTTGACTTCTTGAGCTTCTTCAATTGTCATTACTTTCATTACAAATTTAAGGCAATGATCTTAGTACCTTGCGAAATAGTTTTTCTTCTTTCATAGGTTCGCCGAGTGCATAGGCTTCATTTGACAGATCGCACAACTTTGAATTAAAGTCTGTTATGTTTTCCTCTTCACGCATCTTCAGGTTCTCAAATTTTATGATGCTCATCTGGATTCTTGATAATCTAACTTTGTCTGTGCCCTCATGAATTGTCTTTAGAATGTCCCAGGCTTGTTTAGCAACATCGCAATTTGAGATCAACTCGAAGTTTTTGGCATCCACTGCAGTAAACATTGCATATTGGATCTTCTCCTAGATTCTTGTAAGTTTGTTGAGATTTGATTTCCTAAAATCAATTTAGAAATCTGATTTACTCCAAGCTCTTTCAGCCGACCATTGACAATTCTATTGCGACTAGCGACTCCTCAAGCCTGTTGATGAGACGGCCGCAACACTCCGAGCTCTCTCCGCACGACTTCTCATCGAGACAGTGTTGGTCGGCCAAGTTTCTCCAGCATTGCAACTTCTCAAGATGTTGTAGCATCTTCTGGTGATTGGTTGCCAGCTTCCGAAACTTGCTCCAGCTTCTAACACCGTAGGATGCTGTAGCAACTTCTTGTGTTTGTTTTGTCAGAGTGACATAACCTTAACAATGATGGATAATCAAATACCAATTTAGGTTCCGGCACGATAAAAGCGCCCTCATTGTTTAATTCGTTCAAGAAATTTATCTCATCGCGATCGTGCTCATCCATTACGACCATGCTCTAACGTTGATATTACCATTTTGTCAATAGTTGTATTTACTACTCTTGAAATAATAAAACTCTGTCAACCTGAAACTCGACAAATATGATGATACAAATTTGTTGAATAGGAAACAGCCTCAACAAATAACCACGGATTCAAGAAATGATTTCTTATTTGATGAGTGGAGAAAACTGTAAATATTTATCTCCAATCAGTCATTGAGAGAAGAAATTCACAATAGAGATGATAATAGTGGGAGATGGAGGAGATTTGAAGAAATAATATAGGAATTTTTCAACCGAACATGTTACCGTCGTAAAGTTCGACGGTAACTATCTGCCATAATATTTTTACAAAGGAACACATTACCGACGCATAAGTACTTTTATGGCGGAACATATTACCATTGTTTGACCGTTATAAAGTACGACGGTCTTACAACGGGTTTACGATAATTATTACCGATTGTTTATTGTTCATCGCATAACTGTTGTAAAATCAGGTATGAAATTCGGGTAAACTTTTAGGGTTTAAGAATTCGCGGTAAATCCGTCGCATAAATAGATATACGATGAAAAATAGATCATCGCATATTTCCGCCGAATTATAAAGCCAAATTTGTAGTGCTGGCCTAATATCCTTTTTGATCAAAGTCAAGCTGTTCAATGCACATCAAATATTTAGTTGCCTTGTCCTATTTACCGTGCAAACCTTTGACATGCTCAATTTATATGTAGTGATAATGAGTTGCCAATATAGTGTTAAGAGATATTTACAGTGTCAAATACATGTAGAATATCAATAAATCATTCAATTATTTCTCCTCTTTTATTCACTTAACACTATAAATATGTCACTTAGAATTTAACTGATAACTAACGTGACATATCAATTACTATTCCAAGTTAATATCCAATAGTATATGCTCAATGCATTAGGGACAATGAATCAACTTGTTGAATTCTTGACCGACAATCAAGATGAAAACAAATCGATTCTATGAAGACGCTTGTGCTATATAACTCGATCTTCCTAAATCTGTAATAGCTTCTTGTGGTGTACTCTTCTGAATCCGAAGTGCTATTAAATCGCCTCTATCTTGGTTATAAAATAAAAAATTCAGTCAGTTAATCCTTTGGATTGAATCATGTAATAATAACCCAAACTATGGTGCAATTTTGTTTTGGAGTGTGTAATAAACAAGTGTTTAGACATGAGATGAGAAAGAAATCGATTCACTACTTAGGTTTTGTGAATATGACCCAACAGCTATATTAACAACGTTCGACGCAGAACTCATTAAACAAGCCAAATTATAAACATACATCTGCGCACTATGCATGCATCTTCAGACCCCCAACAAGGAGGAGCTTCATACACTCTTCACCGTGAAAAATCTACTTGAACCTCTCTGACCCCAAATCAAGCAGGGTGCGGAAGAACTTGTGAGGATGCATTGGCGGATTCTCCGCTAGTGCCTGACAAGTAAAGACATCACAGTAAGTTTTTTAGTGCATGTTGTATTACTGGGACAGATAAATGCTGTAATACGTTCAACTTTCAGCAACCAACAGAATTGTCATGGATGACAGTCTTAGTAGTTAGTACTCCACTCTTGTGTTCTCTATCTGTTGGTACATTTTCTATCAGATGAATTACACTATGACAGTCTAGACACTTAGGGGAGCCCATACGTGGAGACAAATTACAAACATATGATCTGTGTAGCACGGAAACGGAAAGAATCTATGAAGTGGAAAACTCAGAAAATACAAAAAAGTAGAAATGGGAGGAAACGTCGATATGAATTATATATAATTTTATAATTCCTGAAAATAATAGAAATATTTTGAAAGATACTTAATTGAAATAAGCAAGTACAAATGTTCTTAACATAGCAAAAATACAAAGTCACGAAAAACTAAAAAATACTCATGCTAAGTCTACATGATTATTTTCAAAGAACAGACTTTCCATCTCCGGGAGCTTTCAGCAAATTCAAGAATATAAGTATCCTCCAAAGATCCAAATGCATCACCACCAACATCCCACATTTTATTCTTTTCATTAAGATAAGAGGCAAAAATTATTATGAATAAACACAAGATCTTCAACACGCTTTGAATTCAATTTATTCCTCTTCAAAGAATGAAAGAAAGAATGAGTGCTCTGCAATTTCATACTGAGCTTGCTGCGGACGGCTGAGAAGGAGTGAGAACCGTGAAGTTCGATGTTACAGCTATTGTTTATTCTCTACTTAATTCAAAAATCATCATTTTGATTTTATTTTAATTACTATACATGCAGTGACAAAACAAAGTGTTTAGTTTCCTGAGGTTTTCTCTAGCTTCCATATTCTTTCCTTTTTGTTGACCGTTTTTTAGAGTTTCCAGCCGCTTCCATTATGACCTACACAGACTGTTTCGAAAGTCTGTTGACCTACAAGCTTATATAACACCACCCTCGCCATTATGCGTGTCAATTCCTTTCTAAGACTAGTGGTCTGTTTCTTATTTCATTTGCTGACTCACATAATTGAGAAGAACCATAAGTATTCTGTTCAACATAGAAACAGTAAAACCAAATTCCAGAGGGTTTACCTGATGAATCAGAACAGTGGAAGGAGTCATTCCAGGCACGGTATTAACCTCAATGATCAGCACCTGGATATTGTTGTAAAATCCATGTTAGTTATAAATTGAACTTTAATCACTTGTAATTTACGAAAGAAACTTCAAACTTCACAATCCATTTTGCATAGGAAGAAAGGGAGTCAAGGAACACCATACCTCTCCAGTGTCAACATTTAGAAAAGCATCTATTCTCGAAAACCCTTCTAGCTGTAGCGTATTGGCTACATGTTCAATATGCAGCTTGCACCTTTCCAGGGCCTCAGTGCTGATTCAATACACAACAGGTAATGCAAAACAAATAAGACACTTTAATTGAAGATAAAAAAGGAATTCAAAACCTGACATCTTCTTCGCTTCACAGAAAATCATAATAAGCTCTTACTTCTGGCTAATGTATTTTACAGTAACATCAACAGTTTGTCAAGTTGATTTTTACTAAAAAGAAGCATGTCTATCGAATTTCAGGCGTACAGGATTGTGGATCCCTTTATCATGCTGAGGTACTAATCAAATTATAAGTGTTTGTAACCATTCACATAAGAGAAGCTAACATTTTATAAAAAAATATGTAAGAGAAGCTAACCATTTAGATGATCAAGAAGTTCAAGTAAACTGAAGGAATTATATCACACATCTACAGGCAACCTAAAAGAGAAAGGTACAACACTGATTTCATCCTAAAGAAATGATATAATGTTAAACACAAAGCATGATAGTTAACAATTTATGAAGCTTAAGAGGGAAAGATGGACAAACCTAATAATTGATGATGGGGGAGGGGTGAGATTAATTCCAGTTCCACCTGAAAAAAAAATTAAGATGAAATTAGCAGGAAATCAAATACGGAAGTCAGAAAAATGGATGTAAGTTGCTATAGAGAAGCAGCTGACACTGAGCACTTTGTGAAATAGTTTCACATATATTTGCTGGATACTGACCATAGTGTATGAGCTATAAGTAATTCCGACTAACACCGTAATGACATATATACCTTGGAATTTTTCTTCAAGAGATAGTATATCACCCGTTTCCTTGACAGTAATGCTAGGACTCAATGAGTGCATTGATCCGCGTTTACCTATAACACCAACAGTTATTTCGACCCATCTGCTCTTTCCTTTCCAAATGAGGTGACCTTGTTTTTCATCTGATGATCTTGATGAAACGATAATCTCGTCAGTCTCAATGAAAGGTTCGAAAATCAAAGATTCTGGAGGAGGGCTTGGCATTTCGATCATTCCGTGAGGCTATATGTTACAAAAAAAACAGTAACATTAATGTTTAAATATTCAATTTTCTAAACTCGCTTCACTATAAAGTATGAAAATAGATCAACAAACAGCACCAATTGAATCTTCAAGAAGTTTGATGCATTGAAGTTACAGTAAACAAGAACTAAAATACATGGTTCAAAAGATGCATGAAAACTAATTTTGCCCCCATAATATTATGTTCAATTGATGCAATCAATACTCCTACAATTGAATATGCAACACAAGTTTTGATGTATTTAAAGTATTTCATTTCAAGTACATCAACTCCCATTGTATAAGGAGCCGACTTTTATCATACTTAACATTAATTGTTATAGCTAAGAAATGCCCATCAACAAGGCTTACATCACATAAAGCAATTCATAAAACCCATCATTATGCATCAGTAGCATTCCTATCAATTTTCTCCAAGTGAAGAACAATGGATGACTAAGTATTATAAATACATTCCCACATGAAAGTCGCTTTAACTAGATAATTCAATAATTTTTTTATAAACACCCAAATACAAAGAGGATTGTAATGCAAGCCAATTTAAAATTTAAAAAAAAAGGTTATGGTGAAGGATTGTGATAGTTGGCAGCTTGGTTGTTTTATGTCGACTGGAAAAGCTGCATGAGTTTTAAAACTGAAACAGAGGCAAACAAGTCCTGTAATGAAGAAAACATATCCCAACTAAATTCTTACTTTTGATAAGACATTTGGAGGTATCCGTAAAAATGAGTCCTTAAGAGCTTTTGCATATACCCCTAAATCGCCAGCACAGCTTCAATAACAAATCCAGCTCATTAACATAAATTTACATAAAAACTCCACAAACGAATAACATAGAACTTTCCCGATTTAATAAATGCAAGTCTTGTTAACAAAAATAGTGTGTGAAAACAGAGGACATAACCTACCAAAGCCTTGCAACTCCAGTAGAGCATCCATCTCTTGATGGTTTAACACAAAGAGTTTGACAAAGAAGCTTTGATGTTACGCTGTTCCAAATATCATGTAGTGGTGTATTCAGCAAGTCTTCTCTTCTCCAGACATCTTTATTTATTGTGAGAACTCCAGAACTTGAAAGCTATTTATTGGAATTTAAGTTCCACAAAAACAAAAAAATATATAATACTTCAAAAATTAGTTTTTGTAGGAAGTATCTACAAGAACAATTAGGACATGGAAGGCTAATCATACATGATTAATAGCAAGTGATGTTGCAACTTTATCCATGCAAATTTTAGAAGCTGCTGCACCAGGCCCTGAGTAAAAAGACCCAGACCAAAATAAATGAAAGACGCAACATAAAAAAGATATAAAGGGTTAAATAGAAACCTGTGTAAGGAATTTCTTCTTCCTCTAACAAAGACTGCAGTGTACCATCCTCACCGATTCCTCCATGCACTGCAATTGGAGTATACACTTATAAGCATAGGGGATGCATCTAGACTGTTATTAACTATGCAATAACTAAGTCTAATGCTTTAGACGACACTAAACTAAAGTGATGCATTAAATGTTACTGCTCTGATTAGAAGTTAAAATTACTAGTTGACTATGATCAAAACCAGGCTCCAAGTTAGTTTTAAAGATTGCGACGGACATCATAAGTTGCACATTAGAGGTCTGAATGACCAGTTAACAGCAGTACATAATAAAGGTCGAACTTATGCATGATGGCAAATGATTGAGGCACATGAATATCAGTAAAATATGGTTTAGTGAGGGCGTCTCATGTGAGCGAGCAAGTGCCACAATAAAGTAACAAATACATTTTTTCAAGGTCGTATCATCTTTTATGTTCGTGAACTTAATAGGATCATGGATGTTTGACTGACATCCTATCATTTTATACCTTGTGATTTCTTCTTACATTGAAATCATAACCATACACAACAGAGCATACAAACCTGCAATGAAGACAGTTGCTTTAGCTTCTTTCGCTAATTTTACCCACTGCCCTAGTGTACATGCTTCAGGCAGTTCATCAGCTATGTCAAATCCTGAAAAAAAACATTTCTTTGCAAATCCTTCCAGTATCTCATTCATAACTTGGTTCCGTAATTTAGATGTGAATGCGGCTCTAGCTGGTTCAATTGCCTCCATGCATGCATCCAGAACTTCTTCTGTTGTATGCCTTAGTACTAGCGAATAACTAAAACCAAACAAAAGATGCAATTTGTTAAAATATAAAGCGTTCTCTGGCCACATGGTTTATGTGCTATATTGGATCATCCCACAATATCTCTCAAGTTATGATAATCTACAAACTCATACAATTGGATTTATACCAATTTTATTCAGATAAGTTCATTAAGATGCCGATTTAAGCTAAATTTAAATTTGAATCAGTCAAATTGTGAGGGAAACATTCAAATGGTTGAATATTTACATGAAAGAATCTGGGAAGCAGCACTTACGGTAATAACCATAGTTGTCTAGATCTCACATCTTCCTGCTCATCTGACTTTGTCGTGGAACTGCGTACATATTTTGGGGCCAGCAAACAAGGGACTACGTCAATCTGTAATCATCAAAGTTAAAATAAAGAATTACCATGCTAAGATTGCTTCATAAATAATAGGACAGGCCATCCATAACTGTATTGCCCAGGGACAAACAACGCAAACCAGTGTACATATACCTAGCTTTTCAACAATGATTGTCAATGGGAATGGTACTAAATTGTCCTTAATTAAATAAGACTACTATCTATAAGCTGTTCTCTTTTATTAGTGAACAAATTAGGCTGATGACAATGGCAACCTATAATATTTATTCTTGAAATCAAACTGCAACCACTAATTTTCCACTTACGTCATCAAATGCTTGCAAATTGAGCCACACGTTTGTTCCACTCATTAGAGAGACCTGCCTTTCCGAAGTGTCGCCTCCAAAAATGACAAAGACTTTTCTAGTCGCTTTGGTGCGTTGTGTTGACTCTGATCCTTTAAGCAAACTTGATGTTGTGTTGCACAATGTAATGTTTGGGTACCGTGAGCAAGCATGATGAATAATGCTTCTAAGGATATTCGAATGAGAAAATCCAACCTAGAAACTCGTAGTACACAAATTATTATGTAGAAATATAGAAAAATATTTTGTATCTTTTATATACGTTTGAAAGATATATCTTACAAGTTACAACTGCATGGCAACATTATGTATGTTTGCATTTGCCAAAGATAAAATCTAACAACCTTCTAACTGAAGAATAGTAAATACATGTTAGTAGAATAAAAGTTACCTTAGAAGCTTGCTGAAACAGGAAGCTCGTTTGCTCCATCCCACTAATCTGATACATGGAAGAGGTACATATTTGAAACAGAAGGTACCGGGATGATGGAATGCACCAAATATACAATTGTTAGTACCAGGTTGATATCTGTAAACAGAGCTATGCCAGATTCACTTCTACCGATAGTGTTACCAGAATCAGCTGCCAAGTTAGATGTCGAAGGTAAGAACCAACCATCTATTCGAGCAAAGTCTCGCAGACCAAGGCCTCTAAATAACTGAGACGCTCCTCCTCGAATATTTTCAATCACATCCAAGGGAAACCGAGGAGGCGTATGATATGCAACCTGTAAAAGCTTGATATAGTTAGACAATATGTGAACAAGTTTAGAATAGCTTGGTAGTGTCTCAATGTGCAGCCTCCTTTGAAAATGATTCATCCTTGTGATCAGACATATTTTGATTATTGAACAAAGCTACGCAGGACCGTTTCCGAATAAGCTATTACTCTACCTGCTGTGTGGGAAGATACTTCCTTCTGTAATTAAATATGGCATCCTTCTCATTTACATCCACACTCCCAAGACGTTGAAGCTCCACCTGTTGTCCGTAAGAAAAATTGAAAATGCTAAATGTATATGGTGAATGTACGAAGTTTATTACAGTTGTTTATTGTCTGTCAACGATTGAATTAAGATCGAATGGTACTTGAACACATGTTTGGGCACATATGGAAGCGTTAAGGTATAAGTTATTTTATGTTGAGTGGTGGCTCGATGGTCAGGTTTCATAAAAGTCATATTAAGCAAAATAAAAGCATTAGATGAGCAAACACACCTCAGTAGGAAGCAGAACGACGGGCTGGCAATGTCCAGCAGAACCGACATCAAGAATTATAGCAGTAAACTCACTCCCTCCTTCAAGAAATATTTCTATCAGAACTTTATCGTCAATTTCCTGAAATACATTGCCATAGCTACTGCTCAGAATAAGATAGTAAGTGAGGTTGTTTTTGTACCAACTGCATCAAATGAAAGCGATTTGCAAATGGTTCAATTCCTTAAATGAAGGAACAAGGACCTTACCATCTATCAACTATCAAGATTCTCACCAAACCTCAAGATATTGGCATGAATAAAATTACTATTAGTTTACGATATTTGTTAACAAAGGAAGGGGGATGCTACTAGCGATGTAAAAACTCAAGGATGACCATATAGCTACCATATTTCTTATTCTACTTCAGCATAAACGAAAATCAACCACCAACGATCAAAGTGCTAATGTACCTGTGAAATGATTCCTTTAGCTTTTCTTAGCGAATCAACAAAACCATATGCCACTGTCACACCGATGCTTGATCCTGCCCTTGCTGGCTTCACCTGAAGTAGAAAGGAGTAGTCTGAGGTTTAGTATACTTATGCCAACGGGATATTGCTCAGATTTCCAATCAAACTGGTGTATCATCTCTAACCACAACTTTTCCCGTCTTTATGTCCAACTGGTTTTTTGAAAACCAATTTGAAAGTTGAGCTTCATTAGAGTCACCTTCCTGTTTCAGTTCAAAATCCAATATCATCACCTATACATGTGCAGAGTCAAGCCACGGGTATTGGTGGTGTCAGATTTGTGGACGCTAACAAATAACCATCGGACATTAGCTCAACCCCATTCTTAGATTTTATCTTTATTTTTATGGAAGCTTCAGTTCACATCAATGTGGCAAATGACCAGAAAGTAGGATATTATAAATAGGGTTATTCTCAGTGACACAAAAATGTGGGGAACATGTTTTGTATTTGTTAAATGATTGTCTTGATATTTACAACATATAGGCAGAGATAAGTAATACCTGCACCAAAAAGTTAGGTACTGTCATATATCCTTGTCTGCACAGCTCCAATGAAGCTTCATGCTGTTGATGATGAAAGCTAATATTGGTTATTAAAATGGATCACATTCCACATATTATGTAAGTTACGGGAAATACTTAGGATGTGTTATTTCTAACTTTAATTCACATTAATAATTAATTTTCAGTTTAGTTCAGTTAAGCTCTTTATTGTCTCACAATAATCTTCAGTTCAGTTTGAGCTGAAAAGAGCACACCCTTAAACCAATATTTTCCATAAATCTCACTAAGCAGAGGCGAAGACAAACCTTGTCAAATGCTTGGCGACACGCATGAGATCCAGTTCCTACGAAAGGAACATTAAATTTCTCCAGCAGTTCCTGACAAATTTCTCCAGCAATGTCTGTATTTTTGTATAACTACGAGTAATGGTTACAACTATACCAAAGTGGTAATATGTTAGAAAACCTGAATGCCTCCATCTTCACCAAATTGACCATGTATCACTGGGAATACAATGTCTACTGTGGTGGCTAGATGCTCTGCGAAGTCTGATAATGTCATAAACACTTGGGCAAGGCTGCACAGAAAAAGTGCCATGTCCCTGATATGCTTAGTGTGTAATAGCATTCTAATGAGTAGGTAAGTGTGACACTATAAAGCTGTGTACCTTTCAAGTTTGAAATCAAAATCTGACGGAGTATTTGAGTATACCTAATTCGAGGGATACAAAGAAAAGAAATAAATACAGACTGAACTGTGAATGAAAAAAACATACTTCAGGCTGCTTTTGGATGAGAAATTAAGTATCTTCGTTTATTCACAGCTTTATCAAAGACATAATAGTGGTTTGGAATAAATAAAACCTTGCTAACAAGCAGCATTTATTTACTCAAAACATTGAATTCATAAAGCTGCAGAATAAACAATGCACATAGTCATAGCAAGGCAAGGAAACCTGAGCAGTAGATATGCCATAGGCATTGAGCTCAGTGTCAATGTAATAGCAGCTGACATGCAAATCGTCACCCTGATACAACAAGAAATATAATATTTTTTATTATTATTTTGTGTACTTGAAAAACAATAAAACATTGAAGAGAGCATCATATATTAATGAAGCAAGTGAATTTCATTCATAGCAAATTGATCCACAAAGATGTAAAAGTCACAAAATTGTCAGTTACTAGTGTCCATAAAGAAAGCTAATCAGTCATAAAAATGAGTAGCTTAGCTAAAAGCTAATCGCTAAGGTAGGCCAGGCACCTGTATGTGATCAATAACTGATCGAGCAGAATTGAGTGAAATTCCTCGCTCAGCAGAAGGACCTCCACAAATAACTCCAACTCTCAGAACCTTTCCGTGCGCGTCGACCTCCTCGGCCACCCGATCAGCTATGGGAACCTCAGCTGAAGCAGCGCGAGGCACCAAAACGGCAGGGCACCTCGTCGCCGCACTAAATTTGGCTGTGTAAATCTGAGAAGAGCGATCAAAGCATAAAGATGAGTTTGGACCTAGGCCTATCGTCCTCCTATGAAGCTGACATTGGGTCGATTTGTAGGACAAAAAAGCGCGGGTGAGGGAGGCCATTGGGAGAGTTAGGGCTTAGGAGGACGATGGTATGTGATGTAAGGAAGGAACTGGAAGCTACCTAAACAGTGCTGAAAGTGGCGGTGACGCACGAAAAGGAAAGACGGCAATGGGGTTTTAAGAACGGAGCCATTGTATAGAGTAAGGAGTAAGAGGAAGTGCGCACACGCCAGCTCTCCCTTGGATGCCCGGTCGTATTATCGAGGGTGAATTAATGTGCAAGGTTAAGTTTCCCTCGATTAACGGCACAACAACCTATGTTTAGGGAATTTGTCGGAAGTTTTTTTTGAGAGACATTCAACCTCGATCAATCTTACTTTTATATTTTTAGTGAGCATAAACCAACCATCGAGTTAGTTATTGTCTCTTCTCTACCACCAAAGATGTGAGCTTTCTACTTGAAAGCTTCCCAGTGACTACCACAACAACGGTGGTGTGTACGTCTGGAATATTGAATAACTTCGACCGATGCAACGCTTCCGATGAAAACTCTGCTTCAATGAAGACTGTCGCAGGATGTTGCAGTTCTCTAATCAACGACACTATATGAATATTCTCAGTGTATATTATGGTCGAAGTGCGCGCCGACTGTAAACCCTATGCATTTAATTCATAGCCAAGGTTTGCTTATCCATATTTGGTAATGAAATTTCACCACTAAGATTTGATTCTATCTTTTCAAATATTTTATCTTCCTTGATAACCAAGTTGCCATCCAATCCCTAGAAGATCTCCATTATCCGACTTGAATATTACATTTTTATTTTATCAATATTCCTCAAATATCTCGGATTTGGATATGCAGCGCTATTTATGGAAGTCGATTATACATCTGCCAGCGCATCTTGTTCCACAACATTCCTGGTCTGGACTAATTTTGTTCCACTTGATGACGGATTGAACAACATACAGTAGTTTTGCCGAAAACCGATGCCACACATAATCTACTTACAATAATCTCCCCCTTGACATTTTTTGGCAGAACAATACTACTGCTTACTAACATGAACAAACTGCTAAACTAACACGAATAAGATGTAAATAAGCCTGCCTCAAATTTACCAAAATACCCTCCTTTTGTCAAAAATGACAACTAGGGACTTAGACTAAGCTACTGAATGTCATGTACGAGTTTCAAAGGACATAAGAACCCAAGTAGCAAAAAGGTAAAATGTTTAGAGTTATAAAACCGTAAAGTAATGACTATCACTTCAGACTACCTCATCTCCAGATTCATCCTGAGCATCTTCCGCATCATCAACTTCCTCCAACGGATAACAAAGTTCTCGCAACTGCTTGGTGATTTCCATCGGTGTATAGCAAGGCGTGAAGATGCTTCTTTGTTAGCTCTGAGAATATGTTCCAGCTCAACAATTAAATTTCTTTTGCAGTCTCGGTCACCTTCTCTGAAACAATCTGTGCGGTGATCTTGGCTGGAATAACTTTCTTTGGAAGAGCTTTCCTTATCAGTTGTACATAAACTGTCCGACCAAAATTGAAGTGCTTCTTATTAGCAAGGAAATTAATGGGGGATTTACTCAGCTCGTCATTTTCTTTAAGAATATCTGGATGCGAGAACAAAACTAGTTCATGTATCAGTGAGGGAAATCCAATAGGATTGTTGATCAAATCTGATCCATTATGGCTCCAAATCTGCTCCACCGCTTGCTGACCAATATTCATCTTCCTCTGTCCTATGTCATACAACAACTTTCCAAGTGGCTTTCTTACAGAAGACCGATGACTCCCAGGCATCCAATTCTTCATAGCAATTGAGAATAGTAAGAAATACTTGGCTGAAAGAGTAGGCTTCTTGATCGTTTTTTTAGTCCACACACAACTTTCCACCAGTAATCTCTCGCACAATCAAGTTCCATTCAACTATTGCTTGATCCATTGGTGCTGGAACAACATTATAATAATCGTTGATCAAATCTAGAGTAATCTGAACTTCTCTCCCCCTGACTCTGAGCTTCCTAAATCGATGTTGTACTCTGTCACAGTGTCTAGCTATCTCCAAAGTCTTGAACCAGACTCCATTAACAACAAACCAAGTTGACTTTATCACGTCTTTCTTTGTCTTCCTCTTTGCTTCAACAACTCCCAATGCTTGTTGGCTGAGACATCCTTTTCTGAGGGATTTACAACTTAATCTTCAATGCTTGTTCCAACTCCTCTAGAGGATTATCATGGGCAGCCCTCAAATTTTCTTCCTCAATTATCTTTTAAACAGCTTCTTCAGCCCCATCGAATAACTCCTCCAGAGTCAGGAGATTTCCCAACATCAACTCCTTCACCTTCAATTTGAACATTGCCGGTTCTGTTCTAAACCAACACCACTGGACCATCATCTAATCCTTTAGCTACATACTCAGACAGAGCCCTATCAGTTACTTCATGGGCACCAACATTCACTTCAACTAGGGCTTGCTTAGCCTCGCTCTTCTCAGTGACAATCTGACCAGGATCATTTTCCAATTCTTTAGATTTTCATACACTTCCTAGTTACATGCCTTTACAGTTTTCTTGAGAGATCGGAATATTAATGGGAAGTTGAAATAAGAGTTTTCATGGGAAATTGACGCCCTTTTGGTGAAGATTGGATGAAGAAAACCCAGTTGATGAATCTCGATTCAAAAAAAAAAATTAAAAAATGAGGAGCGATCCTTACTTGAATGACAGTTTACAGGTGTAGAAAAATGGTAAGCCTGGGAAGATGACGGACTTGTGGCTAGAACCCTATCAAGTCTTTAACAAATCGCTTTCAAACCATCATATGAACTGATTACCAACACTACACCAAATTACCTCAAATGAGACATAAGTAAAAGTGTAGCATAAGTTTCAAATGTGTCATAATGTACGTATGTGACACACCACCAATCGCATATATCTTGTCGCATAAGTGATTTAGCATAAGTACTAACGCAACTGAACCAAATTAGTTAATTTTGTATGTGGCTTAAGTATATCACTAATGTGACATACCTTTGGTGTCCCATTAACTATATTACGCTACAGACAGAAGTGTCGCTTAAAACTTCATTATATTGGATTTCAATGGTAAATTTATAATATAAAAAAACATATGCAAATCTTGTTTTCATTCCGACTTCAAAAAACTAGTTGATTCAAAAGTATAAACATTCCATATACATTTCCCAAGTACCAACAATCCAACATGTTTGAATCCTTAAAATAATTTCATAAAATGTTTACCCATAGCAACCTCTCTATGTGAAACTTTGCACCATCCGAGTGATTACTCCCAACCGCTGATTCGCCCTGCAAAAACTTATCAAGCACCTTTATCCAATCCTCTAACATAAACACCATAGTTATTGTTTCGACTACATCTTCCCTCACCTTACGAAGCTTCCACACAGATTGAAATGTTCTTCAGGCGTATGCATCTTAAATGCTCCACCTTGTTAAGGTAATGACATCCTTGACAAAGCAACTACAAGAAGTTGCTACAACATCCTACTGATTTAGAAGCTGGATCATGTACTGGAATTGACAAAACCAAACAATCGCAAGAAGTTGCTACAGCATCCCGTGATAGTAGAAGTTGGTGCAAGTTTCTGAAGTTGTCAACAACCAACAAGAAGTTGCTATAGCAACCTGTTGCAACATAAGCTGGAGCAAGTATCCGAAGATGTCAACCAACACTAAAAGATGCTATAGCAAATCATGGAGACTTGGAGCTAGTGCAAAGTAGTCGTTTGACATGAAGCAGCACGGATAGCGTCTGGAGAATTGCTCAAGGCGTCACAATGAGTTAGGGAGTCTTCTTTAAGGCGATTGGAATCAATTGAAGAAGATAAGTGTTAAGGTAATGTCATCCTTGACAAAACAATTGCAAGAAGATGCTACAGCATCCTGCGGAGTTAAAAGCTGAAGCATGTTCTGGAACTGACAAAACAACCGCAAAAAGATGCTATAGCATCCTGTCGTGACAGAAGCTGAAGCAAGCTGTCTAAAGTCAGTAATCAATCATTAGAAGATTCTACAACATACCGTGAAGAATCAGAGCTAGAGCAAGTAGCCGTTCAAAATGGAGCAGCACGGAGATTGTCCGGTGGACTGCTGTCGACGTCGCAACATGTCAGGGAGTCGCTCCGACAGTCGATGTTGATCGGAAGCCTTCACCAAGTGATCGGAAGAAGATAAGCTTCCAAATTGATTTTAGGGAATCAATTCTCAACAAACTTCCAAAGTTGGTTGGAAAGATCTGCGAATTCTAAAGGAATTAGGATTCCTATGTTTGTTTGAATGTTGCGGCTTTATAAGGGAGTGCAGAGCATCAACACGCATACACAACAAAAAAGAGATATACGCATAAGCAAAGAGCGAAAGCCAAAGGCTAGAGCACGGAGTTATTGGGGAGCTAAGAGAAGATCACGACCAGAGGATTCTGATCTAAGCTTGATCTAAAAACTTCAATTAAAGCATTGTCTCATTGGAAGATCAAGTACTTTTTTTGGAGCATAGTAGCGGAGAGGAGCTATCGCGCACTATCAAAGATCAAAGTAGAGTTTTCAGATATTGACAGAAGGTCATTGATCAAGGGAGAGCATCGCCAGAGTCTGAAGCACTCATGGAAGTCCTACTTGAAATTCACAGCATCTCAGTTAGGCAGATTTGTGAACAAGCAGTTGCTGCAGCACACTCTTGTTCACTCGGAAATTGTCTCAGCAAACAATGAACAAGACAGAAGTTTGTTCACCCAGTTCGGCCAACTGCCTACGTCTAGGGAGGACTACTCTCCAGTCCTCAATCCACTAACCACGAAGGGATCACTTGACACAATCAGAACAAGCTCTGACTTGTATCTGCACACCCTCTACAAATGTCAATCTAGAATAGCTACAGACTTCTCAAGACTCAGCCTATTCTAAACTACACTCACTCAGTAGGGTTGCTGTAGCAACTGCTGTAACACACAGCTGAAGCACAATTGTCCGCGTCGCTCCAAAGCCTTCTGCCGAGCCGATCGAACGATTCCACGAGCGCTACACACTCTAGAATACTCCCCCTCACTCAGTGACCACCTGCCACTAGCGAGAACCACCGCTTAGACACTTGACCGAGCCACACACCCGTCAGTTCATTCGCGGCTGCCCTTGATCAACCAACAAGCACCACAGCTTTGAATTGGCTTCCAGATCAAGCTCGAATCAGACTCTGCAGGTCCTGATTCCCTTCTGCTTCTATCACCACAGCTCTGCGCTCACGCTCTGCTCTCGGGTGATGATCGAAGAATTCGTCCGTCACACACCAAAATTGCTCTCTCTGAATTCTGTGTATGCACTCCTGTATCCCTCAGCTTCGATCAACCCTTCTGCTCTAAACCCCTTCTTCTTAAATAGCAGCACCAGCTTTAAGCAATGTCCAGGTTTAGGCAATGTCCCAAAAAGAACAATTATCTCCTAAAATCTAGGAGATTAGATTTGATTTTTATCTACAATGCAAAACTCCTTCTCTAACTAGTAAACCTCACTGGAATATACTCCACAGCATTTTAGAAATTCTTCAGATGCTCTTCGTAGAGTTTCCAGCCCTTCTAGACAAGCCCAGGTAGCTGCTGCTTCTCGGACAGATGATGCAGCCACTTGAACAAGCTCTTGTTATAGCATCCCCTGCTGCAGCTGCTGCTAGTTCACTTGTGCTGGTCTGCTTGTTTACTTGTGCTGTAGCAACTCCTTGTTCACTTGTGCTGGTTTTGTCAAACACTGCCATACTACATTATCAATCTCCCCCTTGGCATTTTAACAAAACCTTAGAGAGTTTGTTTCCAGAATAAAATTTCTTAACCTCTCCTTCTTCTCCTCATCGTCTCCTCCCCCTTTTTGGAAAAGATGACAAGGGGACGGTCTCCTAGCCATCCTATGGGGGTAAAACACAGAGCCCCAGAGAGGCTCGCAGGTCTTCGAACCGGGCTGCATCCAGAGCTTTTGTGAATATATCAGCAAGTTGTTTGGCAGACACCACATGTTGTAGCGCAATGATATTCTTTTCAACTAGATCACGGATGAAGTGATGACGAATGTCAATGTGCTTGGTTCTGCTGTGCTGAACCGGATTCTTAGATATGCTGATGGCACTCATGTTGTCACAGTAGAGGGTCATTTCATCTCGAGCAATCCCATACTCACTCAGCATTTGCTTCATCCACAGCATTTATGCACAGCAGCTCCCAGCAGCTATGTATTCAGCCTCGGCAATGGATAGAGAAATGCTGTTTTGTTTCCTGCTGAACCAAGAGACCAGGTTATTTCCTAGGAAGAAGCATCCTCCCGAAGTGCTCTTCCTGTCGTCTGAGCATCCTGCCCAGTCTGCATCACTGTATCCTACCAGATTAGCATTTGTGTCCTTAGTATACCATAAGCCATAGTCCACAGTTCCTCCAACATACCGAATGATGCGCTTGACCAACTGCAAGTGACTATCTTGGGACAAGCTTGAAATCTGGCACAGACTCCTACAGCAAAGGAAATGTCAGGGCGGCTGGCAGTCAGGTATAGCAAGCTCCCAATCATACTTCTGTAGATAGTCTGACTCACTTCCATACCGTGCTCATCTTTAATGGATTTAACATGAGTGGCAGCAGGAGTTCGTTTGTGACTGGCCTTATCTAGCTGGAATTTCTGTACAAGATTCTTGCTGTATTTGCTTTGAGCAATAAAGATGCCATCTTCTTTCTGGGTAATCTCCAGACCAAGGAAGTATGACAGTTCTCCTACCATGCTCATTTGAAATTCTTGCTGCATGTGATTCACAAACTGCTTCACCAGGTGCTGAGACTTTGATCCAAAGACTATATCGTCCACATATATTTGAGCAATGATCACATCTGACTGAGTTCTTTTGACAAATAGAGTTTTGTCAGCTCCCCCTCGATTGTAGCCATGTTTTTCTAAGAACACTGTCAACCCCTCATACCATGCCCGAGGAGCCTTTTTCAGTCCGTATAAGGCTTTTTTCAATTTATATACATGTTCTGAGTGATGAGGATCTTCAAAACCTTTTGGCTGAGAGACATAGACTTCTTCAGAGAGGTCTCCATTCAGGAACGCACTTTTAACATCCATTTGATATAGTTTGAACCCCAGGAAACAAGACATTGCTAGAAGAAGTCTAATGGCCTCCAGGCGAGCCACTGGAGCAAAAGTTTCTTCAAAGTCTAGACCCTCAATCTGAGAATATCCCTGGGCAACCAGTCTGGCTTTATTTCTTGATGTTGCCTTTTTCATCAGTTTTGTTTTTGAACACCCACTTTGTGCCTATTATATTTACTCCATTTGGTCTGTCTACCAGATCCCAAACATCATGTCTTTCAAACTCTGCCAATTCTTCCTGCATCGCCATTATCCAGAATTCATCACTCATGGCTTCCTTGAAATTCTTGGGTTCAATGCTGGACATAAAACATGTATTGAGGTAAGCATGGCTTCTGGTTCTTCTTCTTTCTGACGAGTCTCCAATTGCATTTGTCAGGGGATGATTCTTCTGAATCTTCTTCGAAGGCTGCCTTGAAGGAGGATTAGAAGTCTCAGAGTTCACATCTTCAGACATGCTTTCAAATTGTATATCTAGGTTTTCTGCTTTAGCCCTTGCTGTAGCATCTTCTGGAACCACAGCTTGTTCACTTCTGTTCTGACTGACAGACACCTCCTCAAGATCAGAGTCTTCATCATTAGTGACAGTATCAGAGGGAGGCACTTCTTCAGCATCGTTGACAACAACATTTATGGATTCCATTACTGTATGTGTCCGCTGGTTGTAGACTCGATAAGCTCTGCTGTTTGTTGAGTAACCCAAAAACAGACCAGGATCACTTTTTGGGTCAAGTTTCTGCCTATACTCCCGATCTCTTAGAATAAAACAGTCACTTCCAAAGACGTGAAAGTATTTAACCGTGGGCTTCTTCTGATTCCAGAGCTCATAGCAGGTCTGGTTGGTTCCTCTCCGTAAGGTGACTCTATTGATGATGTAACATGCGGTATTCATGGCCTCTGCCCAGAATTTCAGGGGAACCCTCTTAGCATGGATCATGACTCTGGCCATTTCTTGGATTGTTCGATTCTTTCGTTCCACTACACCATTCTGCTGAGGGTAATGGGAGAGGAGTACTGATGTGAGATACCCCTTTGTCGACAGAAATCATCCATATCTTTGTTTTCAAATTCCCTGCCATGATCACTGCGAATGCTGCTGATTCTGAGATTTTTCTCTTGCTCTAGACGAGACACCAGTGACACAATAACTCTCACAATATCTGATTTTTGTCTGATAAAATCAATCCAGGTGAATCTGGAGTAGTCATCAACACAGACAAATGCATACCTTTTTCTGCCCAGACTCTCGACTTCCATTGGTCCCATCAGATCCATGTGAATCAACTGTAGAGGCCTGGTGGTGCCAATATCTTTGACTCTTGGATGCGAAGCGTTCTTTTGTTTCCCAATCTGACAGTCTCCGCAGATAGAGTCTGTCTCCCCTTTTAGCAGCTGAATTCCTCTGACTAGACCTTCTGTAGCAATTCTCTTCAGAGTTCTCAGGTTAACATGCCCCATCCTTCTGTGCCATAGAATCATTTCCTCGGCCTTTGTCAGCATACATTTCTGAACGGTGAGTTTGAACTCACATTGACAAGATAACAGTTACTTTTTGATCTGGCTCCTTCCATTATACATTTTCCAGATTTGTCGAGGACTTTGCATGAGTCTTTCTTAAATTTTACCTGTTTAGTCCCATCACACAGCTGACTAATGCTTATGAGATTTGCCTTTAGCCCTTCCACTAGAAGAACATTGCTCAGGCTCGGCATTCCTTCAACTGCCAAAGTTCCCTTTCCCAGAACTCTTCCTTTTAGGCCGTTACCAAACTTCACCCGTTGTTCCAGACAGGGTGTAATGTTTTTCAAGAAGGATCTTTCTCCTGTCATGTGTCCTGAACAACCACTGTCAAAGTACCAGCTTATCTTGTCCGAGGTGCTAGCTGTGCTGACCAGAGCGAGGAGCTGAGTCTGCGCATGATTCTGCTTGACAGGCTCCCTGGCTGAAGCTAATCCGGCATGAGCTGAGGAACAGTTTCTTTTTATGTGACCTTTGCGACCGCAGCTGTAACATTTTTTATACTTTGAAGCTCTCTTGTTACGGTAATACAGAGGTTGCTGTAGCAAGTCCTGGTTTAATCTTCCTTGTGTTTTTCTGCCTCTTCTGACTGACCTGTATCTGGCCAAGTTGCATTCATCTTCACTCAGATCTTTCTCGTCTTCAGTTCCACTGGCAGAGAGAGCCCTCTTTTTCATTGGTTTGCTAGTGCAGTTGATTTGTCGATGACCGTAGCCTGCACAGTTCCAGCATTGGACTCCCTTCTTCATTTCTTTCTTTTCGTCTTCATTCTGAGCCGGTTCCTTCCCTTTCGTGGTATTTTCACGTCCCCTTCTGAATTGTTTTCGCGAGGAAGAGCTTTTCCCGGTTCTGGATTCCATGTTCTTCAGGAGCTTTTCAAGGTTCTTAACAAGCATACTCAGCTGATCTTCTGGAACTGGCTTCTTGGATTCTGCTTCAGCTTTTAGTCCAACATCCTTGTCCTTAGCAGTGATGTTTTCTTTAACCAGCTTCATCTCAAATTGTTTGAGAGACCCCATCAACTCTTCAAGCCTCATAAATCTGACATTTTGAGCTTCTTCAATGGCTGTCACTTTCATGTCAAATCTTGAGGGCAGCGATCTGAGAACCTTTCTGATCAGCTTTTCTTCAGGGATGGGTTCACCAAGAGCATGGGCTTCATTTGCAAGATCACAGAGTTTAGCATTAAACTCAGTCACAGTCTCCTCTTCCAGCATTCTCAGATTCTCAAACTGTGTAGCAATGATCTGGAGTCTTGACAGCTTCACTTTATCAGTTCCTTCATGTGCAGTTTGCAGAATTTCCCACGCTTGTTTGGCCATGTCACAATTCGATATCAACCTGAAATTGTTAGCATCAACTGCAGCAAAAATTGCATTCAGGGCCTTTGAATTACCAGTTGCTGCAGCTCCCTCTTCAGCAGTCCATTATTCTTCAGGCTTTATCCGTGTGACTCCCTGTTCATCCATGGTAATTGGGGGAGACCACTGGACCATTATTGCTCTCCAGGTCTTCTCATCAATGGCCTTGAGAAAGGCTTTCATCCTAGCTTTCCAATATCCATAGTTGCTTTCTTCCAACAATGGAGGTCTGCTTGTGCTCTGTCCTTCCTTCATTGTAGTGGCTACTTCAGAGACACTGTAGGATCTTTTACTCTGTGTGTCGAGCTCCCGCTCTGATACCAATTGAAATTCATAGCGTCTCAATTAGGCAGATTTGTGAACAAGCAGTTGCTGCAGCACACTCTTATTCACTCGGAAATTGTCTCAGCAAACAATGAACAAGACAGAAGTTTGTTCACCCAGTTCGGCCAACTGCCTACGTCTGGGGAGGACTACTCTCCAGTCCTCAATCCACTAACCACGAAGGTCTCCAAGTACACTTGGTTACAACTCCACGCAACCTATGCTACTCAACTTTTGTGTGGATCACTTGACACAATCAGAACAAGCTCTGACTTGTGTCTGCACACCCTCTACAAATGTCAATCTAGAATAGCTACAGACTTCTCAAGACTCAGCCTATTCTAAACTACACTCACTCAGCAGGTTTGCTGTAGCAACTGCTGTAACACACAGCTGAAGCACAATTGTCCGCGTCGCTCCAAAGCCTTCTGCCGAGCCGATCGAACGATTCCACGAGCGCTACACACTCTGGACTCCCCCTCACTCAGTGACCACCTGCCACTAGTGAGAACCACCGCTTAGACACTTGACCGAGCCACACACCCGTCAGTTCTTCCGCGGCTGCCCTTGATCAACCAACAAGCACCACAGCTTTGAATTGACTTCCAGATCAAGCTCAAATCAGACTCTGCAGGTCCTGATTCCCTTCTGCTTCTATCACCACAGCTCTGCGCTCACGCTCTGCTCTCGGGTGATGATCGAAGAATTCGTCCGTCACACACCAAATTGCTCTCTCTGAATTCTGTGTATGCACTCGTGTATCCCTCAGCTTCGATCAACCCTTCTGCTCTAAACCCCTTCTTCTTAAATAGCAGCACCAGCTTTAAGCAATGTCCAGGTTTAGGTAATGTCCCAAAAAGAACAATTATCTCTTAAAATCTAGGAGATTTGATTTGATTTTTATCTACAATGCAAAACTCCTTCTTTGACTAGTAAACCTCACTGGAATATACTCCATAGCATTTTAGAAATTCTTCAGATGCTCTTCGTAGAGTTTCCAGCCCTTCTAGACAAGCCCAGGTAGCTGCTGCTTCTCGGACAGATGATGCAGCCACTTGAACAAGCTCCTGCTATAGCATCCCCTGCTGTAGCTGCTGCTAGTTCACTTGTGCTGGTCTGCTTGTTTACTTGTGCTGTAGCAACTCCTTGTTCACTTGTGCTGGTTTTGTCAAACACTGCCATACTACATTATCACTACTGCTCAGCAAAATGTGCTTGGAGAATCGTGGACAGAAGCTACAGAAAGTCCGACTGCAACTTGACCGAGTAAGTTGCTATAGAATCTATGTGATCAGATCTGTAGCTATCTTTTACTGGAGTATGTAGACAATGTAAGTTTGACTAAGCGTATATTCGAGCTAGGTTAGAAGTAAAGGTTGGGCTAGCGTAGTCTAAGTTCGGATATACTTGTACTAGAAACCGTGCTTAGTGGAATCTTAAGGACTCGAGAGAAGTCCTCCCCAGACGTAGGCTGTTGCCGATTTGAATAACCAAAGCTTGTGCGTTTGTCAAGGTTCGGCCTAAATACAGAACTTCCGCAAAATGATCCAGAGGTTGCTACAGTGACCGGTTGATACAAGTCACTAGCAGCTCTAGGAAATCAATTCTCAACAATTTGCAAGAATCTAGGAAGAGATCCTTTGTGCAAGATTGGTTAGAAAGATCTACGAATCCTAAGGCAATTAGGATTGTTATATTCTTCGTATGCTGTAGTTATATAAGGGAGTGCAGGACACACACACAGAATAACAATGATACAGAGACACGCAGAAGAAAAGAGCGGGAGCTCAAGGCTAGAGTGTAGAGTTATGGGCGCACAGGTGATGCACGCGTCGTTGTGCGCGTCAAATTTATTCCTTCCTCTTCCACTTAGTACAGCGGTTAAGTCGGGGTCGAATCCACAGGGAGCAAGTAAATTAGCTTTAACTAGTATCCTGCACTTACGAAAACTGGGGGTGTGAGTGATTGGGTTGCGCAATGCGCGAGTAAATAGTAGTAAACGCAGGAATTGCACTAGACGTGCGCAGGCAGTAGAGATTAAGTACTATGACTATGAGAAGTATCGGCGCAGACAATCCTCTATGAGTGTATTCCTTATCATTGACTCTAAATGTCTACAGTTTGGTTTGCTAATGTTAGTGTCCGATCAAGGCTTCCTAACATGTGCGCATGTTCCGATCAAAGTTCATGAGCTATTAATTCTTAAGACTAGCCTAAGCAGCTACGAATCCTGTCACAGTAGCAACTGATTATCCTAGCGCGTTACTCCTAGTTGTCAAGGTCAGGCTATTCAACTAGTTTAACATATAACAAACAAGCAACAAGAGTAAGATTGCGGTTCAAGGCTTCCCCTACTCATGCAACTAGCTGTCAACAGTGCACAGAATTAATATAAGCAAACAAGCTATGCATTAAGCGCAAGTCTCAAAGGAAATACTCATAGATTCATGCCCAACCGATACTAAGCGTTTACCTAGACATGCTAGTAGTAAACATCATAGAACAGTAAATAATATCTAAAGTATCAAAGAAACAGCAACTAGCAGGTGCGTGCAGGTTGCAGTGTCTCGGCTGGCGCAGTCGGCTAGCGCAGGTCCTCGCAGCAAGCTCGTGTGTTTTTCTGTTTGGCTGCTCTCTCGTGTGCTGTGTTGATCATGATCAAACCCTAGCCTTCATCTCTTTATATACTGCTCAAGAGGCTCATCCTTGGCAACTTCCAAATCTGGTAGTGTCAGGATTTGGAAACACCACTCTCTGCGCATGGCACACGGCACATTGACTAGCGCAATCGGTTAGCGCACCATAGTCGACTCTGCCAACTTCTCTGTTTGCGCTGCTAGCTCCGCAGGCTGCGTGACGCGCTCCTTAAAAGCTGCCTGTTAGCGCGTATCCGACTTAGGCTCTCGTTTCGCCCTGAAATACAAAAACAATGGAAACCAGTAATCTTGTACACAAAATAATGCAAACAAGCATAGGGTTAGGATCTAAATAATGTGTATAACTAGGCTCTATCAAAGCCCCCACACTTGCCCCTTGTTCGTCCCGAACAAGCACTCAAGCACGGATACCATTACCTCTCTGGAGTCTAGCTCACAGTCTTGCACTCTGGCGCGATCTGCACTACTGATCACCTTGCGCTGCTCTACCACCTGCGCGCATCTGCCCTCAACAGTTTAATATAATAATTTTGAATTTCATTACCTCTCAGCTGGGATGAAGATCATTTCGGATGGCTGGGAGATAGCTCTTTATAGGCTCTGGGTTGTCAGCTTGCACTCCGAAGACGGGTCTATGGTTAACAGCGCAGCTTCTTCCGGTGCGTGATTCTTCCGCGCACTTCCTGAGAACTCAAGCCTTTGATGATTTTCTTGTGGACTTTGCGCACGCTGGTACGTATTTGTGCGCATGCTGATTCTTTTGTAGTGCATATCATCTGCTGCTATTTTTTTCTTTTGTACAACTTTGTCTATGGTTCCTATGTTTTCCAGAACGGTTCCAGTCTCGGCCTCCGGATAACAGCTATGGAACAACTCCCCGCTCTCCCTCCTTGGTGTATCTGCGCAAGTCGGCACACGCGTTTACACCCGCGCCCGCCTTCCCTAGCTCGACTTCCAGAGGGAAGGTGGTCTGTTTTCCCACCTCGCCACGCTTTGGGTATTCGCCTTTGGCATCTGCGTGACTGAGCGCACTCTCTTGTTCCGAAGGTCGCGAAGCACCGGCCTCCACTAGCGCTCTCGACCATATACCTCACCTTCGAAGCTCGAACGACTAACCGCCTCTCTAGAGCGTTTCTGTCAACTCCACATCCCCTGTATATCCCAACTAACAGGAGCAGAAAAAAACGAAAAAAATATACTAAAACAGTTGATAGCAGCGCATGCAATATGGATAGCGCAATACAAGCTGAACAGCGTGCGCAACCCGCACACTAGCGCACCACTACTACTGTTTCCTTCAACTAACTAAGCTACACTACAAAGCTCAAAAAAACTTGAAATGTAAATGCTACGCTCCCCCCCACACTTAAACAGAGACGTGTCCCCACGACTCAAGCTCAAGCGCACGGAGAACGCGCACACGCATGCATGCAAAACAAAGAACATAAAAATAAAAACATATAGCCAAAGCAGCGCACAATATAGCATGGGGGGCACAAAAATATTCAGCACAAAAGTCAGCAAAATATAGCAACATATAGCAACAGTTTTCAAAAAGATAAGAAAAGAAACCACCCGAAAGAAATGCGCGCCCCACTGCAGCCCTAGATGTCCTCGAAGCTGGACTCAGCCGCTGATCCACGCGCCTCCTCTTCTGAAGAATCAGTCACATACTCGGTGCTGGAGGCTGGCGGCACTACAGAAATGGCGGCGGGCTGAGCCACGAGGTCGTCCTCTGAGAGAGGATCCCATAGTGAATCTGAGCTGGTACTAATGATGGGTTCGGCTTCAGGAGACCTCTGAATGGACGGCTGTGCAGGGGATGGTGCAGGTGCTGGTACTGGGTCTGCTGCTGGGGTGGGTTCTGGCGCAGGGGCTGGCTCTGGTGCTGGAGCTGGGGCTGGGGTGGGCTCTGCTGTATGTACTGGGGCCTGGGTAGGAGGGCTGGCTGGCTGGTGCGGCTCGCTGGGGGACCCTGGAGGTGGCCGGCGCAGGCTGAGGAGAGGGGGAATAGCATCTCCAAATCTCCACCCTGATGGTGGGCTCATACTCAAATCTGCCCCCTCTGGCGCTAAATATTCGAGCACGCGCATGACGTTGAACATCATGCGCCGCTCCTCTGGTGCCTCCTCTGGCGCCTCCTCTGACTCCATCCTGGGGCGCTTCCCTTGTGCACGCGGGGGAGAATCCTCAATGGAAATGGTAACTGGCTCCCCTCGCGGTGCACTGGCCCTCCGGTGCGCTCCAGTCTGTGCGCGAGTCCTCACGCGCCTGACTGGAGGTGCAACTGGCTCTTGGGCCTCGTCCTCCTCCATCTCCTCCGCAGCCTCTTCTGCTTGCGTGCTGCTCTCCGCTCTTGGCCTCGGCGCTCTGGCCGGCTGCAGCCGGTAGCACCACTCCAATGTGCCATCCTCTCTCACGGCTACAGCTCTTATCTGCAGCATCTGGGCGCGGTCCAAGGGAACAGCCGGCACCACTGTGTGCTCTGGCACCTCAGGCGCTCCATGCAACGCACGCAGCAGGTGCGTTATTATCCCTCCGCAAGTCAGCGGCCCCTTGGTGCTGACCCGACTCCAATGGATCACCATGTTCAGGACAAACAGCACCCTCTTCCCATAATAAAAGCCCTTCAAAATCTCCATATCCAGTAAGCTGATCTTCGGCGCACCGTTGAAGCGCCCGATAATGGCATAGGCGACCATGCGCCACAAGTAGAACATCCACGGGTCGCGCAGCTCGCGTCCTCGGCTGCGCCCCGCGGCAAAAACAGGACCGGTTGCCATCTCACGCCACGCTTCCTGATTCGTGTGCGTGTCCAAATCAGTTTCCCGCACCTTTGCGCACCTCAGTGTGCGCTTCAGCCTCTTAGCCGAGGCAATGTACCCGATTCCCCTATGCCGGTACCTTATCTCCATTTCACTCGTTTCTAGCGACGCCAGAAACTCGCAGGTATCCTCCTTGTCTGCTGCGCTGTTGATCTCCAACAGCGCCTCCCAGCCCGCCAGCGCGTGCTTCTCCATGATGAGGTCCTCCATACCGACCTCTCGCAAGAACTCCCTGCTAATGTACGGAGTCCCGTACAGCTCAAGCCTCAGGAAGGCCTCGTACTTGCTGGCGAAGTGAGCTGGGGTTACTTGGTCCGCGGCAGGCTGCATCGTGCGCTGGGTCTCTCCGGTCAACTATGGTCAACACTCTCTAAAGCTCAAAAAATCCAAACTCCTCCAAATGCCCTGAAACTTTCACCAAATGGGCGCCTACTGCCCGCCTACAAAACCCACTAACCAAACCTCCAATCGGTGCACGCTACTTGGTGCGATTTCAAACCTAGGGCACCCCTCTTGTCGCACAAACCCTAATGCAATCGGCTCAAATCTGAGGGGAAAGGTTACCTGGTGGGCGTGCGATGGTGTGCTCCTCAAATCACTCTAAACGGAAACTGGGTTGAGCGTCGGACGGTGAGCGGCTGCTGAGGGCGGGAGTTTCTCTTGCAACGGTCGAGTGAAAAGTGCTGAAATTTTCTAAGTACTGCCCTTATATACCCCTCTGACTGGCGCAGCTGTCCTGCGCACTGAAGTGCGCACGGACCTGCGCACTGCTGCTCGACTAAAAACTACAAGACCTAAACTCGCTAAAAGACACTACAGAAACTAAAAGAAAAAACATGTAAAAGTAAAAACGTGTCGGGTTACCTCCCGACAAGTGCCTTTGTTTAACGTCTTTGGCTCGACTGTACCTCGTTACTTGCATGAAAGTGTACCAGCGACCTCCCCCACACTTGCTTCTGAGTGACCCTGCGCTTGTGCATGTGTTGTGTTCTTCTTGGTCCTACGCAAAGGGTCGGAAGGGTGGTCAGCATGGTTAATATTATGTGATAAATTATAAGTAACGAGGGTAGGTAAAGAAGAAGAAGAAATATGCGCAATAGTTCCCAGTTCTCCCTCTGGTGCATCTGGTGATGACTCTGGCGCAGCAACCTGCGCATCTGCTATCTCAGGCTCTGCCAATTCAATTTCGTGCGCTGTGCCATCCCAAGGTTCTCTTAAATACCGTTTGACTCTCTGCCCATTGACCTGAAAACGATGCCGGTGCTCGTTTTCTAACTCGATTGTTCCGTAGGGGAAGACCTTGGTGACTGTGTACGGTCCCGTCCATTTGCTGCGCAGCTTTCCAGGCATGAGCTTTAAGCGTGATGAAAATAATAATACCTGGTCTCCTGGCTCAAAAGTGCGTCTGAGGATATGTTTGTCATGAAATGCTTTTGTGCGCGCCTTGTAATCGCGCAGTCCCTCATATGCATCTAGGCGCAGCTCTTCTAATTCGCTTAGCTCAAATGCGCGCTCTTTTCCGGCCTCGTCTAGGTTCAGGTTGCAAATGCGTAATGCCCAATATGCTTTGTGCTCTAACTCCACTGGCAGGTGGCACGCTTTGCCGTAAACCAACCGGAACGGTGAAGTCCCAATTGGCGTCTTATGCGCAGTGCGGTATGCCCATAGCGCATTGTCAAGGCGCTGGCTCCAGTCTTTGCGCGACGGTCTCACAGTTTTCTCCAGGATGCGCTTGATCTCTCTATTGGAAACCTCGGCCTGTCCATTCGTCTGAGGATGGTAAGCGGTGGACGTCTTGTGGCGCACTCCATAATACTTGAAAACCTGCGCCACCATCCTGTTGCAAAAGTGCGTCCCCTGGTCGCTAATGATTGCCTTTGGCACTCCGTACCTGCAAAATATGTTAGTCCTTAAAAAGTCAGCGACCGTCTTACCATCATCCTTCCGTGTAGCCTTGGCCTCAACCCATTTGGAGACATAATCTACCGCAACCAAAATATACTCGTATCCGGAAGATGGAGGAAATGGCCCCATGAAGTCAATCCCCCAAATGTCGAATACTTCATCCACTAGAATTGGCGTCTGCGGCATCTCATTGCGCGCTGATATGCCTCCTGTGCGCTGGCACTTGTCACAATTCCTATCAGCACCATCAGATGCTCGTCACGGAACGTCTCCGTGACCTGCCCTGGCTCCTTCGCTTTCACGATCCTGCTTAAGTGGTCCGCGATTGTGTTCTCCGTGCCCTTCTTATCCTTGATCTCCAAGTCAAATTCCTGAAGTAGGAGCACCCGGCGCATCAGGCGCGGCTTAGTTTCCTTCTTGGACATTAGGTAACGGATTGTTGCGTGGTCTGTGTAGACGATGACTCTGGCGCCAAGAACATTTGCACGGAACTTCTCCAGTGCAAACACAATTGCCAGAAGTTCCTTCTCCGTGGTAGTGTAGTTCCTTTGCGCAGCGTCCAGTGTGCGCGATGCATAATAAATGGCGTGCGGCTTCTTGTCCACTCGCTGTCCCAGGACTGCACCTACTGCGTAATCACTTGCGTCGCACATCAGTTCAAAAGGCAGGCTCCAGTCTGGTGCGCGCATCACTGGCGCACTTGTCAGCGCCTCCTTTAGCTTATCCAATGCGGCCCTGCACTCATCAGTAAATTCGAAATGCACATCCTTTTGCAAGAGGTTAGACAGGGGTATACAAATTTTAGAGAAATCTTTTATGAAGCGCCTGTAAAACCTGGCATGCCCAAGGAATGATTTCACATCGCTCACGCTAGTGGCATAAGGTAGATTGGAAATAAGATCAATTTTAGCTTTATCTACCTTGATCCCCTCCTGCAAGATAATATGTCCTAGTACTACACCATGTGATACCATGAAATGACATTTTTCATAATTGTGCACTAGGTTCTTTGAAATGCAGCGCGCTAAGACCTTATCAAGATGTGTTAAGCATGCGTCAAAGGTACCTCCGTATACAGTAAAATCATCCATGAACACTTCTATGCATATACCAATCATATCAGAAAATATGCTCATGACAAGGCGTTGGAACGTACCTGGCACGTTACACAGCCCAAATGACATGCGCCGAAATGCAAACGTACCGAATGGGCAGGTAAATGTGGTCTTCTCTTGATCTTCCGCAGCTATGGGTATCTGATTGTACCCTGAGTATCCGTCCAAGAAACAAAAGTAGGGCTTACCTGCCAATCGGTCTAGCATCTGATCCATAAAGGGTAGCGGGAAATGGTCCTTGCGCGTGACTGCGTTAAGCTTCCTGTAGTCGGTGCACATGCGCCATCCAGTTTGTATGCGCTTGGGAACTAGCTCACCCTGCGCATTCTCTTCTACTGTGATTCCTCCTTTCTTTGGCACAACGTACACTGGACTTACCCACTTGCTGTCCAAAATGGGGTAAATGACTCCTACGTGAAGCAACTTCAGGATCTCCTTCTGCACCACCTTCATCATATTCGGGTTCAATCTGCGCTGAGCCTCCCTGGATGGTTTGGCACCATCTTCCAATAGAATCCTATGCATGCATACGTCCGGGCTCACTCCGCGCAGATCAACAAGTGTCCATCCTATAGCGCGCTGGTTCTTGCGCAGCACCTGCTGTAATCGCGCCTCCTGCTCCTCTTCTAATCCTTTCTTGATGATCACTGGCAGGGTGTCTTCATTTCCCAAGAATATGTATTTCAGGTGCTCTGGGAGTTACTTCAGCCCGACCTTGGGTGCCTGTTCAATAGAGGGCAAGATTTTATTAGTAGTGCAAACATTAACTATGTCTTGTACCTGTCTGAGTTCTGGTTTAGCACTGCTCAGCTCATTCTCTTGCGCCTCCAACTCTGCCTGTGCCAATGTTATAGGCTCTTCTGCTGCGCTTGCACATTGCGCATCTGCGACTAAGTCGTCTATGCTGTCCATTGCGTGCACTGTGGCGTCTTCATGAGGGTGCTGCATCCCCTTGAATATGTTGAAATGAATTTCCTCGCCATCAACCTCCATGGAGAGCGTGCCCCTCCACACGTCTATCTTTGTGCGCGCGGTCATCAGAAATGGTCTGCCCAGTAGGATGTGCGCACTGCCTGTGCTCGACTCACCCTCCATTTCTAGGACATAGAAGTCTGCTGGGAACACCAGCTCTCCTACTCGGACAAGGACATCCTCTATCATGCCCGTAGGTTGCTTGCACGACCGATCTGCTAGCTGAATGGTGAGACCTGCAGGCTTTAGTGGTCCAAGGCGCAATGACGCATATAGGGTAGCACATTTATAGATGCTCCTAAGTCAATCATGCAATTGCTCACTGTGGTATTACCTAAAGTGCATGGGATGGTGAACGTACCTGGGTCTCGGCATTTAGGTGGTACCTTATGTTACACGACTACTGAGGCCTGCGCATTTAGCATTACCTGTGCGCACTGGCCTTTCCTCCTCTTGTTTGTGCACAGCTCCTATAGAAATTTGGCGTACCTAGGGATTTGCCGAACTGCTTCAATAAGGGGTATGTTTATTTCCACCTTGCTGAATAACTCGTAGAGCTCCTTATCAAGCGCTTCCTTCCTAGCCGATGGTGCCTGTACAGGGAAAGGTGCAGGTATGTTAGTACGATTCGTGCCCTTGTCTTTTAATTGTGTTATACCTGGCGCTTCGCCCTGCTGGCTTGTGATTGGCGCTTCTGGTTGCGCGTCCTGCTCCGGTTGCGCATTCTGCTCTGTTGGTTCCGGGACTTGCGCAACTGGTTACGCGGGCGCCTTCGTGGTCTGCTCCCTATCGTGCGCCCAGTCCTCAATGTCACAGCGTTGACTCCTCCCTTGGGGTTCTGAATCACTTGCGAAGGCAGGTTGCCATCGCTCTTTTTCAGCTCATACACCGTGGTAGCGATCTGTGATAGCTGCTTCTCAATGGACTCGAACCTCTTGTCATATTTCTCATCATTTTTGCGCACTGTGTCTGCTAGCTGCCCCACGATATCTTCTAAGGATCGCCTTGGCTGCTGGTTGTTCTGCACTGGTGCGTCAGTGCGGCGATGCGGTGGATTGTATGGCGCAGCTTGTTGCGTCTGCTGTGGCGCGCTCTGATCCGTGGACTGCCTCTGGAAATTGTTTTCATCCTTCCATCTGAACCCATTTGCGGCGAGTCCAAAACGCGGCTGATTCTGCCTCTGTGCCCCTCTATTGTCCCATCCTCCAAGAGCATTGACATCTCCGGATTCCTCGAAAAGTGTGGGACATGCGTCGGTTTTATGCTTAGTGGAATTGTAGAACTCGCATACCTTTGGCGCAACTGGTTGTGCGCCTTGCGCACTCATCAACTTCTGCAGCATGGCCTTCATTTCCTTGATCTCAGCGCTTGTTTCTACCTGATGCACAGAACGAGCACGACTATTTTCAAGTGTTAGCTGATGTCTTACCTTTCCAGCAGAGTCTTCTATCAGCTGCCAGCCGTCTTCTGGGTACATGTTGCAAATGTCGCCTCCTGCGCATGCGTTTAATAATCTCAGCTCCATGGGCAACAATCCATTCAGGAAATTCTCTATCAGCACATTTTGGGGCAGGCCGTGATTGTAGCAGTTGGCCTCCAGCTCCCTGAAACGCTCGTAATACTCTGACAGCGACTCTCGTGTGCTCTCCCTAGGTGCGGCCAGCTCTCTCCTGAGTAGCGCGATCTTTGCTGGGGGATAAAATTTGTCCAGGAACTTCTTCTGCAGCTGCTCCCATGTGTGTATTGATCCTGCTGGTAAGTTCATCAGCCAATGCCTGGCTATGTCACACAATGAAAATGGGAACGCTTTCATCTTCAGCGCTTCGTCGCTCTCCCCTTCGGCCTTCATGTTCTCACAAATGACTAGGAACTTACGCACATGCTTGACTGGATTCTCGTTGTTCATCCCGTGGAACTTGGGCATGTGATGAATGAGCGAGCTCCTTAGCTCAAAATGACCGTCTGGTGGAAGCACTATGCACCATGGCTGGTTAACCGTGAGTAGGGCTGACATTTCGCGCACTGTTCTGCGTCGCGCGGCTTTTCGCGCGGGTGGCGCATTATACAGTTCAGCGGCCATCCTTGCTTCAACCTCGCGCTGCACTTCCTCTCTGAACAGGGCTGCGCGGTTATGTGCTCTCGCTTCCTCTGGAGTTCTGTCCCTTAAGTTGTCCCCAACGACACTGTTATCCTCCATGACCTGTTCTAAATCTCAAAGAAAACGAAATTAAAAGATAACTAAGCTGTTGCGTCTGTCAGTGCGCAACTAGAATCTGCGCAGCGCAACTGTTTCAAGGTTGCGCAGGCCAATGGTGATTGCGCGCTGTCAGAAACAACAACAAAAATAAAGCAAACAGAAATAACTAACTATTAAAAGAAAACCTAAGCTGGTTAAAGTTTATCTGTGTTGCTCTCCCCGGCAACGGCGCCAAAATTTGATGCGCGCGTCGTTGTGCGCGTCAAATTAATTCCTTCGTCTTCCACTTAGTACAGCGGTTAAGTCGGGGTCGAATCCACAAGCAAGCAGTAGATTAGCTTTAACTAGTATCCTGCACTTACGAAAACTAGGGGTGTGAGTGATTGGGTTGCGCAATGCGCGAGTAAACGCAGGAATTGCACTAGACGTGTGCAGGCAGTAAAGATTAAGTACTATGACTATGAGAAGTATCGGCGCAGACAATCCTCTATGAGTGTATTCCTTATCATTGACTCTAAATGTCTACAGTTTGGTTTGCTAATGTTAGTGTCCGATCAAGGCTTCCTAACATGTGCGCACGTTCTGATCAAAGTTCATGAGCTATTAATTCTTAAGACTAGCCTAAGCAGCTACGAATCCTGTCACAGTAGCAACTGATTATCCTAGCGCGTTACTCCTAGTTGTCACCGTCAGGCTATTCAACTAGTTTAACATATAACAAACAAGCAACAAGAGTAAGATTGCGGTTCAAGGCTTCCCCTACTCATGCAACTAGCTGTCAACAGTGTGCACAAAATTAATATAAGCAAACAAGCTATGCATTAAGCGCAAGTCTCAAAGGAAATACTCATAGATTCATGCCCAACCGATACTAATCGTTTAGCTAGACATGCTAGTAGTAAACATCATAGAACAGTAAATAATATCTAAAGTATCAAAGAAACAGCAACTAGCAGGTGCGTGCAGGTTGGAGTGTCTCGGCAGGCGCAGTCGGCTAGCGCAGGTCCTCGCAGCAAGCTCGTGTGTTTTTCTGTTTGGCTGCTCTCTCGTGTGCTGTGTTGATCATAATCAAACCCTAGCCTTCCTCTCTTTATATACTGCTCAAGAGGCTCATCCTTGGCAACTTCCAAATCTGGTAGTGTCAGGATTTGGAAACACCACTCTCTGCGCATGGCGCACGGCACACTGACTAGCGCAATCGGTTAGCGCACCGTAGTCGACTCTGCCAACTTCTCTGTTTGCGCTGCTAGCTCCGCAGGCTGCGTGACGCGCTCCTTAAAAGCTGCCTATTAGCGCGTATCCGACTTAGGCTCTCGTTTCGCCCTGAAATACAAAAACACTGGAAACCAGTAATCTTGTACACAAAATAATGCAAACAAGCATAGGGTTAGGATCTAAATAATGTGTATAACTAGGCTCTATCAACAGGCTGTGAGAAGATCATGACTGGAGATGTCTTACCTACGCTTGATCTAAGAACTTAAACTGGAGCAGTGTTTCGTTGAAAGATCAAGTACTTGCTTTGGAGCATAATCGCGAAGAGACACTGTCGTGGACTATCGAAGATCAAAGCAGCGTTCCCTGATATTTATAGGAGGTCATTGATCAAGGGGGAGCATCGCCAGACTCAGGAGAACTCTTGGAAGTCCGACTACTTAGCAAAGAGTGAGTGGAGAGTCGTTGATAGAAGCTACACAGCTTGATCGAGTAAGTTGTTATAGCATCTTCCTGTTACACATTGTTTTAGAATAGGCTGAGTTTGTAAACTGTAGCTATCTATTACTGGAGTGTGTAGATAGTGTGATCAAGTCTGTGGGATCAGATGGCGTATCTAATGTTTGTGATCAATTCGAGCATAGATTTTGACTAGGTTAGAAGTAGAGGTTAAACTAGCGTTGGCTTAGTTTTGGAAGCCTTTGTACTTGAACCGTGATAGTGAAATCTTGAGGACCGAGTGACGTCCTTCCCAGATGTAGGCAATTTCTGAACTAGGTAATCAAATCTTGTGAGTTCATCAGGTACGGCCGAAGTATAGAAATTTTGCAAATTGACCTAGAGGTTGCTATAGCAACCTACTGGAACCTGTCACCAGCAGCGCTCGTCATTTCAGTCTCGAATGAAATGGTGTCTTATGTTAATATGCTTGGTTCTTGAATGCTGAATTGGATTCTTGGAGATAATTATGGCACTCATGTTGTCACAGTAGAGTGTCATAGCATCCTGTTGCACTCCATACTCAGCTAACATTTGTTTCATCCAGATCATTTGTGCGCAACAGCTCCCAGCTATAATATATTCGGCCTCTCTTGTTGATAATAATATGTTGTTATGTTTCTTACTGAACCAAGAAGTTAGATTGTTACCAAGGAAGAAGCATCCGCCAGATGTGTTCTTCCTATTTTCTATACTTCCTACCAAGTCAGCACCACAATATCTTACTAGGTTCGCACTAGTGTAATACAACCCGTATTTGGTAGTACTACTTACATACCTACTAATCCTCTTTACAAGTTGAAGGTGGCTCTTTAGGACATGCCTGATATCTAGCACAAACTCCAACTGAGTATGATATGTTAGGTTAGATAGCGGTCAGATACAATAGACTACTTATCATGCTCATATAGACAGTTTGATCAACAGTTGTACCAGTTTCATCCTTGATCACTTTTGTGTAGGTTGCTGCAGGCGTTCTTTTGTGACTTGATTTGTCCATTTCACCAGGTTTTTCCCATATTTTCTTTGAGAAATAAAGATACCATCTTTCTTCTGAGTGACTTGTAGTCCAAGGAAGTATGATAATTCACCGACCATGCTCATCTTGAACAGCTTTTGTATCTGTGCAACAAATTGCTCTACTAGCCTCTTCGAGCTGGAGCCAAAAACTATGTCATCCACATAGATCTGAGAAATTACAAAATCTGACCTAGATCTTTTAACAAAGAGAGTGTTGTCTACTCCCCATCGATCATAGCCATGCTCCATTAGGAAAACTGTTAGCCAATCGTACCAAGCTGTAGGTCCTTTTTTAACCCATACAAGGCCTTCTTCAGCTTGTACACGTGATCAACATGGTGAGGATCCTCAAATCCCTTTGGCTGCGCCAAATATACTTCTTCACATAGTATTCCATTTAGGAAAGCACTCTTGACATCCATCTGATAACTTGAACTTTAGATGACATGCCAATGCCAAAAGTAGTCTGATAGCCTCTAGTCTAGCCACTGGAGCAAACGTCTCATCAAAGTCGACACCTTCAATCTGAGTGTAACCTTGAGCAACCAGTCGAGCTTTGTTCCTGGTGATATTTTCTATCTCTTCAGACTTGTTTTTGAAGATCCATTTGGATCCAAGGATGTGGACCCCTTCTGATCGAGGTACCAGATCCCAATTTCAAACTTACCAAGCTCTTCTTGCATGGCAGCTATCAAGTACTCATCCTCTAGGGCATCTTTGATATTCTTAGGTTCGATACTTGATAGAAAATAAGAGTTTCTTATTATGAGAGATACCCCGAGTCCGTCTTCCTTCTAAAAGATCTCCTATTACATTAATCGGTGGATGATTATTTTGTACTCTTCTTGAGGGCAGCCGTGCAAAGGTAGGTGTAGAAGGGGGATCTTCAGATGTGCCTTCAGTATCCAGATTGGGTTTCACTTCTCCTACCGACTAATCATGTGGATCTTTTGTAGCAACCTCTGGACTGCATAAGTACTCTAGCTACAACATCTTCTTCATCATCATGATCAAGCAGACTTTCTTCCACATCCTTTACTATCACATTGATAGACTCGATCACTATTCTTGTGCAATTGTTGTATACTGTGTTAGTGCGACTGCTTGTTGGGTACCGAGAAAGATTCCAGTATCACTCTTTGGCATTCTCCACAAACTACATTAGATCTCCTTTGATCTATGGTATTCCTCGAACCAAGTGTTCAGCAACAATCATTTTTAGGGTTCTAAGATTAAGTGGCCCATCCTCTTGTGCTACAAATCTATCTCTTCAATAGTAGTCATGAGACAAGTTGATCTAGCAGTTGCTCGACCATCCTCCAATAGGTAACAGTTATTTGTTGATCTTGTTCCATTCATTATACATCTGTCTTCTTTGTCAGATACTTGAAAGACTTTTTGAGTGAAATTGACAAAGTGCGTATTGTCATAGAGTTGACTTATGTTGATGAGATTTGCCTTTAATCCATCCACAAGCATAACATTCTTCAGCTTAGGTAGACCTTGAATACATACAGTTTCCTTTCCAATTACCTTTCTTTTCAGCCCATCGTTGAAGTCATGTGGAGTTCTTTGCATGATTGAATGTTGGTCAGGCAGCTCTAATCCCAGTCATGTTTTATGAGTTCGATGAGCTATAATATACATATACATGGTGTATTCTTTTTTGACATTGTTCTTCGGTACCTGGAAATAGGTGATCTTCGTGATTTCTTGTACTTGGTAAGAATACTTAGAACCGTTGTATATGCCCTGCTTCGTTACATAAGTAGCAGATGTGTTCATCTCTTCAAATATTCATCCCATGATGTTGTTTCTATAGCATCTTTTGTTTGTTTCTTCTGGGTATTCTCTTCTTAACCAGTTTTTGAGTTCTTGCTGGCTCGTTTAACAAACTGTGTCTTTTCAGAACCCAACTCTCCTGTGTAGCCAAGACCAGTGTTTCGTCCTCCATACCTTTGACACACTAGTATAGCATCTATATTGCTAGATCCATTGTTTAGCATCTTCAACATTCTCTTATATTGACTTAGTTCTTCCATCACGGCAACATCATCTTCCTTAGTTGTTTGGCTCGAGTCTTTAGAGAGGTAATGGTCTTGTTTATATCATTTTTCTTAGTCTTCAGAGCATCCACAGTTTCCAGCAAGTCTTCTTTTTCCTCTTCTAGATGAGACACCTTTGTATTTAGATCCTTGTTGACTTGAATCACTTCCAGCCACTTCTGGTGCATCAAGGCAAAGTTTTCAGCGAGACATTCCTCAGTGAGCTCTTCATCATTGCTGCTTTCTGAATCTGAAAGATTTTGCACCATCTTTACTGTGTCTTTCTTGACTCTACTATCACAATTGTGGCTTGTACAGCTGAACGCCCATTGTCTTTTGAGTCTACATCGCTCCATTCGACAGCATAGGACTTGTTGTTGTTATTCTTTTGGGTGCTACCACAATCTAATTGTATATGGCCTAGACCTTCGCTTGGCCAAAAGCAAATTCCATTCTGCTTGTTCTTTCATTCTTCATTGTTATGATCAGCAGTCTTATTCTTCCTTGGAAGATTTCCTCCTCTCCTGAACCGATTTCTGGGACCAGGCAGTTGTCTAGTAAATGAGATTTTCTAGTTAAGTTTCTTCAAAATATTTCCAAAGTTTTTGTCGAGCAGTGTAAGTTTCAGCTTCCAGTCCAATGCTCTTCTTATGAGATGGTGGAGCTTCCTCAAGCAACTTCATCTCAAATTGCTTTAGAGAACCATTTAGTGCTTCCAATCTCATGTTCTAGACATCCTGAGCCTCCTCCTTACAAGACCCTTCATAGCAAACCTTGGAGGCAGTGATTTGAGTACCTTGCAAACTAGTTTTTCTTCTTTCATAGGTTCTCCGAGTGCATAGACTTCAAATGACACGTGGCATAGCCTTGCATTAAAGTCTATTATGGTTTCCTCTTCATGCGTCTTCAGGTTCTCAAATTTTGTGATGATCATCTAGATTCTTGATGATCTAACTTTTTCAGTACCCTCATGAGTTGTCTCTAGAATATCCTAAGCATGTTTAGCAACATTGCAATTTAAGATTAGCCTGAAGTTGTTGGCATCCACTACAGCAAAGATGGCGTTAAGAGTGATAATGCAAGTATGGCAGTGTTTGACAAAACCAGCATGAGTGAACAAGGAGCTGCTACAGCTCAATCAATCAAGGAGGCCAGCAGAAGTAAACCAGCAACAGATGCAGCAGGGGATGCTGCAGCAGGTGCTGGTTCAAGAGCTAGTTCAACTGTCCGAGTAGCAGTTTTGTGCTGGGTGCATTTTGAAGGTATAGCAGCTTTGTGAAAGTGCTTAGAAGAATTTATAAAATACCGTTGAGCATATTCCAGCAAGGTTTGCTAGTCAGAGAAGGAGATTTGCATTGAAGATATTAATCAAATCTAATCTCCTAGATTTTAGGAGATAATTGATCTTGTGGGACTATGGCCTAAACCTGGAAATTGCTTAAAGTGGTGAGGGTATTTAAGCAGAAGGTTTGAGGGCTGTAGAGGGCGATCGAAGCTGAGTGATACACGAGATTAGACACAGAATTCAGAGTGAGGATTTTTCTGGGTGTGCTACGAGAGTTGTTCTTCGATCAACACACACGGGCAGAGCGTTGAGCGCAGAGCTGTGGTGCGTATTGCAGAAGAGAATCAGGTCTTGCAGAGACTGATTCGTGCCTTGATCTGGAAGCCAATTTAGAGCTGTGGAGCTTGTTGGTTGATCAAAGGCAGCCGCGGGAGAACTGACGGGTGGAAGGCTCGGTCGAGGTTCGTGCGGAAGAACTCACTAGTGGCAGGTGGTCACTGAGTGAGGGGGAGTTACTCAGAGTGTGCAGCGCTCTTGGAGTGGTTCGATCGGCTCGGCAGGAGGCCTTGGAGCGACGCGGACAGAGTGCTTCAGCTGGTGTTACAACTGTTGCTGCAGCAACCCTGCTGAGTAGTGTAGTATAGAATAGGCTGAGTTCTTTGAGAGGATTGTAGCTATTCTAGACTGACATATTGTAGAGAGTGTGCTGACACAAATCAGAGCTTGGTCTGATTGTGTTGAGTAGTCCACACGGGGTTAAAGTAGCATAGGTTGCGTGCGTTGTAACCGAGTGTGCTTTGAACCTTTGGTTGAGTGGATTGAGGACTGGAGAATAGTCCTCCCCAGACGTAGGCAGATTGGCCGAACTGGGTGAACAAATCTGTGTCTTATTCATTGTCTGCTGTGCCTGCATTTAAGTGAACAAGAGTGTGCTGCAGCAGCTGCTAGTTCACAAATCTGCATAAGTAGAGACACTTGAAATTTCAATTGGTATCAGAGCGGGAACTCGACACACAGAGTTAAAAAGGTCCTACAGTGTCTCCGAAGTAGCCAAGACAATGAAGGAAGGACAGAGCACAAGTAGACCTCCACTTTTGGAAGAGAGCAATTATGGTTATTGGAAAGCTAGAATGAAAGCCTTTCTCAAGGCTATTGATGAGAAGACATGGAGAGCTATCGTGATTCAGTGGTCTCCCCCAATCACCATAGATGAGCAAGGAGTGACAAGAATAAAACCTGAAGAGCAGTGGACTGCTGAAGAAGGTGCTGCAGCAACTGGTAATTCAAAGGCTTTGAATGCAATTTTTGCTGCAGTTGATGCTAACAATTTCAGGTTGATATCAAACTGTGATTTGGCCAAGCAAGCATGGGAGATTCTGCAAACTGCCCATGAAGGAACTGATAGAGTGAAGCTATCAAGGCTCCAGATCATTGCCACACATTTTGAAAATCTGAGGATGCTGGATGAGGAAACAGTCACTGAGTTTAATGCTAAACTCTGTGATCTTGCAAATGAAGCTCATTCCCTTGGTGAGCCCATCCCAGAAGAAAAGCTTATCAGAAAGGTTCTCAGATCGCTGCCCACAAAGTTTGACATGAAGGTGACAGCCATTGAAGAGGCTCAGAATGTCAGATTCATGAGGTTGGAAGAGCTGATGGGGTCTCTCAAACAATTTGAGATGAAACTGGTCAAAGAAGACACCACTTCCAAGGACAAGAATGTTGGTTTGAAGGCTGAAGCAGAAACCAAGCAGACAGTTCCAGACGATCAGTTGAGCATGCTTGTTAAAAATCTAGGGAAGTTTCTGAAAAACATGGAATCCAGAACTGAGAGAAGCTCTTCCTCGCGAAGACAATTCAGAAGGGGCAGTGAAAGAAAGAAGAAAGGGAAAGAACCAGCTCTGGACGAAGATGGCAAGAAAGAGATGAAAAAGGGAGTTCAATGCTGGAACTGTGAAGGATATGGACACATTGAGGCTGATTGTCCAAGCAAACCCCTCAAGAATTCTGAGAAAAAGAACAGCAAATCCATGACAGCAAAATGGAGTGATTCGGATGAAAGTGATGAAGAAAACTGTGTTGTGCTGACAAGTGTTTCAGATGTCCACCTCAATGAGCTAAAGAAGGTAGAAATTCACTATGGGATTGAAGTCTCTGAGAGTGAAGATGAAGAAGACTCATCTGACAGTTTTGCTGATCTTCTGAGGAAGATACTCAAACAATGTGAGGCAGTTCTTCAGTCCAATCAGACCTTGACTGACAGAGTAAATCTCTTGGAAAAAGAACGAAGAAAATGTCTACCCACAGTTGATAATCAAGTTACTATTCTGAAAAGGGAAGATTCAGAAAGACAAACCTCTGTTGAATCCACTCCAGCAGCAGCCAAGACAGCTGACCCGCAGAGCAATATTCTGGACGAAATATTATCTTACCAAAGACTTGGAAAAGGGAAAACAGGGCTTGGATATACTGGTGAAGAAAGCTCTAAAGGGACAGTGTTCATTAAAGCCTCAGATGGTGAGACAGACGAGAAGAAGAATTCAGATGCCTCCTCAAAAATGGCAGAGAAAATTGGATCTAGACATGTGAACAAGAGGATGCTGCAGCATCATGGACAACTTTTTTCTCAAACAAAACAAAAGTCTCAGAACAAGTGGAGTACTGGTACAAGTGTTGGGAAGCAGAAGATCAACTCCAATCTGAAGCAGCAACACAGAACTTACTCAGCTGAAAAAGGGAGAGCAAAGTCCAGAATCAGCACATGTTGCACAAAGACTCCATTTCATGTTGCTGCACAAGAGCACTGGATTGCTAAAAACAAGGGTAAAGCACAGATGGTACAAATATGGAAACACAAACCAAGAGTTAGGAGGCTGGAAGATCAGAAGAAGAAAAGCTCTGGTGTATTCCAAGTATGGGTGAAGAAGACTCCACCAGATTCTCCCAAGGATCCTCTGACCAACTGCAGCCTGAATTGAATAGGTGAACAAGCTCACATGTGCTGCAGCAACCTGGTCCGAATTAGCTTGTTCACATGTGTTGGTTGCTGAGGATGGAAAGGAAAATATTTGCACATGGGAGGCACGTGACTTACAACTTCAAAAAGGAAAAAGGAAATAACGGGTAAATATTTTCTAGGGCACAGATCAAGAGCAAAAGGGCTTCTCAGAAATCTCTGCCGATCATCCTCGGTGCGCTCCTCTTTCCTTCCACATCTCTGCAGCAATGGTGAAGACACGCGGGTTGAAGAAGAATCTGGCAGCAGACAGGCAAGGGAGGTCTGAAAGAAGGACCAAGGCACGAAATGAAGACCCTGCTCAGCCGCTGGATGTGGTTGTGTGGGAACCAAACCCTCTTCCTGTGTCGCACAGTGAGCCCTCTCCCTCTGAAGGAGCTTCGCAGAAGAGGAGGCGGCTGGTACGTGATGGAGAACCTGTCTCCAGTTCTGCTGCGCTGCCAGAAGCGGATATGGCTGAAGTTGCTTCTGAAGAAGAACTAGCAGCAGAGACTGCTGCAGCAGTCCCTGCAGTAGAAGAGTGCAGATCATTGATCATGTCCCCAGGTATTATTGGTGAAGGGGTTGAAACAGCTACTGAGTCCCCTGAACAAGAACCTGCTGCAGCACATCCTCCTTCTTCAGACAAGGGAAAAGCTCCTATCCTGATCCCAGGCTCCAGTAGTGAAAGCTCATCCAGTGAAGAAGAAGAAGCAGGTTCTCTTGGTGGACCCTCTGAGAAAGGACCTGCAGCTGAAGATTTCTCTGCTCTCACAGTCGGAGGCACATGGTTCAGGAACAAAAGCGTCTCTCAAACCTGGAGTACTGTTGAGCGGAAACACATTGTGCATGAGAAGCGACTGGTGCAAGATAAGTATAGATCAGCTGCTATGATTGAGCTTCTGACTGAGGTAAATCTGCTCAAGTCCCTAACCTTTCCTCACCGTTTCAATATTATTCTGGTTAGAGAATTTATAGTGAATATGGAAGAAAAATTTGGAGAAGAAGGAGCTGATGAGTATGGGAGAAGCTGGGTACGGGGTAAGTCAGTGGTGATTACTCCTGAAATTATTGATGCTTTTCTTGGAATTTCTGAGAATGCAAGAGCTCCCACTGATGTTAAGCCAGAATTTGTGGCGAAGATCCTCACAGGGGGAGTGTGCCTATCTTGGGGTGGCCCTACCCTCAGTGCGGCTGAGCTAACCTCCAAGTATGCTCTGCTGTATCATCTTGGTGTCAGGAACTGGATTCCTAGTTCTCACAGAGGGAAGGTCACCAAAGATTTTGCTAACCTTCTCTATTCTATTGGAAAGAGGAGGAAGATTAGCTTGGGAAGTGTTATGTTTCCCCAGCTTGCTGCTCATGCCGGGAGTGCTTCCTCCAGCAAGCCTATTGTGCTGCCCTCCCTCATCCATGGGATCATGGTCTCTCAGCATCCAGAGTTTGGAGCAATTACTGAAGGCTTATCTGAGGAGCTGCAGGTCTTCACAGTAGATCACAAGCTATTCAAGGGAAAACATGTAGTGGATGTTGCGTATGAGGATCTTCTAATGGTTGGTTCTTCAGCTCCAGCTCCCCTGGAGGACTCTCTTCCCCCTGCTGCATCCATTCAGCCAGCTCTTCGTGCCAGAATTGTGAGCCATCTCAGGTCTGAACTGCTCTTTCTTGATACTGAGGCCAAACGGAGGGATGCCAGGCGTGGCCAGATTCGGAGCCTCATCAGAGACTTGGAGTTCCTGGAGGATGAGGAGCAGGCCCCTTGAGCATATATGACAAAAAGGGGGAGAGAAGATTTTTATGTTGCTAAACTGCTACTGCTGATGAAAATTGTTTGACATTGTTTTTCTGACCCTGCGTGGTCATTATGCTATGGCCGAGTGTGGCCTCATCTTCCTAATACTCTCTATTATTTTTATTTAGAGTATTTCGTTTCTGGTTTTCGGAACAGTGCATTGGCCTTAAGGTTTTGTCAAAATGCCAAGGGGGAGATTGATAATGCAAGTATGGCAGTGTTTGACAAAACCAGCATGAGTGAACAAGGAGCTGCTACAGCTCAATCAATCAAGGAGGCCAGCAGAAGTAAACCAGCAACAGATGCAGCAGGGGATGCTGCAGCAGGTGCTGGTTCAAGAGCTAGTTCAACTGTCCGAGTAGCAGTTTTGTGCTGGGTGCATTTTGAAGGTATAGCAGCTTTGTGAAAGTGCTTAAAAGAATTTCTAAAATACCGTTGAGCATATTCCAGCAAGGTTTGCTAGTCAGAGAAGGAGATTTGCATTGGAGATATTAATCAAATCTAATCTCCTAGATTTTAGAAGATAATTGATCTTGTGGGACTATGGCCTAAACCTGGAAATTGCTTAAAGTGGTGAGGGTATTTAAGCAGAAGGTTTGAGGGCTGTAGAGGGCGATCGAAGCTGAGTGATACACGAGATTAGACACAGAATTCAGAGTGAGGATTTTTCTGGGTGTGCTACGAGAGTTGTTCTTCGATCAACACACACGGGCAGAGCGTTGAGCGCAGAGCTGTGGTGCGTATTGCAGAAGAGAATCAGGTCTTGCAGAGACTGATTCGTGCCTTGATCTGGAAGCCAATTTAGAGCTGTGGAGCTTGTTGGTTGATCAAAGGCAGCCGCGGGAGAACTGACGGGTGGAAGGCTCGGTCGAGGTTCGTGCGGAAGAACTCACTAGTGGCAGGTGGTCACTGAGTGAGGGGGAGTTACTAAGAGTGTGCAGCGCTCTTGGAGTGGTTCGATTGGCTCGGCAGGAGGCCTTGGAGCGACGCGGACAGAGTGCTTCAGCTGGTGTTACAGCTGTTGCTGCAGCAACCCTGCTGAGTAGTGTAGTATAGAATAGGCTGAGTTCTTTGAGAGGATTGTAGCTATTCTAGACTGACATATTGTAGAGGGTGTGCTGACACAAATCAGAGCTTGTTCTGATTGTGTTGAGTAGTCCACACGGGGTTAAAGTAGCATAGGTTGCGTGCGTTGTAACCGAGTGTGCTTTGAACCTTTGGTTGAGTGGATTGAGGACTAGAGAATAGTCCTCCCCAGACGTAGGCAGATTGGCCGAACTGGGTGAACAAATCTGTGTCTTATTCATTGTCTGCTGTGCCTGCATTTAAGTGAACAAGAGTGTGCTGCAGCAGCTGCTAGTTCACAAATCTGCATAAGTAGAGACACTTGAAATTTCAAAGAGCCTTGAAGTTTCCGAATGCTACAGCTTCTTCTATAGTCCATCAATCCTTAGATTTCTTCTTCGCTACTCCTGTATTGTCTATCACCAGTGAATGCACCCATTACGAGATCATAGCTCTCCATGCCTTCTCATATATGGCCTTAAAAAATGCTTTCATGCGAGCTTTACAATATCAATAATTTCTTCTTTCAAGCAACGGAGGTATGCTTGTGCTTTGACGTTGCTTCATATTCATTTTCGTTGTCAGCAACACATATTGAAATTGACGTCTTGCTGGTGTTTGGGACAATCAGGATTCTAGAAACTGATTATACGATTGCTGAATACTTTAGCTAAGACCGAATCGTAAAGCACACAAGAACTTTGGTTATCCTGTTCGGCCAATGCTTACGTCTGAGGGGGACTTCTCTTCAGTCTATAAGATTCCACTATTTCTGCTAGAAAAACTTTTACTTCTGACCTAGCTAGAATATTGACGTTGGCAAAATGGTGGAAGTAAAATTACTATTCCAATCATGCTACACAAACAATATTTTTTTTATTCGAGTGACCTCGTATCGAACCCAAGAGGAAAGCCAAAATTAATCTAAAGCTAGTTAGCAACGCTTAATGCAAGTCTACAAAGAAAAAAACTAGGGTTTTGTCCTCTAGGCGAGGTATCTCTAGTAAGTACTAAAGATAAGTTAGAGTGGGAACGATACCTAAGGGACACGGTTCTCAAACTATCGCTCTGTTGAACTGTGTAGAACATTAGTCCCTTAATCTCAACCTCTCGGTCTGTTGATCAGTAACTCAAGTTCGCTCTATGTTTAGCCTAATAGAATGCGAGTGTCGCTCTCGCGCACAAACGCTATCTAAGATAAACATGCTCAAACCTCTAAACATCCTAAGTTCAATTCTCATTCATCCTTAGGTATTTTACTAATTCATACACATTCATGCAATTCGTCAGACACATGGTGCACATAAAATTAACATGAAGCTAAAGCATGTGAATTTTCAATCAAATTTCATTCATATTGATGACATACATGTTTTGCTTTACAATCTAACCTAAGGGATCCATAAAGAACATTGGAAGGGTTTAGGGTTTAAAGTAGTAGAAATTGAGTAGAAAGATGTTATAGAATCTTCGGTTGTAAGCGTCTTCTCCGAAATCTCGACAAATCTCTAAGTCTGCGATGATCTCTGGTTTTGGGTTTTTCCCAGGAAAGGCACCCCTCTGAATTCTTCCATCTTTTTCTATTTATACTCTTGAATTTAAATCGGATTGACTTGTCTTGCCCGAATCAAAGTTGATTCGTGTTGCTCAGAAGTTGATTCGACCAACCCCTTGGTCGAATCAAAGTATCAGTTTTGGACGAAGGGTTCTGTGCTGGTCGAATCAATTCTGCTTGGTCGAATCAATGTTGATTTTCCCTAGCCTTCCTCCTAATTCGGTCAACGCTGGTCAATGAACGAAATCTTTCTTGAGTTAAGTTGATCCAGGCAGCCTGAGTTGATTAGACCGGGGTTGGTCGAATCACTTTTGATTCGTGCACTTGCTTGGGAGAATCAACTTTGCATTTTGCTCAATTCTCGCTCGTTTTTTCCCTCAATTGGAATTCACTAGAAACTTCTTCGGACCACTTCATATCATGTAATACACATTTTTATCTAAAATTGACAAAGAAAACATCAAACGATTTTATAAAATTATGGAAAAAAACAAGAAGTAAACAGAAAATACGGATAAATATATGGTTATTTATCCGGACATCAAATATCTGCTCAGTCTAATCACACAAACTAACCTACTCTGTCAACGAATCAACATAGTGTATGACAGTATGCTATAACAACTTACTCAGTCAAGTTGCTCTTCTGTAGCATGGGTCTCAGACTTTCCAATCTCTTCCAGATGCTTTGTCTAACCTTCACGAGTTTGCTCAAACTCCAGTAACGCTCCCCCTTGATTGGCGACCTCCTCTTAGCGTATGGGAACATTGTTCAGCACCTTGATCGTTCATGTCCAGCTCAAAAGTGACGATCCTCCAAAGGGCATGTACTTGATCTTCAACGTGACTCCTCTCCAGTTGAACTTAATGATCAAGCGTCGATCATACACATTCGGTTGTGATCTCTCTTAGTCTTTTTCAGTGATCGCACTCTCGCTTTTTGCTCTATGCTTATCACCCTTTTGTCAGTGTTTGTGCATTCTCCTCTATTCATAGATAACCTGCCCTTATATTCCATGCAGCCTATAATAGATTATATAATTCCGAGTCCAACTAGGATTTATCCTCTAAGTGAGGTATCTCTAGTGAGTACTAAAGACAAGTTCGAATTTGGTTTGAAATAAAGCAATAATAAGAGTAGTCGGAATCTTACTTCAGCCCCAGATCATGCGATTAGCAACACAAAACAGCAATACATGCGTAGATAGTTTGATTGATAGTTCTAAGGCTAAAGTATCATGCACACTAGAGTAAACTCTCGCTCCTTCTCTAGAGTGGGAATGATACTTAAAGGACACGGTTCTCAAACCCTCGCTCTGTTGAACTGTGTAGAACATTAATCCCTTAATCTCAACCTCTCGATCTATTAATCGGTAACTAAAGTCCTCTATATGCTTAGCCGAATAGAATGCGAGTGTCACTCTCGTGCACAAACGCTATCTAAGATAAACATGTTTGATCTTCTAAACATCCTAAGTTCAATTCTCATTTCATCCTTAGGTGTTTTATCAATAATGTTAAGGTATCTAGCATCATTGACAAACTCCGCTGAAGGTGATCTAGCAAGATGCTATAGCATTCCGTTGCAGCAGAAGCTGGAGAAATCTTTCCGAAGACACCCGAAGATGCTATAGCATACCATGAAGACTCGTGGCAGCCAGCAGCATGCCGATCAACTTGGAGCAGCCCAAAGAACGTATGGAGGGTTGCTGCCAGTATCGCAACAGGTCGGTAGAGTATCGTGAAGATTGAAAGCAAGATGATACAGCTGCCCGTGTGAAGACAGTAGCTGGTGCAAAACCAGCCAGAGTGAACAAGTAGTTGCTACAGCAAGAGCTGTAGCAGTATTATTGGGGCGAAGAACAATTTGGCTAGATATGAAGAGCTAAGCAAATAGAAGATTCCAGAGCATCTGTTAGAATATTTTCAGTGGAGATTGCAGTCTACAAGTCAGCTTGAAGATATGGATCTTTTGGAAGGTGGATATCCTACAAAGTAGGAGAAAAGTTTTGGAAGGTTTTCTAATGGACTTAGGAAATTCCAACAGCAACAAACAACTCAGCAAGCTCAAGGTAAAGATAAGAGTTCTAACATTGGTTTCAGGAAATCAAATCTCAACAAACTTGTAAGCATCTAGGAGAGTTTTTTGGAAGGCTTCCTAAATTTGATATTGATGGAGCATGGAGTTCCTATTTAAAAGGAGGTTGGGCAGAGCAGCAAAGAATCCATCCAATATAGAATCCAAGCACCTCAGATATTGAGAGAGAGAGAGTAGAGCGATATTCAGAGAAGATCAAATTCAGAGAGTTGTGCGGAGGATCAGATCACCACCGTGAGTAGAGCGTGAGAGCAGAGCTGAGTGGTTAAGTGCAAACACTGATTGAAGACTTGTAGAGTGTGATCAGAGCTTGCAAGTGACAGGCAGTCACTGAGTGAGGGGGACTCCCAGTGTGAGGAGCACTCACGACAGAGTTCGAGCGGCTCTGCGGAAGGCTTTGGAGCGAAGCGGACAGAACCTGTACAAGCTAGTTGCACAAAGGTGTGCTATAGCAAACCTAATGAGACATTTTGTTAATTAGAATAGGCTAAGTCTGTGTGATCAGAGGAGTAGCTATTCTGAATTAACTCGAGTGTGTAGGTGAGTGAGACACAAATCAGAGGGTGTTCTGATTGTGTGCGAAGTGCTAGTTGAGGACGGGTAGCATAAATGTCGAGGAGTCGAGTCTGTGTTATACGGAGTACCTTGGAGACAGACTGGAGTATAGTCCTCCCCAGATGTAGCAGATTGGCTAAACTGGGTGAACAAGTCTCTGTTCACTATTTTGTTTCTTGTTGCACCAGATCCGGCAGAACAAAGGAGTTACTATAGCAACTGCTTGTACATTATCAGTAACTCAGGGGCACTGCAAATTTAGATTCATACACATTCATGCATTTCGTCAAACACTTGGTGTTCATAGAATTAACATGAAATAAAGCATGAGAATTTTCAATCAAAAACCTAATTCATAATAATAACATGCATATTTTGCGTTACAATCTAACTTAAGGGATCCATAAAAATTCCTACTACTAAACGACTACTCACTCATGGTAAGGTTGATACAAGACATAATTTTTAAAGGAAATTGTCACCAATTGAAAACAAAGTAGTAGAGATTAAGTAAAGGGATGTTGTGGAATCTCCAATTGTTGAGTCTTGTCCGAATCCTCGACAATTCTCCAAGTTCTCCAAGAGATATCGTCTAGGTTTTCGTTTTCTGGCCAAGGCAACCGGCACCCCAAGGCAAACTCTGATTTTTCCCATCTTTTTCTATTTATACCCTTGAATTTCGACAAGGTTTACCCGCCGTGCCCGAATCAAAGGTGACTCGCGCTAGCTCATAAGTTGATTCGACCAGGGTTGGTCGAATCAAAGCCTCAGTGTATTTCGGGACTGGGCGAATCAATTCTTCTTGGGCGAATCACTTTTGATTCTCCCTAGCCTCAATTCCTCTTGAGCAAATAAACTTTGCATTGCTCGAATCTTGCTTGTTGGACCCTTTAAACCTTCGAATTACGTCTTGATGTAAACTAAGACGTTGTAGCCCTTTGAGTTAGCTTTCCAAAAAGATGTGGCATGCCTCAATCAGATAAGAAACATGTGCTCGGAAAGCCTTCCACGACAAACAGGTCAATCTGCCCAGATTTGGTCTAACGGCGAATTCTCTTCGAGTCAAGTTGATCCGGGCAGCTGAGAGTTTGATTCGACCAACGTTTTATTCATGCACCTGCCTGGGCAAATCAAACTTGTCTAGGCTAATAAAATCTGCATTTTGCTTAATTTTACTCGTTTTTGCTCTCGATCGACCGGAATTCATCCGGATTTTCGTCGGGCCGTTTTATATCATGTAATACACATTTTTAACCTGAAATGGACAAAGAAAGCATCAAACGACTTTATAAAATAACGGAATAAAAAAGAAGTAAAGGGAAAATGAGGATAAATATATGGTTAGTTGTCCGTACATCAAAACATTCCACACTTAAGTCTTGTTCGTCCCGAACAAGTATATGCACGAGTCAAGCGGAGAGTAAGATGCTAAATCATATATGACAATATCAAAGCATGTAGCAAATCTTACGCACCCAAAACACATCGATCTCCTACTGACAGCGCGTCGTCGTGCGCCTCAAATTAGAATTTATAACTCCTGTAAACACACTAGCAAGCGGTAAGCAGGGTCGAACCCAAAGAGAGCAAGTAGGTAAGAGTTCTAATGAAAGTCACAAAAAGGAACAGACTAAGAATATCAATTCAGAGAAAATCAGTTCGGGGAATACAATGCAACTAGTTATCACCGATCGAATACATGAGTAAGCTAGTGAATTCTGCCTCAGTCCACATTCCCGCTAAAGATATGTCGACAATCAAATTCTACCTATTCTTAACCGCTAGGCCTTCGAACAAGTGCAATAGTTGCTCGACTTATACCACAAAATTGGTTCTACCGTTAGGTTTTCCCAAACAATGCAATCAAGTCAAGTGTAACACAATTGATATCAATCTAGCTCACCACTAAGCTGCACTAAATTGTCAATCAAAGCATTCGATTTCATTCATTCAAGGGCAGCAATCCATAGCTCAAATCATGAATTCATTGATCTCAAACCATTGTTGCACTATAAATCCCCAAACTGAAATATTGATTTAGCTACTCATAATATCCATGAATACAATAGAAACTAGGTTCATCACACTACAATACACAAACTGAGCTCAAACAAGTCCGGCCGTGAACAGTGTTCCGGCGGCCGTGAATAGTAACAGTGAATAGTGAACAGTGAACAGTGAATAGTAAAATATGAACAGTAACCGGCCGTGAACAGTGTTTCCGGCGAGTTTTCCAGCAGCTTCTCTCTAGAGCTTCTCCACCGCCGTAAACAGTAGCTCCCGTGAATAGTGTCCCAGAAATGGAGTGTTGAAGAGAGATAATTCTTTTCCCAATTTGTCCATGTCTTAGGTTTAGGGTTTTTTTGGGTTGAACCACCTTGATTGAACCACATGTGCTTGAACCAAATCTGATTTCCAATTGAACCAGCAGAGTTGACTGCTGTTGACTTTTTGATCTTGAGTGAGTGCTTCAAATACGCGATAAAATCCGATGCGATCTTGAACACACCTGCGATACGAAAACACTACAAAAGAGTAATCGATTCACGCAAAATGTAATAAAACTATGGGAATAAATAACTCAATGGAGCGTATAAATACGCTCCATCAAACTACCCCACACTTATTCTTGTTCGTCCCCGAACAACAACAAGACACGCAATCACTCAAATCATTCCTATCATGCCATGATATAAACATTGAAACTACTCGAGAAGTCATCCCTAATCAGTCAATCAATACGTGCTCACAATCATTCTCAAATAGTGATCAACAAGAACTAGAATGATACATGTTACCTTTAAGCTTGAGATGAGATTTAATGGATGACTAGGGGTTAGTCCTTTTTAGACTCCTAACTTCACTCTTTGGTTCAACTTCATAGCCACGCGCATACAACTGAATTTGCTTTCTTTGGCACGTGATGAATCCGAGTTATGAGAGGATCAACCTTTTTCTTTTCCTGTATGACATATCTCTTGCTTTTGGACTTTGCTCTTTTTCGATTGCTTTTCTTTCACTTCTTGTAAATCTGATTTTTTTTTCTTTTTCGAGCTTCTAATGTGAAATGTTTGCTTCTTGTCCTTTTTGAGCTTTGCTCTCCAATTTGAACCGTTCCAATCATAGCCTTCGAATGGCAGCATAAGGAACGCGTCCCGCTCTTTCTCATCCTTGCCCTTTCAGCGCGAGGCAGGATAGGGGTTACCCACCCATTCCCGGTTACTCGGACTAGAGATAGGACGGTTTGTTTTCCCGTCCCACCACTGCATAACACTGCAATGATGGAGTCAATATCACCCCTCATAACTCGAAGCACCAACCTCCACAAATACAGTGCGCTACACGACCAATCCTTTGAACCTCCAAATGAATGTCAAGTCCCTCTAGGACATTTCTATCAACTCCATATCCTGAAATATCTCAGCTCAAAAGAACATATAACATTAAAGCGCAAGCATCACAATATTTTGGAATTCATGGAAAGCATACATATCAAAACTTCAAAGAGAGGGCATCATCTCATAAAATCAGCATTTATATCACAGCACAACGTATCATCTCATTAATCCAGCAGCAACTCAGTAGCATAATCCTCATAAACATGGCAGCAAATGCTCACAAACTCAGCAACTCTTAAAAAAAAACTAACGTGCTCTACTATTAACTAATGCAAGCTAACAAAGGCACACAAGATGAACGTAGCGCGCATACTAACTTCCCACCCCACACTTGAATCAAACCGTGTCCTCATGGTATAAGCTAGGGAAGGAAAGGAAGCTCATGCAAGATACACACAAGAATTAAACAACTAACATGGCTAAAAAAAAAAGTCAGAGAAAATTGCGCCCCAAGAAGACATTAGCCCACGCGCCCCAAGAAGACATTAAGTTGCTAAAGTGTGAAGCCGACGCGCAGAATAATGTTGCCTGGAGGAGCGTGACTCACTGAGATGGAAAACACCAAAAGTTGCTATTCAAACACTCTAATGACTTCTAACATGCAAGACTCTCTTAAACACTAAATAGAATCACACTAAAACTCTAAAATTAAGCACCGGGTTGCCTCCCGCAAGCGCCTTTGTTTAACGTCTTGGGCGCACATGCCGGTTCGGCCAATTGAAACTCCTCATCAGCTGGGATTTCTTCCCCGTGGTAGTGTTTGACGTGCTGCCCATTCACCACAAACCTCTCGCCGGTACTTGGCTTCTCAAGCTGAAGAGCTCCATGATTGAAAACTTTGACAATAGTGTATGGACCTGTCCAACGAGAACGCAACTTGCCAGGCATAAGTTTAAGTCTAGATGAAAACAATAGTACCTTCTGCCCAATGTCGAAGGTGCGTCTCAGAATAAACTTGTCATGGTAGAGCTTGGTGCATGCTTTATAATCTGTTTGGCACTCATAAGCCTCCAAACGCAGCTCCTCCAACTCATTCAGTTGTAGCCTTCTCTCACTACCTGCACTAGCCAAATCAAAATTGCATGATTTAATTGCCCAATAGGCCTTGTGCTCTACCTCAACCGGCAAGTGGCAAGCCTTGCCATAGACGAGTCTGAAAGGAGAAGTCCCAATAGGTGTTTTGTAGGCTGTCCTGTACGCCCACAATGCCTCATCTAATCGCGTGGACCAATCCTTCCTTGAAGGCTTAACCATTTTCTCTAGAATGGACTTAATCTCCCGATTTGATATCTCAGCTTGACCATTCGTCTGTGGATGGTAGGCTGTGGAAACTCTATGATGCACTCCAAAATGTCTAAAGGCAGCCGCAACCCATTTGTTGCAAAAGTGTGAGCCTTGATCACTTATCACCGCTTTTGGGACTCCATATCTGCAAAATATGTTAGTGCGCAAGAAATCCACAACAGTTTTTCCATCATCAACTCTAGTGGCCTTAGCCTCTACCCACTTGGAAACATAATCAACCGCAACCAATATATATAGGTAACCAAAAGAAGAAGGGAAAGGTCCCATAAAATCTATGCCCCAAATGTCAAACACCTCATCAACAACTATCAGAGTTTGGGGCATTTGATTCCTAGCTGAAATGTTCCCTACTCTTTGGCACCTATCACAATTCTTACAATGGTTATGCGCATCTCTAAATAAATGGGGCCAAAAGAATCCACTATCAAGCAATTTCCTAGCAGTTCTCTTAGGACCAAAATGTCCACCGCAAGCATGTTCATGGCAAAAAGAAAGAACAGATGGGATCTCAACATCGGGCACACAACGTCTAACAATTTGATCAGCCCCTATCTTCCACAAACAAGGGTCATCCCAAATGTAATACTTAGAATCATGCTTGAGTTTTGATCTTTGAGCCCTACTGAAGGATGAAGGGAATTTACCTGCCACCAGGTAGTTAACAATGTTAGCATACCATGGTGCTTTGTCACTGATAGCGAATAAGTGCTCATCGGGAAATGTCTCAACTATAGGCAGCGCCTCTTCTTCTCGCACCAGTCTGCTCAAATGGTCAGCCACTGTGTTTTCAATCCCCTTCTTGTCCTTGATCTCTACATCAAACTCCTGAAGAAGAAGGATCCATCTAATCAGCCGCGGTTTGCATTCTTTCTTTGTCATTAAGTACCGAATGGCTGCATGATCAGAAAACACAATAACTTTAGAGCCAAGTATATAAGAGTGAAATTTTTCAAGTGCAAAGACAACTGCTAAAAACTCCTTTTCAGTGGTGGAATAATTTCTCTGAGCGACGTCTAAAGTCCTAGACGCATAATGGATGACCACTGGTTTCTTCTCACTCCGTTGTCCAAGCACCGCACCCACAGCATAATCGCTGGCATCACACATGATCTCAAAAGGCTGTGTCCAATCTGGAGCTTGCAGAATTGGGGCGCTGGTCAAGGCTGCCTTGAGCTCTTCAAAAGCTCTCTTGCAATGATCATTAAACTCAAATGGGACATCTTTTTGCAGCAGCCGCGACAATGGTAGGGCAATCTTTGAAAAGTCTTTAACGAACCTGCGATAGAAACCTGCATGTCCTAGAAAAGACTTGATAGCACGCGGGTCAGTAGGAAAAGGCAATCCACCAATGATATCAATTTTTGCTCTATCTACTTGAATGCCCTTCTCAGAAACAATATGTCCTAGAACAATGCCATGTGTGACCATGAAATGACATTTCTCATAGTTAAGCACCAAGTTCATATCAATGCAACGTGTGAGCACTCTATCTAAATTGTGCAAGCATTCATCGAAAGTATTTCCATAAACAGTAAAATCATCCACAAATACTTCAACACAATCAGTCAATAAATCTGAAAATATGCTCATAACTACACGCTGGAAGGTACCTGGTGCGTTACACAATCCGAAGGACATGCGTCTGAATGCAAATGTACCGAAGGGGCAGGTGAATGTCGTCTTTTCTTGATCCTCAGCCGCAATGGGAATCTGGTTATAACCTGAAAATCCATCAAGAAAACAAAAGGATGGTTTACCTGCAAGTCTATCCAACATTTGGTCGATGAATGGAAGGGGAAAATGGTCCTTGCGTGTGGCTGCATTAAGTTGTCTATAATCAATGAACATCCGCCAGCCATTCTGCACTCTCTTGGGCACCAGCTCTCCCTTGTCATTCATCTCTACTGTCATCCCGGTTTTCTTGGGCACTACATGCACCGGGCTTACCCATTGACTGTCCGAAATTGGGTAGATGATACCTGCATCAAGGAGCTTTTGCACTTCTTTTTGGACAACCTCCATCATGATCGGATTCAAACGCCTTTGAGGTTGTCTCACTGGCTTCGCTCCCTCCTCTAGCAGGATTCGATGCATGCAAATTGCTGGGTTGATTCCTCGAATGTCAGCCAAAGTCCAACCTATGGCTGTTTTGCGCTCCTTTAGCACGCGTGCCAATTTGATCTCTTGATCGCTTTCTAGCCCACTCTTAATGATGACTGGCAGCGTCTCACCATCTCCTAGAAAAATATACTTCAAGTGCTCCGGTAGAGGTTTCAATTGAATCTCAGGGGCCTGCACAATAGATGGAACAAGTTTTGTTTCGCTGCACAATTTAATCGCATTAACCTCATACCCGGCAGCATCATGGGTGCACTGCCCATCACCAATTTCTTCAATGTTCAGCTCTGATATATCCTCTCCATATCTCATCAATGCTGCATCCTCAATAGTATCCAAGGCATGTGTTCCTGCAAGGTCAGGTGGGAATCGCATAGAGTGATAAATATTGAATTTGATTACTTCCCCATCTACCTCCATAGAAAGATCACCCGTATGTGTATCAATCTTTGTTCGTGCAGTCACCATAAAGGGTCTCCCTAGTAAGACTTGAGAGGCATCTACCTCACCTTCCATCTTCATCACATAGAAATCTGCAAGAAATACAAGGTTGCCTACATGCACTAACACATCGACTACTATATCTTCAGGCTTGGTACATGATCTGTCAGCCAACTGAATAATCAAGTCAGTGTGTCTAAGAGGGCCAATTTGCAACACTTGGTACAATGAATAAGGTAACACATTGATAGAAGCACCCAAATCAAGCATGCAATTATCCACCCGAACCTTATTGATAATACAAGATATTGTAAAGGTACCTGGGTCCTTGCACTTTTGTGCAACCTTGCCTTGAAGGATGGCTGAGATGTTTGGCTTGAAGCTTACTTGCTCTGGTCTGATTCCTCCTCTACGAGTGGTGCACAAATCTTTCAGAAACTTCGCATACTTTGGAATTTGCTTGATTGCGTCGAGGAGGGGGATTGTGATCTCCACCTTGCTGAAAAGCGCTAGAAGCTCTTGATCCATTGTTGGGCTCCTCTTTGACTTTGAAATCTGCATAGGAAATGGAAGTGGAGGGTCAGTTTGGCGGAATTCAGAATTTGAGGCAGAAGGTCGCGCTCCAGATGAAGACATTATTCGCGCTCCAGATGAAGACATTAAGGGTCTGCGCGCCGAGCTAATGTTCTCCTGGGGCGCGCTACTCTCTGTTTCGGTTTCCCGTCTCGCTTCTTCTGCAATTTTCTTGCCACTTCTCAAGGTAATCGCATTGACACTTCCTCTTGGGTTGGGTATTGTTTGTGAGGGAAGCTTTCCTTTGTCCTTGTCATTCTTCAATTCGGAAACGGTAGCCGCCAATTGGGACATTTGCTTTGTCAACTCGGCTAGGGTGCTGTCGGTCTTGGCTTGATTATTCTGCATAGTCATCGCCATCTCCTTTATGACTTCTTCTACTGATTTCCCTTGATTTGCACTGCTCAGGCCAGCTTGGTTGTAGTTGCGCCTTTGTTGTTGCCCATAAGAATTCCCATTTCCACTTCCATTGTATCTCTCTTGTTGGTGAAATGGTGGGCGGTAGGCTTGTCCTTGGCCTTGGTTCTGATTTTGTCCTTGATTGAATCCTCCTTCGTTTCTCCAACTGAATCCGTTGGCTGCTAATCCAAATTGCCTTGGTGCTTGCCTATTGTTGAATTGCTGGAATCCTCCCATAGCATTGACATCAGCGGCCTCTTCCTCATGTAGGCTAGGGCATTCATCTGTCTTGTGGCTCGCAGCTCCACAAAGTCCACAAGCTTTAACTTCACTGACTTGGCCAACCATAAGCTTCTGCACCATTTGCTTAAGCTCCTTGATTTCAGTTGCCATTTGATTTGAATTGGAATCCATTTGGGAGACATTCCTTGCTCGGCTTGTATCATCTCTTCTACCGGTATCATCTCTAAATCTGGCACTCTCGGCATTCTCATTGATAAGCTCTCGCACCTCAGCAGGTGTTAGATTCAAAACCGTGCCCCCGGCTGCTGCATCCAAGAGCATCCTCTCCAATGGTCTCAATCCATCCAATAAGTACTCCACAAGCATTTCTTCTCTCATACTCAAATTACAACAGCTTTGTTCTAAGGCATTGAATCTCCCCAAATAATCATACATTGACTCACTTGGGCCTTATTTAATGTTGGAAAGCTCTCTTCTTACTTGGGCAGCCCTAGCAGGAGGATAATATTTATCGAGAAACTTCCTTTGCATTTGCTCCCAAGTTCTAATGCTTCCTGAAGGCAAAGATAAAAACCAAGTTTTTGCAAGGTCAGTTAAACTGAAGGGAAACACTTTTAACTTAAACCTCTCTTCTGGAGCAGCATATGGTTTGAGAGTCCGACATATCCCGTTGAATTCTTGTAGATGCCTAGATGCTACTTCTCCTGGCAGCCCTCCAAACTTTGGGAGATGATGGACCACTGCTGTCTTCACTTCAAAGTCATCCTCATCTTGATCAGTGTTAATACACCATGGTTCATTGTTGAATGTTGGGGCTGAAAGCTCTCTAAGTGTAGGTGGTCTCATCCTTCCACGTGCATATTGCTGTGGATTGTTGTTGTTGTTGTTTTGATCAGGTTCATGATCACCATGGATACTTCCTGCATGAGACATACTAGAAAGCCAAGTGAAATGCAAAGGTAGACTACCAAACAACTCAAAAGCACAAAATGCAGAATTTAAATAACTAAACAATTCAAAAAGAAAATGTAAACGAACTCGGATGGCTAAAAAAGCACACAGCTCACATCGTGAGTCCTGATCGGGTGCCCGTTCCGCTCAAAGAAAGGTGTCCTGATCTTCAATCAGACTCCGGTGACACTATTCATACCCTTCCCGGCAGTACTATTCACCGCTGGCTAAAACTCCTCTTTTTTCCTCTTCCAATCTGCACAACAAGCAAGCTAAACACAGTAAAACAATAAAAACAAGAAAAACAAAGTTTAGAACTCTAGACTGAATGTTGCTCTCCCCGGCAACGGCGCCAAAATTTGACAGCGCGTCGTCGTGCGCCTCAAATTAGAATTTATAACTCCTGTAAACACACTAGCAAGCGGTAAGCAGGGTCGAACCCAAAGAGAGCAAGTAGGTAAGAGTTCTAATGAAAGTCACAAAAAGGAACAGACTAAGAATATCAATTCAGAGAAAATCAGTTCGGGGAATACAATGCAACTAGTTATCACCGATCGAATACATGAGTAAGCTAGTGAATTCTGCCTCAGTCCACATTCCCGCTAAAGATATGTCGACAATCAAATTCTACCTATTCTTAACCGCTAGGCCTTCGAACAAGTGCAATAGTTGCTCGACTTATACCACAAAATTGGTTCTACCGCTAGGTTTTCCCAAACAATGCAATCAAGTCAAGTGTAACACAATTGATATCAATCTAGCTCACCGCTAAGCTGCACTAAATTGTCAATCAAAGCATTCGATTTCATTCATTCAAGGGCAGCAATCCATAGCTCAAATCATGAATTCATTGATCTCAAACCATTGTTGCACTATAAATCCCCAAACTGAAATATTGATTTAGCTACTCATAATATCCATGAATACAATAGAAACTAGGTTCATCACACTACAATACACAAACTGAGCTCAAACAAGTCCGGCCGTGTACAGTGTTCCGGCGGCCGTGAATAGTAACAGTGAATAGTGAATGTGAACAGTAATCGGCCGTGAACAGTGTTTTCCGGCGACTTTTCCAGCAGCTTCTCTCTAGAGCTCCTCCACCGCCGTGAACAGTAGCTCCCGTGAATAGTGTCCCAGAAATGGAGTGTTGAAGAGAGATAATTCTTTTCCCAATTTGTCCATGTTTTAGGTTTAGGGTTTTTTTGGGTTGAACCACCTTGATTGAACCACATGTGCTTGAACCAAATCTGATTTCCAATTGAACCAGCAGAGTTGACTGCTGTTGACTTTTTGATCTTGAGTGAGTGCTTCAAATACGCGATAAAATCCGATGCGATCTTGAACACACCTGCGATACGAAAACACTACAAAAGAGTAATCGATTCACGCAAAATGTAATAAAACTATGGGAATAAATAACTCAATGGAGCGTATAAATACGCTCCATCACCTACTCATGTAACATAACATAAAAAAATTAATCAAAGAAAATTAATCTACTCATTGTCGTAGGAATCACAAATGCATTTAGCATATGCATCAAGCCTTAAACTCCTAGGCTACCCTAGTGAACGAGTTATAGTCTCGTGAGAATTTTCAGAATAGGAATACTCACAAATCCCACTCGCAATCATCCGTAAGAGTTCTAAATCTAAATATAGTTTGCTAAAGAAGTAATTATTTTATCAACCAACATAATAACAGAGTTGTGCAAATCAATCACTTCAAACTCTAAGAATCATTCAATACATTGCGACAACAAATATTTATAGAATCGATATCAAAACTTGCATTCGTCAAATTCTAAATTACCGCTCAATTTCCTATGCAAGTAGTATGAAGAAAAGCGTCGCTTACACAAAATTTTTGTCAAGTCAATCACATATGCTTTCTAAGGGCTAGTCCATAAGCTCATGACAACAAACTCATTCTCAAGTTTTAGACTATACGTCATAATCCGTAAGAGAAGAGAAGTTTTTACATTGAAAGTATTAAAATTCACTCGTACAAATATTGATGGTTAAATAATAAATTTCGAGGGTCATATCTTAGACGTTTCCTAAAAGTGAAATGCAAAGGCCTTACCTACACACATGCAAAAGAACTTGCGGAAAAGGCATAAAGTCAAGAATTAAGTGGGTTTATTTATTTATTTTGCGTTTATACAAATGCTTTCAAGGGGGAACTTACCTTCCTAACCCTCGGCATTTGTAAACTTTTCTTTGTCCAAAAAGTAAATAAATAATATTTTTGTGCTTATACAAATGGTTTCAAGGGAGAACTTACCTTTCTAACCATCAGCTTTTGTAAAACCTTAAAAATATAATTTTTGTCTTGCGCCTTTTTTTCTCTTTTCGCAAATGCTTTATTTGACCCCACACTGAATACTTGACAATGTGCCTAAGGAGATATAGTGAAGCATGAAATGTGAGCTAAACAAATGCAAAGGCTAAATAGGAATGCTAAAGTCACCTAAAAGCAACCAAGAACAATTATGAGGTTTTTATAGAAAACTATTTTTATTTAATTTTTGTGCTCGCTGAACTTAACTTCATTTTTCATGCACAGAAAGAGCTTAAAAATAAATCGAACTTAAAGATAAGATTTAAAAATAAAACACCGAATCATGTGAATAAAATTATCACAAAGGATGTCAATCAACTTAAAGATACGATTTATGAATTCAAAGCACAACTGGTCTCAAAAATATTTTTAAATGATACTATGTAATTGCTTAGCAAACGTTACTTCGTGTGATCAAAATTTAAAGCTAGAATGAAAGCAATCATGCGAGTATAATGCATGAAATAAATATGTAGCATAGAATCATGTTGTGAAGAAAATAAAAGCACATGCACAAAACAACCCCACATTTAAAAATTTGCTTAGTCCCTAAGCAATATAAAGTAAAAGAATTAAAGAGAAAGTTTCGAAGGAACTTCTCTCGTGTGGAGGTAGCCAAATGCGCATTTACCAATTTCCGCGAATGACGCTCTAATCAGTTGCGGGATGTCTGAAACTCAAGAAAAAGGTTAGCGCAACATCTGAGTTCACAAATTTAAACAGCTAGCGAATACATATATATAACAATGCGAAACACATAGCAAGGCGAGAAGTTGGAAAAAAAATGCACGACAATTCATACAATGAGTTTACTTAGATATGCTCGTATAAATCAGAAGTCATTGACCAGTGTACTATAGTGCTTGAAAAAGGTTTCGAACAAATGTGCCAAAAGTCACAAAATTCCCAAAGTCAACCAAGAATAATACTGCCCGGATCAAACTTGATTCGAGGTGCACAAAACCTGATTCGACCAGCCTATGGTCGAATCACAGTAATAGGTCCGGAAAGCTTGTGGTTCCCCGTATCAATATTGATTCGGGCAAGGCAAAATTGTGATTCGACCAGCCTCAGTGGGGAAACTGCCTAACGCTTTGGTTGAATCAGCCTTGATTCGTGGAGAATAAAATTCGATTCGACCAAGGTGGTCGAGTTAGTTTTCTATTGGAAAATATGCCAAGTAAAATGCACAAGTTCAAAAACCACTTGTCATGCAAGATATCACGTCGAAGCGCGTCAAAACACAAGTCGAAAAGTCAAGCAAGTTACATAGCAAAATACCAACACAAGTCATGACATATAAAGACGCAACCTAAACATCAATGAATTACCCCACGCTTAAAACTTCTACATATAGATAATCACACCAAAGTGGTAATTCGAGGGCACACAAACACAAAATCCCTTAACCACTAATCAAACATTTGGCACACGGCGTAACACAAATTCCACAACGATTCATACTACTATCAAGTAAAATCAAAAGCATAAATACTCACAAGCCTAGTTTAACGTCTTGGCTAAGACGTAGCTGATTCGCTTCTTCATACCATGTGGAGACGCCAACTTTTTTTTGAACTCTTTGTCATCACCCTCCGGAAGGTATATGGGTGATCCATAGTGTCCGATGGTTGGGGAAATGTATTCCCCAGCTGATCTCTCGTCATCCTCTTGCGAACGAGCGACATTGCTTAACCTCTTTGGGTTCGGTTGATCCATTATCTCTGGTAGACACCGATCCACTGTTGGTGGTTGATCAATGTAAACTTGAGGAGAAGGAGTACCAAATCTGGCAAGTTCCGATCTGACGTTGATGTGGAGGCTTGTTCTTGCACCTATTTCGTGCGTCCTCTGATTTGCATTCAAACATCTACCGAGCAATCAAAGAAAACGTCAATGAGTGTGAACTTAAATCAAAGTAAGCAAGAATAACACGCAAACACGCAATCACAATCAACAAAATAAAAGAAAAAAATGAAGTAGACTAACTAAAATAATACTAAAAAGCAAGCTAGTCTAATGGCTAATCCCCGGCAACGACGACACCTTGACATTGTTGAAATTGTGGTAGTAAAGTTACTAGTTCAATCACGGTACGTAAACAATATTTATAATACGAGTGACCTCGGGCCGAACCCTAGAGAAAAGCCTAGATTAGTCTGAAGCTAGCTAGTAATGCTTAAAGTAAGTCTACTAAATAAAAGCTGGGATTTTTCCTCTAGGCGAGGTGAAATTCGCAGCACCTCTGAGTTGCAGATAGTGAACAAGCAGTTGCTACATCACACTCTTGAACACCCAAATCTGATGCAGCAAGATAAAACCAGGAACAAAGGTTTGTTCACCCAGTTCGGGCCAATCTGCCTACTTCTGGGAAGGGCTGAATCCTAACCCTTAATCCACTAGTTTCTCAGGTCCACAATACAACACGGTTCGACGCACAACACCTATGCTACCTGACCTAAACTAGTCACACAATCAGAACAAGCTCTGACTTGTGTATTGCACACCTACAGACTTGAAATAATTCAGAGCTACAACTCTGATCCCACAGACTCAGCCTATTCTAATTAATTCAATGCTATCTACAGGTTGCTATAGCACCTGCTGTAGCACCCAGCTGGTACCAAAATAGTCCGTGTCGCTCCAAGCCTTCTGCTGAGTCGATCGAACCTCTCCATGAGCGCTGCACACTCTGGAGCACTCCCCCTCACTCAGTGACCACCTATCACTAGTGAGTTTAGCCGACCAGTCACTTGACCGAGTTCGTCCACTCGTCAATACCTCCACGGCCTCCCTTGATCAGCCAACAAGCTACCGCTGCTTTGAATTGGCTTCCTGATCAAGTTGTGATCAGACTCTGCAAGCCCTGATCAGACTCTGCTTCAATCACCTCAGCTCTGCGCTCACGCTCTGCTCTCGGTGATGATCGAAGATCCTCTCGTACTTGAATTCTATCCTCACCGTATTCTGTGTACACTCTCGTGTTTGCTTTCATTCACTTCGATACCCTTGACGCTCTGAGCAGCCTTCTTTAAATAGGAACACCCAGTCCTACCATTCATAATTTTAGCAATTTCCTCCAAACAACCATATCTCCTAATTTGTAGGAGAATCTAATCTTCTACAAACAAATCTTCTCCGCCATCTGGGAATCTCCACTGGAATATTCTCTCTGAGAATTTAGGAACTGCCTTTGATAATGCAAGTGTGGCAGGTTTGCCAAAACCAACATATGTCATTTGTGAACAAGGAGCTGCTCCAGCTCAAGCAATCAAGCAGAACAGCTAGCAACAGATACAGCAGGGGTGCTGCAGCAGGTGCTGGTTCAAGTGCTGGTTCATCTGTCCGAGTAACAGTTTGTGCTGGGTGCGTTTTGAAGGTATGGCAGTTTGTGTTCTTGCTCTTAGGAGTTTTTCTAAAATGCTGCTAAGCATTTTTCCAGCACGGTTCACTTGTCCGAAAAGAAGATTGGCATTGAAGATATTAATCAAATCTAATCTCCTAGATTTTAGGAGATAATTGATCTTGTGGGATTATGGCCTAAACCTGGAAATTGCTTAAAGTGGTGAGGGTATTTAAGCAGAAGGTTTGAGGGCTGAAGAGGGTGATCGAAGCTGAGTGATACACGAGCGTAGACACGAAATTCAGAGATAGGTTTTTCTGGGTGTGCTACGGAAGTTGTTCTTCGATCAACACACACGGGCAGAGCGTTGAGCGCAGAGCTGTGGTGCGTATTGCAGAAGAGAGTCAGGTCTTGCAGAGACTGATTCGTGCTTTGATCTGGAAGCCAATTTAGAGCTGTGGAGCTTGTTGGTTGATCAAAGGCAGCCGCGGGAGAGCCGACGGGTGGAAGGCTCGGTCGAGGTTCGTGCGGAAGAACTCACTAGTGGCAGGTGGTCACTGAGTGAGGGGGAGTTACTCAGAGTGTGCAGCGCTCTTGGAGTGGTTCGATCGGCTCGGCAGGAGACCTTGGAGCGACGCGGACAGAGTGCTTCAGCTAGTGTTACAGCTGTTGCTGCAGCAACCCTGCTGAGTAGTGTAGGCTAGAATAGGCTGAGTTCTTGAAGAGGATTGTAGCTATTCTAGACTGACATATTGTAGAGGGTGTGCTGGCACAAATCAGAGCTTGTTCTGATTGTGTTGAGTAGTCCACACGGGGTTAAAGTAGCATAGGTTGCGTGAGTTGTAACCTAGTGTGATCTGAACCTTTGGTTGAGTGGATTGAGGACTGGAGAATAGTCCTCCCCAGACGTAGGCAGATTGGCCGAACTGGGTGAACAAATCTGTGTCCTATTCATTGTCTGCTGTGCCTACATTTAAGTGAACAAGAGTGTGCTGCAGCAACTGCTAGTTCACGAATCTGCATAAGTAGAGACACTTGAAATTTCAATTGGTATCAGAGCAGGAACTCGACACACAGAGTTTAAAAGGTCCTACAGTGTCTCCGAAGTAGACAAGACAATGAAGGAAGGACAGAGCACGAGTAGACCTCCACTTCTGGAAGAGAGCAACTATGGTTATTGGAAAGCTAGGATGAAGGCCTTTTTCAGGGCCATTGACGAGAAGACATGGAGAGCTGTTGTGATTCAGTGGTCTCCCCCAATCACCATAGATGAGCAAGGAGTGACAAGAATAAAACCTGAAGAGCAGTGGACTGTTGAAGAAGGTGCTGCAGCAACTGGTAATTCAAAGGCTTTGAATGCAATTTTTGCTGCAGTTGATGCTAATAACTTCAGGTTGATCTCAAACTGTGACATGGCCAAGCAAGCATGGGAGATTCTGCAAACTGCCCATGAGGGAACTGATAGAGTGAAGCTGTCAAGACTCCAGATAATTACCACACAATTTGAGAATCTGAGGATGCTGGATGAAGAAACAGTCACTGAGTTTAATGCTAAACTCTGTGATCTTGCAAATGAAGCTCATGCCCTTGGTGAGCCCATCCCAGAAGAAAAGCTTATCAGAAAGGTGCTCAGATCGCTGCCTACAAAATTTGACATGAAGGTGACAGCCATTGAAGAAGCACAGAATGTCAGATTCATGAGGTTGGAAGAGCTGATGGGGTCTCTCAAACAATTTGAGATGAAACTGGTCAAAGGAGACACCACCTCCCAGGATAAGAATGTTGGGTTGAAGGCAGAAGCAGAAAGCAAGCAGACAGATCCAGATGATCAGATAAACATGCTGGTTAAGAACCTCGGAAAGCTTCTGAAAAACATGGAATCCAGAACTGAGAAAAGATCTTCTTCGCGAAAACAATTCAGGAGGGGCGGTGAAAACAAAAGGAAAGGTAAGGAACCAGCTCAGAGTGAAGAAGAAAAGAACGAAGTGAAGAAAGGAGTCCAATGCTGGAATTGTGCAGGCTACGGCCATCGACAGATCAACTGCACCAGCAAACGGATGAAAAAGAAAGCTCTTTCTGCCAGTGAAAGTGAAGATCTGAGTGAAGATGAATGCAACATGGCCAGATACAGATCAGCAAGAAGAGGCACAAAAACACAAAAAGGAGTGAACCAGGACTTGCTGCAGCAATGTCTATTTCACCGTAACAAGAGAGCTTTGAAGTTTAAGAAATGTTACAGCTGTGGTCGCAGAGGACATATTCAAAGAAACTGCTCCTCAGCTCATGCCAGAATTACTTCGCCCAGGATATCTGCCAAGCAGAAACATGCGCAGACTCAGCTCCTCGCCCTTGTCAGCACAGCTAGCACCTCAGACAAGATAAGCTGGTACTTTGACAGTGGCTGTTCAGGCCATATGACAGGAGAAAGATCCTTTCTGAAGAATATTACTCCCTGTTTGGAACAAAATGTGAAGTTTGGTAATGGTCTGAAAGGAAGGGTTCTGGGAAGAGGAACTTTGGCTGTAGAAGGAATGCCAAATCTGAGCAATGTTCTTTTGGTGGAAGGATTAAAGGCTAATCTTATCAGCATCAGCCAGTTGTGTGATGGAACTAAACAAGTTAAGTTTACAAGAGACTCATGCCAAGTTCTCGATAAATCTGGAAAGTGCATAATGGAAGGAGCCAGATCCAAGAGCAATTGCTACCTTCTCAATGTGAGTTCAAACTCACGGATTCAGAAATGTATGCTGACAAAGGCCGAGGAAATGACCTTATGGCACAAAAGGATGGGACATGTTAACCTGAGAACTCTAAAGAGAATTGCCACAGAAGGGCTGGTCAGAGGAATTCCACTGCTGAAAGGAGAGACAGACTCCATCTGTGGAGACTGTCAGATTGGGAAACAAAAGAAGGCTTCACATCCTCGGGTCAAAGATATTGGTACCATCAGGCCTCTTCAGCTGATCCATATGGATCTGATGGGACCAATGGAAGTGGAGAGCCTAGGCAAGAAAAGGTATGCATTTGTCTGTGTTGATGACTATTCTAGATTCACTTGGATTGAATTTATCAGAGAAAAATCAGATACTGTGAGTGTCATTGTGTCTCTGGTGTCTCGGCTAGAGCAAGAAAAGAATCTTAGAATCAGCAGCATTCGCAGTGATCATGGCAGAGAATTTGAAAACAAAGACATGGATGAGTTCTGTCAACAAAGGGGTATAACACATCAGTTCTCGTCTCCTATTACTCCTCAGCAAAATGGTGTGGTGGAACGGAAGAACCGAACAATTCAAGAAATGGCCAGGGTAATGATCCATGCTAAGAGGATTCCTCTGAAATTCTGGGCAGAGGCCATGAATACCGCCTGCTACATCATCAATAGAGTTACCTTGCGAAGAGGTACCATGCAGACCTGCTATGAGCTCTGGAATCAGAAAAAGCCCACTGTTAAGTACTTTCATATCTTTGGAAGTGACTGCTTCATTCTGAGAGACCGGGAGTATCGAAAGAAACTCGATCCAAAGAGTGATCCTGGAATATTCTTGGGATATTCAACAAACAGCAGGGCATATCGTGTGTTCAACCAGCGAACAAAGACTGTCATGGAATCAATAAATGTGGTTGTCAAAGATATAGATGAAGCACCTAACTCTGAGTCTGACACTGGTGAAAAAGACTCTGATCCTGAAGAAATGTCTGATAGACAGACCAGAAGTGAACAAGCTGCGGCTCCAGCAGATGCTACAGCAAGTGCTGAAGCAGAGATTCCAGATGACCAAGCAGAGAGTCTGTCTGAGGATTTTCACACTGAAGCTCCTGATCCACCTTCAAGGCAGCCCCCAAAGAAGATACAGAAGGATCATCCCTTGACAAATGTGATTGGGAATCCCTCAGATAGAAGAAGAACCAGAGGCCATGCCTACCTCAATACATGCTTCATGTCCAGTCTTGAACCAAAGAACTTCAAGGAGGCCATGAGTGATGAATTCTGGATTATGGCTATGCAAGAGGAGTTGGCAGAGTTCGAAAGGCACGATGTCTGGGATTTGGTAGACAGACCTAAAGGGGTAAACATCATCGGCACAAAATGGGTGTTCAAAAATAAAACTGACGAAAAGGGCAACATTACAAGAAATAAAGCCAGACTGGTTGCCCAGGGATATTCTCAGATTGAAGGTCTTGACTTTGAAGAAACATTCGCTCCAGTAGCTCGCCTGGAGGCCATCAGACTGCTTCTAGCAATGTCTTGCTGCCTGGGATTCAAATTATATCAAATGGATGTTAAAAGTGCGTTCTTGAACGGAGATCTCTCTGAAGAAGTCTATGTCTCTCAACCAAAAGGTTTTGAAGATCCTCATCATCCAGAACAGGTGTATAAATTGAAGAAAGCTTTATATGGGCTGAAACAGGCTCCTCGGGCTTGGTATGAGCGATTGACAATCTTCCTGGAAAATCATGGCTACAACCGAGGGGGAGCTGACAAAACCTTGTTTGTCAAAAGAACTCGGTCTGATGTGATCATTGCTCAAATATATGTGGATGACATTGTCTTTGGATCAAAGTCCCAGCACCTGGTGAAGCAGTTTGTGCAACACATGCAGCAAGAATTTCAGATGAGCATGGTAGGAGAACTTTCCTATTTTCTTGGTTTGGAGATTACTCAGAAAATGGACGGGATCTTTATTGCTCAAAGCAAATACAGCAAGGCCCTTGTGAAGAAATTCCAGCTCGACTCAGCCAGTCACAAGCGTACTCCTGCTGCTACTCATGTGAAAGCCATTAAAGATGAGCAAGGTTTGGAAGTAAGTCAGACTGTCTACAGAAGCATGATTGGGAGCCTTCTTTACCTGACTGCCAGCCGTCCTGACATTTCCTATGCAGTAGGAGTCTGTGCCAGATTCCAAGCCAGTCCAAGAGACAGCCATATGCAGTTGGTCAAGCGCTTTATTCGGTATGTCGGGGGAACTGTGGGCTATGGCCTGTGGTATACTAAAGACACAAAGGCTAATCTGGTTGGATTCAGTGATGCAGACTGGGCAGGGTGCTCAGAAGACAGGAAGAGCACCTCGGGAGGATGTTTCTTCTTGGGGAATAACCTGGTCTCTTGGTTCAGCAGAAAACAGAATAGCATTTCTCTATCCACTGCCGAGGCTGAGTACATTGCTGCTGGGAGCTGCTGTGCACAAATGTTGTGGATGAAGCAAATGCTGAGTGAGTATGGGGTTGCTCAAGATGCCATGACCCTCTACTGTGACAATATGAGTGCCATCAGCATATCCAAGAACCCTGTCCAGCACAGTAGAACCAAGCACATTGACATCCGTCATCACTTCATCCGTGACCTTGTTGAACCGAAAGTCATCTCGCTCCAGCATGTTGTGTCTGCCAAACAACTTGCTGATATCTTCACCAAAGCTCTGGATGCAGTTCGGTTTGAAGACCTGAGAGCCTCTCTCGGGCTCTGTGTATTGCCGTCATAAGTGCTCCCGGCAGAGACACCCCCTCGTCATTTGTTCCAAAAAAGGGGGAGAAGAAAGAGCAGGCTGAGAAGTGAAGTTATGAAGTGGTTTTGTCAAAATGCCAAGGGGGAGATTGATAATGCAAGTGTGGCAGGTTTGCCAAAACCAACATATGTCATTTGTGAACAAGGAGCTGCTGCAGCTCAAGCAATCAAGCAGAACAGCTAGCAACAGATACAGCAGGGGTGCTGCAGCAGGTGCTGGTTCAAGTGCTGGTTCATCTGTCCGAGTAACAGTTTGTGCTGGGTGCGTTTTGAAGGTATGGCAGTTTGTGTTCTTGCTCTTAGGAGTTTTTCTAAAATGCTGCTAAGCATTTTTCCAGCACGGTTCACTTGTCCGAAAAGAAGATTGGCATTGAAGATATTAATCAAATCTAATCTCCTAGATTTTAGGAGATAATTGATCTTGTGGGATTATGGCCTAAACCTGGAAATTGCTTAAAGTGGTGAGGGTATTTAAGCAGAAGGTTTGAGGGCTGAAGAGGGTGATCGAAGCTGAGTGATACACGAGCGTAGACACGAAATTCAGAGATAGGTTTTTCTGGGTGTGCTACGGAAGTTGTTCTTCGATCAACACACACGGGCAGAGCGTTGAGCGCAGAGCTGTGGTGCGTATTGCAGAAGAGAGTCAGGTCTTGCAGAGACTGATTCGTGCTTTGATCTGGAAGCCAATTTAGAGCTGTGGAGCTTGTTGGTTGATCAAAGGCAGCCACGGGAGAGCCGACGGGTGGAAGGCTCGGTCGAGGTTCGTGCGGAAGAACTCACTAGTGGCAGGTGGTCACTGAGTGAGGGGGAGTTACTCAGAGTGTGCAGCGCTCTTGGAGTGGTTCGATCGGCTCGGCAGGAGACCTTGGAGCGACGCGGACAGAGTGCTTCAGCTAGTGTTACAGCTGTTGCTGCAGCAACCCTGCTGAGTAGTGTAGGCTAGAATAGGCTGAGTTCTTGAAGAGGATTGTAGCTATTCTAGACTGACATATTGTAGAGGGTGTGCTGGCACAAATCAGAGCTTGTTCTGATTGTGTTGAGTAGTCCACACGGGGTTAAAGTAGCATAGGTTGCGTGAGTTGTAACCTAGTGTGATCTGAACCTTTGGTTGAGTGGATTGAGGACTGGAGAATAGTCCTCCCCAGACGTAGGCAGATTGGCCGAACTGGGTGAACAAATCTGTGTCCTATTCATTGTCTGCTGTGCCTACATTTAAGTGAACAAGAGTGTGCTGCAGCAACTGCTAGTTCACGAATCTGCATAAGTAGAGACACTTGAAATTTCACCCTTGATGCTAATGGATGCACTGCAAGCTCCTTCCGCGAAGATCCGAGCTGCTATTGATGAACAGATGCTACCGCTTCCTGAACGAGCTCCTACTATAGCAGCAGCTTATTCAGTCGCTTGTTCACTTGAGCCAGTTTTGTCAAAGCCTGCCATGCTGCATCATCAATCTCCCCCTTGGCATTTTGACAAAACCCTTGGCCACAGATGAAGTCTTCCACGAAAAAAATATTAATCTTTCTAATAACAGTTTCGAAGTAAACGTAAGATGTGGCCACACTCGGCCTTAGCTTAGCCACGCAGGGCAAAAAAAACATCTAAGAGTTCAGTTCATCTGGCCTTCATTTACCCTCCCCCTTTTTCGACACAAATGCTCACGTCCCTGGGGTAGGCCCTTGCTCCTTCGGATATTCCAAGTCCTTGAGCAGGCTTCTGATTTTAGCACGTCTGGCATCCCTTTGTTTGGCTTCAGTGTCCAGCATGTACAACTCTGTCTTCAGGTGGTTCACGATCCTTACATGGAGAGCGGCTTGAATTGCAGGGGCTTGGGGGAAGAGCTTCCTCATTAGAAGGTGAATCAGAAGGGGCAACCAGAAGCGGGTCTTCTTGGGCAATGTCAACTGCGTGCTTCCCTTTGAAGAGCTTGTGACTACTGTAAAAACCTGCAGCTCTTGGGACAGTCCTTCAGTAATGTCTCCTGAAATTCGAAGCACCTCTAAAATGCAGACTGTGAATAAGCAGTTGCTACAACACACACTTGTTCACCAGATTCTGAAGCAACAAGACACGTCAAGGAACACTGATTTGTTCACCCAGTTCGGCTAACTGCCTACGTCTAGGGAGGACTGTACTCCAATCCTCAATCCACTAATCTCGAAGGTTTCAAAGTACACTCGGTTACAAACTCTTCACGCAACCTATGCTACTCAACCTCAAGTGGAACCAAGATCAGAATCAGAACAAGCTCTGACTTGTGTCTACACAACCTACACTGATATCAATCTAGAATAGCTACTATCTCCACGAACTCAGTCTATTCTAATTAATACTCAGTCACTACAGGTTTGCTATAGCATCCGCTGTAGCACAGCTGATGCGCTGAATTGGCTTCCAGATCAAGTATTGATCAGACTCTGCAAGTCTCGGTCACCCTCAGTTCAATCACCCAGCTCCACGCGCCTGCGGTGCTCTCGGTGATGGTCGAAGATCTTCGCACTTGAATTCTTTCCTCTCGGAATTATGTGTATGGTCTCGTGTTTTCTCTCTACGCTTCGATCACCTTCAACTCTCTGAAGGACCTCCTTTAAATAGGAACACCCATTTCCATCATTCACATTTTTAGCAATTTCCTCCAAACAACAATATCTCCTAATTTGTAGGAGATTAGATTTGATTTGCAAATCTAATCTTCTCCAATCAAATCTTTTCCACCAATTGGGAATCTCCACTGGAATATTCTCTCTGAGAATTTAGGAATTCCCTTTGACGCTAATGGATGCACTGCCAAGTTCCTTCCTCGAAGATCCAGGCTGCTGCTAACGGACAGATGTTACAGCTCCCTGAACTAGCTCCTGCTATAGCAGCACCTTGTTCAGCTGCTTTTTCACTTGTGCTGGTTTTGTCAAACACTGCCATACTGTATCAACATCTCTTAACTCTGGATGCTAAGAGACCATCATTCTATAAATGAGGGATGGCAGCACAATGGGTTTGCTAGAGGAAGCACTGCCAGCATGAGCAGCAAGCTGGGGAAACATCACACTACCCAAGCTGATTCTTCTCTTTTTCCCAATCCAGTGTAAAAGGTTAGCAATGGATCTGCTAACCTTTTCCCTATGAGAGCTGGGTATCCAGTTCCTAATGTCCAAGTTGTACAACAGGGCATTTTTGGAGGTGAGTTCTGCAGCACTGAGATTTTGTCCACCCCCAGACGTGCACACTCCTCCCATGAGAACCTTGGCCAACACCTCTTGCTTGACATTTGTAGGCTCTCTGGCATCACTGTCTATTTCAAAAAATTCATCTATCTTCTCAGGGGTGATTACTATCTTCTTGCCCCGCACCTAACTCTTCCCAAAATCTTCTCCTTCTTCCTCACTAAATTTTTCTTCCATGTTGACTATGAATTCCCTAACTAGTGATATATTGAATCTGTAAGGGTAAGTCAGGGACTTGAGTAGGTTTACCTCAGTTAGGAGCTGGATGATAGCTGCAGATTTGTATTTGTCTAGGTTCAGTCTCTTCTCTGTAACAATGTGCTTCATCTCTACAAAGCACCATGATTGAGAGGCATGCCTGTTTCTGAACCATACTCCCCCTATAGTGACTGCAACAGTGTCACCCAGAACTGGTCTTCTCTCGAAAGGTTCACCTACAACATTCTCTTCACTGGACTCCTCTTCTTCACTGCTGGTATCAGGGATGACAATTGGAGCTTTTCCTTTGTTAGAAGATGGAGGAGGATGTGCTGCAGCAGTTTCTTTTTCAGGAAGATCTGCGTCAACCTCCTCACCTTCTCCTTTGATCCTAGGGGATGTGACAAGGGTTCTGCTTTAGCCTTCTTTGAGCACTGCCTCTTCAGTCACCACTCCTGCGCTGGTTACAAGCTCCCCATCAAGGACTAGTCGCCTCCTTTTCTGTGGAGTTCCTCCTTGTGGAGAAGGAGCATTGTATGACACAGGGAGAGGTGCGGGCTCCCAGACCACCAAGTCTAGTCGTTGAGCAGGCGCTTCATTATAAGACTTAGACCTCCTTTCAGTTCTGCCTTGTTGTGCTGCTGCCAGGCTCTTCTTCAGTCCGCGAGTCTCCACCATCATTAGTAGTTTGCAGAAGGAGTTCGAGCAGAGGAGGATTTGATTTGCGTGCGATTTGGGAAATACTTCAACCGAATGAGCCCTAGAAATTTGATTTACCCGCTGATTTTCTTTCTTTTCCAGAAGCACATGCTCAGCATGTGACCTCTTCTGTCTTTAGCAACCAGATATTTTGAACAAGCTTCTTCAGGCTCTGGTGCTATATTATCACGGGACTGGATCACTTACTTGCTGATGCTACCTCCATTGTCTGGTGATTCCTTGTCAGAGTCGGCTGGTTATTTCTTCATCCATACTTGAGTCGGTCTCTGTTTCCACAGCTTCTGACAGTCAACTCCCTTGTTTTTCAGTTTGTCACATTTAGGTCTCCACACCTGCGTTTCCCGTGACACTCTTTTTCTTGCTCCATTCCAGTACGCTGGTTTCTCTATTATTCCGACTCTCCATTGCAGTTCTGATCATTGATAAAGATTTACAGGATAAGCCGAGCTGAGGGACATCTGACATTGATTGTTGAACTTCGATTTCCTTTTCCTCAAATCATCTCTGATAACCCTTCTGTGTATCTGAGGGTTCTTCAGGCTAAAATGTTTGTTTTGAGTACATTTTCCTTTTCCACAGGCCTGTGGATTACTTCTTCTTCTGTGAAGACTTGCATTTGATACAGAGGGTAGATACAGCGGTTGCTGAAGGACTTCCTGGTTAAGGTTGACAGTCAATTCTTCCTTTATCAGCTTCTAGGTAAGCTTTCCTTTCTCTTCACAAACCTCGATATTCTCTTTTTCAATAGGCTTGACAAAGACTGTTCTACCAGTGGTTTCCTCATCTGTATATCCCAGGCCCATTCTTCCTCCTCCAAATCTTTGAAAAGAAAGGATTTCATCCAGTATATTTTTCTGGGAATCAGTTGTGAGAGGAGTGCTAACAGCAATGTCTTTAGTAGCATAATCTTCTTTCTTTGGTAGGTTGACAGGTCTACTGAGTGATGACAGTTTTTCAAGCAGCTCCTCCCGCTCTTCTTCTAGTTGATTGACTCTGTCTTTTAATTCGTGATTTACCTTTAGGGCATCCTCATATTGTTGAAGGATGTCTCCCAGACTTTCTAACAAGTTGTGTGTAGAGTCCTCCTCATCTTCCCTGTCTGACACATCAATCCCATAATTGAACTCATTCTTTGTTGCTTCTTCAGAATCATAAGAGGATACACTAGCTAACATAATAAAATTTTCTTCATCACTTTCCTCATAGTCACTCCATTTTGCAGTTAGTGACTTGTTGTCTTTCTTTTCAGAACCCTTGATCTGCTTGCTGGGACACTCAACTTCTCTGTGTCCATATTCTTCACAGTTCCAGCACTGAATTCCTTTCCTTCTTCCTCTTCGGCTGGTTCTTTGGCTTTTTTCTGATTTCCACCTCTTCTGGATTGTTTTCGAGAGTTTGAGGTCTGACCAGACCTTGTTTCCATGTTTTTCAAGAACTTCCCCAGATTTTTTACCAATAAACTTAGTTGATCATCAGCTGAGGGCTTCTTCTCTTCTGTTTCAGCTTTCAATCCAACATTTTTGCTTTTGAGGGGAGCATCTTTGAAATTCGCAGTGTCTAAGTTCGACAGATTCGTGAACAAGCAGTTGCTGCAGCACACTCTTGTTCACTCGGAAATTTGTCTCAGCAAACAATGAACAAGACAGAAGTTTGTTCACCCAGTTCGGTCAATTGCCTACGTCTGGGGAGGACTATTCTCCAGTCCTCAATCCACTCCAAACAAAGGTCTCCAAGTACACTCAGTTACAACTCACGCAACCTATGCTACTCAACCTTGTGTGGATCACTCAACACAATCAGAACAAGCTCTGACTTGTGTCTGCACACCCTCTACAAATGTCAATCTAGAATAGCTACAGACTTCTCAAGACTCAGCCTATTCTAAACTACACTCAGTCAGCAGGGTTGCTGTAGCAACTGCTGTAACACACAGCTGAAGCACAATTTGTCTGCGTCGCTCCAAAGCCTTCTGCTGAGCCGTTCGAACGATTCCACGAGCGCTGCACACTCTAGAATACTCCCCCTCACTCAGTGACCACCTGCCACTAGCGAGAACCACCGCTTAGACACTTGACCGAGCCACACACCCGTCAGCTCTTCCGCGGCTGCCCTTGATCAACCAACAAGCACTAAGCTCTGAATTGGCTTCCAGATCAAGCTCGAATCAGACTCTGCAAGTCCTGATTCCCTTCTGCTTCTATCACCACAGCTCTGCGCTCACGCTCTGCTCTCGGGTGATGATCTAAGAATTCGTCCGTCGCACACCAAGAATGCTCTCTCTGAATTCTGTGTATGCACTCGTGTATCCCTCAGCTTCGATCAACCATTCTGCTCTAAACCCCTTCTTCTTAAATAGCAGCACCAGCTTTAAGCAATGTCCAGGTTTAGGCAATGTCCCAAAAAGAACAATTATCTCCTAAAATCTAGGATATTAGATTTGATATTTATCTACAATGCAAATCTCCTTCTCTGACTAGTAAACCTCACTAGAATATACTCCACACCTTTTTAGAAATTCTTCAGATGCTCTCCGTAGGGTTTCCAGCCCTTCTAGATAAGCCCAGGTTGCTGCTGCTTCTCGGACAGATGAAACAGCCACTTGAACAAGCTCCTGCTATAGCATCCCCTGCTGCAGCTGTTGCTTCACTTGTGTTGTAGCAGCTCCTTGTTCACTTGCTCTGGAGTTGTTTGCTGCTGCTGGAATTTCCTAAATGCATTAGGAAACAATCCCATCAATTTTAAGGAAGATCCTCCAAGATCTCTACAAGATCATATCTCCTAATTTGTAGAAGTTTTGATTTTCCAATCAAATCCTCACTCAACAAATCTGCCCTTGTTCTTGAGAGACACTCCAGAAATATTCTCCTGAATATTCAGCTCTTTGAATTTCTGCTACAGCATTTTAGCTCCAGCATCTGCTGTAGCACATGCTGTCTGAAGGTATGCGATACTTCTGCTACTGAACTTCTGCTCCAGAGATTGCTATAGCACTTGCTTACTCCATTGCTTGAGCACTGAGATAATCACTCTGCCCAGATTGCACAAGCTGATGTCTTCATGATCACTTTCAGATTTCTGAGCGCCCCAGGGCAACATTAAGTCGCGCGCCGGGTGAAGACATTAAGCTCAGGCGCCACTTAATGTCTTCATCTGGAGCGCGACTTAATGTCTTCATCTGGAGCGCCACTTACTGAGTTTGCTCACTCTGGAATGCTCTTCATCAGCTGTTTTCTTTCCATACTTGCTGTAGCAGGCTCTAGTGCACTTTGTAGGAGTTTGTCAATGATGCCACATACCTTAACAATCTCCCCCTTGGCATTTTAACAAAATCCAAGAACCCTTCTAATCTTAGGCAATCCTCCTCTCATCTTTGAGCTCCTTCTTTTGCAGCTTCCTCAGCTTCAATCTTCAGGGGATGTTGTAGCAACTTCTTGCGCTTGTTTTGTCAAGGATGCCATTACCTTAACACTTCTCCCCCTTGGCATTTTTGACAAAACCTGAGCATCATTTAAGAGCACCTCTTCTCTTCTTCTCCCCTTCTCCTCTTCTCCTCTTCTCCCCCCTTTTTGTCACAAATGATAGAGGGGGATACTAGCTAAACTCAGCGAGTATGCCAACGCGTCTTCTCCATCCACAGGAGAGGGCATTCCAATGTGTCAACATGTGCTTCTTTGGTTGGCTTTGGGGGAATATCAGGTGGTTGCTTCTCCACCCATACTTGTACTGGTTTTCGAACATGCTGCTTCCGAGTTTTGTTGTGACCAGCAACTCTTTCTTTCCTTCCGGCATTGTTTCGATGTCTCATCCTCTCTGTGCTAGCATCCTTCTCGATCCTCATTCTCCAGCTCGTTGTCCCTCCAGTGCACCTGCGATTTCTATGCACAATCGGACAGTGGTGTTCCTTCATCGGATTTGATGAGCTGAGGGTGCAACGTCTAATCCTGGGCTTCATCCGACGCTGTCCGTCTGTGGGAGGTCTCTGAGTTTTCCAATACTTCCAATCTTTCTACTAGAGCAAAGGTTTCGTCAAAGTCGACTCCCTCAATCTGAGTGTAACCTTGAGCAATCAGTCGAGCTTTGTTCCTGGTAATATTACATTGCTCATCATACTTGTTTTTGAAGACCCATTTGGTTCCAATAGTGTTGACTCCAACTAGTCGGGGTACCAAATCCCAAACATCATTTCTCTCAAACTTAACAAGGTCTTCTTGCATAGCCGATATCCAGTACTCATCTTCGAGAGCCTCTTTGATGTTCTTAGGCTCGATGCTTGATAGAAAACACGAGTTGCTAATCATATCACGAAGGTTATTGAGAGAGGTACCTCGAGTCTATCCTCCTTCAGAGGGATTTCCTATGACATTAATCAATAGATGATTTCTTTGCACTCTTCTTGATGGCAGCTGCCCAGGGACAAGTGTAGATGGTGGTTCTTCAAAGCGACCTTCATCATTTTGTTTCGGATCGATTTCTTCCACGGACTGATCATGACTTTCGTCTGTAGCAACCTCTAAAGTGTCTTCTTGATCATCTCGAATCCGATTGTTTCTTCTAGACTGCTCAGTTCTCTGGCTGTAGTATCTTCTTCATCATCATGATCAGGTGGACTCTCCTCCACATCCTTTACTATAACATTGATGGATTCGATAACTGTTCCGGTGCGTTTGTTGTAGACTCTATAGGCACGGCTGTTTGTTGAGTAGCCTAGGAGGATTCCAATATCACTCTTTGGATCAAGCTTCTTACGATACTCACGATCCCTCAGGATGTAGCATTCACTTCCAAACATGAGGAAATATTTCACAGTCAGCTTATTTTCTTTCCAAAGCTCGTAGCAGGTCTGGTTCGTACCTGTTCTAATGGATACTTGATTGATGATATAGCAGGTGGTATTTGTTGAGGTATGGCATTCTTGACAAAACTACACAAGAAACTACTATAACACTCCCTAAAGATTTGTAGTTAAAGCATAATCTGGGGAATGACAAAACATCAACAAGTTACAACAACTTGGTACTAGAAGTTGCCATAACATCTTGTAGAGCACAACGAGAGATAAACACATGGGGAAAGAATAAAGACTACGAGGTAGTTCTGCAAAGTTGTGTTGAGCGTAGAGTATATCAGAACTCGCTGAGTTTGATCTAGCATTGATCCACCAAACTAAACTGGAGTGTGGCTCATTAAAGGATCAATCAGTTGCTTCGGAGAACAGCTGCGGACAGGTGCTGTTCTAGGGTGTTGAAGAGCTGAGTGACTCTCCTTGATAGTGACAGGCGGGCATTGATTAAGGGTGATCGGATTCTGAGATGGAGGAACTCAGAGAGAGATGGACTGATTGGCAGAGAGTGCTAGAGAAGTCATCTACAAAAGTTACAGCAACACAGCCCAAGAATCTGCTATAGCACTCTGTGGACCACAAGAGCTAAAGCAAACTGGGCAAAAGAAAAAAGCCAGATTCTGCTATACCAACCCGTGGTGATCCACAAGAGCTAAACCAAACTGGGCAAAAGACAGATTTTGCTATAGCAACCCGTGGTGATTTGAAGCTAAAGCAGAATGACGTAGAAGCTTGATGATGCACGAAGAAAGTCTAGAGAGATGCTGCCATTGTCTCAGAGGTTCAAAGAGCTTTTCAAACGTCGTCAAGTGTCCAGCAAACGTCATCACGCGGCAGGAAGTGTCCCTTAAAGATAAGGTTTCAAAATTCCGATTTTATAAAACCAAATCTCAACAAACTCCTAAGATCTTGGGATAGATCTTGGACTGCCAAAGGAGTTTAGAAAGTGTTTCTATAATCCTTTATGGGCTGCCAGTATATAAGGGCAGTGCCTCCAAGGATATACACACACACACACACAAAGAAATAAAGAAAGAGGGATAAGCGGGAAGCGCTAGAGTGTGATGTCATCGTTGAAGTGGGAAGATTCTTCAACGGCTTATGTACTGATCTTCAACGAGGCTCTGCTCCAGTTGAACTTGCTGATCAAGCTTCGACCCCATCACGGTGAGGAAACCACGGACGATCGGAGATCAAAGTTGAGTTCCCGATTATTGACCGGAAGTCATTGAACGAGGAGGAGCATCGCGGGAGTCGTGTGTACTCGCAAATGTTAGATTGAAGCAGCTGGGGAAGCTCGAAGAATCTTAGGTACAATCTGAAGTTACAGCAATTTTGTATCAGAGATTGTTATAGCATTTTGTCTACTGCGCATTGTAATATAATAGGCTAAGTCTGTGAGTCAAGTCTGAAGCTATTGCTACTGGAAGTGTGCAGGTACTACGAAGTGAGTTTGAGGGATAAGACTTCGAGCTAATCTGTGTGATCAGATTGAGCTGAGGTGGAACTAGGTTAGAAGTAGTGGTTAAACTACAACTTGGCTTAGTTTTGGAATCCATTATACTATAACAGATATACTAAAGCCTTGACGATCGGAGTATCCTACTCAGACGTAGGAAAGTTGCCAAACTAGGTAAACAATTTTTGAGTGTCTTTCAGGTTCAGCCAGATAAAACAACTACCATAAAAATATACAGCAAGTGCTACAGTAGAAGCTGTAACTCCAAAAGCTATAACTTGTCATCAGCAACGCAGTCAAAATTTCAATTGGCATCAGAGCCGATCACTCAACACACAGTGTGAGATCCGGCAAACCGTTGCTGACATCTACGACCAACATGAAGGGAGAACAAAGCATAATGAGATGCTCCAGAGGTTGCTACCGAAGAAACTGATGATCAGAATGAAAGAAAAGCTGAATTTGACAAGGTTGCTAAAGCAACCAGAGTATTCAAAGAGGTAGAGCACCTGTGGCAGAATGATGATGTAACTGAGTTGCTACTAAAGAATCCTCGAAGATCAGAAGAAGAGTTTGGAGAAGAAGCAGCAAAGGTCAAGGATGAAAGCTTCTTTGAGAAAATACATGGAAGCTATGGAAAGAGACTAAAGAGCAAAAGATCACCAGGAAAGTGATGCTGATGGAGAATCTACAGAAGCCACAATGAATCGTAGAGGGAGGATATGCTAGCCAAACAGAAAAGATTAGGGTCGGAGGAAAAAGTCAAGAAGGAAGAGTCAGAGGATGCTGCATGAAATTGTGTAGCGTTGCAGACGAGGAGTTATAGCCTCTGAAGTTATAGATTCTGCTTAACCATTCTCTGAGTGAAATTGTGTAGCGTTGCAGACGAGGAGTTATAAAATTAATTTACTGACAGAATAAGAAAGACACAGTAGTTTGTTCACCCAGATCGGCAACTTGCCTACGTCTGGGGAGGATACACCAATCCTCAAAAATTTCAATATCTCAGTTCGAATTACAAAGGGCTCACACCTCTACTTCTAACCTAGCAGAAATCTAATGCTCAGTCTAATCTCCTATACTAGCTAGCAGTCTGATCACACAGACTCTCTTCACACTACCTACACACTTCCCGTAAAAAATAGCTACGAACCTGACTCACAGACCTAGTCTATTCTATTACAATGTGTGGTACACGGAATGCTTAAGCACACTATGCACCAGAGTTGTTGTATCTTTAGTCAGCGACTATTCTAGCTCTCCCGCCAATAAGTCGGACACTCTGAGTTCTGCAAACTCAGTCTCTGCTCCCCCTCAATCAATGACACACTCCGTCACTACTGGGTAGCCTCGATCAATGCTCCGCAGCTAGCGACACTGCCTGTTCGCGGCTGATCACCGAGCTTCGATTGTCCCTTCAACGAACAGTGCTCTACTTGAACTCCGGACCAATCCTGAATCAAACTTCACGAGTTTTGATTCCTTCTGCACAAAACACCAGTCTTCAACTCAATGTATAAACCCTGCTACCGTGGATGATCTTTGTGTGTTTGCTCTGTGCTCTGTGTGTTTGCTCTCTAATCGTGTTTTATGTGATGCGTTCCTTTCTTCCTTTTCAAGCCAACCAGTCCACCAAAAATTCTAAGGATCATTATCAGAATTTTTTCCTAGATTCTAGCAAGTTTATTAGAGATTCCGTTGCTAAATTTGGACCTCTTGGATCTTTATTTTCTTTGACCACGTGCGGCGTTTGGTGGGCTCTTGATGACATCTGCATAACTCTCTGAGCTTCCCCGATGCGTGCCGGATCATGCCGGAGCCTCACCGTGCAACGCCAGGTTGATCGGGCATTCTGCTCTAGCTCTGGATCATCACGGAGTGCTGCAGCAGACTGTGTCTTTTCAACGCTGTCTCTCGCCCATTTTCAAATAGTGTCTCAGCTTCAAATCTTCCAGGATTGTTGAAGCAGCATCTGGTTCTTTGTTGTTATTGTTGTGTTGTCAGTCTTCATATTGTGCTCCAGCCACCAATCTTCAGGGAGTGCTTCAGCAGTCTCTTGAGAAGTTTTGTCAAAGATGCCATATCCTCAACAATCTCCCCCTTGGCATTTTGGCAAAACAAAAACACAACTACAGCAAGACGACTGATCTAGATAAAACTACAGCTAGACTACTAATCCAGATACTCTGGTAAAAATTAGAGCTAAGCTAGTTAATTGCTTTAATTATACTTGAGTTTAGAGTTCCTCAATGAATACTAAACACCAAATGTGATCTAAAAGTTCTAGAAGCAGTTCAAGCAGAGTAAGTGTCTAGGCCTTATTACAACCTTCTCCCCCTTTTTGGCACAAATGCTGAGGGCTGCAATTAGGCTCATGGCTCAGCAGGGGCGGAGCTGCTGGCAGAGGGGTACTCCAAGTCACGTAAGAGACTGCCAATCTGGGATCTTCGTATATAGCTGTTCTTGATCAACTCGGTCAGATGAGCATCTTCTGATTTTCGCAGACTGATCATCCTGGCCCTTAGTGTTGTATCCACTGCAGGGGTTGGAGCATCAGAGATTGCTTCGGCAGTCTCTGGTATTTCTCAAGCTGGCTCCATGTCAGGCTCACCTTCTTCAATATCCACAATATGTCGGCTTTTAAAGACCTTGTGGTCTAGTGTGAATAACTGAGTAACAATCGACATGCCTTCATAGGCAGCTCCCAACTCCTCGTGCTAACTGATCAGGATTTCATAAATAAGCGAAGGAAATCCAATGAACATATTAGACTTCAGCTTGTCAGCATGTGCAGCAATCTGATCAAAAATGATATGCCCCAGATTTACCTCCTTCTCCCCAATGTTGAATAGTAATAGCCCCATAGCTCGGCACACTTTTCCCTTGTTTGTATACCTTAGCTCCTCTCGTCTTCACCATTGTAGTTGATTATCTGAGAGCAAGATTGTCGGATGATTGAAATCGCCGAGAAATAGCAAGCCCTTTGCGAACGGATGCTTTTGGGTCCTTCCTTTCTCTGCCTTTTCCTCTATCTTTTTTAAACAACCAGACACGTGTCGTCTCCCGAGTGGCCATTCTTTTCTGGAGACAACGTTAAAAAATTTACAGCTCTGAGTCACCAGAGAGTGCTTCAGCACTCTGTTCAGCTGTCTTTTCTGGAAACAAAGTAACTTTTGTTGTAAGCTTCCGGTCCTCAATTCCTGCTTCAGAGGGGATATTTGCCGGCTGTTTATCAACCCATTGCTTTTGACACTTGTTCCTTTTCACCTCCACCGAGCGCACTTGACACTTGTTCTTCTCAGATGTACTTCTAATTTTTGCGGCTATTGAAGAGTGACATTTGCTTCTTTTCTATCTATGCCTCCTTCTCTGAGTAAATGCCTCTTCAACACTGCTGCAAGTTTCCTACACAGTAACACGATAACCTCGGTTTGCCTGCATCTATGTACGGTAGTATTCATATGTGCTCAGAGGATTCCTTGTCCTGACTTGTCGGTCATTTGATTTTCTTCGAGTCTCCCTGTACACTGTCAGTATTGGACACTTTCTTTGAAGATGTCTTGATCACAAGCATAGCATCTCTTCTGCTTTGATATGTGTTTTTGAGCATGTGACTGATCTAGAGAATGCTTCAGCACTCTCTTGTACTTCTTTTCTGGTACTCTCTTTGGATCCACTGTGACTGAACCCTTCTAAACACTTGTACTTTGATCAATCACTATGGCTTTGACAAATGTAGTTATACATGTTCCTTCATCACTAGTGTATCTGAGACCTTCAGTCCCACCTCCACACCTTTGGTAGGCTAGAATCTCATCCAGAATGGATGACTCTCCTCGGTTTGTTTCAGGTGTGATTCTCTATTCACATTCCTCACCAACTATCTTAGCATCATCTGATTGTTTCTTGAATAGAGAGGTAATGATGTTTTGAATGTTATCTCGTTCATCTTCCAGTTCCAAAACCTTTGACAATAATTCTCTGTTGGCTTTAATAACTTCCTGAACCTTTTCTGATATCAGTTTAAACTGACCAACTATAGTTTCTAATGAGTATTCTTCATCATCACTACTGTCAGATTCAATTTGTCTTTATTTGATATGAATCATCATTACGAAATACAGTAATCAGGGCTAGATTTCCTTTGTGATCAGTCTCCTCTTCATTGTCTTCATCACTCCAGATTGCTGTGAGAGAACTGTTATTCTTTTGGTAACTTGGACATTCACTCTGTCTCTCTTCATATCCGTCGCACTCCAAGCGCTAGATTCCTTTCTTTTTGTCTTTTCCTTCATCATTATCTTTGTCAGCATCTTTGTTCTTTCTCTGAGAATTTTCTCCTCTTGGATTTCTCCCCTTGGATGACTGACCTGAGTATGAAGGTTTCTGGTCCATTCTCTTCCAGTAGCAAGAGTTCCCTCATTTGAGCAACGGAGGTCGACTAGTGCTTTGTCCTTCTTTCATGGTGGCCATTTATGACAGCAACGCTTTCCCGGATCACACTCTGTATGTTAAGTGAATGGCTCTGATACCAATTGAAATTATGCAGCGTTGCTGAAGCGGAGTTATATCCTCTGGAGTTATAACTTCTGCTTAAGCACTCTCTGCATCTTCCTACGGAATTACTCTACTGACATAATAAGAAAAACATAGTAGTTTGTTCACCCAGTTCGGCAACTTTCCTACGTCTGGGGAGGATACACCAATCCTCAAGATTCCACTATCTCAGTTTGAAGTACAAAGGGCTCACACCCTAGAAGAAATCTAATGCTCAGTCTAATCTCCTAGACAAGCTAGCAGTCTGATAACACAGACTCTCTTCGCACTACCTACACACTTCAAGTAACACGGAATGCTTAAGCACACTCTTCACCAGAGTTGTTGTATCTTCAATCACCGACTATTCTAGCTCTCCCGCTGACGTTGGCGTTTTAGGCAAGCAAAATGAAGTGCTATTCTAGTCACGCAAATATCAAACAATATTTATAACCCAGTGACCTCGGATCGAACCCAAGGGAAAAGCTTAGACTAATTGACAACTAATCAATGCTACTATTGTAAGTCTACGGTTTGGGGGGGGGGGGGGGGGTCTTGTCCTCCTATAGAGGTATCTCTAGCAAGCACTAAAGATAAATGATATTTTTGGGTTTTGCTTACTGAATAAAAAGGGTGACTAGGGATTCAACTTCTCTCCTAAGATATGAGGAAATGAAATAACTCACTAATACATGCATGAACTACATTTGGTTGATAAAAGCAAGGCTAATGCATCGTCCGCTCTAGGTTCAACTCTCGCTCCTTCCCTAGAATGGAGAGGATACATAAATGACATGGTTCTCAAACTCTCATTCTATTGAATCGTGTAGAATTTGAGTCCCATAACCGCACCCTCTCGGTCTATTGGCCGGTTACTCAAATTTGCTCAAAACTTAGCCTAATGTCAAGAATGCATGTCGCTCTCACGCACAAACACTCCATCTATGATCATACAATAGCTATGAAACATCCTAAGTTCAACTCTCGCTCCTTCCTTAGGGGTTTTAACCAAGCATACTCACTTAAGCATTTCATCAAACACTTGGTGTGCATACAATGAATACATAGCTAGGGCACAATATAATCAAACCAAACTTCATTCAATGCAATAAATTAGAGTTCTACATCATATCCAATCCTAGGGGATCCATTTAATCCCCAACCACAAGAGCAACTACTCACTCATAATGAGTGTGCACAAATACATGACAACTAAGGGAAACATAAATGTAAATACAAAGTTAGGGTTTAAGAGAGGTTGATGTAGAATCTTTAATCCAAGCTTCAATCTTTAATCAAGCTTCATCTTCTTCGAGTTCCATTCGCCTAGGGTTGCAAAAAATATGGAAGCTCTCTTTCTTCACTTCCATCTCATTCTATTTATACTTTGTGAAGAATTCCAAAAAGTGCCCGAAGTGACCGAATCACTTGATTCGGTCAATGTCCATGTGATTCGCTCGAACCTTTTGTTCAGTGCTGTTTTTGAGTTTGGGCGAATCACTTATCCTGGCCGAATCACTTTTGATTTTCTTCGGGCCACTTCGTATCGTGAGATACATAATTTTAACCTGAAATGGACGAAGAAATCATCAAATGGCTTTATAGAATTGTGGAACAAACAAGAAGTAAGGGAAAAATGTGGACAAATATAAGGTTATTTGTCCGCTCATCACCCGCCAATAAGTCGGACACCCTGAGTTCTGCAAACTCAGTCTCTGCTCCCCCTCAATCAATGACACACTCCATCACTACTGGGTAGCCTTCATCAATGCTCCGCAGCCAGCGACACTGCCTATCCGCGGTTGATCACCGAGCTCTGATTGTCCCTTCAATGAGCAGTGCTCTAGTTGAACTCTAGACCAATCCTGAATCAAACTCCACGAGTTCTGATTCCTTCTGCACACAACACCAGTCTTCAACTCAATTGTGTAAACCCTGCTGCCATGGTTGATCTCTGTGTGTTCGCTCTGTGCTCTCTATGTTTGCTCTCTGATCGTGTTCTATGTGATGTGTCCCTGTCTTGCTTTTCAAGTGCACCAGTCCACCAAAAATGCCAAGGATCATTATCAGAATCTTCTCCTAGATTCTAACAAGTTTATTAGAGATTCCGTTTGACCACGTGCGGCTTTTTCTAAGCTCTTGATGACATCTACATAACTCTCTGAGCTTCCCCGATGCTAGCCAGATCATGCCGGAATCTCATTGTGCAACGCCAGGTTGATCGGGCATTCTACTCTAGCTCTGGATCATCACGGAGTGCTGAAGCAAACTCTGTCTCTTTAAGCTATCTCTCTCCCATTCTTCAGATAGTGTCTCAGCTTCAAATCTTCAGAGATTGCTGAAGCAGACTCTGGTTCTTTATTGTTGTGTTTTCAATCTTCAGATTGTGATCCAGCCACCAATCTTCAGGGAGTGCTTCAGCAGTCTTTTGAACAGTTTTGTCCAGGATGCCATATCCTCAACACTGTAGTAACCTCTGTATCCACATGTCTGATGACCAAGACTGAGGAGATGTGCTTATGGCATAAGTTGATGGCTCTGGGTTTATGTGAGGTTCCACAATAGGTTGTTATTGCAACCTATGGCATTAAAAGACAATCTACAAGGACCCTTGTCATTTGTGACAAAAAAGGGAGGAGAAGTTTTTTGTTGATATGTTTTGAAAGTTTTGTCAGTCGACTTTCGAGAGAAAAGAGGAGCCCCAGCTGAGGTTTTGTCAAAATAGGCGCAAGAAGATGCTACAGCATCCGATGGAGTCAGAGGCTGAAGCATGTTCTGCAGACTGACAAAACAAGTGAAAGAAGATGTTATAGCTTCACATGGAAAAAGAAGCTGAATCAAGCTGTCTGAAGACAACTACCAGAAGATGCTATAGCATACCATGAAGACTCAAAGCTACAGCAGAGTAGCCAATCAACATGGAAACGCACAGACACGGTCAGGAGGATTGCTGCCGGTGTCGTAACAAGTTAGGGAGTTTTCCAGTTGATCAGAACTTGGTACTATAAGTTCAGAACTCGCTGAATTTGATCTGGTATTGATCCACCAAACTCAACTAGAGCGTAACTCGTTGAAGGATCAATCAGTTGCTTCAGAGATTAGCTGGGGACAGGCATTGTTGTAGGGTGTTGAAGAGAAGAGTGACTCTGTTTGATAGTGATAGGTGGGCATTGATCAAGGGGATCAGATTCTGAGTTGAAGGAACTTAGAGAGAGATGGACTGATTGGCAGAGAGTCCTCGAGAAGTCGTCTACAAAAGTTACAGCAACACAGCACAAAAATCTGCTATAGCACTCTGTGAACCACAAGAGCTGAAGCAAACTAGGCAAAAGACAAAAGAGAGATTCTACTGTAGCAACCCATCTACTAAACGTGGTGGTATTGTGGTAGTATAAATACTAGTCCAATCACGGTGTTCAAAATATATTTATAATCCGACTGACATCGAGTCGAACCCAAGAGAAAAGCCTAGATTAGTGTAAAGCTGGCTAGTAATGCCTAATGCAAGTCTACTAAATAAAAGGGGAGTTTTTCCTCTAGGCGAGGTATCTTTAGTGAATACTAAAAACAAGTCAAATTTATGAAGAAGTAAAGTAATAGAGAAACCGTAGTCGGAATTTTATTTCACCCCTAGGTCATGCGATTAGTAATGCAAAACAGAAATATAATCATGAGTTAATTTGGTTGATTATTCTAGGATAAAGTACCACGCATTCTAAATTCTACTCTCACTCCTTCGCTAGAATGGGAATGATACCTAAGTGACAAAATTCTCAAACTCTCGCTCTATTGAACCGTGTAGAACAAAAGTCTCCAAATCTCAACCTCTCGGTCTATTGATAGTTAACTAAAGTCCGCTCTATGCTTAGCCTAATAGAATGCGAATGTCACTCTCGTTCACAAACGCTATCTAAAATAATTATGCTTGATCTTCTAAACAACCTAAGTTCAATTCTCGCTCCATCCCTAGGTGTTTTATCAATTCATACTCATTCAAACACTTGGTGTGCATAAAACTAACATGAAGATAAAGCATGGGAATTTTCAATCCAAAAATCTCATTCATAATAAAAATTGCATGTTTTGCATTACAATCTAACCTAAGGGATCCATAAGAATCCCTACTACTAAACAACTATTCAGTCATGTGTCACTCATGGTGTGTTTGAAACAAAACATAATGAAATTGTATAACAAGGGAAAGTAAAGAAGTAGAGTAGTAGAGAAGTAGGGAATGAGTAAAGGGTTGATGTAGAATCTCCAATTGCGTATGTCTTCACCAAATCCTTGACAATTCTTTGACTTTTCAATTTAGGGTTTCGTCCCAAGGAAGAACCCTAGGCGCCGGAGGCACCCCAAGGCTCTATCTAATTTTTTCCATCTTTAACCTATTTATATTTAGCCACCGTGCCCGAATCAAAAGTGATTCGGGCAGGGGTTAATGAGTTGATTCGGACAGAGTGTCCGAATCAAACTCTCAGTGCTGTTTCGAACCACTTCATATCATGTAGTACAGCATTTTCAACCTGAAATGTACAAAGAAAACATCAAATGACTTTATAAAATAACGGAACGAACAAGAAGTAAAGTGAAAATACGGGCAAACATAAGTTTATTTGTCCGCTCATCATCTACTACGCATTGTAATAGAATATGCTAAGTCTGTAAGTTAGGTTTGTAGCTATTTGTTACTGGAAGTGTGTAGGTAGTACGAAGCGAGTCTGTGGGATCAGACTGCGAGGTAATCTGTGTGATCAGATTGAGCTGAGGTGGAGCTAGGTTATAAGTAGTGGTTAAACTAGAGCGTGGCTTTATTTTAAAATTCATTGTACTCTAACAGATATAGTGAAGCCTTGAGGATCGAAGTATCCTCCCCAGATGTAGGCAAGTTGCCGAACTGGGTAAACAATTGTTGAGTGTCGTTCAGATTCGGCCAGATAAAACAACTTTCGCAGAAAGATACAGCGAGTGCTATAACAGAAGCTGTAACTTGAGAAGCTATAACTCGTCATCAGTAGCGTAGTCGAACTTTCAGTATTCATGTCTTCAGCCCAAAATCGCAGAGGGACCTTCTTTGCATGAATCATCACTTGAGCCATCTCCCGAATATTCCAGTTTTTGCGCTCAACCACTCCATTCTATTGTGGTGTGACAGGGGACAAGAATTGATGGGTAATGTCGTGGGAAGTTGGTGACCTGATGATAGGGGGAGCCGGCGACTGAAGTTAGTTGCTGCAGAACTCATCTAGGCGTCATTCTCAAGCTTCTGCTCACTTATTGCTACCATTCTTAGTCCCTTCTCTTGTTTCAGCCGGATTGCTAAAGCAACTATTGTCTTGACAGTCTCTGACTTCTCCCTTATGAAGTCGATCCACGAGAATCAAGTATAGTCATCAACACAGGCAAATGCATACTTCTTTTCTTCCACAGCTTTCCACTTCCATTAGTCCCATCAAGTCCATTTGTAGTAACTGAAATATTATGGATGTGTTGATTGTCATAATTTTTGGGTGTGTGACCTTCTTCTATTTTCCAATTTGGCATTCACCACAAACCACATTCAAGTCACCTTTGATCTATGGTATTCCTCAAACCACGTGCTCGCCACTGATCTTTTTATGTGTTCTAAGATTCAAATGCCCCATCCTTTTGTGCCACAAATTCATTTCTTCAGTCTTGGTCATCAAGCAAGTTGATGTAGGGGTTGCTATACCAACCATCAGTAGGTAGCTATTGTTGACGGACCTTGTTCCGTTCATTATGCATCTGCCATCTTTATCAAATACTTGGCATAATTCTTAAGTGAAATTAACAAAGTGCATACCATCACATAGTTGACTTATGCTGATGAGATTTGCCTTTAGTCCATCTACTAGCATGACATTCTTTAACTTGGGCAGTCCTTGAATGTTTAAAGTTCCCTTTCCAAGTACCTTCCCTCTCAGCCCGTTCCCAAATGTCATGAGCTGTTCTTGCATGATTAAATGTTGATTAAGTAGGTTCGGTCTCCGATCATGTGTCCCGAACATTCATTGTCGAAGTACCAGCTCCCTTCCTTCAATGAATTAAATGAGCTATAGAACACATAGGCGTAGTGTCGTTTTTTTGACATCTTTCTCAAATGTCTGGTTGTAGACTCTTTGTGGTTTCAAGTACTTGGTTAGACTGGGACAGACTCTTTGAATATGTTCATCCTGATTGCAGAAGTAGCAGATGCGTTGGTCATTCTAGATTTTCTTCACATGATGTTGATGTAGAGGTTATTGTAGCATCTACTGTTTGTTTCTCCTAGGTATTTTCTTCTATGTCTGCTTTTGGATAGTAGCCGGCCGTGTCTCCTTTTGCTCTTGGGATTTAGGTTGTTTTCTAACATGAGCTTTAAAAAACTGCATTTTTCCAGTGCTCATCTCTCCTGTGTACCCAAGGCCAGTGTTTCCTCCACCATATCTTTGATACGATAGTATAGCATCAAGGTTGCTAGATTCACTATACCATTCTCTTGTGTTGGCTCAGCTCTTCAATCACAGTAGCATAGTCTTCCTCATGATGTTTGATTTGAGTCATTAGGGAGGTGATGGTCTGTCTTATATTATTCTTCTCAGACTTCAAAACATCCACAGCTTCCTACACATCTTGTACACGAGATACCTAGGTATTTAGGTCCTTGCTGATCCCCAATCACTTCCAGCCACTTCTGATGCATCAGGGAGTAGTATTCAACAAGGCTTTCCTCTGTCTGTTTTTCATGATCGCTGTATCTGAATTTGAAGGATTCTACACAGTATCTTTGCTATCAAAGTAATGGTCTGCTACAAATGTAATAACCAAATTGTTCCTAGGATCAACTTCATTCTTGCTATCTTCTTCATCGCTCCATTTGGCAGCATAGGACTTGTTGTTCTACTTTTGGTTGCTAGGGCATTCTGATTTCCTGTGACCGAGGCCTTCACACCCAGCAGCGAATTCCCATTTGTCTGTCCTTTTGCTCTTCATTGCTTTGCCCAGCATTATTATTCTTTCTTGAAAAGTTTCGTCCTCTTCTAAACTGATATCTCGGACCAGACCGTTGACCAGTATATGAGGGCTTCTGGTCAAATTCGTCATAATTTTTCCAAAGTTTTTGGCTAGCAGTGCGAGTTACTGCATCATCTCCTCTTGAGTGCTTTGCTTCTCATTTGGTTCAGCCTTCAATCCAATTATTTTCCCACGAGATGGTGGAGCTTCCTCTAACAACTTCATCTCAAATTGTTTTGTTGAACCGATCAGTGCTTACAATCTCATGTTCTTGATATCTTGCGCCTCCTCTATTGCGGTAACTTTCATGGAAAACCTAGGTGGCAGTGATTTGAGCACCTCAAGGATGAGTTTTATCCCTTCATCAGTTCTCCGAGTGCATGGGCTTCATTTGATAGATCGCATAGCTTTGTATCTGTTAATGTAATGGCATTCAAATTGAAAAAACCCTTTAGAGTGAACAAGCAGAGTGAACAAGGGGTTGCTATAACTTTCCGTGTAGCAAAAGAGTTGTAGCATCCTGACCCGCGCAAAGAACAAGCTGCCCAGAATTAAAGAGATGAGCATCGGGGGCTTTCTAAATTTAGCTCAGAATAATCCCATAAGCATCTACCTGCAGCAACAAGATAATGTTGTCGTCCACAAGATAATGATGTTTTGGAAGATGGGTGTCCTTATCTCTGACGAGTACTTCCTATTCTATTTTCGATGGGGCTGGCAGGTCGCTATCTAAAGAATGCTCAGTAGAGCAGCAGATCATCGATCAATCCAGAATCAATTGAGTAAAGCAGTGAGTGCAGAACGGTGAATTGGGCAGAGCGGAGATTGATCATCACTCATTGAGCAGAGCAGGAGTGATTGTGAAGTAGAGACTGATCGAGACTCCCAAAGTCTCATCAGTGCTTGATCGGAGAAGATTAGTTGGAGCAGGAGACTCGCTGATTGATCAAGGAGAGTCGAGGTAGCGTCGTGACTGGCAGAGGAACTCGGACGACGGTAGAAGACTCACTCCCATCAGTGACAGGTGGTCACAGAGCAAGGGGGAATATTCCAGAGTGTATAGCGCTCATGGAACAGCTCAATCGGCTCAGCGGAAGGCTTGGAGCGACGCGGACAGAATCAACACAAGCTATACGGAACAAGAGTGTGCTATAGCAACCTACGATAATTACTGTCTTAATTCAAATAGGCTAGGTCTATGAGCAGATTAGCTATTGTATTAAGTTGAGTGAGTAGTAGGTAGTGCAGGCTGGTCTAAGATATTTAGATCGGGGCCTAATTCATTGTACTTTGGTTAGAAGTAAAGATTGTTCGAGCGTAGGCTGAACTGAATCGTTGTACTAAAAATGAGGCTAGTAAATCATTGAGGACCCCTGAGAAGTCCTTACCAGACATAGGCAGTTGGGCAAACTGGGTGACCAAATTTGTGTGTGCTCTCTTTCATTCGTTGTACAAGCTTATTTCCACATAGTGGTACAAGAGGTTGCTATATAAACTTAATAGAGCAACCTGCTAGTACACTCTCAGCAAACGAAGGCTCTGCAATTTCAATATTAATGCTATAGCTTCTTCTTAAATAGTCCATTGATCTTCAAATTTCTTCTGCGCTACTCTCCAGAGCATCTTCAATAGTCCGTCGATCTTCAAAAATGCTATAGCGTTGAGAGGATTTGAGTTCCCGAATGTATTGTCTATCACAGAGGATATGCCCATTCTGAGATTATAACTCTCCAGGCCTTTTTCATCTATGGCATTGAAGAATGCTTTCATGTGTGCTTTCTAATATCCATAATTTCCTCCTTCAAGCAACGGTGGTATCTTTGTGCTTTGTCCTTTCTTCAAATTAGCCTTAGCTGTCAGCAATACGTCCGGATTCCACTATGTGTGTTGAGTAATCCGCTCTGATACCAATTGAATTTGACGTGGTGTCTATATCAGGCAGGTTGTTATAGCAATCTATCACGACAATTGCAAAATTAAGTAGCTAAGACAAGGCGTATATCAGACACGTAATTGTTCACTCAGTTTGGCTAGTGCCTACGTCTAGGGAGAACTTCTCTTCAATCCTCAAGATTCTACTGTGACCGGTTAAATTACAAGATAGAATCTTATCTCAGTCTGATCACACAGACTAGCCTATTCTACACAAAATCGTGTGTGATAAAAAGTTACAACAACTTACTTGGTCAAGCTGCTCTTCAGTAGCAGGATGCTACAACAACTTACTTGGTCAAGTTGCTCTTCAGTAGGATAGGTCTCAGACTCTTCACTCTCTTCCGAATGATCAGTTCGACCTCCGCGATTTCTTACAACTCCGGTGACGCTCCCCTCATAATTAATGACCTCCAATAAGTATTCGGGAACGTAACTCTGCACTTTGATCGATCGATCTTTAGCTTGACAATGATGATTATCCAAATTACAAGTACTTGATCTTCAACGAGACTCCCCACCAGTTGATATCAATGATCATGCGCCGATCAGACTCATCCAGTCATGATCTCCCTCAACTCTACCAGTGATAGCACACTAGCTCTTCGCTCTTTGCTTATTGCTCTTGCTTGTTGTTGTTCTTGTGTGTGTTTATCGATGATCTTCTACACACAGAGACGCTGCCCCTTATATACTGGCAGCCCATCAAGGATTATAGAAACCTAATCGCACCGAGATCAAGAACACTTCCTAAATCCCCGTTAATAATCCCGTTCTATTCCAAGATCTTTGCAAGTTGTTAAGATCCGGTTGGAACAACTTATTTCCTAAAAGAAATTTTAGGATCCATATCTTCTTCATGATCTTTGTAGTTTGTTATGCAATTCTGTAGCAAATGTTCCTAAAACCATTTAACAAACAAGCTCCGATTAGAGACCTTTGACCGTCCGCCGATATCTTCAGGTTGACTACCTTCCTGTTGCTCCAGCAGCTTCACTGTTTGCTGTAGCAACCGCCAGATCAAGGTACATGAGTTTTGTCAATGATGCCACAATCCTTAAGACAAGAGGTGGTAGAGACATAATCAAATCAAAGTAACAATTCAAAGAACAAAAGATAGAAAGAGAATAGTCTAAGATAGAATCAGAGCATCTAAATTGACTAAAAAAGGTTATAGTCCCGACCTTTTAAATCCTTCTAAATAGCTTGGTTGTGTCATGGAAATTCATCAAATTTTCTTTCTCGACGACCAATCTAATGATTGGATAGATGACACGAGGCAGCCTTTGATTGGCAGGAAAGCTTGCCACGTGACAACTTCTGATTGGAAACTTAAGTAATATAAAAGAGATAAATGCAAAAATAATATATAAAAATATAACAATAAATTTGTATTTTTGAGCTCTATAAATAGAGAGATTCATTCAATTATGGTTTAAACAAAAACAATTTTCCCTATCTAACTAGTTTCTTCTAGTTTTTTCCCTTTATAATTTTCATTTCTTCTTACAAAAGGTCAACATAATTATGGATTCAAATAATCCTAATTATGGAAAACAAATCAAAGCAAAAACATTTTAGAAAATAAATGGATTAAAACCTACCATATTCTCAAGATAACCCAGAAAATTTCAAATCCAATAAAATTCTTTAAATTTATCCCAAATGGATCAGAACCTACCATATTCTCAATTCCCTGAACATCCGTCTCAACATTATTCATACTCTACTATGGAAAGATTTGGTCATTTTAGCGATTATGGGTTCGTTGATATTTTGGAATATACCACCAATACTGAAGAAGAAGAGGTTGAAGAGGAAGACGATGAGCTTGTTTAGCCAACCCAACAATACTATACACAATTGTTATCACAATAAACATCCTTCCAATCACCCCTAGATTTAAATTACTCCAATAAGAGAATTTGGTCCACAATGGAGGATGAAGCTCTCATCTCATCATATAGAACACTAGTTCAAATCATATGATTGGGATACATTAAAAACAGGAGTGTTTTAAAAATTTTGGATAGCTTTCAAGGCAGTGAAATCAACAAAATCAAATGAAATATCTTTCAAGAATACGGATATGGTCAAATGTCGTTGAGGTTCACCCTTTCTAAGGTGGATTGCATTCTATGACAAATCTCTTGCAAGAAAGAAGAGTGGTCAAAATGATGATGGTGTTCTTCGAGAGGCTCATATACTTCATGAAATAAAGCATGATCGGTTCATCCTATTTCATTTATGGGAATATTTGTGTAAATTTCCTAAATGGAAGTCAATTGTATTAAAATCTCATAATACTCCCATGGTCGTCCAAACTTCAAGAAGAAAATATTAGTTCTCCTTGAAGCGTAAGTAGGGGTAAAAAGTCTAAAGGTGATGGTAGTGACTCACATCATGACACGACAACCAGTATTGAAAGAGGGGAAGGTAGAGGTGATGGTAGTGACTCACATCATAACACAACAACCAGTATTAAAAGAGGGGAAGGGAGCAGCTCTAGACCTAAAAGTGTAAAAAAAAGCGAAATCCAAACTTAAAGGAGTGGCAGGTGAAGCAGTTGAATGTTTTAATCCATTTAACGGAAAAATTACGACTCTATACAGAATTCAAGATTGAAAATGCCGAAAGAGAAAATGAGATAGTAGAAGTACAAAAAGAAAAGGTTTCCCTAAAAAACAACATATGAAACTGTACACAAGCAGCTTGAAGTTGCAAGAGTATCAAAATAACTGGGACATATTGCAAACATTATCTCTCAAGGAGAACCGCTTACCATTTTAGGAGGCAATGTTCTAACAGTTGACAATCTGGTTTTGTAACCATAAAATGGAATGAATGAAAGCTTGGATTGCTTTAATAAAGTACTATTAAGGGTTATTGAAGTTGTTTGTGAGTTAATGTCTAAGTTTGAGTAGTATATGGTTTATAAGTTTGCGTCTTTACGTTAGGGTGATTTGGGTTATATGTTTAAGTTGTAACTTATTTGTGCCAATGAAATGACAAATCATCGAAGCTTCAAGTCATTTATTTGGATTGAGGACAAGAACCATGTGCATTGGTACCCACCGAGTTTAATTATTCAAGCCTTTAAAGCAATGAAATGATAATTGTTAGAAATTTTTTTAGAACTGTCTTGTTTTGCGAAGTTTGTTTTTGATACACGGCATTTCTGGAAAACGTTTTTGGTTTGTTCTGTTTTTTAGGCGACCGGTTTTGTTAAAACCGGCCAGTTCGATTTTTTCCTACGGTCAGTCTTATTAAAATCGGACAGTTGAAAAATCAAACTGACCGGTCTTAACAAGACCGGATGCGTAAAAATATAGTTGAAGTTAGGTCGTTTAGTTGTAGTTTTTAACCGGCCGGTTTTAACAAGACCGGCTAGTTAGAAAATTTATATGGCCGGTCTAAATAAGACCGGCCGCGTGTTAAATAACAAACACGTGGCCAGTTCCTTCTCCTCCTCTCCTCTCCCCCGAATCTTCTCCAGACGAGCGGCGCGTGGACCTTTCAGCATTCACAGGTTGTTCAGTCCCAATCTTCATCAGCTTAATCATCCAATTTGTAGGTAAGAAATGGGGCGTATTTCTGTGAAAGGATTTTTGGGTTTACGTTAGAATTGGGCAGGCGCGGTGGTTTAACTATTCGGTGGTGGTTGGTCGGTGGTGGTCGGGTGAGGGTTTAGGCCGGACCGACTATTCACTCTGTTGCAGATTGAGGCGAATTTGGTTTTAGGGTTACGATAGATTATGTATAGATTAGGGTAGAAATGCAGATTATGTGTAGTTTTAGAGTTATATGTATTTGGTGAAATGCAGATTATGTGTAGTGTTAGGTTTAGTTTGGTGAAATGTGTATTTGATTAATTTAGGATAGATTAAGGGGCATTCTGTTATATTTGTTGTATGATTAGGTTAATTGTTTTAGGTTATTTTTGTTGTTCGTTTGGGTTTAGGATTATTTGAGGAGAGGTTATATATGTTGTTATTGTTTAGGGTTTGGGTTCACAATTTGAGTATGATTTAGGATTTGTTCCGATTCGACTGTCACATTGTATGGATTTGAAGATTTATGGGGACATTTTTCCATTGTTAAATATACATATTGTACAGATAGATATTGACAACATTGATCAGCCTGGACCCATCGACCGTTCGATCCTTACACAACAACGTACTCATCGATCAGAAGAAGTTTGAAACGATCGGGTTAGTAATCATACTTCACAAGATGAATTTATTCAATATGAATCATTCCAGGCCGGTAAAGTTTTAAAGATGGTACATCGAAGGATGTGGGAGATGGACCATCGTATTGTCCCGTACATAGTTAGAGCAGGATTTCTACCATGGACGTAAGTCCAAAATATGGAAGCTGACTGGGCTCTGCTGACGGCGTTGGTTGAGCGGTGGAGGTAGGAGAGCCACACATTCCATCTAAGGACCGGAGAGGCTACTATTAGCCTCCAGGATGCGGGACTCCATACTGGGTTGCCCATTGAAGGCAATGTGGTCACGGGTAAGGAGTACGAGGATTGGAAGGAATTAAGCATAAGGTTATTGGGCACATACCCGGAGTGTCCCAGGTCGCCTTCATTGGCCAAGAGGAGATGGTTGTCAATGAGTCGGATACCAGTTGATGCATCGGAGGTAGTAGTGAAGATGCATGCCAGAGCATACATATTGTGCATGATAGGGTCATCCCTGATGCCCGATCTATCAGGGGACAGGATTTCCCTACACTACCTTCCACTGCTTGCTGACCTCGACACAATCAGCTCATATAGTTGGGGGAGCGCAGTGCTTGCGTATTTGTATAGGTAGATGTGCAGCGCGGCACGTGAAAGGCACAAACAGATGTGCGGCGGCATAATTTTGTTCCAGCTGTGGAGCTGTGAAAGAATCCCCATTGGTCGTCCTAAAGGATTCAGTAGGACATTCCAACCGATTAATGCGGACATGGATCCGTATTTGTGAGGAGCATTGTCCTACACGTAAGTGCAATTGATTATGTTAATATATGTTGAACTACTTATGATGTAGATTAAAATTGTCTTCTATTTGATGCGCAGGAAATGGTATGGACCGAAGTCGTATATGGAGACACCACATGGGTCGTTGATTTTCTATGGGGACCAATTGGACCGAATGAGCCAAAGTGATTTTTGTTGGACTCCATACGACGAAGAGGTATTACCATTACTTAACCCGAATTGTATTGAAAGCAGTTTGAGTTGGTGGTTGGAGGTACCATTGGTATGCTTTAACATAGTAGAGTGGCATCATCCGTCAAGAGTGATGCGTCAATTTAGTATGAAACAAGTCATTCCTCCACAACCACGGGCAGCGTCCGACCCAAAACACATGTTGACTGACAATGCGTATTTTAAACCCTTTATAGTTGTCAGATATAAGTTTCAGGGGTCAAATTGTAGTCAAAAATAATTTATAGACCTTGGTAAGCTAAGGGTTGATCCTAGGAACAGACGTATGTATATACTAGCTAGCAATCAATGTGTTCAGCTACTCCTAATAGAAATTATGGGTTTGTTCTAATTATCTAATTGTCCTAAGTAATATAACTAACGATTTATTGGATCAGAAAAAATAATTCCAAGATTGAACTTCACCCATGTTCGCAACATAATTCATGCAATCAGTCACACCACGTAGTCATGCGAAATAGCTTTGGAAATAACCTAAATTGACATCATATGAGCCGCCCATTCACGGATCATCACCTGAGTTAATCTACACTACTGAACGCCGCCCAATCAAGTATTATCAACAGTTTCAATTTAGCAAGCCTAAGGTTTCCAGACAGAAGATGTCAACTTTCCTATCGATTCATATACTAATAATATAGTTACCATGTTTCGATATCAATTCTACTAAATCCGGTTAATTACCTCAGACCTAATCATCTTTTTGGCATCTAACCTAATTTCGTTCTAACGTGCAGTCATCCCGATCAATGATCGACAATGGTAAAACGATAGAATGAAGTATAATAGAATTGGAAAACATAAATTTGCATTAGACTAAAACTGATGTTCGTGCAAATCACATGAAATCATGTTACAGGCATGGGATCCGTAAGATCCTAGAACTAAAAGACTACTCGCTACTCATGGTGATTACCACCAATATAAGAATGAAGAGAATATAGAACGAATAACCCGTGATGATGATCTTCTCTTCAAGCTCATCTTTTTCTCTTGCCTCTAGTCCTCCCAATCGTCCAACCCTAGCCAATTGATCGGTTGATTTCTTACCGATTATTCGCTTCATTCGATGATGAATTTTGCTCCTCTCCCGAACTTTTCATTATGTTTTCACCACTCTACTCTCTTTTTAGGTCAAATTATATTAAATTGAGGATTTGTAGTTTGTTTGGAACAAAATAAGGCAAAACACAAAGATTCAAACGAATACAGACCAAACCTGGGCAGATTGACATATTCGTCATCAAAAGCTTGCCGAGAACATGATTCTTATCCGATTGAGACGTGCTATATCTTGTTGGAAAGATAACTCAAAGGGCTACAACATTGTAGTTTACAGCTAGACGTAATTCGATGGTTTAGATGGTCAAAATTGCAAGAAAATTTAGAATCCCAGTGCTGAGTGAACAGTATCCCGGTTCAAGGAAGAACCGTCGGTTCACTAGTCAAACCGCCGGTTCATTGGTCAAAGCGCCGGTTTGGTCTCAGAACCGGCCCCGAAGGAAAAATATCGAGATTCTTTCAAAGGGGCCGGTTCCAAAGGCAACCGGCGGTTTTGTAAGTTGAACCGGCGGTTCTCACAATGAAACCACCGGTTTATAACCAAATCGGGCCGCAAATCAATTTTGAAAATCAGCCCAATTGACTTTCAGTATAAATAGGAATTGAGGGCTCGTTCACAAGGGTTAGACGATTTTGGAGAACGAACGCAAGAGAGAAGAGGATAGCTTGGAGTGAAGATCGTCGTCACGGGTTCTTCGTTCTTTATTCTCTTCATTCTTGTATTGGTAGTAATCCCGATGAGTAGCGAGTAGTTTATTTAGTTCTGGCATCCTACGGATCCCATGCCTGTGACCTGATTTCATGTGATTTGTACAAACATCAGTTTTAGTCTAATGCAAGTTTATGTTTTCAATTCTATTATGCTTTATTCTATCGTTTTGCCATTGTTGATCATTGATTGGGATGACTGCATGTTAGAACGAAACTAGGTTAGATGCCAAAAAGATGAATGGGTCTGAGGTAGTTAACTGGAACAAATAAGATTGATGTCGAGACATGGTAGCTATATTATTAGTACATGAATCGATAGGAGAGTTGACATATTTTGTCTGGAAACCTTTGTGTCTAATAAATCGAAACTGTTGATAATCCGTGATTGGGCGGCGTTCAATAGTGTAGATTAATTCAGGTGATGATCCGTGAATGGGCGGCTCATCTGATGTCAGTTTAGGTTATTTCCAAAGCTACTTTGCATGACTATATGGTGTGACTGATTGCATGAATCGTGTTGCGAGCCTGGGTGAAGTTCGATCTTGGAATTACTTTCTCTGATCGAATCAACCGTTAGTTATATTAAATAGGAAAATTAGGATAGTTAGAACAAACCCATAATTTTCATTAGGAGTAGCTGAACACATTCAGTGCTAGCTAGTATGTACACGCGCCTGTTCCTAGGATCAACCCTTGGCTTACCAAGGTCAATAAATTATTTTTGACTACAATTTACCCCTAAACCTCATATCTGACAACTATAAAGGGGTAAAAATACGATTGTCACCAATCTATTCTCAATTTGTATTTATACTCAAAATCAATAGGGCTGATTTTTAGAATTAAGCTTCGGGCCGGTTTAGTGTCAAACCGGCAGTTCAGTGTCCAAACCGCCAGTTTAATTGGTGAACCGCCGGTTCTACATTGAACTGGCCTATCTCAGTATATTACGAATTTTTGCACTTTGGGCCGGTTCAAAACCAAACCGCCGGTTTGGCTAGTGAACCGGAGGTTCTACCTTGAACCAGGCTACTGTTCACTCAGTACTGTAAATCTGACGTTTTTTGTGGTAAACTAAAATGTCTTGTGGTAAACTTCGATGTTGTAGCCCTTTGACTTAGCTTTCCAACAAGATATAGCATGTCTCAATCTGATAAGAATCATGTTCTAGGCAAGCCTTTGATGGCGAATAGGTCAATTTGCCCAGATTTGGTCTGTATTTGTTTGAATCTTTGTGTTTTGCCTTATTTTGCTCCAAACGGACTACAAAGCCTCGATATAATATAATTTGACCTGAGTGGTAAACACAATGAAAAGTTCGGGAGAGGAGCGAAATTCATCATCGAATGATTAGAATAATCGATAAGAAAACAACCGATCATTGACAAGGCAGAAAAGAAAAGACTGGGCAGTGGAAGTGAAGGAATATATCGACATGTGGATTGAACGATCGGAGCACGCCGTCGCTGGGGTTGTAAATTCTGACGTGGCGGAAGAGCCTAACCATGATTATCAGACCTGGTACTCAATCACTACTCGCCGCTTAATCCAGCCAAAATTCGACCAGTCACAACCATACAGGCCTAATGCCCCAAAGTGTACAGCACTGTAAGTAAAATTCAGAATTATACATATTTCATTATACACATAATGTGCGTTATTTAACCATGTTGTCAAATAGGTACGGACATTGGTGCTCCACGCTAGGACAGCTGCAAAAATGTTCATTCACCCTGTGTGTCATGATGACCTAAGGTTGAATTCTCACGCATATTCCACTCCGCGTACGACGAACTGGTAAGGCTAGGGGAGCCTGATGCGATCGGTCCCCGCTTCCATTGAATTCGACAGAGGTATATATTAATGACTCGGTATCCTATGTGTTGTTTCATTATTGTTTAATGATTAATGTGCTTCCATCCGCAGCTCATATCGATGAATGTGATAATGATGAGGATGTGACACCTCTTTACTCGCAGCAGAGAGGGTTCGAGTCAGGCGGAGCCATCACAACATATGAGAAACCGGTTAAGGATAGAAGGTGATAGAGCCTATTTATATACACTATTTAGATCCTAACCCTATGCTTGTTTGCATTATTTTGTGTACAAGATTACTGGTTTCCGGTGTTTTTATATTTCAGGGCGAAACGACGACCTAAGTCGGATACGCGCTAACAGGCAGCGTTTAAGGAGCGCAACACACAGCCTGCGGAGCTAGCAGCGCAAACAGGATAGGAAGTGGCAGAGTCGACTACGGTGCGCAGACCGATTGCGGCAACCAGTGTGTGCAGTGCGCCATGCGCAGGATATTGGTGTTTCCAAATCTTGACACCATCAGATTTGGAAGTTGCCAAGGCCGTCCTTGGGCCTTATGAGCAGTATATAAAGAGAGGAAGGCTAGGGTTTGAGAGAGAACACCACGACACACAGAGAAACAGGAGAGAGAGGCGGAACTGAAAAACACACGAGCCTACGGAGAGGACCTGCGCTAGCCGACTGCGCCAGCCGAGACACTGCAACCTGCACGCACCTGCTCGTTGCTATTTTCTTGGATACTTTAGATATTATTTACTGTTTCTATGATGTTTACTACTAGCATGTCTAGCTAAACGCTTGGTATCGGTTGGGCATGATTCTATGAATATTTCCTTTGAGACTTGAGCCTAATGCATAGTTTGCTTGCTTGTACTAATTCTGTGCACATGGTTGACAGCTAGTTGCATAAGTAGGGGAAGCCTTGAACCGCAATCTTACTCTTGCTACTTGTTTGTTATATGTTAAACTAGTTGAATAGCTTGACGGTGATAACTAGGAGTAACGCGCTAGGATAATCAGTTGCTACTGTGACAGGATTCGTAGCTGCTTAGACTAGTCTTAAGAATTAATAGCTCATGAACTTTGATCGGAACATGCGCACATGTTAGGAAGCCTTGACCGGACACTAACTTTAGTAAATCAAACTATAGACATTTAGAGTCGATGATAAGGAATACACTCATAGAGGATTGTTTGCGCCGATACTTTTCATAGTCATAGTACGTAATCTCTACTGCCTGCGCACGTCTAGTGCAATTCCTGCGTTTACTACTGTTTACTCGCGCACTTGCGCAACCCAATCACTCACACCCCCAGTTTTCGTAAGTGCAGGTTACTAGTTGAAGCTAATCTACTTGCTCCCTGTGGAATCGACCCTGACTTAGCCGCTATACTAAGTGGAGAAGGAAGGAATATATTTGACGCGCACAATGACGCGCGAATCAAATTTTGTTGCCGTTGCCGGGGAGCAACACAGATAAGCTTTAATTAGCTTAATTCCTTTTACAATAGTTAGTTATTTTATTTCTGTTTGCTTTGTTCTCGTTGTTGTTTCTGACAGCGCGCAATCAACATCAGCCTGCGCAACCTTGAAACAGTTGCGCTGCGCAGATTCTAGTTGCGCACTGACAGACGCAACAGCTCAGTTGTCTTTTAATTTCGTTTTCTTTGAGATTTAGAACAGGTAATGAAGGATAACAGTGTCGTTGGAGACAACTTAGGAGACAGAACCCCAGACAATGCAGGAGCAGATAACCGCGCAGTTCGGTTCAGAGAGGAAGTGCAGTGCGAGGTTAAAGCAAGGATGGCCGCTGAAATGTATAATGCGCCACCCGCGCGACAAGTTGCGCGACGCAGAACAGTGCGCGAGATGTCAGCCCCAATCACGGTTAACCAGCCATGGTGCATAGTGCTTCCACCAGACGGTCATTTTGAACTAAGGAGCTCACTCATTCATCACATGCCCAAGTTCCACGGGATGAACAACGAAAACCCAGTCAAGCATGTGCGATAATTCCTAGTTATTTGCGAGAACATGAAGGCCGAAGGGGAGAGCGACGAAGCGCTGAAGATTAAAGCGTTCCCATTTTCATTATGTGACACGGCCAGACATTGGCTGATGAGCTTACCAGCAGGATCAATTCACACATGGGAGCAGCTGCAGAAGAAGTTCTTGGACAAGTTCTATCCCGCAGCAAAGATCGCGCTACTCAGGAGGGAGCTGGCCGCACCTAGGCAGGGCGCAGGAGAGTCACTGTCAAAGTATTATGAGCGTTTCAGGGAGCTAGAGGCCAACTGCTACAATCACGGCCTGCCCCAAAATGTGCTGATAGAGAATTTCCTGAATGGATTGCTGCCCATGGAGCCGAGATTATTGAATGCATGCGCAGGAGGCGACATTTGCAACATGTACCCAGAGGACGCGTGGCAGCTGATAGAAGACTCTGCTAGTCAGGTAAGACATCAGCTAACACTTGAAAATAGTCGTGCTCGTTCTGTGCATCAGGTAGAAACAAGCGCTGAGATAAAGGAAATGAAGGCCATGCTATAGAAGTTGATGCATGCGCAGGGAGCGCAACCAGCTGCGCCAAAGGCGTGTGAGTTCTGCACATCCACTGAGCACAAAACCGACGCATGTCCCACACTTTTCGAGGAATCAGGAGATGTCAATGCTCTAGGAGGATGGGATAATAGAGGGCCACAGAGGCAGAATCAGCCGCGTTTTGGACTAGCCGCAAATGGGTTCAGATGGAAGGAGGAAAATAATTTCCAGAGGCAGTCCGCGGACCAGCGCACACCACAGCAGACGCAACAAGCTGCTCCCTACAATCCATCGCATCGCCGCACTGACGCACCAGCACCAAACAACCCGAGGCGATCCTTAGAAGATATCATGGGGCAGCTAGCAGACACAGTGCACAAGAATGATGAGAAATATGACAAGAGGTTCGAGTCCATTGAGAAGCAGCTATCACAGATTGCTACCACGGTGTATGAGCTGAAAAAGAGCGATGGCAACCTACCTTCACAAGTGATCCAGAATCGCAAGGGACGAGTCAACGCAGTGACACTGAGGACTGGGCGCACGGTAGGAACAGAGCAGACCGCAAAGGCGCCCGCTCAACCAGTTGCGCAAGCTCCAGATCCAGCAGAGCCAGATGCGCAACCAGAAGCGCCAGCCACAAGCCAGCAGGGCGAAGCGCCAGGTATGGCGCAATCAAAAGACAAAGGCATAAATCGTACTAACATACCTGCACCTTTCCCTGTACAGGCACCATCGGCTAGGAAGGAAGCGCTTGATAAGGAGCTCTACGAGTTATTCAGTAAGGTGGAAATAAACATTCCCCTTATTGAAGCAGTTCGGCAAATCCCTAGGTACGCCAAATTTTTAAAGGAGCTGTGCACAAACAAGAGGAGGAAAGGCGAGTGCGCAAAGGTAATGCTAAATGCGCAGGCCTCAGCGATCGTGCAGCATAAGGTACCACCTAAATGCCGAGATCCAGGTACGTTCACCATCCGCTGCACTTTAGGTAAGACCACAGTGAGTGATAGAGCCTATTTATACGCATTATTTAGATCATAACCCTATGCTTGTTTGCATTATTTTGTGTACAAGATTACTTGTTTCCAGTGTTTTTGTATTACAGGGCAAAACGAGGGCCTAAGTCGGATACGCGCTAACAAGCAGCGTTTAGGACGTGCATCACACAGCCTGCGGAGCTAGCAGCGCAAACAGAAGAATTGGCAGAGTCGACCACGGTGCGCTAACCGATTGCGCTAAGCAGTATGCCGTGCGCCGTGCGCAGATGATGGTGTTTCCAAATCCTGACACCACCAGATTTGGAAGTTGCTAAGGATGAGCCTCTTGAGCAGTATATAAAGAAGAGAAGGAGGCTAGGGTTTAGGAGATACACAATTCGTACACCAAGGAGGCACTGCGCAGCAGAACTGGAAAACACACGAGCTTGCTGAGAGGATCTGCGCTCGCCGACTGCGCCAGCCGAGACTGCAACCTGCACGCACTGTTTGCTATTGTTTTCTTGGACACTCTAGTTATTATTTACTGTTTCCATGATGTTTACAATTAGCATGTCTAGCTAAACGCTTAGTATCGGTTGGGCATGAATCTATGAGTATTTCCTTTGAGACTTGCGCTTAATGCATAGCTTGTTTGCTTATATTAATTCTGTGCACATTGTTGGCAGCTAGTTGCATGAGTAGGGGAAGCCTTGAACCGCAATCTTACTCTTGTTGCTTGTTGTTGTTTGTTAAACTAGTTGAATAGCCTGACGGTGCCAACTAGGAGTAACGCGCTAGGATAGGCAATTACTACCTTAATCGGATTCGTAATTGTTTAGTCTAGTTCAAGAATTAATAGCACATGAACTTTGATCGGAACATGCGCACATGTTAGGAAGCCTTGACCGCACAAGTAAAATCAAGCTATAGACGTTTAGAGTCAATGATAAGGGATACACTCATAGAGGATTGTCTGCGCCGATACTTCTCATAGTCATAGTACTTAATCTCTACTGCCTGCGCACGTCTAGTGCAATTCCTGCGTTTACGACTGTTTACTCGCGCATAGCGCAACCCCAATCACTCACACCCCCAGCTTTGGTAAGTGTAGGTCACTGGTTAAAAGTGAACTGCTTGCTCCCTGTGGAGATCGACCCTTACTTAACCGCTGTACTAGTGGAAGAGGAAGGATTAATTTGACGCGTACAACGACGCGCGATCAAATTTTGGCGCCGTTGCCGAGGATCACTCAGGAGCAAGAGTGGGGAGGTCACTGGCACACATTTGGGCACGTAACGAGGTACAGTCGAGCCAACGACGTTAAACAAAGGCACTTGTCGGGAGGTAACCCGACTCGTTTTACTTTTACATGTCTTTCTTTTAGTTTTTCTAGTATCTTTTAGTTAGTTTAGGACTTGTAGTTTTTTTAGTCGAGCAGCAGTGCGCAGGACCGCTGCGCCAATCAGGGGGGTATATAAGGTCAGGACTTAAAAATTTTCAGCACTTTTTCACACTCGACCGTTGCAAGCAGCTCCCGCCTTCGCACCTCCGCCCACTGTCCGGCGCTCCACCCAGCATCAGTTTAGAGAGATTTGAGGAGCACACGGCCGCACTCCCCCCAGGTAACCTTTCCCCCAAATCCGAGCAGATTCCAGTAGGGTTTGTACGGTGGAGTGTTCTAGGGTTTTGAAATCGCACCAGGATAGAGTGCGCCGATTGGAGTGTTGTTTAGAGGGTTTTGTAGGCGGGCAGTAGGCGCCCCTTTGGTGAAAATTTCAGGGCATTCAGAGGAGTTTGGATTTTTTGGAGTGTTTGAGGAGTGTTGACCAGCGTTGACCAGAGAGACCCAGCCACAATGCAGCCTGCCGAGGACCAAGAAACCGCAGCTGTTTTCGCCAGCAAGAATGCCGCATTTCTGAGGCTTGAGATGTACGGGACTCCGTACATCAGCAGGGACTTCCTGCGTGAGGTCGGACTGGAGGACCTCATTGTGGAGAGGCTGGCGTTAGCAGGCTGGGAGGCGCTGTTGGAACTCAACAGCGCATCAGACAAGGAGGACACGTGCGAATTTTTGGCTTCGCTGGAGATGGGCGACCAGGAGATCAGGTACCGACATAGGGGAGTCTGGTACATTGCCTCAGCTAAGAGGCTGAAGCGCGCGCTGAGGTGCGCCAAGGTGCGAGAAGCTGACATGGACACGCACACTAACCAGGAGGCTTGGCGCGAGATGGCGACCGGGCCAGTTTTTGCCGCAGGACGCAGCAGGGGACGAGAGCTGCGTGACCCATGGATGTTCTACCTGTGGCGCCTGGTCGCTTATGCAGTTATCGGGCGTTTTAATGGTGCGCCCAAGATCAGCCTCCTGAACTTGGACATCTTGAAGGGGCTATACTATGGGAGGAAGGTGCTATTTGTCTCAAACATGGTGGTCCATTGGAGCCGGGTCAGCACGAGGGGACCGCTGACCTGCGGAGGGATAATTACGCACCTACTGCGGGCGTTACATGGAGAGCCTGAGGTGCCAGAGCACACTGTGGTGCCGGCTGTCCCTCTGGACCACGCCCACATGCTTCAGATTAGGGCGGTAGCCGTGCGGGAGGATGGCACATTGAAGTGGTGCTACCGTCTGCAGCCGGCCAGAGTGCCGCGGCCAAGAGCAGAGAGCAGTGCGCAAGCAGCAGAGGCCGCACAGGAGATGGAGGAGGACGAGGCCCCAGAGCCAGTTGTGCCTCCAGTCAGGCGCGCGAGGACCCGTGCGCAGACTGAGCGCACCAGAGGGCCCGTGCACCACATGGGGAGCCAGTCACCATTTCCATCGAGGATTCTCCCCCGCGTGCACGCGGGAAGCGCCCGAGGACCGAGGCTGAGGGGGTGCCCGAGGAAGCATCAGCCGAGCAGCGCATGATGTTCAACGTCATGCGCGTGCTCGAATATTTAGCGCCAGAGGGGGCAGATTTGAGCATGAGCCCACCATCAGGGTGGAGATTTGGAGACGCGATTCCCCCTCTCCTCAGCCTGCATCGGCCACCTCCAGGTTCCCCCAGCGAGCCGCACCAGCCAGCCAGCCCTCTTACTCAGCCCCAAGTGCATTCAGCAAAGCCCTCTCCAGTCCCAGAGACAGCAACAGAGTCAGCCCCTGCACCAGAGCCAGCACCAGCAGTCCCAGAACCGGAACCCACCCCTGACCCAGAACCCGTATCAGCACCTGCACCATCCCCTGCCCAGCCGTCTATTCCGAGGTCCCCTGAAGCCGAACCCATACTCGGCACCAGCTCAGACTCGCTTTGGGACCCCGTCTCCGAGGACGACTTTGTGGCGCAGCTTGTCGCCCTTTCAGTTGTACCGCCTTCCTCCAGCACAGATATGACGGATTCTTCAGAGGAGGAGGCGCATAGTTCAGCGGCTGCGTCCAGCTCAGATGACTTCTAGAGTTGCGGGGGGAGGGGGGGGAGCGCATTATTCCTTTCGGGTGGTGTCTTTTTCTTTTATATGCTGAACTTTATTTGATATTCTGTTGCTATATTTGTGTGCTGAACTCCTGTGCTACATATTTTGTGTCCCTATGCTATATTGCGCTGCTTTGACTATATGTTCTTAGTTTTTTTGTTCTTTGTTTTGCTTGCATGCATGTGCGCGTCCTCCGTGCGCTTGAGCTTGAGTCGTGGGGACACGTCTCTGTTTAAGTGTGGGGGGGAGCGTTACACTTACATTTCACATTTTTTTTGAGCATTTTTAGTGTAGCTTAGTTTAATTGAAGGAAACAGTAGCAGTAGTGCGCTTGTTCGCGGGTTGCGCACACTGTTCAGCTTGTTTTGCGCTATCCGTATTGCGTGCGCTGCTATCAACTGTTTTAGTATATTTTTTTTCATTTTTTCTGCTCCTGTTTGTTGGGATATACAGGGGATGTGGAGTTGACAGAAATGCTCTAGAGAGGCGGTTAGTCGTTCGCGCTTCAGAGGAGAGGTATATGGTCGAGAGCGCGAGAGGAGGCCTGTGCTTCGCGACCTTCGGAACAAGAGAGCGCGCTCAGTCACGCAGATGCCGAAGGCGAATTACCCAAAGCGTGGCGAGGTGGGAAAACAGACCACCTTCCCTCTGGAAGTCGAGCTTAGGAAGGCGGGCGCGGGTGTAAACGCGTGCGCCGACCTGCGCAGATAGACCACGGAGGGAGAGCGGGGCGGTGTTCCATAGCTGTTATCCGGAGGCCAAGACTGGAACCGTTCTGGGAATGTGAGAAATCGTAGACAAAGCTGTCCAAAAGAAAAACACCAGCAAATGATATGCGCTACAAAAGAATCAGCATGCGCACTAATAAGCACCAGCGTGCGCAAAGTCCACAAAGAAAATCATCAGAAGGCTTGAGTTCCCAGGAAGTGCGCGGAAGAATCACGCATCGGAAGAAGCTTGCGCTGTTAACCATATACCCATCCTCGAAGTGAGAGCTGACAACCTGGAGCCTATAAAGAGCTATCTCCCAGCCATCCAAAATGATCTTCATCCTAGCTGAGAGGTAATGAATTTCGAAATCACTATACTTAAACTGTTGGAAGCAGTTGTGCGCAGGTGGTAGAGCAGCGCAAGGTGATCAGTAGTGCGGATCGCGCCAGAGTGCAAGACTGTGCGCTAGACTCCAGAGAGGTAATGGTATCCGTGCTTGAGTGCTTGTTCGAGGACGAACAAGGGGCAAGTGTGGGGGGTTTGATAGAGCCTATTTATACGCATTTTTTAGATCATAACCCTATGCTTGTTTGCATTATTTTGTGTACAAGATTACTGGTTTCCAGTATTTTTGTATTACAGGGCAAAACGAGGGCCTAAGTCGGATACGCGCTGATAATGCAAGTATGGCAGTGTTTGACAAAACCAGCATGAGTGAACAAGGAGCTGCTGCAGCTCAATCAATCAAGGAGGCCAGCAGAAGTATACAGCAGAAGTAAACCAGCAACAGATGCAGCAGGGGATGCTGCAGCAGGTGCTAGTTCAAGAGCTAGTTCAACTGTCCGAATAACAGTTTTGTGCTGGGTGAGTTTTGAAGGTTTGGCAGCTTTGTGAAAGTGCTTAGAAGAATTTCTAAAATGCTGCTGAGCATATTTCAGTAAGGATTATCAGTCAGAGAAGGAGATATGCTTCAAGATATTAATCAAATCTAATCTCCTAGATTTTAGGAGATAATTGATCTTGTGGATCAATGGCATAAATCTGGAAATTGCTTAAAGTGGCGTGGGTATTTAAGCAGAAGGTTTGAGGGCTGAAGAGGGTGATCGAAGCTGAGTGATACACGAGCGTAGACACGAAATTCAGAGATAGGTTTTTCTGGGTGTGCTACGGAAGTTGTTCTTCGATCAACACACACGGGCAGAGCGTTGAGCGCACAGCTGTGGTGCGTATTGCAGAAGAGAGTCAGGTCTTCCAGAGACTGATTCGTGCTTTGATCTGAAAGCCAATTTAGAGCTGTGGAGCTTGTTGGTTGATCAAAGGCAGCCGCGGGAGAGCCGACGGGTGGAAGGCTCGGTCGAGGTTCGTGCGGAAGAACTCACTAGTGGCAGGTGGTCACTGAGTGAGGGGGAGTTACTCAGAGTGTGCAGCGCTCTTGGAGTGGTTCGATCGGCTCGGCAGGAGGCCTTGGAGCGACGCGGACAGAGTGCTTCAGCTGGTGTTACAGCTGTTGCTGCAGCAACCCTGCTGAGTAGTGTAGGCTAGAATAGGCTGAGTTCTTGAAGAGGATTGTAGCTATTCTAGACTGACATATTGTAGAGGGTGTGCTGGCACAAATCAGAGCTTGTTCTGATTGTGTTGAGTAGTCCACACGGGGTTAAAGTAGCATAGGTTGCGTGAGTTGTAACCTAGTGTGATCTGAACCTTTGGTTGAGTGGATTGAGGACTGGAGAATAGTCCTCCCCAGACGTAGGCAGATTGGCCGAACTGGGTGAACAAATCTGTGTCCATTCATTGTCTGCTGTGCCTACATTTAAGTGAACAAGAGTGTGCTGCAGCAACTGCTAGTTCACGAATCTGCATAAGTAGAGACACCTGAAATTTCAATTGGTATCAGAGTGGGAACTCGACACACAGAGTCAAAAAGGTCCTACAGTGTCTCCGAAGTAGCCAAGACAATGAAGGAAGGACAGAGCACGAGTAGACCTCCACTCCTGGAAGAGAGCAACTATGGTTATTGGAAAGCTAGAATGAAAGCTTTTCTCAAAGCTATTGATGAGAAGACATGGAGAGCTGTTGTGGTTCAGTGGTCTCCCCCAATCACCATGGATCAGCAAGGAGTGACAAGAATTAAATCTGAAGAGGAATGGACTGCTGAAGAAGGTGCTGCAGCAACTGGTAATTCAAAGGCTCTGAATGCAATTTTTGCTGCAGTTGATGCTAATAACTTCAGGTTGATCTCAAACTGTGACATGGCCAAGCAAGCATGGGAGATTCTGCAAACTGCCCATGAGGGAACTAATAGAGTAAAGCTGTCAAGACTCCAGATTATTGCCACACAATTTGAGAATCTGAGGATGCTGGATGAAGAAACAATCACTGAGTTTAATGCTAAACTCTGTGATCTCGCAAATGAAGCTCATGCCCTTGGTGAGCCCATCCCAGAAGAAAAGCTTATCAGAAAGGTTCTCAGATCGCTGCCCACAAAATTTGACATGAAGGTGACAGCCATTGAAGAAGCTCAGAATGTCAGATTCATGAGGTTGGAAGAGCTGATGGGGTCTCTCAAACAATTTGAGATGAAACTGGTCAAAAAAGACACCACTTCCAAGGACAAGAATGTTGGTTTGAAGGCTGAAGCAGAAACCAAGCAGACAGTTCCAGACGATCAGTTGAGCATGCTGGTTAAAAATCTAGGAAAGTTTCTGAAAAACATGGAATCCAGAACTGAAAGAAGCTCTTCCTCGCGAAGACAATTCAGACTGGGCAGTGAAAGAAAGAAGAAAGGGAAAGAACCAGCACTGGACGATGATGACAAGAAAGAGATGAAAAAGAGAGTTCAATGCTGGAACTGTGAAGGGTACGGACACATTGAGGCTGATTGTCCAAGCAAACCCTTCAAGAATTCTGAGAAAAAGAACAGCAAATCCATGACAGCAAAATGGAGTGATTCGGATGAGAGTGATGAAGAAAACTGTGTTGTGCTGACAAGTGTTTCAGATGTCCACCTCAACGAGCTAAAGAAGGTAGAAATTCACTATGGGATTGAAGTCTCTGAGAGTGAAGATGACGAAGACTCATCTGACAGTTTTGCTGATCTTCTGAGGAAGATACTCAAACAATGTGAGGCAGTTCTTCAGACCAATCAGACCTTAACTGACAGAGTAAATCTCTTGGAAGAAGAACGAAGGAGATGTCTACCCTCAGTTGATAATCAAGTTTCTATTCTGAAAAGAGAAGATTCAGAAAGACAGACCTCTGTTGAATCCACTCCAGCAGCAGCCAAGACAGCTGACCCGCAGAGCAATATTCTGGACGAAATATTATCTTACCAAAGACTTGGAAAAGGGAAAACAGGGCTTGGATATACTGGTGAAGAAAGCTCTAACGGGACAGTGTTCATTAAAGCCTCAGATGGTGAGACAGACGAGAAGAAGAATTCAGATGCCTCCTCAAAAATGGCAGAGAAAATTGGACCTAGACATGTGAACAAGAGGATGCTGCAGCATCATGGACAACATTTTTCTCAAACAAAACAAAAGTCTCAGAACAAGTGGAGTACTGGTACTAGAGTTGGGAAGCAGAAGATCAACTCCAATCTGAAGCAGCAACATAGAACTTGCTCAGCTGAAAAAGGGGGAGCAAAGTCCAGAATCAGCACATGTTGCACAAAGACTCCATTTCATGTTGTTGCACAAGAGCATTGGATTGCTAAAAACAAGGGTAAAACGCAGATGGTACAAATATGGAAACCCAAACAAAGAGTTAGGAGGCTGGAAGATCAGAAGAAGAAAAGGTATGGTGTATTCCAAGTATGGGTGAAGAAGACTCCACCAGATTCTCCCAAGGATCCTCTGAGCAACTGCAGCCTGAATTGAATAGGTGAACAAGCTCACATGTGCTGCAGCAATCTGGCCCGAATTAGCTTGTTCACATGTGTTGGTTGCTAAAGATGGAAAGGAAAATATTTGCACATGAGAGGCACGTGACTTACACTTCAAAAAGGAAAAGAAAATAACGGGTAAATATTTTCTAGGGCACAGATCAAGAGCAAAGGGCGTCTCAGAAATCTCTGCCGATCATCCTATGTGCGCTCCTCTTTCCTTCCACATCTCTGCAGCAATGGTGAAGACACGCGGACTGAAGAAGAATCTGGCAGCTGACAGGCAAAGCAGGTCTGAGAGAAGGACCAAGGCACGCAACGAAGACCCTGCTCAGCCGCTGGAGGTGGTTGTGTGGGAACCGAACCCTCTCCCTGTGTCGCACAGTGAGCCCTCTCCCTCTGAAGAAGCTTCGCAGAAGAGGAGGCGGCTGGTACGTGATGGAGAACCTGTCTCCGGTTCTGTTGTGCTGCCAGAAGCGGATATGACTGAAGCTGCTTCTGAAGAAGAACAAGCAGCAGAGACTGCTGCAGCAGTTCCTGCAGGAGAAGAGTGCAGATCACTGGTCATGTCTCCAGGTATTATTGGTGAAGGGGTTGAAACAGCTGCTGAGTCCCCTGAACAAGAACCTGCTGCAGCACATCCCCCTTCTTCAGACAAGGGCAAAGCTCCTATCCTGATCCCAGGCTCCAGTAGTGAAAGCTCATCCAGTGAAGAAGTGGAAGCAGGATCTCTTGGTGGACCCTCTGAGAAAGGTCCTGCAGCTGAAGATTTCTCTGCTCTCACTGTCGGAGGCACATGGTTCAGGAACAAAAGCGTCTCTCAATCCTGGAGTGCTATTGAGAGGAAACACATTGTGCATGAGAAGCGTCTGGTGCAAGACAAGTATAGATCAGCTGCTATGATTGAGCTCCTGACTGAGGTAAAACTGCTCAAGTCCCTAACCTTTCCTCACCGTTTCAATATTATTCTGGTTAGAGAATTTATAGTGAATATGGAAGAAAAATTTGGCGAAGAAGGAGCTGATGAGTATGGGAGAAGCTGGGTAAGGGGTAAACAAGTGGTTATTACTCCGGAAATTATTGATGCATTCCTTGGGATTTCTGAGAATGCAAGGGCTCCCACTGATGTGAAGCCTGAATTATTGGCGAAGACCCTTACAGCGGGAGTGTGCCTGTCTTGGGGCGGTCCAAATCTCAGTGCAGCTGAGCTAACCTCCAAGTATGCTCTGCTGTATCATCTTGGTGCAAGGAACTGGATTCCTAGTTCTCACAGAGGGAAGGTCAACAAAGACTTTGCTAACCTTCTCTATTCTATTGGAAAGAGGAGGAAGATCAGCCTGGGAAGTGTGATGTTCCCTCAGCTTGCTACACATGCCAGGAGTGTCTCCTCCAGCAAGCCTATTGTGCTGCCCTCCCTCATCCATGGGATCATGGTATCTCAGCACCCAGAGTTCAGAGCGATTACTGAAGGCTTATCTGAGGAGCTGCAGGTCTTTACTGTTGATCACAAATTATTCAAGGGAAAACATGCAGTGGATGTTGCCTATGAGGATCTTCTCATGGTTGGTTCTTCAGCTCCAGCTCCCTTGGAGGAATCTCTTCCCCCTGCTGCCACAATCCAGTCTGCTCTTCGTGCCAGGATTGTGAGTCACCTCCGGTCTGAGCTGGCTATTCTTGAAGCTGAAGCCAAGAGGAGAGATGCCAGGCGTGGACAGATCAGGAGCCTCATCAGAGACTTGGAGTTCCTGGAGGATGAGGAGCAGGCCCCTTGAGCATCTATGACAAAAAGGGGGAGAGAAGATTTATATGCTGCTGAATATTCTGCTGAATATTGATACATTTTTTTTGACCCTGCGTGGTCAGTATGCTATGGCCGAGTGTGGCCTCATCTACTTACTCTCTATTAATTTTATTTAGAGTATTTCGTTTCTGGTTTTCGGAAGAGTGCATTGGCCTTAAGGTTTTGTCAAAATGCCAAGGGGGAGATTGATAATGCAAGTATGGCAGTGTTTGACAAAACCAGCATGAGTGAACAAGGAGCTGCTGCAGCTCAATCAATCAAACAGTTTTGTGCTGGGTGAGTTTTGAAGGTTTGGCAGCTTTGTGAAAGTGCTTAGAAGAATTTCTAAAATGCTGCTGAGCATATTTCAGCAAGGATTATCAGTCAGAGAAGGAGATATGCTTCAAGATATTAATCAAATCTAATCTCCTAGATTTTAGGAGATAATTGATCTTGTGGATCAATGGCATAAATCTGGAAATTGCTTAAAGTGGCGTGGGTATTTAAGCAGAAGGTTTGAGGGCTGAAGAGGGTGATCGAAGCTGAGTGATACACGAGCGTAGACACGAAATTCAGAGATAGGTTTTTCTGGGTGTGCTACGGAAGTTGTTCTTCGATCAACACACACGGGCAGAGCGTTGAGCGCAGAGCTGTGGTGCGTATTGCAGAAGAGAGTCAGGTCTTGCAGAGACTGATTCGTGCTTTGATCTGAAAGCCAATTTAGAGCTGTGGAGCTTGTTGGTTGATCAAAGGCAGCCGCGGGAGAGCCGACGGGTGGAAGGCTCGGTCGAGGTTCGTGCGGAAGAACTCACTAGTGGCAGGTGGTCACTGAGTGAGGGGGAGTTACTCAGAGTGTGCAGCGCTCTTGGAGTGGTTCGATCGGATCGGCAGGAGGCCTTGGAGCGACGCGGACAGAGTGCTTCAGCTGGTGTTACAGCTGTTGCTGCAGCAACCCTGCTGAGTAGTGTAGGCTAGAATAGGCTGAGTTCTTGAAGAGGATTGTAGCTATTCTACACTGACATATTGTAGAGGGTGTGCTGGCACAAATCAGAGCTTGTTCTGATTGTGTTGAGTAGTCCACACGGGGTTAAAGTAGCATAGGTTGCGTGAGTTGTAACCTAGTGTGATCTGAACCTTTGGTTGAGTGGATTGAGGACTGGAGAATAGTCCTCCCCAGACGTAGGCAGATTGGCCGAACTGGGTGAACAAATCTGTGTCCATTCATTGTCTGCTGTGCCTACATTTAAGTGAACAAGAGTGTGCTGCAGCAACTGCTAGTTCACGAATCTGCATAAGTAGAGACACCTGAAAATTCACGCGCTAACAGCCAGCGTTTAGGACGTGCATCACACAGCCTGCGGAGCTAGTGGCGCAAACAGAAGAATTGGCAGAGTCGACGACGGTGCGCTAACCGATTGCGCTAAGCAGTATGCCGTGTGCCGTGCGCAGATGATGGTGTTTCCAAATCCTGACACCACCAGATTTGGAAGTTGCTAAGGATGAGCCTCTTGAGCAGTATATAAAGAAGAGAAGGAGGCTAGGGTTTAGGAGATACACAATTCGTACACCAAGGAGGCACTGCGCAGCAGAACTGGAAAACACACGAGCTTGCTTAGAGGATCTGCGCTCGCCGACTGCGCCAGCCGAGACTGCAACCTGCACGCACTGTTTGCTATTGTTTTCTTGGACACTCTAGTTATTATTTACTGTTTCCATGATGTTTACCACTAGCATGTCTAGCTAAGCGCTTAGTATCGGTTGGGCATGAATCTATGAGTATTTCCTTTGAGACTTGCGCTTAATGCATAGCTTGCTTGCTTATATTAATTCTGTGCACATTGTTGGCAGCTAGTTGCATGAGTAGGGGAAGCCTTGAACCGCAATCTTACTCTTGTTGTTTGTTGTTGTTTGTTAAACTAGTTGAATAGCCTGACGGTGCCAACTAGGAGTAACGCGCTAGGATAGGCAATTACTACCTTGATCGGATTCGTAGTTGTTTAGTCTAGTTCAAGAATTAATAGCACATGAACTTTGATCGAAACATGCGCACATGTTAGGAAGCCTTGACCGGACACTAACTTAAGTAAAATCAAGCTATAGACGTTTAGAGTCAATGATAAGGGATACACTCATAGAGGATTGTCTGCGCCGATACTTCTCATAGTCATAGTACTTAATCTCTACTGCCTGCGCACGTCTAGTGCAATTCCTGCGTTTACGACTGTTTACTCGCGCATAGCGCAACCCCAATCACTCACACCCCCAGCTTTGGTAAGTGTAGGTCACTGGTTAAAAGTGAACTGCTTGCTCCCTGTGGAGATCGACCCTTACTTAACCGCTGTACTAGTGGAAGAGGAAGGATTAATTTGACGCGTACAACGACGCGCGATCAGTGAGCAATTGCATGATTGACTTAGGCGCATCTATAAATGTGCTTCCCTATTCCTTGTATGCGTCATTGCGCCTTGGACCACTAAAGCCCGCAGGTCTCACCATTCAGCTAGCAGATCGGTCGTGCAAGCAACCGACGGGCATGATCGAGGACGTCCTTGTCCGAGTAGGAGAGCTAGTGTTCCCAGCAGATTTCTATGTCCTAGAAATGGAGGGTGAGTCAAGCAAAGGCAGTGCGCAGATCCTACTGGGCAGACCATTTCTGATGACAGCGCGCACAAAGATAGACGTGTGGAGGGGTACGCTCTCAATGGAGGTCGATGGCGAGGAGATTCATTTTAACATATTCAAAGGGATGCAGCACCCTCATGAGAACGCCACAGTGCACGCGATAGACAGCATAGATGACTTGGTTGCAGATGCGCAATGTGCAAGCGCAGCAGAAGAACCTGAGACACTGGCACAGGCAGAGTTGGGGGCGCAAGAGGATGAGCTGAGCAGTGCTGAACCAGCATCCAGACAGGTACATGATATAGTTAATGTCTGCACTGCTAATAAAATCTTGCCCTCTATTGAACAGGCACCCGAGGTCGAGCTGAAGCAACTCCCAGAGCACCTCAAATACATATTCTTGGGAAATGAAGACACCCTGCCGGTGATCATAAAGAAAGGATTGGAAGAGGAGCAGGAGGGGCGATTACAGCAAGTGCTGCGTAAGAACCAGCGTGCCATAGGATGGACACTTGCTGACCTGCGCGGAGTGAGCCCGGACGTATGCATGCATAGGATTCTATTGGAAGATGGTGCCAAACCATCCAGGGAGCCTCAGCGCAGATTGAACCCGAACATGATGGAGGTGGTGCAGAAAGAGATCCTAAAGCTGCTTGACGCAGGAGTCATTTATCCAATCTCGGACAGCAAATGGGTAAGTCCAGTGCACGTTGTGCCGAAGAAAGGTGGAATCACAGTAGAAGAGAATGCGCAGGGCGAGCTAGTTCCCAAGCGCATGCAAACTGGATGGCGCATGTGCATCGACTACAGAAAGCTTAACGCAGTCACGCGCAAGGACCATTTCCCGCTACCATTTATGGATCAGATGCTAGATCGATTAGCGGGGAAGCCCTACTTTTGTTTCTTGGACGGGTATTCAGGGTACAATCAGATACCCATAGCTGCGGAGGATCAAGAGAAGACCACGTTTACCTGCCCAATCGGTACGTTTGCGTTTCGGCGCATGTCATTCGGGCTGTGTAACGCGCCAGGCACGTCCCAACGACTAGTCATGAGCATTTTTTCTGATATGATTGGTATATGCATAGAAGTGTTCATGGATGATTTTACTGTACACGGAAGTACCTTTGACGCATGCTTAACTCATCTTGATAAGGTCTTAGCGCGCTGCATTTCAAAAAACCTAGTGCTCAATTATGAAAAATATCATTTCATGGTATCGCATGGAGTAGTACTAGGACATATTATCTCACAGGAAGGGATCAAGGTAGATAAGGCCAAAATAGATCTTATTTCTAACCTGCCTTATTCCACTAACGTGCGCGATGTGAAATCATTCCTTGGGCATGCTGGGTTTTGCAGGCGCTTCATCAAAGATTTTTCTAATATTTGTATACCCCTGTCTAACCTCTTGCAAAAGGATGTGTGTTTCGAATTTACTGATGAGTGCAGGGCCGCGTTTGATAAGCTGAAGGAGGCTGACCAGTGCGCCAGTGATGCGCGCCCCAGACTGGAACCTGCCATTTGAACTGATGTGCGACGCAAGCGACTATGCAGTAGGTGCAGTCCTGGGACAGCGCGTGGACAAGAAGCCGCACGCCATTTATTATGCATCGCGCACACTGGACGCTGCGCAGAGGAACTACACCACCACGGAGAAGGAACTTCTGGCAATCGTGTTTGCGCTGGAGAACTACACCACCATTAACAAAACCGGTCGCCTAAAACCAAAAATGTTTTCCGGAAGTGCCGCATATCAAAAACAAACGTAGCAAAACAAGGCAGTTCTCAAAAAAAAAAATTCTAATTGTTGGAGTTTCAAGTCATTTATTTGGATTGAGGACAACAACTATGTGCATTGATACCACATGTGTTCAATTATTCAACTCTTTAAAGCAACGAAATGACAATTCATTGGAGCTTGAAGTCATTTATTTGGATTGAGGACAACAACCATGTGCATTGGTACCCAATTGATTTCAATTATTCAACTCTTTAAAGTAATGAAATGACATTTCGTTGGAGCTATAATACTTGTTTACTCTATGTGACTAAACTTAAACACACTCAAATTCATTAAACTCCTACAATTTAGATTTTAGCTCTTCAAGTTCCTCTTATTCGGATGCGGCAAGAAGATCAAAACGAGCTGTGCGGGATGAAGATGTACTTAATGATATCATGTCATGCATTATAATGCACAACATGGTTGTTAAAGATGAACGAAATACATATGCAGATACAACAGAGTTCATAGAAGTCACAAGATGTGATGACGAGTCATTTCAATATCACAATGATCGAACAGTGTGTATCAACATTTACTTATGAAACAAGGATGAAGTTGAAGATCAACATGCATCTGTCTCTAAAAAGTAATTTGGTGGCTAATACATGACAGAAATTTGGTCGTGATGCTAATTAATGCTTTTCAATACATGATTTTTGCACTATTCGAAATTCATCAGGCAACTGCAAAATTAATGTTTATGAAATGTTTTAATTATTAAAATATAATCCAGATTCATTAATAATATTTTGAATACTAAATTTAATTATTAACTAATATTACATATAATCGTAAGATATTAAGAAATAAAATTATTAATATTCTAATAAGAGATGATGAACAATAATAATAGACGGTATAGGATTAAAGAAAAAAAAACAATGTGGTGATCTTTTTTTGTATTCATTGTTAAAATGAACATTTGAGTTGTAGGATGATATAAGACCAAAAAAAATTGGTTTGATGAATTTTTTAAGTTCATCGTTAATGGGGCTTTCAATCATGGTGAATGGCATATGTAACTGTGATTCCTCCCCAATAGTATCATTTTCCGAATGCATTATTTACTATATACAAGAGCATATGCAGCGGACACTTAATCGGTAGTCCTCAAAGCGAACATAGGACGTTCCAGTCATCTTCAGGGTGCAGCGATTGCAGAAGTAGATCGATTTCGACGGATGTCCACTTGAACATCCTCGCATATTCTTTTCTTAATTTTAGGCGAGTTTAACGTACACTCCAATTAAAAAAGTTTGATTAAAAATAGAAAAAATACTAATAAATAATCAGAAACAATTTAAAAAGAAAGAATATTAAAAATCATAAACAATCCCATATAAACTATAACGGAGAGTCATTCAAATAAAAAAAGTTGAGATACTACAAGACATTATAATACCATAAATCGTTAGTAATAATAGACGATAATAAATATTGAACAATAAACAAGTATCATCTAGAGATATTCACCGATTTCCCCAAACCAGTTATGCGTCACTAAATCTACTTGAAAAGTTGTATATGGAAATATGAAGATTGGAGATTCATGAGACGCAATCATCAAAAATATTATAAAAACATTTCGCAATAATTCCAGAAGATAATAATGCAATATGATGAAATATTAAATAAAAAATTCAAAAAAATAATTTTTTTCATTTAATGAATAGTTATAGGAAGTCCTAGTTTTTACACAATACATCCTATTCGATGAATAAAATAGGAAGTCCTTATTGAGGATGTCCTCGAGAGATAGAAAGTCTTGAACATGTGCATATGATCTAATTTTCGATGTAAGTTACAGGGATCAATCTTAGGAATAAAGTTTGTTGGGACATATGGGGGATGTGTACCCAGCAGGTTTTGATGGAACAAACACCAAGCTAAACAGATGGACAATTGGACAGGAAGAGTTGAATACTGCGCAGAACGAAGTCTGTGTGCACGGGTAAGGACCCTTCCACAGAGAGCAGCGTGTGGACGGGTCCACACGCGGCGCAGCAGAATATCCCTGAATTTCTTATTATATAGTTTCTAAATTTGTATTGATTAAATAAATATCTTTTGATATTTAGAGACGAGATAATTAAGTAATCTAGAAAATATTCGAAATATTGTTAGGATATTCTTTTAGATATATCGTAACCATAATTCAAATATTTATAAATATCTATTATCTTTTATTATCTTGTTATTATCTTTTTGGTTTCTTAATTAGGAAGGAAGAAGATTTGATACAATATAAAGATGAAAATCCTAGCAATATAAATAGAGCTTCAAAGTCTCAAATCAACTTGGCAGGTCAACATAAGAGAGTTCAGAATTTTGGTGAGGTCGGTCTGTGTTTTATCGAGTTGCTGCACGTTGTTGCATCTGAGGAAGGGTCCGATAGACCAGTCCAATGAGCTGCTGAATAACGCAAAGGGGAAGCGTCCGCAGGGCAGTCCGGTTGATTCATAGAAGATAGAAGGTGGGTCTAGGGCGAATTAGAGATTCGGGTGCTATTCAACTTGTCTATTCTTTGTGAAAAGTATATCGGTACATTGCAATAAAAGATTGCATCTCAAATCCAATCAGTGAAATCTAAAAGGTAGTGGTTTTTCTCTGAGTACTGGTTGTAGTAGAGTTTCCACTATAAATTGCTGTGTACGAGTCCCTGACTTTACCTTTCTGCATTACATTATTTATCCGTTGTGCAAACTGTACTTCGAGACACTTCCACAGTGAACCCAAGTTAAACTTAAGCTAACCTAACTCAGTGACAGCCTCCTCTTCCAGCATTCTCAGATTCTCAAACTGTGTGGCAATGATCTGTAATCTTGACAGCTTTACTCTATCAGTTCCTTCATGTGCAGTTTGCAGAATTTCCCAAGCTTGTTTGGCCATGTCACAATTTGATATCAACCTGAAATTGTTAGCATCAACAGCAGCAAAAATCGCATTCAGAGCCTTTGAATTACCAGTTGCTGCAGCTCCCTCTTCAGCAGTCCATTGTTCTTCAGGCTTTATCTGTGTGACTCCCTGTTCATCCATGGCGATTGGGGGAGACCAATGGACCACGACAGCTCTCCAGATCTTCTCATTAATGGCCTTGAGAAAGGCTTTCATCCTAGCCTTCCAATACCCATAGTTGCTTTCTTCCAACAATGGAGGTCTGCTTGTGCTCTGTCCTTCCTTCATTGTCTTGGCTTCTTCAGAGACACCGTAGGATCTTTTACTCTGTGTGTTGAGCTCCCGCTCTGATACCAATTGAAATTCGCAGCGTCTCTTGACAGACAGATTTGTGAACAAGTAGTTGCTGCAACACACTCTTGTTCACTCGGGAATTGTCTCAGCAAAAAATGAACAAGATAGAAGTTTGTTCACCCAGTTCGGCCAACTGCCTACGTCTGGGAAGGACTATTCTCCAGTCCTCAATCCACTAATCACAGACGTCTCCAAGTACACTCGGTTACAACTCCATGCAACCTATGCTACTCAACCTTGTGTGGATCACTCGACACAATCAGAAAAGGCTCTGACTTGTGTCTGCACACCCTCTACAAATGTCAATCTAGAATAGCTACTGTCTCCCTGAAACTCAGCCTATTCTAAACTACACTCAACTCTGCAGGGTTGCTGTAGCACACAGCTGATGCACAATTGTCCGCGTCGCTCCAAAGCCTTCTGCGAGCCGATCGAACGATTCCACGAGCGTTGCACACTCTGGAATACTCCCCCTCACTCAGTGACCTCCTGCCACTAGCGAGAACTGCCGCTTAGACACTCGACCGAGCCACTCACTCCTCAGTTCTTCCGCGGCTGCCCTTGATCAACCAACAAGCAACACTGCTCTGAATTGGCTTTCCTGATCAAGCTTTGATCAGACTACGCAAGTCCTGATCTCCTACTGCTTCTGTCACCACAGCTCTGCCTTCGGGTGATGATCGAAGAACTAGTCCGTCGCACACCAAAACTCCTCTCTCAGAATTCTGCACACGCACTCGTGTATCCCTCAGCTTCGATCACCCTTTCTGCTCTGAACTCCTCTCTCTTAAATAGCAGCACCAGCTTTAAACAAGAACAGAATTTAGCAATGTCCCAAAAAGAACAATTATCTCCTAATTTTTAGGAGATTAGATTTGTTTTTGATCTCCAACACAAATCTCCTTCTCTAGCTAGGAATTCCCCACTGGAATATTCTCCGCAGCACTTTAAAGGATTATTCTGATGCTCTCCACAAAACTGCCAGGCCTTCTAGCCAAGCCCAGGTTGCTGCTGCTACTCGGACAGATGTTGCAGCAACTTGAACAAGCTCCTGCTATAGCATCCCCTGTTGAAGCTGCTCCTTGTTCACTTGTGCTGGTTTTGTCAAACACTGCCATACTGCATCATCATGGGGTAAAGCTATTCTTTAGAGTTGTGCTCTAGAATATGATTGTGGTACTGCTTAGCTATGTTTCACTACTTAGCTATACTAACTTCCCTGTCTTATGGAAGGGTGTTTGTCACCATCAAAAAGGGGGAAATTATCGGGACATGTGGGGACATGTACCCAGCAGGTTTTGATGGAACAAACACTGATAGAGCCTATTTATACACACTATTTGGATCCTAACCCTACGCTTGTTTGCATTATTTTGTGTACAAGATTACTGGTTTCCAGTGTTTTTGTATTTCAGGGCGAAATTAGAGCCTAAGTCGGATACGCACTAACAGGCAGCTTTTAAGGAGCGCATCACACAGCCTGCGGAGCTAGCAGATAGGAGTTGGCAGAATCAGCTACAGTGCGCTAACCAATTGCACTAACCAAGGAGCAGTGCGCCATGCGCAGATAGTGGTGTTTCCAAATTCTGACACCACCAGATTTGGAAGTTGCCAAGGATGAGCCTCTTGAGCAGTATATAAAGAGAAGAAGGCTAGGGTTTGAGAGATATATTAGACACATTGGCGACATTGATATCATCCAGACACACCACAGCACACGGGAGAGCGGCAGAACAGAAAAACACACGAGCCTACTGAGAGGACCTGCGCTAGCCGAATGCGCCAGCCGAGACACTGCAACCTGCACGCACCTGCTAGTTGCTATTTTCTTGGATACTTTAGATATTATTTACTGTTCTATAATGTTTACTACTAGCATGTCTAGCTAAACGCTTGGTATCGGTTGGGCATGATTCTATTAGTATTTCCTTTGAGACTTGTGCTTAATGCATAGCTTGTTTGCTTATATTAATTCTGTGCACACGGTGACAGCTAGTTGCATGAGTAGGGGAAGCCTTGAACCGCAATCTTACTCTTGTTACTCGTTTGTTATATGTTAAACTAGTTGAATAGCCTGACGGTGACGACTAGGAGTAACGCGCTAGGATAATCAGTTGCTACTGTGACAGGATTCGTAGCTGCTTAGACTAGTCTTAAGAATTAATAGCTCATGAACTTTGATCGGAACATGCGCACAAGTTAGGAAGCCTTGACCGGACACTAACTTCAGTAAATCAAACTATAGACGTTTAGAGTCGATGATAAGGAATACACTCATAGAGGATTGTCTGCGCCGATACTTTTCATAGTCATAGTACTTAATCTCTACTGCCTGCGCACGTCTAGTGCAATTCCTGCGTTCACTACTGTTTACTCGCGCATTGCGCAACCCAATCACTCACACCCCCAGTTTCGTAAGTGCAGGTTACTAGTTAAAGCTAATCTACTTGCTCCCTGTGGATTCGACCCTGACTTAACCGCTATACTAAGTGGAAAAGGAATTAATTTGATACACGCACAACGACACGTGCACTATCAAATTTTGGCGCCGCTGCCGGGGAGCAACACAGATAAGCTTTAATTATCTTAAGTTTTCTTTTATAATAGTTAGTTATTTCTGTTTGCTTTATTTTCGTTGTTGTTTCTGACAGCGTGCAATCAACATCAGCCTGCGCAACCTTGAAACAGTTGCGCTGCGCAGATTCTAGTTGCGCACTGACAGACGCAACAGCTTAGTTTTCTTTTAATTTCGTTTTCTCTGAGATTAGAACAGGTCATGGAAGATAACAGCGTCATTGGAGATAACATGGGGGACAGAACCCCAGAGGATGCGAGGGCACATAAGCGCGCAGCCCTGTTCAGAGAGGAAGTGCAGCGCGAGGTTGAAGCAAGGATGGCCGCTGAAGTGTATAATGCACCACCCGGGCGACAAGCTGCGCGACGCAGAACAGTGCGCGAGATGTCAGCCCCAATCACGGTTAACCAGCCATGGTGCATAGTGCTTCCACCAGACGGTCATTTTGAACTAAGGAGCTCGCTCATTCATCACATGCCCAAGTTCCACGGGATGAACAACGAGAATCCGGTCAAGCATGTGCGAGAATTCCTAGTCATTTGCGAGAGCATGAAGGCCGAAGGGGAGAGCGACGAAGCGCTGAAGATGAAAGCGTTCCTATTTTCATTGTGTGACACGGCCAGGCATTGGCTGATGAACTTACCAGCAGGATGAATTTACACATGGGAGCAGCTGCAGAAGAAGTTCTTGGACAAGTTCTACCCCGCAGCAAAGATCGCGCTACTCAGGAGGGAGCTGGCCGCACCTAGGCAGAGCGGAGGAGAGTCACTGTCCGAGTATTACGAGCGTTTCAGGGAGCTGGAGGCCAACTGCTACAATCACGGCCTACCCCAGAATGTGCTGATAGAGAATTTCCTGAATGGATTGTTGCCCATGGAGCTGCGATTATTGAATGCATGCGCAGCAGGCGACATTTGCAACATGTACCCAGAGGACGCGTGGCAGCTGATAGAAGACTCTGCTGGGCAGGTAAGACATCAGCTAACACTTGAAAATAGTCGTGCTCGTTCTGTGCATCAGGTAGAAACAAGTGCTGAAATAAAGGAAATGAAGGCCATGCTGCAAAAGTTGATGAGTGCGCAAGGCGCACAACCAGTTGCGCCAAAGGTATGCGAGTTCTGCAATTCCACTGAGCACAAAACCGATGCATGTCCCACACTTTTCGAGGAATCAGGAGATGTCAATGCTCTTGGAGGATGGGATAATAGAGGGGCACAGAGGCAGAATCAGCCGCGTTTTGGACTAGCCGCAAATGGGTTCAGATGGAAGGAGGAAAATAATTTCCAGAGGCAGTCCACGGATCAGCGCGCACCACAGCAGACGCAACAAGTTGCGCGTTACAATCCACCGCATCGCCGCACTGACGCACCAGCACAGAACCACCAGCAACCGAGGCGATCCTTAGAAGATATCGTGGGGTAGCTAGCAGACACAGTGTGCAAAAATGATGAGAAATATGACAAGAGGTTCGAGTCCATTGAGAAGCAGCTATCACAGATTGCTACCACGGTGTATGAGCTGGAAAAGAGCGATGGAAACCTGCCTTCGCAAGTGATCCAGAACCCTAAGGAGGAGTCAACGCCGTGACACTGAGGACTGGGAGCGCGGTAGGAACAAAGCAGACCACGAAGGCATCCGCGCAACCAGTTGCGCAAGTCCCAGATCCAACAGAGCAGAATGCGCAACCAGAGCAAGATGCACAACCAGAAGCGTCAGCCAAAAGCCAGCAGGGCGAAGCGCCAGGTATGACACAATCAAAAGACAAAGGCATGAATCGTACTAACATACTTGCACCTTTTCCTGTACAGGCACCATCGGCTAGGAAGGAAGCGCTTGATAAAGAGCTCTACGAGTTATTCAGTAAGGTGGATATAAACATTCCCCTTATTGAAGCAGTTCGGCAGATCCCTAGGTACGCCAAATTTCTAAAGGAGCTGTGCACAAACAAAAGAAGGAAAGGCGAGTGCGCACAGGTAATGCTAAATGCGCAGGCCTCAGCAATCGTGCAACATAAGGTACCACCTAAATGCCGAGACCCAGGTACGTTCACCATCCCTTGCACTTTAGGTAAAACCACAGTTAGCAATTGCATGATTGACTTAGGCGCATCTATAAATGTGCTACCCTATTCCCTATATGCGTCATTGCGCCTTGGACCACTAAAGCCTGCAGGTCTCACCATTCAGCTAGCAGACCGGTCGTGCAATCAACCGACGGCCATGATAGAGGATGTCCTTGTCCGAGTAGGAGAGCTGGTGTTCCCAGCAGACTTCTATGTCCTCGAAATGGAGGGAGAGTCGAGCATAAGCAGTGCGCAGATCCTACTGGGCAGACCATTTCTGATGACAGCGCGCACAAAGATAGATGTGTGGAGGGGCACACTCTCTATGGAGGTTGATGGCGAGGAAATTCATTTTAACATATTCAAAGGGATGCAGCACCCTCATGAAGACGCCACAGTGCACGCAATGGATAGCATAGACGACTTGGTTGCAGATGCGCAATGTGCGAGCGCAGCAGAAGAACCTGAAACACTGGCTCAGGCAGAGTTGGAGGCGCAAGAGAATGAGCTGAGCAGTGCTGAACCAGAATCCAGACAGGTACAAGACTTAGTTAATGTTTGCACTACTAATAAAATCTTGCCCTCTATTGAACAGGCACCCAAGGTCGAGCTGAAACAACTCCCAGAGCACCTCAAATACATATTCTTGGGAAATGAAGACACCTTGCCAGTGATCATAAAGAAAGGATTAGAAGAGGAGCAAGAGGCGCGATTACAGCAGGTGCTGCGCAAGAACCAGCGGGCTATAGGATAGACACTTGCTGATCTGCGCGGAGTGAGCCCGGACGTATGCATGCATAGAATTCTGTTGGAAGATGGTGCCAAACCATCCAGGGAGCCTCAGCGCACATTGAACCCGAAAATGATGGAGGTGGTGCAGAAAGAGATCCTGAAGTTGCTTGACGCAGGAGTCATTTACCCAATCTCGGACAGTAAATGGGTAAGTCCAGTGCACGTTGTGCCAAAGAAGGGAGGAATCACAGTAGAAGAGAATGCGCAGGGCGAGCTAGTTCCCAAGCGCATACAAACTGGATGGCGCATGTGCATCGACTACAAGAAGCTTAACGCAGTTACGCGCAAGGACCATTTCCCGCTACCCTTCATGGATCAGATGCTAGATCGATTAGCGGGGAAGCCCTACTTTTGTTTCTTGGACGGATATTCAGGGTACAATCAGATACCCATAGCTGCGGAAGATCAAGAGAAGACCACGTTTACCTGCCCATTCGGTACGTTTGCATTTCGGAGCATGTCATTTGGGCTGTGTAACGCGCCAGGTACGTTCCAACCTCTAGTCATGAGCATTTTTTCTGATATGATTGGTATATGAAAAGAAGTGTTCATGGATGATTTTACTGTACACGGAAGTACCTTTGACGCATGCTTAACTCATCTTGATAAGGTCTTAGCGCGCTGCATCTCAAAGAACCTAGTGCTCAATTATGAAAAATGTCATTTCATGGTATCGCATGGTGTCGTACTAGGTCATATTGTTTCGCATGAGGGATCAAGGTAGATAAGGCCAAAATAGATCTTATTTCTAATCTGCCTTATTCCACTAACGTGCGCGATGTGAAATCATTCCTTGGGCATGCTGGGTTTTACAGGCGCTTCATAAAAGATTTTTCTAAGATTTGTATACCCCTGTCTAACCTCTTGCAAAAGGATGTGCATTTCGAATTTACTGATGAGTGCAGGGCCGCGTTTGATAAGCTGAAGGAGGCGCTGACAAGTGCGCCTGTGATGCGCGCGCCAGACTGGAAGCTGCCATTTGAGCTGATGTGCGACGCGAGCGACTATGCAGTAGGTGCAGTTCTGGGACAGCGCGTGGACAAGAAGCCGCACGCCATTTATTATGCATCACGCACACTGGACGCTGCGCAGAGGAACTACACTACCACGGAGAAGGAACTTCTGGCAGTTGTGTTTGCGCTGGAGAAGTTCCGTGCATATGTTCTTGGTGCTAGAGTCATCATCTACACACACAACGCTGCAATCCGTTACCTAATGTCCAAGAAAGAAACTAAGCCGCGCCTGATGCGCTGGGTGCTCCTACTTCAGGAATTCGACTTGGAGATCAAGGATAAGAAGGGCACGGAAAACACAGTCGCGGACCACCTGAGCAGGATCGTGAAAGCGGAGGAGCCAGGGCAGATCACGGAGACGTTCCCTGACGAGCATCTGATGGCGCTAATAGGTAAGGTACCATGGTATGCGCACATTGCAAATTACCTGGTCACAGGTACGTTTCCTCCTCATTTCACTAAAACCCAATGCATGAGATTGAAACATGAGTCAAAGCATTACCTTTGGGATGATCCGTATATGCTCAGAATAGGACCTGATCAGATTTTAAGGCGCTGCGTGCCTGACCATGAAATTAACTCTGTTTTGATGTTTTGTCATGCGCACGCATGTGGAGGACACTTTGGTCCGAAGCGCACGAGCAGAAAGATCCTGGACTACGGATTTTATTGGCCGCACCTGTTTAGCGACTCATATAACTACTCCAGGAACTGTGACAGGTGCCAGCGCACAGGAGGCATATCAGCGCGCAATGAGATGCCGCAGACGCCAATTCTAGTGGATGAAGTATTCGACATTTGGGGGATCGACTTCATGGGGCCATTTCCTCCATCTTCCGGATATGAGTATATATTGGTCGCGGTAGATTATGTCTCCAAATGGGTTGAAGCCAAGGCTACACGAAAGGATGATGGTAAGACGGTCGCTGACTTTTTAAGGACTAACATATTTTGCAAGTACGGAGTGCCTAAGGCAATCATTAGCGACCAGGGAATGCACTTTTGCAACAGGATTGTGGCGCAGGTTTTCAAGCATTATGGAGTGCGCCACAAGACGTCCACCGCTTACCACCCTCAGACAAATGGGCAGGCCGAGGTTTCCAACAGAGAGATCAAGCGCATACTGGAGAAAACTGTTAGACCGCACGCAAAGACTGGAGCCAGCGCCTTGACGATGCGCTGTGGGCATACCGAACTACGCATAAGACGCCAATTGGGACCTCACCGTTCCGGTTGGTTTACGGAAAAGCGTGCCACCTGCCAGTGGAATTGGAGCACAAAGCATACTGGACATTGCGCGTTTGCAACCTGAACCTAGACGAGGCCGGTAAGGAGCGCGCTTTTGAGCTGAGTGAATTAGAAGAGTTGCGCCTGGATGCATATGAGGGACTGCGCGATTACGAGGCACGCACAAAGGCATTTCATGACAAACGTATCCTCAGACGCACTTTTGAGCCAGGAGACCGGGTACTATTATTCTCCTCGCGCCTAAAGCTCATGCCTGGGAAGCTGCGCAGCAAATGGACAGGACCGTACACAGTTACCAAGGTTTTCCCCTACGGAACAGTCGAGTTAGAAAACGAGCACCGACATCGTTTTCAGGTCAATGGGCAGAGAGTCAAAAGGTGTTTAGGAGAACCTTGGGATGGCACAGCGCGAGAAGTTGAATTGGCAGAGCCAGAGATAGCAGATGCGCAGGTTGATGCGCCAGAGTCACTACCAGACGCACCAGAGGGAGAATTGGGAACTATTGCTCATATTTCTTCTTCCTCTTTACCTCACCTCGTTACTCATGATTTATCACATACTATTAACCATGCTAACCACTCTTCCGATCCTTTGCGCAGGGCCAAGACGTACACAACACATGCACGGGCGCGAGGTCACTCACGAGCAAGTGTGGGGGAGGTCGCTGGTACATTTTTACGCAAGTAACGAGGTACAGTCGAGCCAACGACGTTAAACAAAGGCACTTGTCGGGAGGTAACCCGACACGTTTTACTTTTACATGTTTTTCTTCTAGTTTTTCTAGTGTCTTTTAGCTAGTTTAGAACTTGTAGTTTTTAGTCGAGCAGCAGCGCGCAGGTCCGTGCGCACTTCAGTGCGCAGGACAGTTGCGCCAGCTAGGGGGTATATATTCACACTCGACCTTTGCAAGAAAAACTCCCGCCCTCAGCAACCGCTCATCGTCCGGCGCTCAACCCAGCTTCCTTTAAGAGAGATTCGACGAGCACACAGTCGCACGCTCACCAGGTAACCTTTCCCCCCGATTTGAGCCGATTGCATTAGGGTTTGTGCGAGAAGAGGGGTACCCTAGGTCTGAAATCGCACCGAGCTAGCGTGCACCGATTGGAGGTTTGGTTAGTGGGTTTTGTAGGCGGGCAGTAGGAGCCCATTTGGTGAAAGTTTCACGGCATTTGGTGGAGTTTGGAATTTTTGAGCTTTTGTGAGTGTTGACCGTAGTTGACCGGAGAGACCCAGCGCACGATGCAGCCTGCCGAGGATCAAGCGACCCCAGCTCATTTCGCCAGCAAATACGAAGCCTTCTTGAGGCTTGAGATGTACGGGACTCCGTACATTAGCAGGGAGTTCCTGCGAGAGGTCGGGATAGAGGACCTCATCATGGAGAAGCTCGCGCTGGCGGGCTGGGAGTCGCTGTTGGAGTTCAACAGTGCAGCAGACAAAGAGGATACGTGCGAGTTTTTGGCGTCGCTATAGACGGCCGATCTGGAGATAAGGTACCGGCACCGAGGGGTCTGGTACATTGCCTCGGCTAAGAGGCTAAAGCGTACACTGAGGTGCGCTAAGGTGCGAGAAGCTGATATAGACACGCACACGAATCAGGAGCATGGCGTGAGATGGCGACCGGCCCAGTTTTTGCCGCGGGGCGCAGCCGAGGACGCGAGCTGCGCGACCCGTGGATGTTCTACCTGTGGCGCATGGTCGCCTATGCCATCATCGGGCGCTTCAACAGTGCACTGATAGAGGCTATTTGTACGCATTATTTAGATCATAACCCTATCCTTGTTTGCAATATTTTATGAGCAAGATTACTCGTTTCTAGTGTTTTTGTATTACAGGGCAAAACGAGTCCTTGAGTCGGATACGCGCTAACAGGCAGCGTTCTAGGAGTGAAAGATCCGCCTGCGGAGCTAGCAGCACAAGCAGGAGAGAAGTTGGCGAGAGTCAGCAGAGGTGCGCTAGCCCATGCGCTAGCCGATGCCGTGCGCCAGGCGCAGAGTCCAGTACTGCCTAAACTTGACATGACCAGATTTGGAAGTTGCCAAGTGTGGACCTCTCGAGCAGTATATAAAGGGGAGAAGGTCTAGGGCTTCAGGGCATCATATCATCATCAGAGCCTCACGAGAGAGCAAGTGAGCGGCAAAACGGGAAAACACACGGACTTGTTGAGAGGATTTGCGCCAGCCGACTGCGCCAGCCGAGAAGACAAGCTGCACGCACCGTTTGCTACTGTTTTCTCAGACACATTAGTCATTATTTACTATTCTATGATGTTTATCACTAGCATGTCTAGCTAAACTCTTAGTGTTGGTTGGGCATGAATCTATGATGTACTTTCTTTGAGACTTGAGCTTAATGCATAGTTTACTTACTTGTATTAATCCTGTACATACGGAGACAGCCAGTTGCATGAGTAGGGGAAGCCTTGAACCGCAATCTTACTTGTGTTGCTTGCTTGTCATATGTTAAACTAGTTGATAGCTTTACGGTGACAACTAGGAGTAACGAGCTAGGGTAAGCAGTTGCTACTGTGATAGGATTCGCAGCTGTTTTAGTCTATGTTCTAAGGATTAATAGCACATGAACTTTGAACGGAACATGCGCACGTGTTAGAAAGCCTTGACCGGACACTAACCCAAGTAAACCGAAAACTATAGACGTTTAGAGTCGGTGATAAGGAATGCACTCATAGAGGATTGTCTGCCCAATACTTCTCATAGTCATAGTATTTAATCTCTACTGCTTGCGCACGACTAGTGCAAATTTCCCGCGTTACACTAGTTACTGTTCATTTGCGCATCGCGCATTTCAATCATTCACACACCCCCCATTTTCGTAAGTGTAGGTTGCTGGCTAGAACTGAACTATTTGCTCCCCGTGGAGATCAACCCTTACTTAACCGCTGTACTGAGTGGAAGAGGAAGGATTATATTTGACGCGCACAACGACGCGCGATCAAATTTTGGCGCCGTTGCCGGGGAGCAACACAGCTAAGTTCTAGTTAGTTTACGTTTTTTTTTCCTTTTTAGTAACTAGTTATTTCAGTTTGTTTTGTTTTCGTTGTTGTTTCTGACAGCGCGCAATCACCATTAGCCTGCGCAACCTTGAAACAGTTGCGCTGCGCAGATTCTAGTTGCGCACTGACAGACGCAACAACATTAGTTAACTTTTAATTTCATTTTCTTTGAGATTCACAACAGGTTATGGAGGATAACAGTGTAGTAGGAGACAACTTGGGGGACAGAACCCCAGAGGAAGCAAGAGCACACAACCGCGCAGCCCTGTTCAGAGAGGAAGTGCAGCGCGAGGTTGAGGCAAGGAGGGCTGAAGTGTATAATGCGCCACCCGTGCAACAGGCCGTGCGACGCAGAACAGTGCGCGACATGTCAGCCCCGATCACTGTCAACCAGCCTTGGTGCATCGTGCTTCCGCCAGACGGTCATTTTGAGCTAAGGAGCTCGCTCATCCATCACATGCCTAAGTTCCACGGGATGAACAATGAAAATCCAGTCAAGCATGTGCGAGAGTTCCTAGTCATTTGTGAGAACATGAAAACCGAAGGGGTAAGTGATGAGGCACTGAAAATGAAGGCATTCCCATTTTCATTGTGTGATACAGCCAGACATTGGTTGATGAATTTACCCGCAGGATCCATTCACACATGGGAGCAGCTGCAGAAGAAATTCCTAGATAAATTCTATCCAGCAGCAAAGATTGCGCTGCTCAGAAGGGAACTGGCCGCGCCAAGGCAGAGCGCAGGGGAGTCTCTGTCAGAATATTACGAGCGTTTCAGGGAGCTGGAGGCCAACTGTTACAATCACGGCCTGCCCCAGAACGTGCTAATAGAGAACTTTCTGAATGGACTGCTGCCCATGGAGCTGCGCCTACTGAATGCATGCGCAGGAGGGGACATTTGCAACATGTACCCAGAGGATGCGTGGCAGCTGATAGAAGACTCTGCTGGGCAGGTAAGACATCAACGAACGCTTGAAAATAGTCGTGCTCGTTCTGTGCATCAGGTCGAAACAAGCGCTGAGATCAAGGAAATGAAGGCCATGCTGCAGAAATTGATGAGTGCGCAGAGCGCACAACCAGTTGCGCCAAAGGTATGTGAATTCTACAGGTCCACCGAGCACAAGACAGATGAATGCCCAACACTTTTTGAAGAATCTGGAGATGTCAACGCTCTTGGAGGATGGGACAACAGAGGGCCGCAGAGGCAGAATCAGCCGCGCTTTGGGCTTGCTGCAAATGGATTCAGATGGAGGGAAGAGAACAATTTCCAGAGGCAGTCCTCTGATCAGCGCGCGCCACAGCAGACGCAACCAGCTGCGCCCTACAATCCACCGCATCGCCGCAATGACGCACCAGCACAGAACAACCAGCAGCAGCGGCGATCCCTAGAAGATATCGTGGGGCAGCTAGCAGACACAATGCGCAAAAATGACGAGAAATATGACAAAAGGTTCGAATCCATCGAAAAGCAGTTATCACAGATCGCAACCACAGTATATGAGCTACAAAAGAGCGACGGCAACCTGCCTTCGCAAGTGATTCAGAACCCTAAAGGAGGAGTCAATGCAGTGACACTGAGGACTGGGCGCACAATAGGCACAGAGCAGACCGCGCAGGCGCCCGCGCAACCAGTTGCGCAAGTCCCGGATCCAGCAGATCAGAATGCGCAACCAGAGCAAGATGCGCAACCAGAAGCGCCAGCCACGAACCAGCAGGGCAACACGCCAGGTATGTCTCAGTCCAGAAACAAGGACAAAAATCGTACTAACATACCTGCACCTTTCCCTGTGCAGGCACCATTGGCTAGAAAGGAAGCGCTGGACAAGGAGCTTTATGAGTTGTTCAGCAAGGTGGAAATCAATATTCCCCTCATTGAAGCTATTCGGCAGATTCCCAGGTATGCAAAGTTTTTAAAAGAGCTGTGCACAAACAAAAGGAGGAAGGGCGAATGCGCACAGGTAATGCTAAATGCGCAGGCCTCCGCAATCGTGCAACAAAAGGTACCACCTAAGTGCCGAGATCCAGGTACATTTACTATTCCATGCACGCTAGGTAAGACCACAGTGAGTAATTGCATGATCGATTTAGGCGCATCCATCAATTTGCTACCTTATTCCCTATATACGACATTGCGCCTTGGACCACTAAAGCCTGCAGATCTCACCATTCAGCTAGCAGATAGATCGTGCAAACAACCTGTAGGCATGATAGAAGATGTCCTAGTTCGAGTAGGAGAGCTGGTGTTCCCAGCAGATTTTTATGTGCTCGAAATGGAGGGTGAATCAAGCGCCAGCGGTGCGCAGATCCTCCTAGGCAGACCGTTTCTGATGACCGCGCGCACAAAGATAGACGTGTGGAGGGGCACGCTCTCCATGGAGGTAGATGGCGAAGAAATCCATTTCAACATATTCAAGGGGATGCAGCATCCACATGAGGACGCTACAGTGCACGCAATGGACAACTTAGATGATCTAGTCGCAGAAGCGTAATGTGCGAGCGCAACCGTAGGACCAGAGCTACTGACACAGACAGAGCTAGAGGAGCAAGAGGAAGAGCTGAGCAGTGCGGAACCAGCACCCACACAGGTACGTGATATAGTTCATATTTGCACCGCTAACAAAATCTTGCCCTCTATTGAACAGGCACCCAAGATCGAACTGAAGCAACTCTCAGAGCACCTCAAATACATTTTCTTGGGAAGTGAGGACACCCTGCCAGTGATCATCAAGAAAGGATTAGAAGACGAGCAGGAAGTGCGCCTACAGCAGGTACTGCGCAAGAACCAGCGCGCCATAGGATGGACACTTGCAGATCTGCGCGGAGTGAGCCCAGACGTATGCATGCATAGGATTCTACTGGAAGATGGTGCCAAACCATCCAGGGAGGCTTAGCGCAGGTTGAATCCAAACATGATGGAGGTAGCGCAAAAGGAAGTCCTGAAATTGCTTGGCGCAGGGGTCATTTACCCAATCTCGGACAGCAAATGGGTCAGTCCGGTGCATGTTGTGCCAAAGAAAAGAGGAATCACAGTGGAAGAAAATGCGCAGGGCGAGCTAGTTCCCAAGCGCATACAAACTGGCTGGCGCATGTGCATCGACTACAGGAAGCTTAACGCAGTAACGCGCAAGGACCACTTCCCGCTACCCTTCAAGGACCAGATGCTGGATCGCTTAGCAGGTAAGCCTTATTTTTGTTTCTTGGACGGATATTCAGGGTACAACCAGATACCCATAGCTGCGGAAGATCAAGAGAAGACCACATTCACATGCCCGTTCGGTACGTTTGCGTTTCGGCGCATGTCTTTTGGGCTGTGCAACGCGCCAGGTACGTTCCAACGCCTTGTCATGAGCATTTTCTCTCATATGATTGGTATATGCATAGAAGTGTTCATGGATGATTTTACCGTATATGGAAGTACCTTTGATGCATGCTTAACACATCTAGATAAAGTCTTAGCGCGCTGCATTTCTAAGAACTTAGTGCTAAATTACGAAAAATGTCATTTCATGGTAACGCACGGAGTAGTACTAGGTCATATCATTTCAGAGGAGGGGATCAAGGTAGACAAAGCTAAGATAGATCTTATTTCTAATCTACCTTATGCCACCAACGTGCACGACGTGAAATCATTCTTAGGGCATGCTGGGTTCTACAGGCGTTTTATCAAGGATTTCTCTAAAATTTGTATACCCCTGTCTAACCTTTTGCAAAAAGATGTGTGCTTCGACTTTATTGATGAGTGCAGGGCTGCGTTTGATAAGCTGAAAGAAGCGCTGACCAGTGCGCCAGTAATCCGCGCACCAGATTGGAACCTGCCATTTGAGCTGATGTGCGACGCAAGTGATTATGTAGTAGGTGCAGTCTTGGGGCAGCGCGTAGACAAGAAGCCGCATGCCATTTACTATGCATCGCGCACACTGGACTCTGCGCAGAGGAACTACACCACCACGGAGAAAGAGCTTCTGGCAATTGTATTTGCGCTGGAGAAGTTCCGAGCATATGTTCTAGGCGCAAGAGTCATCATCTACACTGACCACGCAGCTATCCGCTACCTCATGTCCAAGAAGGAAACCAAACCGCGCCTGATGCGCTGGGTGCTCTTACTGCAGGAATTTGACTTGGAGATCAAAGACAAGAAGGGCACGGAGAATCCAGTTGCTGATCACCTGAGCAGGATCGTGAAAGAGGAGGAACCAGGGCAGATCACGGAAACATTCCGTGACGAGCATCTGATGGCGCTGACAGGTAAGGTACCATGGTATGCGCACATCGCAAATTACCTGGTCACAAGTGCGTTTCCTCCGCATTTCAATAAAACTCAGTGCATGCGATTAAAACATGAGTCCAAGCGTTACCTTTGGGATGATCCTTACATGCTTAGAATAGGACCAGATCAGATATTGAGGCGTTGCGTGCCTGACCACGAAATTAATTCTGTTTTGATGTTTTGTCATGCGCACGCATGCGGAGGACACTTCGGTCCCAAGCGCACAAGCAGAAAGGTCCTGGACTGCGGATTCTATTGGCCGCACCTGTTTAGAGATGCCTATAATCACGGCAGGAATTGTGACAGGTGCCAGCGCACAGGAGGAATATCCGCGCGCAATGAGATGCCGCAGACCCCGATTCTGGTGGATGAAGTGTTCGATGTTTGGGGAATCGACTTCATGGGGCCATTTCCCCCATCTGCAGGTTACGAGTACATATTGGTGGCAGTAGACTATGTCTCCAAATGGGTTGAAGCTAAGGCTACGCGGAAGGATGATGGTAAGACTGTCGCTGATTTTCTCAGAACTAACATATTTTGCAGGTACGGAGTGCCTAAGGCAGTAATCAGCGACCAGGGGACACACTTTTGCAACAGGGTCGTGGCGCAAGTTTTCAAGCACTATGGGGTGCGCCACAAGACGTCCACCGCTTACCATTCGCAGACGAATGGACAGGCCGAAGTTTCTAACAGGGAGATCAAGCGCATCTTAGAAAAGACTGTGAGACCATCGCGCAAGGATTTGAGCCAGCGCCTTGATGATGCGCTATGGGCATACCGCACTGCGCATAAGACGCCCATTCGGACCTCACCATTTCGGCTGGTCTATGGGAAAGCATGCCACCTGCCAGTAGAGCTCGAGCACAAGGCATATTGGGCCTTACGCATTTGCAACCTGAACTTGGATGAGGCAGGAAGGGAGCGCGCATTTGAGCTGAACGAACTAGAAGAGCTGCTCCTGGACGCCTATGAGGGACTGCGCGATTACAAGGAGCGCACCAAGGCCTTTCACGACAAGCATATCCTCAGACGCACTTTTGAACCAGGAGACCAGGTATTACTATTCTCATCGCGCCTGAAGCTTATGCCTGGAAAGCTGCGCAGCAAATGGACGGGACCATACACGGTCACCAAGGTTTTCCCCTACGGAACAATCGAGTTAGAAGACGGGCACCGGCATCGTTTTCAGGTTAATGGGCAGAGAGTCAAACGGTACTTAGGAGAACCTTGGGATCGCACAGCACACAACATTGACTTGGCCGAACCAGAGATAATAGATGCGCAAGCTGCTGCGCCAGACACACCACCGGATGTACCAGAGGGAGAACTGGAACCTATTGCTTATATCTCTTCTTCCTCTGCATTTACCCTCGTTACGCATAATTTATCACATGCTGACTTCCCATCTTACCCTTTGCGCAGGACCAATGAGATCGCAACACACACACTGGCGCATGAACACTCAGGAGCAAGAGTGGGGGAGGTCGCAGGCACACATTTTGGCACGTAACGAGGTACAGTCGAGCCAACGACGTTAAACAAAGGCACTTGTCGGGAGGTAACCTGACACGTTTTCACTTTTGCATATTTTATTTTCTACTTGTTTTGTTTTTTTAGTTTTTAGCTAGTTTAGGACTTGGTAGTTTTTAGTCACGCAGTAGTGCGCAGGACTGTGCGCCTAGCAATGCGCAGGTCAGATGCGCTAGCCAGGGGGTATATAAGGCAGGACTTAGAAAAATATCCAGCACTTTTCACTCGACCGTTGCACACGAGCTCCCGCCTTCAGACCTCTGCCCGTCGATCAGCGCCCAACCCAACGTCCATTTAGAGTGATTCGAGGACCACACAGCCGCACTACCCCCAGGTAACCTCTCCCCCCCGATTTGAGCAGCTTCCGTTAGGGTTTGTGCGGAGGAGAAGTTTTCTAGGGTTTTGAAATCGCACCAGGGTAGAGTGCGCCAATTAGAGTATTGTTTAGTGCATTGTGTAGGCGTGCAGTAGGCGCTCCTTCGGTGAGAGTTTCAGGGATTTCTGTGCAGTTTGGATTTTTTGAAGTTGTTGAGGGTGTTGACCACAGTTGACCGCAGCCCTAGCGCATCATGAGACCTGCCAAGGACCAGGAGACCCCAGCTGCGTTCGCCAGCAAGTATGCGGCGTTTATAAGCCTGGAAATGTACGGGACCCCGTACATCAGCCGAGAGTTCCTGCGCGAGGTTGGACTAGCGGACCTCGTAGCGCAGAGGCTGGCGCTCGCAGGCTGGGAAGCGCTGTTGGAACTCAACAGCGCATCTGACCAAGAGGACACGTGCGAGTTTTTAGCGTCTTTGGAGGCAGGAGACAAGGAGATCAGGTACAGACATAGGGGTGTTTGGTTCCTCGCCTCGGCAAGGAGGCGGAGGCACACGTTCGGGTGCGCCAAGGTGCGTGACGAGGACTTAGACACGCACACTAACCAGGAGGCCTGGAGCGAGATGGCGACTGGGCCAGCATTTGCCGCGGGGCGCAGCAGGGGCCGAGAGCTGCGCGACCCGTGGCTGTTCTACTTGTGGCGTATGATCGCCTATGCAGTCATTGGCAGTTTCAACGGCGCACCGAAGATCAGCCTCCTGGATTTGGACATTTTGAAGGGGCTGTACTATGGGCGGAAGGTGCTATTTATCCTGAACATGGTGCACCACTGGAGCCGCGTCAGCATGAAGGGGCCGCTGACTTGCGGAGGAGTCATAACGCACCTGCTGCGGGCATTACATGGAGAGCCCGAGGTGCCAGAGCACACTTTGGTGCCGGCTGTCCCTCTCGATCGTGCCCACATGCTGCAGATCAGGGTGGTAGCTCTGAAGGAAGATGGCACGTTGGAATGGTGCTACCGCCTGCAGCCGGCCAGAGTTCCGCGGCCCAGAGCAGAAAGCAGTGCGCAGCGGCAGCCGCGCAGGACATGGAGGAGGATGAAGAACCAGAGGTGCCTCTGGTCAGGCGCCCAAGGACCCGGGCGCAGACTGGAGCGCACCAGAGGGCCCGTGCACCACAAGGGGAGCCAGTGACCATTTCCATCGAGGATTCTCCCCCTCGTGCACGTGCAAAGCGCCCAAGGACTGAGGCTGAGGAGGCGCCCGAGGAAGAAACCGCCGAGCAGCGCATGTTGTTTAACGTCATGCGTGTGCTCGAATACTTAGCGCCAGAGGGGGCGGATTTAAGTATGAGTCCACCATCCGGGTGGAGATTTGGAGACGCGATTCCCCCTCTCCTCAGCCTGCACCGACCACCTCCAGGCCCCAGTGAGCCACATCAGCCAGCCAGCCCTCCTACTCAGCCCCCAGCAGCACCTTCTCCAGTACCACCAGCACCACCAGCAGCCCCCGCAGCAAAACCCACCCCTAAACCCGACCCGATACCACCACCAGCAGTTTCCCCTGCCCGGCCTTCTGTTCCGGAGTCCCCTATAGCCTATCCCAGCGTAGACTCCGATTCCATTTGGGATTCACTTTCCGAGGACGAGCAGCCTGACCCCCTCACCATAGTGCCACCAGCCTCCAGCAACGACTACGTGACTGATTCTTCAGAGGATGAAGCGCTCGGATCAGCAGCTGCGTCTAGCTCGGAGGACTTCTAAGGCCGAGGGGCAGCAGCATTAGTTTTCTTTAGGGTGGTGTCTTTTATTTTGCTGCGTCTTATTGGATATTATGTGCTGAATATTTGTGCCGACTATTTTGTGACCCTTGTGCTATCGTTTATGCTGTGTGACTATTTGTTTTTGTTCTTATGTTCTTTATTCTTGCATTACATGCATGTGTGCGCTCTCCATGCGCTTGCGCTTGAGTCATGGGGACACGTCTCTGTTCAAGTGTGTGTGTGTGTGGGGGGGGGGGGGGGGGGGGGGGGGGGGGGGGCGTTACATTCACTTTTCACGTTTTTGAGCATTTTAGTGTAGCTTAGTTTAAGTTAAAGAGAATAGTAGCAGTAGTGCGCTAGAGTGCAGGATGCGCATGCGCTCCAGCTAGTTTTGCGCTATCCGTATTGCGTGCACTGCTATTTACTGTTTTAGTATAATTTTTTCATTTTTTTTTTGCTCCTGTTAGTTGGGATATGCAGGGGATGTGGAGTTGACCGAAATGCTCCAGAGAGGCGGTTAGTCGCTTTTGCTTCGAAGGCAAGGTATATGGTCGAGAGCGTTGGTGGAGGCCGGTGCTTCGCAGCCTTCGGGACAAAAGAGCGCGCTCAGTCACGCAGATGCCAAAGGCGAAATACCCATAGCGTGGCGAGGTGGGAAAACAGACCACCTTCTCTCTGGAAAGAGAGCTAAGGAAGGCGGGCGCGGATGTAAACGCGTGCGCTGACCTGCGCAGACAGACCAAAAGAGAGAGAGCGGGGCGAGTTCCATAGCTGCTATCCGAAGGCTGAGACTGGAACTGCTCTGGGAATGTAAGAATTTAAAGGAGAAAGCTGTACAAAAGAAAAATACCAGCAGATGATTCGCGCTACAAAAGAATCAGCATGCGCACAAGCATCAATATGCGCAAAGACCATAAGGAAATCATCAGAAAGCTCAGGTACCCAGGAAGTGCGCGGACAAATCACGCACTGGAAGAAGCTGCGTTATCCACCATATACCTATCTTCGGAGTAGGAGCTCGCAGCCTGGAGCCTAAGAAGAGCTATCTCCCAGCCATCCAAAAATCTTCATCCCGGCTGAGAGGTAATGAATTGCGAAATTATTATATTAGAACTGTTGAGTGCAGTTGTGCGCAGGTGATAGAGCAGTGCGAGTTGAGCAAGTGTGCATTCGCATCACAGTGCAAGACTGTGCGCTAGACTCTAGAAGAGGTAATAGTATCCGCGCTTCAGTGCTTGTTCGGGACGAACAAGGGGCAAGTGTGGGGGGTTTGATAGAGGCTATTTGTACGCATTATTTAGATCATAACCCTATGCTTGTTTGCAATATTTTATGAGCAAGATTACTCGTTTCTAGTGTTTTTGTATTACAGGACAAAACGAGTCCTTGAGTCGGATACGCGCTAACAGGCAGCGTTCTAGGAGTGAAAGATCCGCCTGCGGAGCTAGCAGCACAAGCAGGAGAGAAGTTGGCGAGAGTCAGCAGAGGTGCGCTAGCCCATGCGCTAGCCGATGCCGTGCGCCAGGCGCAGAGTCCAGTACTGCCTAAACTTGACATGACCAGATTTGGAAGTTGCCAAGTGTGGACCTCTCGAGCAGTATATAAAGGGGAGAAAGTCTAGGGCTTCAGGGCATCATATCATCATCAGAGCCTCATGAGAGAGCAAGTGAGCGGCAAAACGGGAAAACACACGGACTTGTTGAGAGGATTTGCGCCAGCCGACTGCGCCAGCCGAGAAGACAAGCTGCACGCACCGTTTGCTACTGTTTTCTCAGACACATTAGTCATTATTTACTATTCTATGATGTTTATCACTAGCATGTCTAGCTAAACTCTTAGTGTTGGTTGGGCATGAATCTATGATGTACTTTCTTTGAGACTTGAGCTTAATGCATAGTTTACTTACTTGTATTAATCCTGTGCATACGGAGACAGCCAGTTGCATGAGTAGGGGAAGCCTTGAACCGCAATCTTACTTGTGTTGCTTGCTTGTCATATGTTAAACTAGTTGATAGCTTTACGGTGACAACTAGGAGTAACGAGCTAGGGTAAGCAGTTGCTACTGTGACAGGATTCGCAGCTGTTTTAGTCTATGTTCTAAGGATTAATAGCACATGAACTTTGAACGGAACATGCGCACGTGTTAGAAAGCCTTGACCGGACACTAACCCAAGTAAACCGAAAACTATAGACGTTTAGAGTCGGTGATAAGGAATGCACTCATAGAGGATTGTCTGCCAAATACTTCTCATAGTCATAGTATTTAATCTCTACTGCTTGCGCACGACTAGTGCAAATTTCCTGCGTTACACTAGTTACTGTTCATTTGCGCATCGCGCATTTCAATCATTCACACACCCCCCATTTTCGTAAGTGTAGGTTGCTGGCTAGAACTGAACTATTTGCTCCCTGTGGAGATCGACCCTTACTTAACCGCTGTACTGAGTGGAAGAGGAAGGATTATATTTGATGCGCACAACGACGCGCGATCATGCACCCAAAATCAGCTTACTGGACATGGAGATTTTGAAGGGTTTTTATTATTGGAAGAGGGTGCTGTTTGTCCTGAACATGGTGCTTCATTGGAGTCGGGTCAGCACCAAGGGGCCGCTGACTTGTGGAGGGATGATAACGCACCTGCTGCGTGCGTTGCATGGAGAGCCTGAGGTGCCAGAGCACATAGTGGTGCCGGCTGTTCCCTTGGACCGCGCCCAGATGCTGCAGATAAGAGCGGTAGCCGTGAGAGAGGATGGTACATTGGAATGGTGCTACCGGCTGCAGCCGGCCAGAGCACCGAGGCAGCGAGCAGAGAGCAGCGCACAAGCAGCGGAGGCTGCGGAGGAGATGGAGGAGGACGAGGCCCCAGAGCCAGTTGCACTTCTAGTCAGGCGCATGAGGACTCGTGCGCAGACTGGAGCGCACCGAATAACCAGTGCACCGCAGGGGGAGCCAGTTACCATTTCCATTGAGGATTCTCCCCCGCGTGCACGAGGAAAGCGCCCCAGGACAGAGGCTGAGGAGGCGCCTGAGGAGGTATCCGAGGAGCAGCGCATGATGTTCAACGTCATGCGCGTGCTCGAATATTTAGGGCCAGAGGGGGCAGATTTGAGTATGAGCCCACCCTCAGGGTGGAGATTTGGAGATGCTATTCCCCCTCTCCTCAGCCTGCGCAGGCCGCCTCCAGGATCCCCCAGCGAGCCGCACCAGCCAGCCAGCCCTCCTACCCAGTCCCCGGTCCATGCAGCAGAGCCAGCTCCAGCACCAGTGCCAGCCCCAGCACCAGAGCCCACCCCAGCAGCAGACCCAGCACCTGCACCACCCCCTGCACAGTCGTCCATTCAGAGGTCCCCTGAAGCCGAACCCATCATTAGTACCAGCTCCGATTCACTATGGGATCCTATCTCAGAGGACGACCTCGTGGCTCAGCCCGCCGCCATTTCTGTAGTGCCGCCAGCCTCCAGCACCGAGTATGTGACGGATTCTTCAGATGAGGAGGCGCGCGGATCAGCGGCTGAGTCCAGCTCCGAGGACATCTAGGGCTGCAGTGGGGCGCGCATTTCTTTCGGGTGGTTTTCTTTTCTTATCTTTTTGAAAACTATTGCTATATGTTGCTATATTTTGCTGACTATTGTGCTGAATATTTTTGTGACCCCCTTGCTATATTGTGTTGCGTTGGCTATATGTTCTTATGTTCTTTGTTTTGCTTGCATGCATGTTCGCGTTCTCCGTGCGCTTGAGCATGAGTCGTGGGGACACGTCTCTGTTTAAGTGTGGGGGGGGAGCGTTACATTTACATTTCACGTTTCTTTGAGCTTTATAGTGTAGCTTAGTTAGTTGAAGAAAATAGTAGCAGTGGTGCGCTAGTATGCGGGTTGCGCACGCTGTTCAGCTTGTATTGCGCTATCCATATTGCATGCGCTACTATCAATTGTTTTAGTATATTTTTTTTCGTTTTTTCTGCTCCTGTTAGTTGGGATATACAGGGGATGTGGAGTTGACAGAAACGCTCTAGAGAGGCGGTTAGTCGTCTTTTCTTCGAGGGTGAGGTATATGGTCGAGAGCGCTAGTGGAGGCCGGTGCTTCGCGACCTTCGGGACAAGAGAGTGCACTCAGTCACGCAGATGCCGAAGGCGAATACCCAAAGCGTGGCGAGGTGGGAAAACAGACCACCTTTCCTCTGGAAGTCGAGCTAAGGAAGGCGGGCGCGGGAGTAAACGCGTGCGCTGACCTGCGCAAGTAGACCAAGGAGGGAGAGCGGAGCGTTGTTCCATAGGTGTTATCCGAAGGCCGAGACTGGAACCGTTCTGGGAAACAAAGGAACCGTAGATAAAGCTGTACAAAAAGGAAAATACCAGCAGATGATATGCGCTACAAAAGAATCAGCATGCGCACAGATACATACCAGCTTGCGCAAATTCATAAGAAAATCATCAGAAAAGCTTGCGTTCTCAGGAAGTGCGCGGAAGAATCACGCACCAGAAGAAGCTTGCGCTGTTAACCATATACCCGTCTTCGGAGTGCAGGCTGACAATTCGGAGCCTATGAAGAGCTATCTCCCAGTCATCCAAAAAGATCTTCATCCCAGCTGAGAGGTAACGAATTGCGAAATTATTATATTAAACTGTTGAAGGCAGTTGCGCGCAGGTGATAGAGCAGTGCAAGGTGAATAGTAGTGCAGATCGCACCAGAGTGCAAGACTGTGCGCTAGACTCCAGAGAGGTAATGGTATCCGTGCTTGAGTGCTTGTTCGGGACGAACAAGGGGCAAGTGTGGGGGGTTTGATAGAGCCTATTTATACACACTATTTGGATCCTAACCCTACGCTTGTTTGCATTATTTTGTGTACAAGATTACTGGTTTTCAGTGTTTTTGTATTTCAGGGCGAAACGAGAGCCTAAGTCGGATACGCACTAACAGGCAGCTTTTAAGGAGCGCATCACACAGCCTGCGGAGCTAGCAGCGCAAACAGATAGGAGTTGGCAGAATCAGCTACGGTGCGCTAACCAAGGAGCAGTGCGCCATGCGCAGATAGTGGTGTTTCCAAATCCTGACACCACCAGATTTGGAAGTTGCCAAGGATGAGCCTCTTGAGCAGTATATAAAGAGAAGAAGGCTAGGGTTTGAGAGACATATTAGACACATTGGAGATATTGATATCATCCAGACACACCACAGCACACGGGAGAGCGGCAGAACCGAAAAACACACGAGCCTACTGAGAGGACCTGGGCTAGCCGACTGCGCCAGCCGAGACACTGCAACCTGCACGCACCTGCTAGTTGCCATTTTCTTGGATACTTTAGATATTATTTACTGTTCTATAATGTTTACTACTAGCATGTCTAGCTAAACGCTTGGTATTGGTTGGGCATGATTCTATGAGTATTTCCTTTGAGACTTGTGCTTAATGCATAGCTTGTTTGCTTATATTAATTTTGTGCACACGGTGACAGCTAGTTGCATGAGTAGGGGAAGCCTTGAACCGCAATCTTACTCTTGTTACTTGTTTGTTATATGTTAAACTAGTTGAATAGCCTGACGGTGACGACTAGGAGTAACGCGCTAGGATAATCAGTTGCTACTGTGATAGAATTCGTAGCTGCTTAGACTAGTCTTAAGAATTAATAGCTCATGAACTTTGATCGGAACATGCGCACAAGTTAGGAAGCCTTGACCGGACACTAACTTCAGTAAATCAAACTATAGACGTTTAGAGTCGATGATAAGGAATACGCTCATAGAGGATTGTCTGCGCCGATACTTTTCATAGGCATAGTACTTAATCTCTACTGCCTGCGCACGTCTAGTGCAATTCCTGCGTTCACTACTGTTTACTCGCGCATTGCGCAACCCAATCACTCACACCCCAAGTTTCGTAAGTGCAGGTTACTAGTTAAAGCTAATCTACTTGCTCCCTGTGGATTCGACCCTGACTTAACCGCTGTACTAAGTGGAAGAGGAAGTAATTAATTTGATACACGCACAACGACGCGTGCACTATCAAACACCAAGCTAAGCAGATGGACAATTGGACAGGAAGAGTTGAATACTGCGTAGAACGAAGTCTGTGTGGACGGGTAGGGACTCTTCCACAGAGAGCACATGCCTTAAATAATCCGGAAGGGTCCTTTGGGCTAGAAAGAACATGCCTTAAATAATCATGTGCAGTGCATTACCAACGAGCATTTCCCATGCATGCCATAAACACACAGCTTATAATGAGCATAAGACATAGTGAGTGAAATCCTTAGCGTCCTATGGCTAAAATATATCACACTTTCATTTCATAGCCAGTGATTGAGGTAGGGGCGGACAGTCAATTAATTTGAAAAGGAAACCATACCTAGTTCCATCCGTAGCTTCTCGAAGGGCTCACAACTCAATGCCTTAGTGAAGATGTCCGCAACCTATTCTGTCAGTTCTACAGAACTCCATGGACACCAGTCCCTTCTCTACACAATCTTTTAGGAAGTGATGCTTGATCTCTATATGTTTAGTGCGTGAGTGTTGTACTGGATTCTTAGAAATATTTATAGCACTAGTATTATCACACATGATAGGAATATGAGATACAGAGATACCGTAGTTGCTGAGTTATTGCTTCAACCACAGGAGCTGGGTACAGCATGTTGCAGCAGCTATGTACTCGGCCTCACCTGTAGAGAGAGACACTGAGTTTTGCTTCTTTGACCCCTAAGAGACTAGGCTGGGACCCAAGTATTGTGTCATGCATGAAGTAGATTTTCTATCAACTTTGTTCTGAGCGAAGTCAGTGTCAGTGTACCCTACTATGTCTAAGCTTCCTCCTCTCGGGTACCAAAGGGACAGGTCTTCAGTCCCCTTCAGGTACCTTAGAATCCTCTTCACTGCCTTCAGATGTGTTTCTCTAGGATCGGCCTGAAATCGAGCACACAAACAAACACTAAACATTATGTCAGGTCTACTAGCAGTTATGTATAAGAGAGATCCTATCATTCCTCTATAAAGGGTTTAGTCCACTGCGGACAAGTGTTCATCCTTCCCTAGAGACTCATTAGATGAGCAGGGAGTGGGGAAGGGTTTGGATCCTTCCAGTCCAAACTTCTTTATCATCTCCCGCAGGTACTTTTGTTGATGTATGCGAGTGCCGTCCTCTTCTTGTGAAACTTGAAGTCCTAGAAAGAACTTTAGTTCTCCCATCATACTCATCTCGAATTCACTCGCCATCAAATCTGTAAACTTTTTGATCAAAGCATCGTTAGTAGAACCAAAAATAATATCATCAACGTATATTTGAACTACTAAGGTATGCTTCCCTTCCCTATATAGGAATAGGGTTTGATCGACCAGTCCTCGGACATATCCATGTGCCATCAGAAATTGGGATAGTCTTTCGTACCACACGTGGTGCCTGTTTCAGTCCATACAGGGCCTTGTCCAAAATGTAAACATGATCAGCCATGGACGGGTCCTCAAACCCTGGAGTCTGCTCAATGTACACTTCCTCCTTTAAGACTCCGTTGAGGAAGGCTGTCTTTACGTCCATTTGCTGCAGTTTGAACCCATGATAAGTTGAATATGCAATTAATAATTGTATGGCTTCTAATCTGGCAACCGGGGAAAAAGTCTCATCGTAGTCGATTCCTTTTTGTTGATTGTACCCTTTCACAACAAGTCTTGCTTTGTTTCTGACTACCCTTCCCTGGTCGTCAAGCTTGTTTCAGAATACCCATTTGGTTCCAATGATAGTGCGATCTTTGGGTCTAGGGACCAGTCTCCAGACCTTGTTCCTTTCAAATTGATGCAACTCCTCTTGCATTGTGTTTACCCAATCTGGATCTTTGAGGGCTTCTGAGACCTTCTTAGGTTCTATAAGAGACACAAAAGCATTAGATGTGCATACCTGTTCGATCTGTCCGTGCATGTATGTTGACTCCTTGTCTTGAGATGTAGTGTCTGTGGACTTCTCAACTTGAGAGCAGAGCACCTCGTACCCTTCGAATCGTCTGGATGGTATCCTGTCACGTTCACTCCTTCGAGGACCCACTGTTTCCTGAATGTCTTTAGTGGACGTGTCCTCAGCTTCTTCATTAGGTACCGGTCCGTGCTCTAGAGTCTGATCTTGCTCAGGGACTAGTCCTCTTCCACAGTTTCCAACTGTTCAGTTCCCCTTGAGGACATGCCCGTTGCATCGGTGGATCCATATCCGGAACTTCATGGTACCTTGATAGAGCCTATTTATACGCGCTATTTAGATCCTAACACTATGCTTGTTTGCATTATTTTGTGTACAAGATTACTGGTTTCCGGTGTTTTCGTATTCCAGGGGGAAACGAGGGCCTAAGTCGGATATGTGCTAATAGGCAGCGTTTGAGGAGCGCAACACACAGCCTGCGGAGCTGGCAGCGCAAACAGGATAGGAAGTGGCAAAGTCAGACTACGGTGCGCAGACCGACTGCGCGAACCAATGTGCACAGTGCGCCATGCGCAAGATATTGGTGTTTCCAAATCTTGACACCATCGGATTTGGAAGTTGCCAAGGCCGTCCTTGGGCCTCGTGAGCAGTATATAAAGAGAGGAAGGCTAGGGTTTGAAGAGAGGAACACAGACACACCACAACACACGAGAGAGAGGCAGAATTGAAAAACACACGAGCTACTGCGAGGACCTGCGCTAGCCGACTGCGCCAGCCAAGACACAGCAACCTGCACCCACCTGCTTGTTACTGTTTTCTTGAATACTTTAGCTGTTATTTACTATTTCTATGATGTTTACTACTAGCATGTCTAGCTAAACGCTTTGTATCGGTTGGGCATGATTCTATGAGTATTTCCTTTGAGACTTGTGCTTAATGCATAGTTTGTTGCTTGTATTAATTCTGTGCACACTGTTGACAGCTAGTTGCATGAGTAGGGGAAGCCTTGAACCGCAATCTTACTCTTGTTACTTGTTTGTTATATGTTAAACTAGTTGGTAGCTTGACGGTGACAACTAGGAGCAACGCGCTAGGATAATCAGTTGCTACTGTGACAGGATTCGTAGCTGCTTAGACTAGTTTCAAGAATTAATAGCTCATGAACTTTGATCGGAACATGCGCACATGTTAGGAAGCCTTGATCGGACACTAACTTCAGTAAATCGAACTATAAACGTTTAGAGTCGATGATAAGGAATACATTCATAGAGGACTGTCTGCACCTATACTTTTCATAGTCATAGTACTTAATCTCTACTGCCTGCGCACGTCTAGTGCAAAACCTGCGTTAACTACTGTTTATTTGCGCACTTGCGCAACCCAATCACTCATACCCCAATTTTCGTAAGTGTAGGTTACTAGTTAGAAAGAGTCTGCTTGCTCCCTGTGGGATCGACCCTGACTTAGCCGTTGTCCTAAGTGGAGAAGGAAGGATTAATTTGACGCGCACAACGACGCGTGGATCATACCTGTCCACAGATACTGTCTCCGTGAGTGAGGACTCTTCCTCGAACTGTAGAGGAGTATGTTTCCCGTCCTTTACAAGGTTCCCACCCGTGGTTTGGTCATCGAAGACGACGTGTATGCTTTCCTCCACCTTAAGTAAGCGTAAATTATACACTTTGTAGGCTCTACTGTGGAGGGAGTAGCCCACAAATGTTCCTTCATCACCTCTAGGATCAAACTTCCCTACGTTGTCCTTTCCATTGTTGTGGAAGTATACCTTGCAGCCAAAAACTCTTAGATGGGACACGTGGGGTTTCCGTCCCCTGAGTAACTCATATGGTGTCTTGTCCAGACCCTTCTGCAGATAAGCTCGGTTCAATACGTAGCATGCTGAGCTTAGTGCTTCTGCCCAGAAGCTCTTAGGAAGTCCACTATCGATCAGAAGGGTTCTAGTCATGTTCTCTAACGTTTTATTCCTTCTTTCTACGACACCATTCTGTTGAGGAGTGCGGGGAGCTGAGAAGTTGTGAGAGATACACTTTTCCCTGCATAAAATTAGAAACTGAGAGTTTTCAAACACAGTTCCATGGTCAGTGCGGACTGATGCTAGGGACGTGTCCAGTAGGTTTTCTGTAGTTAGTAGCCATGTCTCAAATTCTGCAAACACTTCATCCTTGGATGGCAAAAAGTAAGTCCAAGTATATCTAGAATAATCATCAACAATGACTAATACATATTTGGTACCTCCCCGGCTTTTAGTGCGGACGGGTCCTCACATATGCATGTGGATCAACTCCAGGGGTCTAGTGATGCTTACCGTACCCTTGGATTTGAATGAGGACCTAGCTTGCTTCCCCAATGTACATGAGCTGCATATGGTATGGAGGCTATCATCCACCTTTGGCATTCCTCTAACCAAGTCCTTTTTGAAGAGTGTGGACAAGAGTCGTAGATTTGCATGTCCAAATCTTTTGTGCCATAGAGCCGTCTCCTCTGTGATTGATGACAAGCAGATTTCCCCATCTGGTACAAAGGAAGGGTCCACTTTGTAGACTTTGTTCTAGCATATTCCCTTCAATGTCACCCTTCCTGTGCTCATACACTCAACCACACAATCATTAGCAGTAAAGGTGACTTTGTATCCTTTTTTGCATAATTGGGAGACGCTTAGCAAATCAAATTTCAGATTGTCCACAGGACTTACATTATCAATTTCAACATTATCTGAATTACGTACCTTTCCCAAGCCAAATATCTTACCAAATGTTTTATTACCGTAGGACGCGTTTCCTCCGGTATGTTGCTGAAGTGAGGTGAATCAGTCCATGCTTCCTGTCATATGCGCAGTCTATGTACCAGGGACTGCTCCTCACTTCGTCCTGCAAAAGTAAAGTTAGTTTTTACGAACTCAGACAAGCTTGGGCTTACTGGGTTTCGAAATAGAAGCAGGAGTAGCAACAATATCAGTGATATGAGAACGGTTGGTTAGATCAATCTTCTTCCTAGAAGTCGTTCTGGGTTTGCCTCTAGGTGCACCGACTCCTCTGAGGGAAAGGGTGTTCACCGTGGACTTAGGTACAGGAGCTAATGTGTTCTTGTGGCGGGGTTCCCTGGTCCTGTTCCAGTGAACGGGTGCTTGGGTGCTTGTCCCAACGATGAGACTCGAATAGGCAAGGATGGTACGCGTGCTTGGGCGGCAAGGAGAGTGGCTGTTTAAGAAGTGGGCTGGAGGCAGCCCAACTACCGGAAGCAAGGCACGTAGAACAAAAATTAAATTACTTTGGTCTTGTCTGATGGAGTTGTATGTAGTCCAGTCCATACAAGTCTTTTTCCACCTAAATAAATTGAAGTTGTAGCACCTAAAACTCTTCTTGTCAGTAGTATATTGTGTCGTTCAAAGAATAATTGGTGTCATATGTATTTGACTTTGAAATTTTGAATAAATATGCTTTGTCTTATAATTATATATCAGTGTGAGATAATTGCAGATGGAAAAGTAGACTAATGTATAGTGTCGGCCAAAGTCCGAGAGGATTAGGTCAATTAATTGTTTTAATGTAGCGAGCTATGCAGTGTACTCTATATACTATATCGCCATGTATGAAACTTCCTTGTTCACATACTTTGTTGCATATTATTATCGACATCAGCTCAGCTTCCACACTACTTTGGTCCTAATTTCATGAGGGCCGACAGATAACAAACTTCCATAACCAATTGAAACTCATTCAACTCTCTATACCAACAACACATATAAAAGTAATATTAACACCAATTCAAACTAATTAGTTATCGGTCTTAATAACTAGCTGGTAGCTACTTGCACCATACATATATCTTACTACTTGTTCCATGATATATTTCATTCCTTCATTTTTTTTTTAAGACTATTATACATACACTGAGAAAATTATCATAATACCCCTAATAAATAAAATATTTCACTACAAATTCGTTTCTTTGAGGTACTTCAATAAGTTTATTTGCACTTATTCTTTTAAATTCAAAATTTCAGTCATTCAGTTCAGTTCAACAGTTTTCAGGTACTTAAAATTCAAATGCACAACTACTAGTACTTATTTTTTATTTTTAATACAGTTTTTTATAGAATGAATATCATAAATTGTGCATGCAAATATAGTTGTGCAAAGTAAATGTAACTAAAATTATGTCAATTTAGAACAAATTTGACGCTTGAGGCATAATTTTAATGATCTTTCCTATATTCTTTGAGACATCAAATGCTCTTTCAATGCAGGTATACAAACTGTTTGTTCATTTTGACATATGTAATATCATATCAAACGATCAACAAACAAGAACATTTCACATTTATTCATTAATTGACATGTTGGTATATAAGAATAGTCGACATGACATGCTAGTAACTCATCTTAAAATAACGTGAATACAACCTCCTGTTATTTTTGGAGGTACTTCTTCCAAAATGTGTATGAGGTTTTATTCAAATGATAAGACTTTTAGGGCATGCAATACATTCACGAAGTAATTATGAATGTTACTTTTAGTAATTTATTTAGTAATTATGAATCTTACTTTTGGTTTCTTGATTTTGTTAAATGATATATATATATATATATATTAAGTGACGAATATAAGTGGAGGGAGGTTTAAGACCCCTCTTTTTGTGAAATCGTGTGTATTATTAATCACAGTTATTAGATGAAGCGTGTTTTATCTAAATTTAATTATTAATAAGGGCACGGAATCCCCGCCCATATTTTACTGCATTTAATTGATTTTTGTTAAAATAATGAATTTAATATAAATTGTGTTGGATGAAACTAAATCGGTGGACATGATTTCTATAAAGTAAAAGGTCCCAACATAAGGCCACCCGAAGTATATATGCATCTTCTCATTCATACGTGCTTTTGGAAGGCTAAGGACTTGAGCCAACCATCCACAAGTATATTCTTTCTATTCAAATTCAGCTTTAAAAAACGCACTTTCAAACTCGATTTTTACATACACTTGTTATTGGCAATACATATATTTATATTTGACAGAGTTATAAACTAGTTTAAGCAAGCGCGTAGACAAATTGATCTTATATATGTGGCCCAGACAAAATCACTCTTATAATATTACATCCCAACATAGTTATGTTCTATTCGTTTACACTTGTATTTTACTAAATAAGTTAAATTTAGTTTTATTAAATTAAATAAATTTAAGTACATAAATCCATCACCATAGTCGGACCGGCGTAGGGAGCGCGTGAGCAGTCCGGCCTTGGCTGGCGGTGGTCCTTTAAATTAAGTAATTAAGACAGTTTACTAATTCATTGAATAGCTTCAATTCAAAAAAATGGGAATAAGTTTTATGTGTAGATCGTTAATTAACTAAAACCACATGCATGTGGAGTGGACAAGTTCTCCGCATATATATCTTCAACTGCTTCTTCTTTTTCGTTATTATTTATTTTGCAATATTGTATTGATAATATGCTGAAATTGGAAGTCATTGTGGTGAATAGTTAATTGAAGTGTAGGTACGAGTTTGATTTTCTCATGTTTGAATCCAATTTGTTTTTTCCCTTCTTGTTTCAAAGTAGGTAGATCTCAAGGCGAATGCTGACTTTTGTTCCTTGTTTGATTATCTTTTTATGATTAGTGTAGTTGACACGGAACATGATTGATGCAAAACTTTCGATGTACCTTGCGCAAATTATCGGTTGGCTTGATGCTAGACTCTAGGTACTTCCTTTGCCTATTTAAGTAGACTTTAAGGATTCATAAATTAAAACATTGAAGAAAAAAAAGTAAAATTTAATACTTGGGTTGTCATGAATCATGAAGATAGATTACAAGAACACAATCACAATGTTCCTTATAATTTCCTACGAAAATGACACCCTCCCAATTATTTTTTATTTATTTTGGGATCTGTTTTTTTATCAATTTAGGAGGGACAGAAATACGATATTTATATTTTGAAAAATATTTCTGGTTAAATAATTTTGATTATCTAAAATTAGTTAATTTTTTACTTTAAGCTGATTAATTAAAATTGGATTAAATCCTGACTGAACTGAACCAGTAGTTCATTTCTCTCTGGGTTTCTCCTTCTAGGAAGAGGGAGCAGCAGCCTTCACATCTTTGATTCTCCATGGACGCCGCCCCATCCTTCCAGTCCCCTTCTCCACCATCCTTGGCAATAAAATATAATATTTTGTTAAAATCCTAGCCATTTCTAAACCCTACGATTTTTTGTGTGAAAAAATGACACAGTTTCACAGTATATCAATTTATACGCATTCCTTTCAGGACATATAAATATTTAATTTCAAACTAATTTTCGAAGGACCTGTTTGAAAGTTGATTCAAAAGGTCTTGAAAATATCGAAAACATCAATAACATATTCCTCGTTAGTACTTCCAATGATTGAAATAAATGTTATTATCAACTGTGGCAATTAATTACCATGTACACACATGAAGGAGTATAAAATGCAGTTGCGTATATTAACTTTTACATAAGAATATTATGAGTGCTAGTTAATTCGAGGAGGCCGGTTCCGAGTCAAAATGACCAAAACATCATTACTCACTCTTTTGTCAGTCCATTCCATTAGACTTCAGAAGACTTTGGAGGATCAAAATCATATGAGGTCTCTTAGTTCTTTTCTGTTTTTACTCTTTGGGGCAGTCAGGGCAAGAGGGAACCACATCACTTGATGGTTTGATAAAGATCAGTCATTCGAGATGGGAATTATATGGTTTGCCCCATTTCAGATATATAATTTACCCAACTTCTTTTGCAATGATATTTTATTTTAGTAAAATGGTAAACTTTATTTTCAAAACTTCTTATGATTTTATATTTCATGCTAAAATAACAAAGTAAATTATATGAAAGATTTAAATCATTCACCTTATAAAATATTTATGAGATAAATGAAAACTATATCTAATTCTCAATGAAAAGCCACTACAAATTTCAAATTTTGACTTTTTGCCTAATTTCCATTCTTACAGGCAACACTATCGAAATTTCTTTCAAGGACGGTTAAAACACGATCCACGAGTAGATATGGACAGCCTAAGCGTCCATCCGTTCACATTATAATAACCCTCATTTTAAAGTTTTGCTTGTTGTACGCATCAAATGTATCCACTCCAACATTCCACAAATTGAGCAAGTCATTGATTAAGAGACATACATACATATCAATCTATTTCCTAAGTATTTTGGGCCTTGTAATTAAGACAGTCAGCCACATATATCTCATTTTCACTCATAACCGAGGCAAATTATAAGGCAACTACATAATAGGCCAACTTGAGTATAATTTTGCCGACATACCAAATAGACTAAAACCATCTGACTACAAACACAGTCTCACACTGCGAGACTCATAACTGAAGTCGGGATATGTTGGATCGTTGTGTTAGCTTAAGTTTAACTTGGATTCACTGTGGAAGTGTCCCCAAGTACAGTTTGCACAACGGATAAATAATGTAATGCAGAAAGGTAAAGTAAGGGACTCGTACACAGCAATTTATAGTGGAAACTCTAGTACAACCAGTGCTCAGAGAAAAACCACTACCTTTCAGATTTCACTGAAAGGATTTTGAGAAGCAGTCTTTTATTGCAGTGTACCGATATACTTTTCACAAAAGACTAGACAAGTTGAATAGTACCCGAATCTCCAATTCGCCCTAGACCTACCTTCTATCTTCTATGAATCAACCGGACTGCCCTGCGGACGCTTCCCCTTTGCGTTATTCAGCAGCTCACTTGACTGGTCTATCGGACCCTTCCTCAGACGCACCAACGTGTAGCAGCTCGAGAAACACAGATCGACCTCACCAAAATTCTGAGCTCTCTTTAGTTGACCCACGTCTTGATTTGAGACTTTGAAGCTCTATTTATAGCTAGGATTTCTATCTTTATCTTGTATCAAATCTTCTTGCTTCCTAATCAAGAAACCAAAAAGATAATAACAAGATAATAGAAGATAATAGATATTTCTAAATATTTGAATTATGGTTACGAAATATCTAAAAGAATATCCTAACAATATTTTGAATATTTCCTAGATTACTTAATTATCTCGTTTCTAAATATCAAAAGATATTTATCTAATCAATACAGATTTAGGAACTTAATAATACGAAATTCAGGAATATTCGACTGCGCCGGGTGTGAACCCGTCCACACGCTGCTCTCTGTGGAAGGATCCCTACCGGTCCACACAGACTTCATTCTGCGCAGTATTCAACTCTTCCTGTCCAATTGTTCATCTGCTTAGCTTGGTGTTTGTTCCATCAAAACCTGCTGGGTACATGTCCCCACATGTCCCAACAATTTCCACCTTTTTGATGGTAACAAACACCCTTCCATAAGACAGGAAAGTTAGTATAGCTAAGTAGTGAAACATATCTAAGCAGTACCACAATCATATTCTAGAGCACAACTCTAAAGAACAGCTTTACCATACTTCACCTTGACATTGGACTCGTTCCCCCTCAGATAACTACACAAGTTACCAGGGAAATGGTTCCCCCTCAAATAATGCTTTCTTGTCTACCTTGCCCCTTTTGGCATCATCAAAAAGAAAATAGTAAAATATTTAAGCCAAAAAGAGTACTAAACAGATAACCCAAAATGTCTTAGTGTATATCAAAGTTGGAATGCAGAGACAATGAACGGGTAAATAGATTGAAAATGCCTGCACAAAATTAACAAGGCAAAAAGGAAGGATGAAATGACAGGGCTTAATATGCTAGGGTGACAAAGAGTGGCTGAACCATTACAAATCTAAGGTACTGGGGAAGCAGTGGAGGGGTCCGTCCGAGAGATCAATACCCCAAGGAGCCTTTGGATTTCGGCCAGTGCCGTATTAGCATGTCCTTGGCATTCCTCCAACTGACAGAGCCCGTCCTCAGTCCTCTGTTGGCCTTTAGCAACTTGCAAAACTCATTGTTAGGCTTGTAATTGAGGGTACGAGTATCCTCATGTTGGCCTGTCCTCCAACTTATTTATTTTTTTTGCCTATCCGTCCATGCGTGTCACGCAAGCTTTGGAGCCGTTGCAGACTCGTTCATTGTCTGGAACGGATGCAATACACGTGTCTGGTCATACCAGTCCCTTGTGCCTAGCCCAAATAGTCCATATTACCGTTGTGTACCAGTCCACTGATGAGTTGTTGCTTGTGTCAATAGTCTATTCATAGTTGTACACTCTACCCATTCTGTCGACGGGTCCCCCAATTATCTCTCCACTGACCTTAGAGATTGTCATGGTTCTTTCAAGGGGTTTTGTATGATGCGGACGGTACCCAAGTGGTTTTATGAAATGCATCACACACAATATTCATGAATGTATAATATAAAAGAGAGTACCTCATAGCTAGTAGTCCAGAGGAGTATTCAAGGGGTTCATAGGACCATTGCTTGCTATGAGTAGGCTAAGGATGGCTGTGGACCCGTTCCTTCATGCTTATAATGAGGGTACGAGTATCCGGAAGGGTCCTTTGGGCTAGAATGAACAAGCCTTAAATAATCATGTGTAGTGCATTACCAACGGACGTTTCCCATGCATGCCATATACACCCAACTTATGATGAACATAAGACATAGTGAGTTAAATTTTTAGTCTCCTATGACTAAAATATATCATACCTTCATTTCATAGCCAGTCATCGAGGGAGGCACAGAAAGTCAATTAATTTGAAAGAGAGACCATACATGTTCTTTAGTTCTACAGAATTCCATGGACACCAGTCCCTTCTCTACACAATCTCTTAGGAAGTGATGTTTGATTTCTTTATGCTTAGTGCGTGAGTGTTGTACGGGATTTTTAGAAATATTAATAGCACTAGTATTATCACACAAGATAGGGATATGAGATACAGAGATACCGTAGTCGTTTAGTTATTGCTTTAACCATAAAAGCTGGGTACAACATGCTGCAAGAGCTATGTACTCGGCCTTAGGTGTAGAGAGGGACACTGAGTTTTGCTTCTTTGATTCCCATGAGACTAGGCTGGGACCCAAGTATTGTGCCATGCCAGATGTAGATTTTCTATCAACTTTGTTTCCAGCAAAGTCGGCGTCAGTGTACCCTAGTAGGTCTAGGCTTCCTCCTCTCGGGTACCAAAGGGACAGGTCCTCAGTCCCCTTCAGGTACCTCAGAATCCTCTTCACTGCCTTAATTAAGATGTGTTTCTCTAGGATCGGCCTGAAATCGAGCACACAAACAAACACTAAACATTATGTCAGGTCTACTAGCAGTTATCTATAAGAGAGATCCTATCATTCCTCTATAAAGGGTTTGGTCCACTGCGGACGAGTGTTCATCCTTCCTCAGAGACTCATTAGATGAGCAGGGAGTGGGGAAGCGTTTGGACCCTTCCAGCCCAAACTTCTTTATCTTCTCCCGCAGGTACTTTTGTTGATGTATGCGAGTGCCGTCCTTCTCTTGTGAGACTTGAAGTCCTAGAAAGAACTTTGGTTCTCCCATGATACTGATCTCGAATTCACTCGCCATCAAATCTGTAAACTTTTTGACCAAAGCATCGTTAGTAGAACTAATATCATCAACGTATATTTGAACTACTAAGGTATGCTTCCCTTCCCTATATAGGAATAGGGTTTGATCAACCAGTCCTCGGACATATCCATGTGCCATCAGAAATTGGGATGGTCTTTCGTACCATGCACGTGGTGCCTGCTTCAGTTCATACAGGTTTTTGTCCAAAATGTATACATGATCAGCCATGGACGGGTCCTCAAACCCTGGAGTCTGCTCAACGTATACTTCCTCCTTTAAGACTCCGCTGAGGAAGGCTGTCTTTACGTCCATTTGCTGCAGTTTGAAACCTGATAAGTAGAATATGCAATTAATTTCTAACCTGGCAACCAGGGCAAAAGTCTCATCGTAGTTGATTCCTTCTTGTTGATTGTACCCTTTCACAACAAGTCTTGCTTTGTTTCTAACTACCCTTCCCTAGTCGTCAAGCTTGTTTCAGAATACCCATGTGGTCCCAATGATAGTTCGGTCTTTGGGTCCAGGGACCAGTCTCCAGACCTTGTTCCTTTCAAATTGATGCAACTCCTCTTGCATTGCGTTTACCCAATCTGGGTCTTTGAAGGCTTCCGAAACCTTCTTAGGTTCTGATAGAGACACAAAAGCATTAGATGTGCATATTTGTTCACGTGCATGTATGCTGACTCCTCGTATTGGGATGTAGTGTCTGTGGACGGGTTCTCAACTTGAGAACAGAAAACTTCGTAGCCTTCGAGTCGTCTGGACGGTATCCTAACTCCTTCGAGGACCCACTATTTCCTGAATGTCTTCAATGGACGTGTCCTCAGCTTCTTCATTGGGTACCAGTTCCTGCTCTGGAGTCTAATCTTGCTCAGGGACTGGTTCCTCTTCGACAGTTTCCAACTGTTCAGTTCCCTCTGAGGACATGCCGGTTGCCTCTGGTGGATCCATATCAAGAACTTCATGGTACCTGTCCACAGGTACTGTCTCCGTGAGTGAGAACACTTCCTCGAAGGCGACGTGTATGCCTTTTTCCACCTTACGTAGACGTAGGTTATACACTTTGTAGGCTTTGTTCTGGCATATACCCTTCAATGTCACCCTTCTTGTGCTCATGCACTCAACCACACAATCATTAGCAGTAAAGGTGACTTTGTATCCCTTTTGGCATAATTGGGAGACGCTTAGCAAATCAAGTTTCAGATTTTCCACAAGACTTACACTGTCATTTCAACATTATCTGAAATACGTACCTTTCCCAAGCCAAATGTCTTACCAAATATTTTTTTACCGAAGGACACGTTCCTTCCGGTATGTTGCTGAAGTGAGGTGAACCAGTCCATGCTTTCTGTCATATCCGCTGTCTATGTACCAGGGACTGCTCCTCACTTCCTCCTGCAAAAGTAAAGTTAGTTTTTACGAACTCAGACAAGCTTGGGTTTACTGGGTTTCGAAATAGAAGCAGGAGTAGCAACAATATCAGTGATAAGGGAAGGGTTGGTTAGATCAATCTTCTTCCTAGGAGTCGTCCTGGGTTTGCCTCTAGGTGCACAGACTCCTCTGAGGGAAAGGGTGTTCACGGTGGACTTAGGTACAGAAGCTGATGTGTTCTTGTGGCGGGGTTCCCTGGTCCTGTTTCAGTGAACGGGCTCCTTAGTTCTGTTCAAGTGAATTGGCTCATATGTTCTGTTCCTGTGAATGGGTTCCTTACCCCTGTTCCTGTTCTGACTTTTTCGTTTGTCAGATCTGACATAACTCCTCATCTTTGCGATCAGTCTCTTTTTCTGAAGACAGGTTGAGAGAACATGTCCTACCTTTCCACAGTGCCAACACACAGTGTGATTTTTCAAGCGTACATACTTGCTCTGTCCAGGGGGAATGGACCTGTTCTTTATCCTTGCTTGAAAGTCAATGGACGGTGGTTTTTTGTTGCTGGCTTGCTTCTTCCACATCTTGTAGGCAGGTTCGTTGTCTCTTGTGAACGGGTGTGGCTGCGCTGATGGAGTTCCTTCCTTAGATTTTTTCTCGTCCTTCGTTGTTGTGGACGGTTCGTGGCAGCAATGGTTCCGTTTGATCCTAAACCTGGGCGTAACCGGTCCTTGAAGTCCGTTTCAAGGGTTTTGACTTTGTTTTCCATCAGTCATTTAGATTTCCTTGTCTCCTCATCGGCTTTGAGAATCTTTAGCTCCTCGGACATTATCTCCTTCTCGGACTCCAGATCGTGTACTCGTCCTTTGAGTTCCTCGATCTGCTTCTCCTGCTCCTTCAGTTCGGTTATCAACTTTTCATTCTCATTTCTTAGGAGCTGGATTTCTTTGGTGTGATCTTTGCAGGTACTAAGTGTCTCGTTCAGTTCGTTCTCTAGCTCCCTAGCCTTCCTTGCCCATAAGCTGTTGTTTTCTTCAAGGCCTTCAACCAGTTCTCTATGATGTTCTATTTCTTCCAGTAGCTCTTCATTCTTGGTTAAAATAACCTTTAAAGCAAGAGATAGTTTAGCATTTTTAGAAAGAGAAGGGTCAGAATGTACCTCTGTGGACGGGTCCTCAGAATGAGCCATCATGCACAGCACTTCCTCAGAAGGTTCCTCCACGCTTTCTTCATCTGATGCTCCCCATGCAGCAATCATAGCTTGTCTATTCTGGTGGGGTTTGATGACGTCCTTCAGCTTCACACGACAGTCTTTTGCCATGTCTTTCCGCATCGGAGGTATTCAAAGTTTGATGTTTTGGATTCTTTGGCGTTTATCTTATTTTCTGGTTTGAAGCTGGTCATCTTGAATGTTCTCGTCATTAAGGCGATGTCAGGGTCGTCCTCCTCTGGGGGCTCATCGGATTAGGCTAGCTCAAACGCTCTTTCAATTTTCAGTGCAATGGACCTGTCCTTACTAGGTTCTCTATGCTCAACCTTCCGTTGATGAATTCTAGCATTGCTGTGTAGACGGGTGACCAACTCTTCCAGAGTGATGGTTTTGATGTCGCTTTGAGCTTGGAAGGCAATAGACATGGCATCCCACTTCGAGTTCAGTGCTCCTAGGAACTGGTGTATAACCTTCCAGTCAAGGATCTGTTCTCCAAGGAATAGCAGGTGGCCCACGTATCCTTTAAATATTGAGAAGAATTCTTCAAGGGTCTCGTCCCTTCCCAGGACAGCCTTCTCGTAGTCCTTTGAGGCCGCTAGTATCCTGTTCCTTTGATCGTCTACATTGCCTGAGTATAGGTTCCTTAGTGTCGTCCACATATCCTTTGCGATTTTGTGAGTAATTGCGATTTTCCTATCTCCATCGGATAGTGCTTGAAGGATAATAGTTCTACTGTTCTTTTCTAGGGCCTTATAGTCAGCATCGTCATAGTCTTCCCTATCTTTTTCTTTGGTCGAATTGGACTTGTCCATGATCATATATGGTCCTTGTTCAATGTCCCTCCTGACTTGTCTATCTAACGAACAGACATGAGCTTCCATCTCCCGTACTCACCAATCGTACTGGCCGACCTTCAGCATGGGCGGCATCCAGAATGACGTTTGATCCCATCTTCCTGCAAAGCTAACAAAAATCTAGAGCCTGGCTCTGATACCACTTGTTGGATCGTTGTGTTAGGTTAAGTTTAACTTGGATTCACTATGGTAGTGTCCCCAAGTACAGTTTGCATAACGGATAAATAATGTAATGCAGAAAGGTAAAGTAAGGGACTCGTACACAGCAATTTATAGTGGAAACTCTAGTACAATCAGTACTCAGAGAAAAAACCACTACCTTTCAGATTTCACTGAAAGGATTTTGAGAAGCAGTCTTTTATTGCAGTGTACCGATATACTTTTCACAAAAGACTAGACAAGTTGAATAGCAACCGAATCTCCAATTCGCCCTAGACTCACCTTCTATCTTCTATGAATCAACCGGACTGCCCTGCGGACGCTTCCACTTTGCGTTATTTAGCAGCTCACTTGACTGGTCTATCGGACCCTTCCTCAGAAGCACCAACGTGCAGCAGCTCGAGAAACACAGATCGACCTCACCAAAATTCTGAACTCTCTTTAGTTGACCCACGTCTTGATTTGAGACTTTGAAGCTCTATTTATAGCTAGGATTTTCATCTTTATCTTGTATCAAATCTTCTTGCTTCCTAATCAAGAAACCAAAAAGATAATAACAAGATAATAGAAGATAATAGATATTTCTAAATATTTGAATTATGGTTACGAACTATCCAAAAGAATATTCGAACAATATTTCGAATGTTTCCTAGATTACTTAATTATCTCGTTTCTAAATATCAAAAGATGTTTATCTAATCAATACAGATTTAGAAACTTAATAATAAGAAATTCAGGAATATTCTGCTGCGCCGCGTGTGAACCCGTCCACACGCTTCTTTCTATGGAAGAATCCCAACCGTCCACACAGACTCATTCTGCGCAGTATTCAACTCTTCCTGTCCAATTGTCCATCTGCTTAGCTTGGTGTTTGTTCCATCAAAACCTGCTAGGTACATGTCCCCACAGGATATATTTGATCTAAATATTTCTATTATTCAGCGTCTGTGGAGTGCACCATAACAGTGTATCTCTATCTCTATTTTAATGTTAGGTCGTATGTGTAGTTGTATTTCATTCATATACAACTTTGAAGACGATGTATGATAAGAAAATAGAATATTTGGGATCTTTTAATTGCTCGAGCATTGCAATTTATGTGACTCTTTTTGTTTTGGTTGTCCATGAAAATTATAATTTAATAAATTCACATCCTCCTCACAGTATACCATACACATACATCAATTCGAAGTACCCCATGCTCAATTAGAGATGGAATTGGGTTCGTCCACGTGTCGGGCTGGATCGAAATGTCATAACCAGAGTGTACACAATTAGTTATAAACTAAAACTTTTTAATAAATTAGAAATTAATTTGAGCGAAAAATAATAGCGAGATGATCAGTTTACAAAAACCAATTTTCTAAATAATAATATTTTGATTAATAATTTGCTTACCTCAAATTCAATTTTATTTTTACATAAATGTTTCCACATATTTTTCTTATTTTATAAGAAAATAATTTTTAGATAAAGTGAGTAATAACCATTGAACTGTATGCATGCCATTTATTCATACACAGTGATCATTCTGACTTTTTTCTAGTTGCATTATTTTGTTACAAAATAAGGATTTGTTCTTTAGAGCGGCATTTATATTTAATTTAATTTAACATAACTGAACTTAACTGCATTTAATTTAATTTAACTTAATTTAACTGAATTTAACTTAAGTACTTTTACAATCATATTTTTAACTTTAAGTATCTCGAAAGTAAACAAGTATATGGGGGTTGGGCTGGTGTGGTGGTGGTGGTGGGTTGGGGTGGTGATGGTGGTGTGGTTGGGTGTGGGTTGGGGGGTGGCGGTGGTGGTGATGAGTTGGGGTGGTGGTGTGGGGTTGGTTGGGGTGGTGGTGGTGTGGTGGGTTGGGGTGGTGGTGGTGGTGGTGGTGTGGTTGGGGTGGTGGGTGGTGGTGGTGGTGGTGGTGATGGTGGGTTGGGGTGGTGGTGTGGGGTTGGTTGGGGTGGTGGTGGTGGTGATGTGGTGGGTTGAGGTGGTGGTATATTGGTGGTGGGTTGGGGTGGTGATGTTTATTTTTAGTACTTAATTTAAGTTAAGTGAATTTAACTTAATTTAATTGAAGTTAACTTAAATACTGAAAATTTAAATAAAGAACCGGGCCTAGGTCTTCTCACTCACATATCTTGCCTTACAAAATTTTTAGAACTTCTCAGAATTTTGTTTTAGAAACATTTCAAATTTTATTAGGAATACTTTATAAATTTAGATTTAAATATGTGATACCTTAATAAACAATAAATTATTAATTAAAATATAATAACATTGCAACGACACAAAAAACCATAGTGTTGAGGGGCCTTGTCTCAACTTGACAGACTTTCGAATAAAGAATGCAAGTTTACTAGCTACCATAGTCGTCCATATGATTTATAATCTCATCTAAGTCTGATCGATATAGAGAATTAAAAAAAGTAAAGGATCTGACCGCAAACCACTATAAATACATTCCATTGCTTGGTGATCTAATCATTCTCAGACAACACTTTCCTAGCATTTTCTTTCAATGGCATATTCATCTTCTTCCTTTTGTTTATGCTTGCTTTTTCTTACGATTGGGGTGAGCGTGGCCTCAGCTCAGTTATCTGCCACTTTCCATTCCAAATCATGCCCCAAACTTCTTTCTACGATCAAAACTGCTGTTAATACTGCAGTGAAGAACGAAGCTCGCATGGGCGCTTCCATTCTACGACTCCATTTCCATGACTGTTTTGTCAATGTAAGTCCACCATGCATGCATTTCTATTTTTCATTATATGTCTACATAGCATACTTATTAAGGACTATTGGGTTGCAGCTAGTTCTAGCTGATCTCACTGAGATCTAATAATATGGATTTCTGATTTTACAGGGATGTGATGGGTCAGTCTTGTTGGATGATAATTCGACCTCAGGCTTTGTGGGAGAGAAGACTGCAGGTCCTAATGCAAATTCTGCCAGAGGATTCAATGTCATCGATACCATCAAGTCCAAGGTTGAGGCCTTGTGCCCCAAAGTTGTTTCATGTGCGGACATACTAGCAGTTGCTGCCCGGGACAGCGTTGTTGCGGTTAGTTCCAGGCCTTATACTCATTTTTCTTATCAATGGGATTAATTGTTATTCTTGCAAAAAGAATAACAACTGATCATGTTGCAGCTGGGCGGACAAGGTTGGACGGTGCCCTTAGGCCGTAGAGACGCAACCACTGCAAGTTTAAGCACTGCAAACAGTGACCTTCCCGGACCAGCTTCTAACCTAACTGCTCTCGTCACTTCCTTCTCCAAAAAAGGCCTTAACACTAAAGAAATGGTGGCGCTTTCAGGTTTGTGTTTTGTAAGAATTTGAATGTCTATCCGTAACTGCAATGGCTTAGAGAGAGCATGCATCATGTGGTCTCAGGATCTCATACAATCGGCCAAGCAAGGTGCACGACATTCAGAACTCGCCTCTATAACGAGAACAACATTGATGCATCCTTCGCAACCTCCTTGAAGTCTAGCTGTCCCAGCTCTGGCTCCAACAACCGCCTATCTCCGTTGGACCTCCAGACCCCAACTAAATTCGACAATAACTATTACAAGAACCTAGTGAATAAGAAGGGACTTTTGCACTCTGACCAGGAGCTCTTCAATGCTGGATCTACAAACTCCCAAGTGAGTGCGTACAGCTCAAACCCCTCATCCTTTGCCGTTGACTTTGCTAAGGCCATGGTCAAGATGAGTAGGATTAGTCCACTCACAGGAACCCAGGGAGAGATCAGGGTGAATTGCAGGCGAGCAAACTAAGATGTCTCATCATTTGCTACTATATAATGCTCCCATAGCTGCATCATTTATCGTTTTTGATGTTTTCTTTTGACACAAGCCAAGCCGATGAAAACTCATTCGGTTTATTCCTTCTAAATTTAATAAAAGAAATGTCATTTTTCATATAGATTCATGTTTATATTTTTTAAACGAGAACTCCTGTTATGTAATGGGTAATTTTTCATATAGATTCATGTTTGTATTTTTAAAACGGGAACTCCTGTTATGTAATGGGTAAACTCTCGGATAGCGCAGTAATCTGCAAACACGTCTAATCGGTGCTATCACATAATGCGTGTGACAGGCTCGACTAGGGATAATTTATTTTACAAAGAATTCGAACCTTCCAGACCTTGCCTGCCTGTTCACCATTTCGCCACCCAAGGGTTTCATATAGACTCATGTTGATCGATGAATGAGAGACCAATTATTCAACTGGCAACCATAGCTAGGTTCACAAAAGGATAAAGACGGAGGATGGAATTGGATAAAGAGAATGCGACTAACACAAGTAAGCATTAGACTTGTACCTTAAGCAACTAGGGCGACAGTTTCGGGCCGTGGATTTAAATTTCCACTTTAAATTTTAGAAAAGAAAGAGAAGAGAGGAAAATTCTAATGGTATTATTGGATTACAAATTCTGCAAGCCTCTCTGTTTCTTTCCAATTCTCTAGCTTTTTTGCTGTCTTTATTTGCAGACTAGTAAGAAAAGAATGCGTGCTGTGCATTTTACAACCAAGGGTGAGAGTGAAGCATAGAAAGATATGAATTAGCAGTAAAGGCGCAATACGCAGTTCCATCAATATTCAAGGGTTACTGCATTGGGATTGGATCAAAAGGAATCAATTTTCTGTGGCGGAGATCAGAGGTTGCATATAGGCAAGATGGTGCGAAGTTGATCACTCTGAGTTGGAGATTTTAGTGTAGGAAATATTGACAGTGCCTTTTCGAAGAGATGTGTTGGGACATGTGGGACATGTCCTCAGCAGTTTTGATGGAATAAACATAAATAGAATATTCTTGCATATCTATAATTATTAGATTTCATTATCTTTTAGATCATGCATATCTATGATTATTAGATTTAATTATCTTTTAAATTTTCCTTATCCTTGGATACATACTTAGATACATATCTTTTATGATAAAAGGAATATTCAAAATATTGTTAGGATTCTATTACCATTATCTCTTTATCTATTATCATCATCTCTTTGTTGTTATTATCTCTTTGGTTCGCTTGATTAGGAAGCAAGAGTTTTAAGAACCCGACAATATAAATAGAGCTTCAAAGTCTCAAATCAAGACATCGGTCTACAGTTGAGAGTTCAGAATTTTGGTGAGGTCGATCTGCGGTTTACGAGCTGCTGCACGTCGCTGCGTCTGAGGAAGGGTCCGATAGACCAGTCCAGTGAGCTGCTGCTTAAACGCAAAGGGGAAGCGTCCGCAGAGCAGTCCGGTTGATTCTCGAAAAGATAGAAGGTGGGTTTAGGGCGAATTGGAGATTCAGGTGCTATTCAACTTGTCTAGTCTTTTGTGAAAAGTATATCGGTACACTGCAATAAAAGACTGCTTCTCAAAATCCTTTCAGTGAAATCTGAAAGGTAGTGGTTTTTCTCTAAGTACGGTTGTACTAGAGTTTCCACTATAAATCTCTGTGTACGAGTCCCTTACTTTACCTTCCTGCATTACATTACTTATCCGCTGTGCAAACTGTACTTGGGGACACGTCCACAGTGAACCCAAGTTAAACTTACACTAACCTAACGATCCAACAAGATGCATGCAATGATCTATTGAGTGATAGGACATTAATATACAGTTATCTTAACCAATTGAACTTATCATGTTCTATCCTACCCTATAAATATGAAGTTGTTAAATATATCCAACAAGATAAAAAACAAAGTTACTCTTTGTTTTGCCTTGAAACAATAGATTATTTTTCCATTCTTATCCCATTTAAATTAGTTGGAAAATTTGGTGAATTAAGTGTGAAGAAAATGTGGTGTGATCATATTTATAAATGAAAGTATTTAATTGGATTTAAATTCCTATTAATGAAAGGAACAAAATCAATTATTTATATGTCCAAATTGAAGCCAAAATGAATGAAATAAAATGCTCAAAGTTATGGAGAGCATTTAAATTTCACGTCAAGTGAAAAGCTTTATTCGTTTTCCTTATAAGACATAAATGGTTATCTTGATTATGACATTGTCATAATTCTGTGAGCTATTAGTTTTTCAATAGCGTAGAAAACTTGATTAGCTAGCCTTGGTAATGGATATGCACTAATAATATATCTATTCATCTTTTCAAGAGCATTGAAAATTGGGTTTGGTCTTGTAAAATGAAGGGATTTCATGTGAGACCAATATTTCCCTTGGAATATTCATTTTGGTGTCTTCAAGAGAACTTTTGTCACCTACAATGTCATTATGATGGGCTGTACCATCCTCCACTATAAAAGGAGGTGCAAATGAGGGCTTGAAAGATCAAAGTCAACAACAACATCTCCTTCTTTGATAGCCGGCTGATTTTTCCTTTGATTTCTACATACTCTTTTGAGTATTTCGTTGGTGATAGTTACTATCACAATTTAGTTCGCCGGAGTATTACCTTGCAGTTTAAAGTGGTATACTCAAAAGTTGTTGTATCTTGGGAAGCTCTTGCCATTTCCAAGCACCCGGTGAGACGACAATAAAAGCTTTAAGGAAATCGTCGAACGATCCTCAACTCTTTCTGGTTTGCTTGTATTTTTAATTGCGTTCTTACTTTGAGTAATTCATTTATTTGATTATCAATTTATAATCTTCAATCTATATAATTTAATTTGTATTATATTGAATCAAATTAAATTGATGTATTGAATAGATTAGATAATTGATTTAATTACTTCATTTATGTTATATTGAATTCATGTAACATTTAATTTAATATAACAATCTTGATGCCGGTCCTAAACGAATGAGGATATGACCAAAAACCGTTGATTGTATATTTATTGGTTATGCGTTGATTGTATATTTATTGGTTATGCGTAAAACAGTAATACGTATAGATTCCTTGTGTATGAATCAAAAAATACCAATATACCCAAAAATTCCATCTTAGAATCAAAGAATGCTTCGTTATTTGAACAAGTTTTTCCTTATAAGTCCAAGCAAGATGATTTGGGTTTGTCTCATTAGTTGCTTGAAGATATTGAAGAAATAACTTAAGAACGAGATGTTAATTCTAAAAATGATATAGAATCAGAAGAACCTAGACGAAGCAAGCGAGCTAGGATAGAAAAATCATTTGGTAATGATTTTCTAACCTATATGCTCTAAAACCTCGAACTTACAAAAAGGCTACAAACTCAGTTGAGGGTCTCCTATGGAAAGAAGTCATAAAAAGTGAAATCGATTCTATCTTGCAAAATCATACGTGAGAATTTGGTTGATCTTCCTCCTGGAAGTAAAACACTAGGTTCTAAGTGGGTCTTCACCAGGAAGATGAAAGTGGATGGCACTATCGATAAATACAAGGCAAGACTTGTAATTAAAAGTTATAGACAAAAGGAAGGTCTTGACTATTTTGATACATATTCTCCTATGACGAGAATCACTTCTGTAAGGATGATAATAGCAATTGCGGCTTTGCGTAATTTATACATCAAATGAATGTGAAAACAACTTTCCTCAATGGAAATCTTGAGGAAGAAATCTATATAAAACAACCCGAGGGTTGTATAGACCTTGGCCAAGAGAGAAAAGTTTGTACACTTGTAAAATCTCTTTATGGCTAAAACAAGCCCCAAAGCAGTGGCATGAGAAATTTGACACGGTCATGATGTCAAATGAGTTTAAATCAACGAGTGTGATAAATGCGTTTATATTAAAAACATGAAACACGGTTATGTGATTCTATGTTTATATGTTGACGACATGCTCATTATGGAAAGCAATGATGACATGATTAGGTCCACAAAGGCTATATAAAACTCTAAGTTTGATATGAAAGATTTGGGACTAGCTGATGTAATTCTAGGTATCAAGATTACACGGAATAATGATGGAATTGTCTTAAGACAGTCACATTACGTCGAGAAGATCTTAGACAAGTTTGGAAAGGATAGTTTAAAAATTTCCAAAACTCCAATAGACATCAGCAACACTTGTCTAAAAACAAAGGAGAAAATATCTCCCAAGTGGAATATGCGAGAGTCATAGGAAGCTTAATGTACTTAATGAATTGTATTAGACCTGACATTGCCTTTACTTTAAGTAGACTTGCTAGATATACGAGTAATCTAGGATCAAAACACTGGAAAGCAATTGTGAGTATTGAGGTACTTATGATTTACTCGTGATTATGGTCTACATTATGCCAGATATCTAGAAGTCATTGAAGGTTTCACTGATGCAAGTTGGATATCTGATACATGATTCAAAAACGACAAGTGGATATATATTCACTTTGTTAGGTGTTGTAATGTCTTGGAATCCTCTAAACAGACTGTGGTAACTAGATCAACTATGGAAGTTGAATTCGTTGCATTAGATAAATGTGGCAAAGAAGCCGAGTGGCTAAGAAACTTTGTAGAGGATATTCCAAAATGGACAACACCTGTGCCAGCAATATGTTTATATTGTGACAACCAATCTCCAATTGGAAAGGCACAAAATGGAATGTATAGTGGTAAGTCACGACATATACTTCGACGACATAATACCATTAGACAACTTCTCTCTTTAGGAGTCATTAGTATTGACTATGTAAGGTCCAAAGATAATACTGTGGATCCATTAACCAAAGGATTAAATAGGACTCAAGCCCTTTGATAAATAAAGTCAAGGCAAAGGAAACCCAACCATGCGGATTGGAGATCCCAAGATCTTGGTCCAAGGGACAACTTAACTGCTGAGACTATGTGTGGTCACTGAGGGGGTTAACCCCCTTTCCCATTCTTTATTTAAATTGGTGACTCTCGCACGAGGTTAAGCTTGAAGATGTTAATGATTTTAAGATTTGGGATGTTGAGATTCCAACAAGTAATGCGGGATTACTTGAAATAAAGAATCATCTATGTGAGAATGAAGTGAGGCCGCTTCTAAAAAAGAACTAATTTGGCTCAATTCTTTCAAAACCCTCACAGAACCAGGCAGGGGTTTCAGGGCTAGAAAAGAACCCAACCATGAGAACTGAACTTGTGTCAGGAATATATTTGTGGAAGATATGTGTTTTGTTTACATTATATAATGAACAATTCAAGGTTATCGCGTCTACTGAATAGCTAGTAAAGAAAATATGTATTCTGAGGGAAGGTTCAAAGGCTTCGCCCACCTATCCTATACAAATATTGACCGAGTACACTGTCACCATATCTAGTCGAGTCTTGACTTTATTCTTACCCCTTGATTTTCTTCATGTGGGGGATTGTTAATTTGGTGAATTAAGTGTGAAGAAAATGTGGTGTGATCATATTTATTTATGAAAATATTTAATTGTATTTAAATTCCTATTAATGAAAGGAACAAAATCAATTATTTACATGTCCAAATTGAAGCCAAAATGAATGAAATAAAATGCTCAAAGTTATTGAGAGCATTTAAATTTTACATAGGTTAAGTGAAAAGCCTTATTTGTTTTTCTTAGAAGACATAAAAGGTTATCTTGATTATGACATTGTCATAATACTTGTGAGCTATTAGTTTTTCAAAAACATAGAAAACTGGATTAGCTAACCTTGGTAATGACTATGCATTAATGAGAGCCCTATTCATCTTTTCAAGAGCATTGAAAATTGATTTTGGTCTTGTAAAATGAAGGGACTTCATTGTGAGCCCAATAGTTCCCTTGGAACATTCATTTTGGTGTCTTCAAGAGAACTTTTGGTACTCACAATGCCTTAAGATGGGCTGCCCCATCCTCCTCTATAAAAGGAGGTGCAAATGAGGGTTTGAAAGATTACAAGTCACACAACAACATCTCTCATTTCCAACATCTCCTCCCTTGATAGTGATTTAAAGTGATTAATGTATCTCCTCCAATGATACTTATTATTCCGCTGATTTTTCCTTTGAGTTCTACATATTCTTTTGAGTATTCCCTTGATGATAACTGTTAACATAAGTTTGTTTCGTCGGAGTATTACCTTGTGGTGCAAAGAGGTAACCTCAAAAGTTGTTGTATCCTGGGAAGCTCTTGCCATTTCCAAACACCCGGTGGAACGACAATAAAAGCTTTAAAGAAATCATCGAACGATCCTCAACTCATTCCGATTTCCTTGTATTTTTAATTCCGTTCTTAATTTGATTAATTCGTTTATTTGACTATCAATTTATAATCTTCAATCTATTTAATTTAATTTGTATTATATTAAATCAAATTAAATTGATTGAATTGATGTATTAAATAGATTAGATAATTGATTTAATTACTTCAATTATGTTATATTGAATTGATGTAACATTTGATTTAACATAACAATCATGATGCTTGTCTTGAGTTTTCCTTCGTTAGAAATACTTCATTAATTATGTTATAATTCTACTCACAATATTTTATCTATATGTTTCATCATTCATAGAATTGAAACTTCATTCAATTTTCCAACGAAAGTTTCGAGATACCCTAAGTAGGATAATGTTCAAATATTTAATTTAGAAAGTGCCTCTGGCATGATATTTGCTATCCAAGTGTGCTACACTGATTCTTGACACCCTTCAGAAGAACAATGCTCTAAACTACTAATTGGTATTGTTGAATGGGATTGTGATGGCTTGAGGGGAAAACAATATAAATGTAGGTGTAGAAAGGGTTGTACATGTGAGTGCTGGCGATGCAGAGGTTGAGTAAATGAAATTTCAGTACAAGAAAATTAAAGATTGTAGTTGTAGGTGCTCGTGGAAGTCAATCTCAAAGTTACAGGCGATAGCGGTACGTTATTTTTTTCCAACTGGAATGTTAATTGAAAATTGAAATAAGATGGAAGATTATAAATTTTTTTTAAGTTCATAGCTAGAAATTCTGGAAGATGTCATTTCCTTTTATGGTTTATAAAATTTTGTGAGTTGATTATTGAAGTAGTTGTGCTCATAGATTAATGTTAGTTTTGATTTTACATTTTTGTATCTTAAAAGTCTATTATTTCAATTCGGTAGATATAATTTTCTTTCTTTTGTAATAGTGTCTTGGCATTTCTTTTATTTGCTTTACACAAATGCTTTCTAAATATCATGTGCTACGCCAGAATACCTATAATGCGGCACATTGTGAAGTTATCGCATAGATACAAGTTGCATAAGACGTCTTATACGATAGAGTAAGTTAGTCTGTCAGATAAAACTCTTAAGCGACAACATAAAGCGAAAAGCGTAACTCTATCGTCTAAGGGATTCTATTCGACAAATGTTAAGTGACTACCAAAAATATTTCTCGTAAGAGATCTTATGCGACTAGGCTCAAGGAACATTGCAATCTCTATCGCTTATGTAATTAAAGGGGCAAATTTTAACTTTAGATGGTGGTGGGGGTGAATTCCAGCTTTGAGGGAAAATTTTGTTTGGTTTAGGGGGTTTATTTGTATTGAAAATAAAATCAACATGGTAAAATTTGGCGAAGGGAGTAAATTACAGCTTCGGGTGGGAATTAAAGTCTCCTTTTGGCTTCCCTGGGTTCATTTGGCTTAGAGTTTGTGCAATTATGAAAATTTTCCTTTTGGCTTCTCTTGCCAATTGTCACCCCAAAGACTAATAGATGAGATATATTAGATAGTAATATATTAATATTTATATATTTCTATAAGGATAGTTTATTCCATAGCATATTATTTATTACCTATTTATTCTTGTTTTGTATTATGTCAGACACATTCTTTTACACAACTACGAAACCCTAGCTTTCTTTTATTCGATACCCTTGCAACTTCAACATGGTATCAGAGCCACCAATATTGTGCTAGGATCAATTATCCTATTTTATTTAGGAATTAGTTTTATTGGCATCGTTTGCAACTTCGTTTGCATCTGAACAAGAAATTTTGCTGCTTGATTTTCTTCGTTTTTCATGGCTGGTGCAAATGATGATTCGCTTCATTCATTTAAGCGTGCAATTGAACAGGGAGAATTACTCTATTTTGTAAGGATACAAGCTGCCAACACATAAATATTGCTATCTATTGGATTGCTTAAAGAAGAAGATAAGATCAAATTATAAAATTATTCAAAGAAGATGTTTGATGCATGAATGTATTAAAATACATGTACTACGATAATAAGATGAGAGTATATATATGACTCATTAGAGATCCCAAGATTTTAGTTCAAAGAGGCAATCTAACCGTTGAGACTAGGTGACGTCGCAGTGGGGGTTTAACTCCCTATATCATTGCTTGTTAAAAAAATGTCTCTCACACAAGGATAAGCGTGTGACTTTTAATGATTCTGTTGAGGATATGACATCCTTGACAAAACTGCTCAAGAGACTACTGAAGCACTCCTTCAAGATTAGTGGCTGAAGACTGATGAAACAACAACAACAAAGAGCCAGAAGCTTCTTCAGCAATCCGTGAAGATCTGAAGCTGAGACACTATTTGAAGGATGGGCAAGAGACAGCTATGAAGAGATAGAGTCTGCTTCAGCACTCCGTGATGATCCAGAGCTAGAGCAGAATCCTGGCGTTGCACGGTAAGGCTTCGGTGTGATACGGCTGGCATTGTGGAAGCTCAGAGAGGTATGCAGACGTCATCAAGAGCTCAGCAATTGCCATCACGTGGTCTAAAAATATAAAGATCGAAGAGTCCAAATTTGGCAACAAAATCTTCAACAAACTTGCTAGAATCTAGGTGAAGATTTTGATAATGATCCTTGGCGTTTTTGGTGTGCTGGAGAGCTTGAAAAGGAAGGCAGGGACGCATCACAGAACATACACACGATCAGAGAGATAAACTCGAGCGCACACAGAGAGTTCTTAGATTTCAACTTACGGTAGCAGGGTTCTATATACTGAGTTTAAGATGTGTGTGGTGCTGAGGGATTCAGAACTCGTGGAGTTTGATTTTGGACTGGTTCTGAGTTCAATTAAAGCACTACTCGTTGAGGGGACAATCTGAGTTCGGTGATCAGCCGCGGACAGCTACTGTCGCGGGCTGCGAGGTAGTGTTTGAAGCTTTCCAACAGTGATGGAGTGAGTCATTGTTCGAGGGGGAGCATAGGCTAAGTTTGAAGAACTTAGAGTGTCCGACAACTTGGCAGGAGAGCTTGGAGTATCGTCGACTGAAGATACAATAACTCTGTTGAAGAGTGTGCTGAAGCATTCCATGAGCTACGTATCGTAATAGAATAGGCTAAGTCTGAGAGTCAGAGTTATAGCTATTTATTACCGAGAGTGTGTAGGCTGCACGAAGAGAATCTGTGAGTTCAGATTGCTAGCTAGTCTAGAATGTTAGACTGAGCCTTAGATTTCGGCTAGGTGAGAAGTAGAGGTGTGAGTCCTTGTATTTCGAACAGAGATAGTGGAATCTTGAGGATCGGAGCATCCTCCCTAAATGTAGGCAAGTTGCCGAATTGGGTGAACTAAAACTATGTCTTTCCTATTCTGTTAGTAGAGTAATTCCGGAGAAAGATACAGAGAGTGCTTAAGCAGAAGCTATAACTCCGCATCAGTAACGCAGCAGAATTTCAGATTCCAATAAGTGATGTGAGATTACTTAGAATTAAAAAAATCACCTATAAGAGCAAAAAGTGAGGCCACTTTTCGAAGGAGAATAAACAGGCCTAATTCTACGAAAATTCTCATAAAATAAAGAAGCGGTGTCATGACAAAAAATAAACCCACTTGGACACCCGATGTGTATGAGAGATAAATCTGAGGGAGATCTATATTTCTTTATACAACGAACAAGACATTACGTCTTTGTGGGTTGAAACATGCAAACGAGGCAAAAAGGACCAAAAATGAGCTGGAACGGAGCCTCTAAAGTTCAAGCGTCGCCTCATAATTTGATGTGATGCCTGGCTAATATAGAAAGTGGCCAGAGAATGCTTCACTACTCAAGGCGATGCTGACCAGTATGGAAGGTCCTAGGCGTTGCCTGATCAAAATGAAAGGTTTTTTTGGTGACGCTTGAGATTTAGGCGAAGTCTAACCTATATGGAAAGGCTTTCAGATGATGCCCCACTATTTCCAAGCGACTCCTTTGAAGTGTTATATAAGACAACAATTTAATCTCCTTCAGTTTTCATTCAAGTTTGGCATCTCGGATCTATTTTCACATCATGACATCTCAAAAAACCGACAGCGGACATAATGTTTTTTGAAAAATGAAACGTACAATACATATGCAATAAAGTGAACGTTCTAACGCGACTACTCTCCCACCCAAAATGGATTTTAAGAGCTTTAACGAGCACTCAGGCGATGCTTGAAAACAGGTGAGGCAACGCTTAAGTCTTATAGCCAGGGTGCCTATATAAGAGAAGCATTACTCTTCATTTAGACATCAATCCTGAAATTGCAGCGCCTTCGTTTGCTGAGAGTGTACTAAAAGGTTCCTCTAGCAGGTTGCTATAGCAACCTCTTGTACCACTGTATGGAAATAAGCTTGTACAGCGAATGAAAGAGATCACACATGAATTTGGTCACCCAGTTCGGCAAACTGCCTACTTCTGGGGAGGACTACTCTGGAGTCCTCAGTAATTCTACTATCCTCCGTATTCCATTACACAAACTTGACTCTACGCCTACGCTAGATCAATCTATGAAGCCTAACCTGATTACACAAACTTGACTCTACGCCTACGTTAGATCAATCTATGAAGCTAACATGATCAGTACAAATTAGTTCTGATCTGAACAACCTCAAATTACTGCACACACCTACTCACTTGAGTTAATTAAATAGCTACAACACTGTTCACAGTCTTAGCCTATTCTAAGTAAAACAGTGATTACCGTAGGTTGCTATAGCACACCCTTGTGTCATTTAGCTTGTGACGAATTCGTCCGGTTGAACTCTTTCACGAGTGTTGCACACTCCGGGATGCTCTCCCTTGCTCTGTGACCATCTGTCATTGATGGGAGTGAGCCTCTTCCCGTCGATGAGTTCCTCATACACTCTCGATGCTCCCTCCACCCGCCGTGATCAGTTAATAAGCACACAACTCCCTTCAACTGACCTTCTTTAATTAGGCACTAATCAGACTCTCCATGTCTCGATCAGTCTCTTCTCCACTCTACTATGCGCGCACTCTCTGCACTAAGTGATGATCAATCTCCGCTCTACTAAATTCTCCGTTCTACTCAGTTGATGATCAATCTTTGTTGTACTCAATTGATTAACGGGATGTATTTTTTGATTGATTGATTGCTCTGCTGCTTTACCGAGTCTTCTTTAAATAGCAACCTCCAGACCCCATCGAAAACAGTACAAAAGGATCGGCCGTTAGTGATAAGGACCTTCCAAAACAATGTTATCTTGTAGCCGACGTCATTATCTTGTAGCTGACTTATTGCGGCAGGTAGGCGCCTCTGGGAATATTCTAAACTGGATTTAGAAAGCTTCCATTGCTCTTCTCTTCAATTTTGGGCGGTTTGTTCTTTGCGCGGAATTTGCTGCTCAGTATGCTACAGCTCTTCTGCTAAATAGGAAGCTATAACAACCCCCTTGAGCACTCTGCCTATTCACTCTGGCAGGTTTTATCAATTTAAATGCCATTACATTAACAAATCCTAAAACAACAAAAAATAGCAAATGTAAGACTCATTTGAGAGCTCTCCAGCAATCCTCCCTTGAAGATTTGAAGCTGGCTTCACATGTTTGAGTTTTGAACTATTCTTTCAAATTTTTCGGTGATAGTGAAAGATATACATTAAGTTCACGGAGCTAGTTTTTTGTGCATGGAGGAGGGTAGCTTTAGAGTTGTATTTTGGAAAACGGTTGACCAATGTGAAAGTTATACGTCTGTTCCACACGGACTGTTCCAAACCAATTATTAGTTGTTTCACAATGCCTTAACATATGGGGTTTTGATGATTATTAGTCACAGCAATAATAGTACGAAGGAATGTAAATGACACAGGATATGTTTACTTTGTTCAGCTCACCGAGCCTACTCAAAGGTGGTTTCTCGGAACCCCAAGTGGAAATCACTTCACAATGTATACGATCTGGAAATCACTTCACAATGTATACGATCAATTACAATAGGTCTTTAAGTAACACAATGTAAATTGTTACCACTATAAAGTTGAACCACTGTGAGTGCGTCTGACTCCCTTAGACTGAGATCCTTCTCTTTCCACCTCGATCTGTCTCCCACAGATCGGTAATTCTCTTCCCGAGAATATCAGCACTATAACACAGCCTGTTCAACGATTTTCTTGGGCACTCTACGATCAGATTCTTGCGGTCTCAATCTATGAAGTTGATAGCAGTTTCTGCTAGCTCCGTCTTTGTTCGTTCTCCATTTTCTAATCCCTCATTTATAGATTATATTATCTTTTTCATTTCTCAGGAAACATGATAATCATTTGATCATGATTTCCTAATTCAGGTAGGAATCTAATCTTTGGAGCCGAAGTATCTTGGAGAACATATCTTCGGAATATCTCTAGAACATTTCTTTGCTAACGCGATATATTCGCTAATCTCGATTGACCTTCTTGCATGCGCCTGCCTGAGCTATCACTGTCTCAACCTCTGTTACAGCTTTTTTAATTTTGTACCGTTTGCCAAAAAAACATGCCATACATATATCCATGGGGGACCAGGATTTAACAATCCCTCTCTTGGCATTTTTTGGCAAAACCTCTTCAACTGTCACAAGGCAAGAATCCACTGTGTGCCTCCTTGTAACATTACTCCCCCTTTTTGTCAACAAAAGTGACAAGGATATACATGACCAACCAAAAGTAGACATGGGTGGCTTCGCATCCTCTGCAAGATATTGCTCCCCCTTCTTGCTAGCATCACTTTTGTGGAACCATACTCCTGATACCGTAACAGCCTTTGTCGAAGACTCTCCACTTTGAGTAGATCCAGATTTCTGATAGGTTGGTCACTTCTCGAATTTCCTGGCACAATCTTACCCTTCTTCTTGACATTACTCCTCCTATCTCAGTGGTCACATTTTTTCTTATGCTACTGTCCTACTTTTTGTTCTTAGACAGTCGTACTGTAACAGAGGACTCCATCACTTCCTCATTTTGTTTATCTGTCTCAGCATCTGAAGTAGGTACCTAATCAGCTGCCTCTTTGTCTGCTCCACCAGAGACTATCTCAGCAACCGGATCCTTACTCTCTCCTGACAACGCATACTTTGATTCTTGTAGCAACCCAAATTCTGGTTTCTTTAAATTCTTCTCAGTCTTCTTGGCAAACAACTTGACTGATCTCGAGGCCTGACCCTTTTTTCTGACCAACAGACTTCACACACTCTCTTCTTTAAAACAAGTCTGTTTCAAACTTGTCTGCCAGAGATCTTTTTGACCGACTTCGCCTTCTGTCGCTGAGTCCTCTCAGTCCTCTCGGCAGGCAACTCCCCCTGACTGTCAGCTTTGAAACGGGCTCAATTTCTACTGTTGCAGACTCATAATCTGGAGGCTTATCCAAGAGCTTATTCTTTTCTCCGCCTCTTTTTGGCACTTGGAGCTTTCACCTGGATGCTATGCGAATATATAGGAGCGAATTAAAAATTCAAAACACAAATTTCAAAGAATTATAAACCTCAGTCAAACTCTCGGATCTTACTGATTTCTTCTTTCCTAGATCTAGACATTATCTACCTCGTCATTTATGACCTGTCACACATGCTCTACCTCAGACTCTGCTTCACCCAACATGAGAGATAGACGTCGGAATCTCTACCTCTAGATGCTTAACCAGTTTAACAATTCCTTAGGCATTGTTCCAAAACTGGTCAAGCCTTCCTGAACCTGACTATATGTCGACAACACATAGACCCAAGGAGAGTCTAAGTGTTTCAAACTGAGCATTGTACATGGTCTGTTCCACACGGACTCCAGATTCATCTTTTGTGATTTTCACGTGTGTAACGGCAGGAGTGTCCTTATGGCTGGCATTTTCCAATCCGAACTTCTTAACCAAGTTCCAAGCATACTTTCTCTGTGTCACAAGTATTCCATCTAGTTTCTGAGACACTTGCAGACTAAGAAATTAGATCATCTCACCCACCATACTCATCTGGAATTCACTATGCATCTGTTCAACAAACTGATCCACCAACTTTTGTGATCGAGATCCAAATGCTATGTCAACTGCATAGATTTGCGCAATGTTGAATTCCTTATGAACGTGCTTCATAAATAGAGTCTTGTCTTCTCCCCCTCGCTGATGAGCGGATAAATAAACTTATGTTTGTCCGTATTTTCACTTTACTTCTTTTTTGTTCCGTTATTTTATAAAATCATTTGATGTTTTCTTTGTCCATTTTAGGTTGAAAATGCGTACTACATGATAGGAAGCGGTCCGAAGAAGTTTCGGATGAATTCTAGTCGATCAAGAGCAAAATCAAGCAAAAGGCAGATTTGATTCGCCCAGGCTAGTTTGATTCTTCTAGGCTGATTGACCTATTCATCTTCGAAGGCTCGCCGAGCACACGATTCTTATCAGATTGAGGCGTGCCATATCTTGTTGGAAAGGTAACTCAAAGCGCTACAACTTCATAGTTTACATTAAAACGTAATTCGAAGATTTAAAGGGTCACAACAAGCGAGATACTAGAACTGCAAAGTTGATTCATCCAAAGAGGAATTCAGGCTAGGCCCAAGAAGAAATTGATTCGCCAAGCTTCATTACAGCACTGACATTATGATTCGATCGAATCAAATTAGGGGGCTGCATGAATCACTTGATTCGTGGAGAATTCGCCTGTAGATCAAATCTGGGTAGATTGCTCTGTTCATCATCGAAGGCTTGCCGTGCGCACAATTCTTTTTCTATTGAGGCGTGCTATAGCTCGTTGGAAGGCTAACTCAAAGATGTAAAACTTTGTAGTTTACATAAAGACGTGATTAGAAGGTTTAAAGGGTCAAATGAGCGAGTTTCTAATGCTGCAGAAGTGATCCGCCCAAGCAGTGGGTGAATCAAAAGTGATTCGGCCAAAGAGAAGGTTTTCATCTCATAGACCAAGGGTTGACCGTATCAAATAAGTGGTTGATTCCCCCAGCTCTGAAACAGGACTGAGAGTTTGATTCGGAGACTCTGTCCGAATCAACTCATTAAGCCTTGCTCGAATCACTTTTGATTCGGGCAAGGCGGGTAAGTATAAATAGGGAAAAGATAATTAGATTGTGCCGTGGGGTGCCTCCGGCGCCTAGGGTTCCTCCTTGGGACAAAACCCTGAATCGAAAACTTGGAGAATTGTGAAGGATTTGGAGAAGACACACAACAATTGAAGATTCTACACCAACCCTTTACTCATTCCCTACTTCCCTACCACTCTACTTCCTTTACTATATCTTGTTATTCAATTTTGATTATGTTTTGTTTCAAACTCATCATGAGTGACACATGAGTGAGTAGTTGTTTAGTAGTAGGGATTCTTATGGATCCCTTAGGTTAGATTGTAATGCAAAACATGTTCTTTTATCTATATGAGTGAAGTTTGGTTGAAAATTTTTATGCTTGTTCTTCATGTTAATTCTATGCACACCAAGTGTTTGACGAAACACATGAATGAGTATGAATTGATGAAACACCTAGGGATGGAATGAAATTGAACTTAGGTTGTTTGGAAGATCAAGCATGGTTAATTTAGATAGCGTCTGTGCGCGAGAGTGACATTCGCATTCTAATTAGACTAAGTATAGAGCGAACTTTAGTTAACTATCAATAGACCGAGAGGTTGAGATTAGGAGGCTTTTGTTCTACACAATTCAATAGAGCGAGAGTTTGAGAATTGTGTCACTTAGGTATCATTCCCATTCTAGAGAAGGAATGAGAGTTGAATTTAGAATGCGTGATACTTTAGCCTAGAATTGTCGATCAAATTAACTTATAGATATATTTTTGTTTTGTGTTGCTAATCACTTAACCTAGGGGTGAAATAGGATTCCAACTACGTTCTCTCTATTACTTACTCCACGCCGATTTCGAGCTTGTCTTTAGTATCTACTAGAGATACTTGTCTTAAAGAACCAAACCCCCAGTTTTTATTTAGTAGACTTACATTATGCATTACTAGCTAGCTTTAGACTAATCTAGGCTTTTCTCTTGGGTTCGACTCAAGGTCACTCGGATAATAAATATTGTTTGAACACCGTGATTGGACTAGTATTTATACTACCACAATTTCGACAACGTTCACTCGCACATAGCCAACGAGAAATATCGTGAGACGTTCATACCATGCTCTGGGCGCCTGTTGCAGTGCGCACAAGGCCTTTTTGAGATGATATACATGATCCGGGAGATGTGGGTCTTCAAACCCCTTAGGCTGAGCAACAAATAGTTCTTCGGATCCCCAATAATGTTGGTCATCGGATGATTTTGCAGAATACTCTACTGTGGTTGAGGAGCTGGAGCAGGGTATGGTCTAGATTCTAAAGTATCATTGATAGACCGATCCATCCCTTCATTTTGATTGTCTGGGTGAGATTCTGTAACATATGTCTGTTCCCCCTGAGTGGATCTGCTGGTTCCTACATCTGTACAGACATAGTCATCTTTATAATTTCTAACCGAATAGTCCGAGTCTTGAATAGCCAAATTTATCGATTCCACCATTGTTCTTGACTTCTTGATGTAGACGCATATGCTCAACTGTTGATAGAATAACCTATAATTATTCCTTCACTGCGGCGAGGGTCAAGCTTCCTCTTGTATTCTCCACACATAACATCAGTCTTTCCCTTTAATTTTGGTATTCCTCGCACTAGACCATGTTTAGATATATGTCTCAGTGTCTTGAGATTCAAGTGTCCCAGCCGCTTTTGCCAAAAAATAAGTTCATCCTGCTGAGATAGAATACAAAGAGCTTTAACAGACTCTGTGTTAGAATTCAGCAGATAACAGTTATTTGATGAACGATTTCCTCTCATAACACACTTCCCTTCATCGTTGAAGACTTGGCATGAATCCTTTGTACATTTGACATACAACTTTTCATCACATAGTTAGCTTATGCTTAACAGATTAGCTTGAAGGCCTTCCACAAGTAGTCCTTTTCGAATAGAGGCATCACATGAACTGATAATGTACCTTGACCAATGACCTTTCCTTTTGTCCCATCACCAAATGTAACAAATCTCCCATCTAGGTTCTGTACATCGGCCAGATAGATGGCTTCTCCTGTCATGTGAGTTAAACAGCCACTGTCAAAGTACCACCGGTCCTTCTCATGGTGAGAAGAAGAACTATATGCGACGTAGCAATTGTTTTTCAAAGGTTTTGAGAAAGGCACGGATCTTTGTAGACGATATTTTGCAAGGAACGTGGGCACTTTCTCTGGATGTGACCTTGAGTGTTGCAAAAAAGGCAGATACGCTTGTCTTTTGTCCATCACATATTAGATCTATGAATAGAGATAAACACTGTTAGCATAATAAAGGCTTTTAGCTTGAACAAACACAGTCTTACTATAAGTCTTCTAATGCTCATAACCCAAACCAGGGCTCCCATGATTCGTACGTTGAGCGGCTAAGATGTTGTCGAGCTTCTTTGTCCCATTACTCATCATGCTAACATATTTTCTTACTCTTGACAGTTCTGTCACAGCCTCTGAGTGTTCCAGTTTCTCATTTTCAAGTTCTGTCTGCATCCGTTTTAACTAGTTTAGACAGTTCGTATTTCTCAGCCTTTAGGCTCACAACTTGCTTGCTTAGTTTGGAATTTGCTTTAATTGCCTCTCCCCACTGTTCATACAGGGCTTTGTATTTCTCTTCTATGGTTTCTTTGGTGATTACTATATCACTCTCGCTTTCACAGTAATTATCTATTTTAGGATTCTCAGGTTCGGTCTCTATAGTTTCTGCGACAAATGTGAGTGCCAAGTAGTTTGATTTTTTCTCTTATGTTTCATACTCCTCTGACTCGGTATCATCCCATCCAGCCACAACAACCCTTTTTGATGGTGCAGTATGGCAGTCTTTGACAAAACCAGCACAAGTGAACAAGCTGCTGCTATAGCAGAAGCTGGTCCAGGAAGCTACAACTTCTGTTCGTCAGCAGCGGCTCGGATCTTCTCGGAAGGAGCTTGGCAGTGCATCCATTAGCATCAAGGGAGTTCCTAAATTCACAGAGAGAATATTTTAGTGGAGATTCTCAGTTGGCCGAAAAGATTTGTGTTTAGAAGATTAGATTTGCAAATCAAATCTAATCTCCTACAAATTAGGCTAAAAGTGTGAATGGTGAAACTTAGTAATCCTATTTAAGAGAGGTTGCTCAGAGCGTTGAAGGCATGGAAGTGAAGAGAGAAAACACGAGAGCATTCACAGAATACCGAGAGGAGAGAATTCAAGTGCGAGGATCTTCGATCATCATCGAGAACAGAGCGTGAGCGCAGAGCTAAGGTGATTGAAGCAGAGTGTGATCAGGGCTTGCAGAGTCTGATCACAGCTTCAACAGGAAGCTAATTCAGAGCAGCGGTTTCTTGTTGGTTGATCAAGGGAGGCCGCGGAGGTATTGACGAGTGGACGAACTCGGTCAAGTGACTGGTCGGCTAAACTCACTAGTGACAGGTGGTCACTGAGTGAGGGGGAGTGCTCCAGAGTGTGCAGCGCTCGTGGAGAGGTTCGATCGGCTCAACAGAAGGTTTAGAGCGACGCGGACTGTTTTGGTACTAGCTGTGTGCTACAGGAGGTGCTATAGCAACTAGCAGATAGCATTGAATTAATTAGAATAGGCTGAGTCTGTGGGATCAGAGTTATAGCTATTCTGAATTATTTCAAGTCTGTAGATGTGCAATACACAATTCAGAGCTTGTTCTGATTGTGTGATTATTTCAGGTCAGGTAGCATAGGTGTCGTGAGTCGAACCGTGTTGTACTGTGGACCTGACAATCTAGTGGATTAAGGGTTGGAATTCAGCCCTTCCCAGACGTAGGCAGATTAGCAGAACTGGGTGAACAAACCTTTGTTCCTTGTTCTATCTTGCTGAATCAGATTCGGGTGTTCAAGAGTATGCTATAGCAACTGCATGTTCACTATCTGCAACTCAGAGGTGCTGCGAATTTCAGTTTTCTTTTTCTTGAGAGTATTAGCGCATTCTGCTTGGATGTGTCCAAAGCCACACAGTCACGGCATTGAATGTCTTTACCTTTTTTTCCCTTTAGCTCCTTTTGACTTTCAGTAATTCTTATTCTTCTGAATTTTCCATCTTGACGATTTCTGTTATCTGTTCCAGATTTGTTTTTCTGTTCAGACTGACGTGGGTGCCAAAGTTTCTTGCGAGTAGACTCACCTGTTCAGACATTTCATCCTCATCTTCGGTTGATTCTGATGTTTCTCTTTTACGTGCAACTCCTTGAGGTTTCTTTTTAGAAACTTCAGTATTCAATTTCATTTCAGAGTCCCAAGCGATCCCATCAAAATGTCAAGTCTCATTGCCTTTATATCTTGAGCTTCCTCAATAGTTATCACTTTCATTGAGTATTTTTGTGGAAGCGATCGCAAGACTTTTTTTAATTTATTCTCATCTCTGAAGCAGCTAAACGTATTTGTTTGACTTTAATTCACAAAGCTGATGCAAGACTAGTGTTGGCATGGTGCTAAAGAGATTCTATCACGCCTTTTGTGATTATGAAATTTTTGTAAGTTATATAGTGCATGAATATATTACGTAAATGTGGTTTATCAAAAATATAAATTGCTAGTATAAAAATCAAATTATTAAAGATAAGAATATCAAAATAACTCCTCTTAAGGAAAGAGCTGTGAATGATAAATCAACTTCCTTGAAATTCTCTAACCGTGAGGCATCGTGCCTTAATTATCGATAAGAGAATAGTGATTCCGCTTTACTTTTTCTCAGCCTGCCTACAGTACAACTTCATAACCATGGTGCGCCTTAGGGTTTTGGCTCGCGAAGACATGTTCCGAAGGAGTCCTGCTGCCAACGTCGACCTGCACCCGCCCTTTATAGTAAGTCACTAAGTAATTCAGTCAATTTATATGCGAAATATTGATATGTGACGTTCGAAAGTAAAGATCTGTTTTATATGCAAAGTAAATTCAATCAACTGATGGGTTATTGGTGTTTTTTGCTCTCCTTACCGTGATAGCTATTGTTGTTGATGCACCCCGACGTGGAAGAGGTTGCAGAAATCGTACTCGTACCACTGATATTGAAAATCAGGTTGGCGGAATGGAAGTTGGTGGAAGCAGTAAACGCAAACGCAGGAGTTATTCCAAAGGCGTTTATGGAAAACCTCCTCGATGGACAAAATTCCACCTGTTGGAGCAGCTGAAGGATAGTAAGTATTTTAATTTTCTTAAATAACTTTTCACTAACTTGGGTTCTTTACTTCTTTTATCCATACGAAACATATTGAATCCTACCGCTACTAGGACATTGTCAACTATAATGAGGATACATCGGCCAGTTGGATGTTTCACTTACCGTGAAGCTAATTTACAAACTCAGGGCAAATTTAAAGACACCGTTCTAAACGAGTTTCGGGTAAAATTCTACCTCTATCACAAGTTTACCTTTAAATTATAAATTAGTTGATGTATGTCTCACCATTTTTAACAGAGGTATTACAAAAACGAGGATGGAACTTGTGAAAGCCAATGGAATAAAGACGTCATCATTCATATTGAAAATCGGATGCGAGGGCTTAAAAGTGAAGCAAAAAAGGAAGCTTTCGATAGAGCCATAGCATATGGAACCTCCATAATTGACCAAAGACCAGAATACTTTTCAAGTGAAGTTTGAAGCTCACTCTGTGGCCATTTTCTAGGACAAGAACATGCTTCCAAATCTGAAACTAACATAGAAAATTAAAAGAAGAAGGTTATGGTACATGCTACTGGCCCGACACCACATTCTAAGATTAAAAGGTACACTTGTAGATTTTATCTATGAATGCTGATAATATGACAATGTACATATTCTTTTGTGGATTGGAGTTTGTGATTTTATTTTTATTGTAATTAGGATTGGGGTGGTTAATATTAATGCCTAGGTTAGGAGTTAATCTTCATGGCTGCTGCATGCGGTTTATAGACATATATAGTTTACTTTGCTAGCTGATGATTTATTGTCTTTAAATCATTGTAGGACCTTACCGAGCAGAATGGTCAATCTCCTTCGCGCTTACAACTTTTTGAGGCCACATATAAACACAAATACACCCAAACTTTTACTTCAGCTGATGCAAGAGCAGTTGCGGTAAGTTTGTAACATGCACAGTATTTTATGATGTTCGCTTCCATGTATGATCTTTAATTATTATTTTCATTTCCTCACATCAATTCCTCTTGATTTATATGTTGTATTTAATATGTTACTTTATGTTCTTCTCACTGAAATAAGTTGTTAACACCTTTTGTTCTTATGAACCAAGTTTCATTCTTTTGATTCATATTTAGATTACAATGATTTTGTATGTAAGCTTACAGTCAGTTTGGTCACAGTTTCATATTTGATGCAACAGGAGGTTGTACATTGCCTTTACTAGTTTTTCACGACCTTTTATTAATGTTTTTTTTCCGAATTATGAACCCTTTTATTGTCAAACTAGATTCTGAGTTCAGAATCATTAACATTTATATTTTTCTCATTTTTCTTATTTATAATATGTCACTTACCTAATATTTTGCAGGAGCGATATGAAAAAATATTATAAGAGCGACTACAAACATTAGATGAGCAAAGAAAAGAACCTCTTGAGTGGTGGATTGAGGCCGTTGGACCGGTTAAAAAGAATCGAATTCTTGGTGTCCCACGTGTTCCTGCAAATGAAATATTAACAGGTTCTTATTATCAAAAGCATGGATCTAAATTACCAACTCAATCGAATTGTGGTGGGTGTTTTACGGAGGATCTATTTTTCAAAGTTGTGAACGAAACCTTGCAAAACGCAAACTCAAATGCATTGTTCAGCGAAGCTTCAGTGTCAAGTGAAGAATTAAGAAGTTTGACTGAAAATGTTGACGCTAATGGGGGCATTTCTAACTCATAAAATAGTACAGTGACGGAGAACACAGAAGTCGTCCGCCTTGTTATAAAGATATTGGAGAGCATATATTCAAAAATTCAACATTCGGTTAAGGTAATAAATATTAATTTTTTACTTTATGACATGAAATTGACAGATTGCACACTTAAATATGCTATGATACATTATTCGTATATTAATTTCTATTGGTATAATTCAGGAAAAACAAAATGATGGCCAGAGAAGTGTTGCAAGTTCTAGTGATGATGATGCACTTGGAGTAGATTAACAGATTAGCTAGTAAACTTTGATACTTGGCACTTTTTACGTTTTCCCTCTTCTGTTCAGAACAATTTGTACTTTTATTCAATTTTAATATTAATGCTTCTTTCGTATTAATTAAATGTATTAATTTTGTTTTTTATAAATTAATTTTAATTTTTTTATAAATATAAATGACAAACATTAAAACCCACAACTTTATTTTTTGGAAACTCAATATTTTATAACCGACAAATATTTGTTGAAAATAAAATCATAAATTCGTAGGAATTAGAAAAGGGCAAAATAATAAACTTATTTTATAATCAACAAATGGTAAAACCCACAAATTATTCGTTGATTTTATCTTGATTGTAACTGCGTGCAACTTATAAAACCAACCAATTTATTGTTGAAATTAATGTCAAATTCATAGCTAAAAAAAAAGGGTATAATAATAAATCTATTTGATTAACAATTTACCCACGAATATTAGAAACGACGGATTAATCGTTACTTTTGATGATTTTTTTCCATTATTTTCAATCGATTTAAGCAACAGAAATTCTGTAGATAAAATCTTCAAAACCAACAGATACAATAAAATCTACGCCCCTATAACCCACGGCGTACCAACGGAAATATCCGTCATTTTTAATCCCATAACCAACGGATATAGGCTAAAACTGACGGAACGTGCCGTTGATTTTAGCAGTTGGCCATATGAAATCTCTAGATGTTTTTTGTGAAGCCCTGCGTGGCTGTGCTAAGGCCGAGTGTGGCCACAACTTACTCTTACTTACTGTTATTAAGTAGTTTTATAGTTGTTTTTCGTAGAAGACTACATCTGTGGCCAAGGGTTTTGTCAAAATGCCAAGGGGGAGATTGATGATGCAGTATGGCAGTCTTTGACAAAACCAGCACCAGTGAACAAGCGGCTGAACAAGCTGCTGCTATAGCAGAAGCTGGTTCAGAAAGCTACAGCTTCTATTCGTCAACAGCAACTCGGATCTTCTCGGAAGGAGCTTGACAGTGCATCCATTAGCATCAAGGGAGTTTCTAAATTCTCTGAGAGAATGTTCCAGTGGAGATTCTCAGTTGGCTGAAAAGATTTGTTTGTAGAAGATATTGTTGTTTGGAGGAAATTGCTAAAAGTGTGAATGGTGAAACTTGGTAATCCTATTTAAGGGAGGTTGCTCAGAGCGTTGAAGGCATGGAAGTGAAGAGAGAAAACACGAGAGCATTTACATAATACCGAGAGGAGAGAATTCAAGTGCGAGGATCTTCGATCATCACCGAGAGCAGAGTGTGAGCGCAGAGCTGAGGTGATTGAAGAAGAGTGTGATCAGGGCTTGCAGAGTCTGATCACAACTTCATCAGGAAGCCAATTCAGAGCAGCGGTTTCTTGTTGGTTGATCAAGGGAGGCCGCGGAGGTATTGACGAGTGGACGAACTCGGTCAAGTGACTGGTCGGCTAAACTCACTAGTGACAGGTGGTCACTAAATGAGGGAGAGTGCTCCAGAGTGTGCAGCGCTCGTGGAGAGGTTCGATCGGCTCAACAGAAGGTTTAAAGCGACGCTGACTGTTTTGGTACTAGCTGTGTGCTACAGGAGGTGCTATAGCAACTAGCAGATAGCATTGAATTAATTAGAATAGGCTGAGTCTGTGGGATCAGAGTTGTAGCTATTCTGAATTATTTCAAGTCTGTAGATGTGCAATACACAAGTCAGAGCTTGTTTTGATTGTGTGACTACGTCAGGTCAGGTAGCATAGATGTCGTGCGTCAAACCGTGTTGTACTGTGGACCTGAGAATCTAGTGGATTAAGGGTTGGAATTCAGCCCTTCCCAGACGTAGGCAGATTGGCCGAACTGGGTGAACAAAGCTTTGTTCCTTGTTCTATCTTGCTGGATCAGATTCGGGTGTTCAAGAGTGTGCTGTAGCAACTGCCTGTTCTGAATTTTCCATCTTTACGATTTCTGTTATCTGTTCCAGGTTTGTTTTTCTGTTCAGACTGACGCTGGTGCCAAAGTTTCTTGCGAGGAGACTCATCTGTTCAGACATTTCATCCTCATCTTCGGTTGATTCTGATGTTTCTCTTTTGCGTGCAACTCCTTGAGATTTCTTTTTAGAAACTTCAGTATTCAATTTCATTTCAGATGTCCCAAGCGATCCCATCAAAATGTCAAGTCTCATTGCCTTTATATCTTGAGCTTCCTCAATAGTTGTCACTTTCATTGCGTATTTTTGCGGAAGCGATCGCAAGGCTTTTTTGACAAGTTTTTCATTATTGGTTGGCTCTCCAAGCGCATGAGCTTTGTTGGCAATATCCATAAATTTGGCATTGAATTTAGTTATTGACTCTTCCTCCTTCATATTCAGATTTGCAAATCTGGTAGTGATCATCTACAACCGACACTGTTTCACCTTGTCAGTTCCTTCGAAGGCTTTTTCGTGTGTATCCCATGCATCTTTTGCTGCTTCACAGGTTTATATCAATCTGAAGATGTCCGGTTCAACAACATTGAAGATTGCATTGAGTGCGGTAGCAACTTCGTCTTCATTTGCCGTCCATTGATTTTCCGACTTAGGGTAGGCCACGCTATCTGTATCCATGACCAATGGTGTATCATATTTGGTGACCACGGAATTCCATGCTGGATCATTGACAGACTTGGTGAATCCCCTCATGCGAGTCTTCCAATATGGATAGTTTGAACCGTCTAGAAGTGGAGGTCGGGAGATGTTTTGTCTGTTTTTCGTACTAATTTTGAGCGGTTCTGTTATAGCCCTGAATCGCACTAAGTACAGCGAGTGTCCCGCTCTGATACCAATTGAAAGTTATACGTCTATTCCACTCGGACTGTTTCAGACCACTTAATAGTTGCTCCACAATGCTTTAACATATCCCCTTTTGATGATTGTTAGTCACAGCAGTATTAGTACGCGGGATATGTTTACTCTGTTTAGCTCGGTGAGCCTACTCAGGGGGGGTTTCTCGGAACCCTAAGTGGAAATCACTTCACAATGTATACGATCAAGTACAATAAATCTTTAAGTAACACAACGTCAATTGTTACCACAATGTAGTTGAATGTCACGACCCAAATTCTTGGTCGAGACCGGCGCCTGATCAATTATTAAGCAAGCCTCCAATGTGCGGTGTATATTAATATATTAAGTAGCGGAATTCTAAAAAAATAAACTGTTTAGAATCCTGCCGAAGTACAATGGAGCAAATACTCTAACTGAAGAAAATGACATATCAAAAAAAATGTTCTGGTAGAATGACTGGCTGGATGGCACCGTACTTGAAATGAGAAAATTCCTTGCAACGCTTAGTAGTCACTTCCAAACTTACGGCTCACTTATCTGAAAATATTGAATAATAACGGGGTGAGTCACAATGACTCAGTGAATAAATAACATACTGTATTAACGTTAATATCTTTAGCAACTGTCAATGATATAACTCAAATTATCTTATACTCAATCGATGCATGTATGAATGCGTGAATGCACGATAATGTCTGTGTCGATCAATCATAATAATGATGGCCAGTCGTCACTACCGGTCCGGACCATCATATTAATGGACGGGTTGAGCCTCGCCATATAATATCAAAGAGCGGGCCATGCCTCGCTATATCACAACTCATGCGGGTGGTCATACATGTCGTGGACGTGATGATGCGTATAATGTATCATATCATATTTTACAATAATTATAATACGTATGGATGTTATTCTTATGTCGATATACGGTCCAAATCTTAACATCTTTATTTAGACGAGGGAATTCGATTATTAAAGAATTTCGTTATTATCCAATTACAATTTAATACATAAAGAAACGATACGATAACACGATACGATATAATTTAGAACTAGTATACTATTTACTCACAACTAACACTCGATTTAAAGCGTGTAGTCATCCCGCTCTGATAGCAGTTTTGTTTCAAGAACATGCAGTTTATCCGGTGGCCGAATAATTTTAACAAGTACATTAGCATTTTGTTGGACATTTCAGCATACACTATTCATAGCACCAGTCGCATGTGTGACATAATATCATAGTTGGTACGTTAGTAGCCAGCAACCTATGAAGCAAATATCTACTAAAACTGTTTAAAACAGTTTCAGAATAACAATCTTTCAACCTAAACTTCATCGAGAAGTCTAATAACCACCAACATCTCCATAACATTATCATACAAATTCACAACACAACTGACCCCACATCCCATTCCAAATTGTCCACCTGGTCATAATCAAACACTAAACAATCCGAACACAAGTCCACTGAATCAGGAATTCAACAACTCTCAACTCCGTTTCCCAAATGAACTCAAATCAGCACACCAATAACACTCCAAAACGACTGACGGCGGCAGTGCAAGATCCCATCTCAAAACAAGAACGAAATGAAAATTGAATCAAGCTGAAGTTACAACTTTATCCACCCAGAGATCGAAACTCTACGCACCTAATTTTGTTCAAACCTGACAGCCGCTCCTCTCCTGCCCCATTCTCTTGTTTCTCTTGACCCTAATCTAAATGAATTATATTATATAAATCCTTAATCAGTACTTATCATATTTTAATACAATTGTCCCTCATTAGTTATATTCAACCTTTTGCCTACTCCCTCATTTATAAATTTATTTAAAGATATTTATTGATTCCTATTCACTTGACCAAATAAATTTTCCCAACCAAAATTTACACATAAATTTAAATTGAAAAATTGCTTTTAAATACTAGGTATTACATTGAACCACTGTGAGTGCGTCTGACTCCCTCAGACTGAGATCCTTCTCTTTCCACCTCGATCTGTCTCCCGCGGATCGATAATTATCTTCCCGAGAATATCATCACTGTAACATAGTTTGTTCAATGATTTTCTTGAGCACTCTGCGATCAGATTCTTGCACTCTCAATCTCTAAAGTTGATCGCAGTTTTTGCTAGCTCCGTCTTTGTTCGTTCTCAGATCAGATAGTTCGAATTGGCTTCTGCATTTTCCGATCCCTCATATATAGATTAGATTATCTTTTTCATTCTTAGGAAACATGATAATCTTTTGATCATGCTTTTCTAATTCATGTGCGGATCTAATATTTGGAGCCGCAGTATCTTTGAGAATATATCTTCGGAATATCTCCAGAATATTTCTTTGCCTACGCAATATATTCGCTGATCTCGATTGATCTTCTTGCATGCGACTGTCTGAACTATCACCATCTCACCCTCTGTTACAGCTTTTTTGGTTTTGTACCGTTTGCCAAAAAAACATGATATACATATATCCATGGGGCACCAGGATTTAACACAATGAATCCCAGCATCGAAGGGAGGCTAAAAAACTCGTCGATTGAGCCTCAACTATTTCGTTTTGTATCAAACTTAAAAAAAACTCTTATTTATTTATTTGCTTGAATTATTTAAAAAATTATTTCGATATTCGCATACACAAATTGTTGAATACCTCCAACAAATGAGACTAAAGATCACCTACTAGCACAATGCAACTGGTGATGCTTTGTTATATCTTGGTGTGTCGAATGTCGGGGTAGATCGGGTAATTCCCATATCAATGAAGGAGATAATCGAGAGTTGGAAACTTTATGCTATACAATCTTATGGTCCATATGGGAACAAGAAAGCAGGATTCAATAATTTGAAAAGGAGCCCGTAGAAGAATTGAGCGGGCGGATAAAAGTGAGAGTTGGATGGTACAAAAACTTTAGAAATTGAAGACCCTATTTCAATAATCAGATGCATAGAAGAGCTCACTCGAAGTAAGAAGGTAAAAAATGAGCAAACAACTCATTGAAGTGAAATAAGTGGAAGGAGAGCATCATTTGAAAGTGACAGACTACAAAGAGCTCTACCAAAATTGGAAAGCCTACCAGTTGAAGTCCGCATACTTCGCAATCATCCGATGGCCCAAAGTGGAAGACCAACGTACAATTTTACAGTTGGTAGCTAGTGATTACTGGCTTTAATTAGAGTACAAGAATATCGAAGTGTAATAGGGTGTTTCTTAACTCAAAAATCATGTACCCAATCCTTTTATTAATGAAGTTTACTCCATCAAAAATTTTGCTGCTTGGTTACAATAACTTCGATTGCTGCATTCAGGAAAAAATTAATGTTTGTCTGTTAATGGAAAAGCCACAAGAGTAGTTAGACTGTAAGTCCCGAAATATCTTCAATGAATTTATTTCATGCGTCCTTAAATAATTTAGTGAAACTTGATGAGGAGAATGCTTTGTATACTGATCAAACATTAACCAATTTCCTAGCGATATATGGTAGGTTCTTAATTAAACTTTTGATTTTTAAAATATACACATTGTTTTACTTAACAATTCTTTATTCAACTAAAAAAGAAGATGTTGAAAATGAACCACCGGACGAAGATTTGTTAAATCTTCTCTCTCTTACTTATTCAAATAGAATCTCAGTGAGAAGCATTGCCAAGAAAGAGGAAACGCGTTAAGTGGAAATCCAACCACATATCAGTAGGATAGTAGATTATTGTTATTCTTTTGTAATATAATTTTACTTTTGTATACAATCGACTCTCATATTTGGTGGTAAGCTTTGAGTATATGGCATGTGTCGGTAGACTCTTTTTAGGATGTGAGGACTTGAAACAAGGAAGAGAGATAATGTGGAGAATTAAACACATATGAAGCCCCAAATGTAACTTCTTCTTTTTATTCGAACAGATTAATGCCTACCACTTGGATTCAATAACAATTCATTTTTAAGAAAGACAATTTAAAAAATATACCTTCTTTACTAAAGTCGAACTGACACAAAATCACCTGATAGACGCTATATTAGTGATGAATGTTCAAATGAGCCGGGAGCATAGTCATTGCCAAAGATGGTTTGTACGAAACATAAATTTTAAAATCATGATATTTTGGAAAGAAGAACAGTAAACGGTGGCATATAAAAAAACTCCTTTATTCCTTTCTATGAGCTTTGTCAATAAACCAAGATTAACTTTACATATTGTTAATGCAAGATTTGATCAACAAACCAGATTGGGAGGTTTAAGGGTCTTGGTTCAACACGCTTTTGATTTGGTATATGATTATTAAGGCTAGCTGCCTTGATGGTATGGCATATTCTAGTAATTGTGAAATTATAAAAACATTAGTCAATTAGAATTTTTGAATTCACTATTATTATGTCACTTACAGACGATGTCTCCAAATATATATATCTGTATACTTTATTATCGTTGATTGTGGACTAAATTGTATCTTGATTCTGTGGCGTGGATCTGCTGGGTTCTTTCTTAACCTAATTAAGTAGACTTTATGGCAGTCACATCGTCACTGGCGTAGTGCTTTTCTCATCTCTTACATTATTGTATCCCATTCCACCACACATGGTCAACATTTGAAATACTAGTGTTGTATTCTATCATTTTCACTCGATCATAATCTGCACCCATGTAAATTTCGTACTTTCCCAACTAGTTCAGTCATTCGATCAGTTTGTAAGTGTTCATCAGTTCAAATTTTATTTTATTCGTACATCTATTATATCCCAAATTCTAATCGTTGAAATGTTTGACATTTGTAAAGGACAATATTTAGATCCCTCAAATGATGATCAAAATAAGGTGTAAAACGACAAATGAGTAGACTTAAATGTAAAAGGGGACTGTTTTCTTCATTCAATATTTCATTTCATTAGAAGGTTTTGGAGAGAGAGCGAATCAGTCGGTCATGATCGTGGTGATGAGGCCGGCAACACTCTTTATCTTGAAGCAGAAGTTGTCATTTGTCACGCGGAAGACTTTGGCGGACGAATTTTATTAAGGAACGACTACAATTAGCCACTACTGCAGAATCGAGATGTTCCGGTTAGTTTGTCAGTTCCTTTTTGTTTGTGATTCCTCATTTGTAATTGTCTCATATTGAGTTATAAGAATTAATATAAATATTTTTATTCCATATATAGCTTAAGATTGAGTTTGGCAAATGGAGAATACAAGTTGAACAATGGACGTGAAATTAAAAATTGAAATTACCGTCACTACTCTATTGCAGACAATAAAAACGATATTTTTATTAGGAGATGCTCATTCACATGTGCATATGAAAAAAGAGCAGAAATCATTATAAATACCGCCATAGTCTCTTGAGAAATCATTCAAACACATTTGGCTTCTTTCTAGGGTAGGTCGATTGTATTGCTTTTTGGTCTCCTGCCATGAGTTCCTTGAGATTCATACTGTGCTTGTTTTTGGTTACTGTCGGGGCTGCCTCTGCTCAGTTATCGGCAAACTTTTATGCCAAATCTTGTCCAAATGCTCTTTCAACTATCAAAACCGCTGTTAACTCTGCTGTTCAAAGTGAAGCTCGAATGGGTGGTTCCCTACTCCGTCTTCATTTCCACGACTGTTTCGTCAATGTAATTCTAATCCCTATCCATTTTCTTCCTTAGCAAAATATGAAGGGCAATCCATTCTGTGTGATTACATAGTCAAAACATTGACTTTGTCGGGTTGTTAGACCCCCACATTAGTGAGATTTCATCTCTCATTTATAGATCGATATTAAACGGCCATTTTTTGACAGGGATGTGACGGGTCAATCCTGCTGGATGATAACTCAACATCAGGCTTTGTGGGAGAGAAGACGGCTGGTCCTAATGCAAATTCAGCAAGAGGATTTGACGTCATTGACAACATTAAGTCCAAGGTGGAGGCCCTGTGCCCGAAAGTTGTCTCTTGCGCGGACATTGTAGCGATCGCAGCTCGTGACAGTGTTGTTGCTGTAAGATTTTTCGACTTACTTTGTTATCAATAATATTATGGATGCAAGCATTTTACACAATAGAGCGAATTTGAGATTCTATGTGGTGCAGTTAGGTGGAAGCGGATGGACAGTGGCATTGGGAAGAAGAGACGCCACAAGTGCAAGTTTGAGCACAGCAAACAGCGATCTGCCTGGCCCAACCAGTAACCTCAGCGCTCTCATTACTTCCTTCTCAAACAAAGGCTTCACCACCAAAGAAATGGTGGCCCTCTCAGGTATTTCGATTATGTCCATATATAACCATAATGCAATGCAGCCTTTTATCTGATCTGACCTAATTAATAAATATATATATATATCCTTGAACGAACGCATGCAGGATCTCACACAATTGGGCAAGCGAGGTGCACCACATTCAGAACTCGTCTCTATAATGAGAACAACATCGACTCATCCTTTGCCACCTCATTGAAGTCTAGCTGCCCTAGCTCCGGCAGCGACAACACCCTTTCTCCACTGGACCTCCAGACCCCCACCAAATTCGACAACGTGTATTACAAAAACTTGTTGAACAAAAAGGGACTGTTGCACTCGGATCAGGAGCTGTTCAATGGTGGATCCACTAATGCCCAAGTCACTGCATATAGCTCTAACCCCACAGCCTTTTCAACTGATTTCTCCAATGCCATGGTGAAAATGAGTAACCTAAGCCCTTTAACTGGAACTCAGGGAGAGATCAGGGTCAACTGCGCCAAAACAAACTAAGAATATCATCTTCCACCTTTTTGTACCTTTTAACTTTGTGACTGTACCAATGGAATCGGTGTTGAACGATTAATAAACAAAATAGGCGGGCCTTTAAAAGAAAATAGCCCATTCAGCCACACATGTGCTAAGCTAAATAAACACCTTTCTGAGTTTGTATCGGTAGAAACTGTGTTCGAAATGGATCATTTACTTGTATCACGGATATAAAGTCGGTACATCCAAATCAATGTTAAGATTAATGAGAAAGTAATACTTAAAGAGAGCATTGAGGAATATAAAGTAGGTTATTTATTATGTCAAAATGGATGCTAAGATTAATGAGAAAGTAATACTCGAATAAGTATGAAATTTGTGCTGGAAAACTTAAAATTCTTATATCTCACACGAATAAGAGATCAATTTGGTGAAATTATATATAAACATACTTTGACTTAAAGTCTTATTTTTTTTTTTCACTTAAATTTTTAATGAATAAATTAAGTACATTTTGTGGAAGTAGCTTTCCAGCTTCACTAATCGGAAAGAATGCAACTTGGATCGAGAGCTGGTCAGATGGAAAGATGAGCGGAAAAAGTTGTGCACATCTGGGCACTGTAGTTCTATCATAAAGGATAGTTGAATCTAGTACAACTTGCGTTATTCACAAATTGATCCTTAAAAAGGCATCTGCACCCGTTGGAGATCCATCCCCATTTGAGAACGTTCTATCTCAATTTGAGAAGGTTCTCTTCACTTTCAAACACATCGGTTGAGAGGAAGATCCGAAGGAGGAAGAACGTTTTCCCAGACGATCTCGCCGAGAATGCCGAAGAGGAGAGAGAATAACACGTGCTTTGCACGTGATAGGCAATTCAACAGCCTGATTTTTAACAAGAAAGAGATCTGGCCCATTAGATCAGATCTAAATTTGATCTAACGGTTCAGATTTATTTCCAACGGGATTTAGCCAAAAAATTTGAAAAAAATCAAACAAAATTTGAAAAAATAAATTTTTATCATCTAAAAAAACCACTATAAATCTACAACTCTTATGAATCAAAATTCACACAAAGTTTCACTCTTTTCTCATATTTCAGTTCACGTATTTCATCTCTTCTCTCATATTTTCAATATGTCGGGCAATTGGTCTATGTCCGAAGATGTGCAATTGTGCATTTCATTTTGTCGTCAATCGACCGATCCAATTACCGGCAATAGACAAAGAACCGACAAGTTGTGGGAAAAAATTCACGCTGATTTTCAATCAAATTGGGTTATGCGTGACGATGAAGTAATTACTACTGATTCAAGATCTCAAACCGCCTATTCGGCGTCATGCATTGCATATGCAAGAAGAAATCCGGAATCCGGCGGTAATGCTCAAGATGAGGTAAATTATTTAATTAGCTTATTCAACATAATTATTGTTATTTAAAGTTTCATTAAATCTAATTTATTTTATCGTTTGAATGAATAGGTACGAGAAGCGCAAACTATGTACGTCGCAAATAAGAAAAAAGACATTCGCACATTTTGAATGTTGGGAACAAGTTAAGTCACATCCAACATTTGCACCTACGGAAACAATTCCTCCACCGACTTATGAAGGTGGTGCGGTGCGCCATTGCAAGTAACTCCTCCATCGACGTATAACCATGATGGTAGTCCGGTTATGAAAGAAGTCTACGAAGAACCAGTATTTTCTACATCCGAAAGTAATCATATGAGTCCATCTAGTCCGGTAAGACCATCCAGAGTGAAGGCGGAGAAAGAAGCAAGGAGAAAGGTTAAGAAAATTGCAACTTCATCAAATAATTATATTGACGCTTTACATGTCATTGCCGAAAATCAGAAAAAAGCATTGGCTACCAACAAATGCAAGTGGAGCTTGCTCAAAAGCAAATGGAGCATACTCACCGGATGCAAGAAAAGGCTGGAGAGTCAAGGATTATGGAAATGAACACAAAAATGATGATCCCAAAATCCAAGAAATATTTCTCAAAGAGAAAGGCTAGTATTATGCGACGTTATGAGGAAGAGGAAGAGGATGTCAACAACGATGAAAACGATTCGTACTTTTCAGATTATTACTGTCCTCAACATGATGATTATATTATGAACTTTATTTGAACATAGTCATTTTCCCAGAAACTTGGGTGATTGCCTTTTCTTGAACACTCCATCCTTAGTTGCAAATTTACTAGAAGGTTTCTTCCTCTTTGAGCACTCACCATGCTCCACTAAGTTGGCCCTCTCTGATGGTGCTTTGAACCTCTTATCGGAGCCACGATTGTCTTCCTCAATTTGAAGACGGACCACAAGGTCTTCAAAACTCATCTCTTTTTGCTTGTGCTTGATATAGTTTTTGAAGTCCTTCCACCCCGAAGGTAACTTCTCGAAGAGTGAGGCAACTTGGAAGAATTCACTTATGTGCATCCCCTCAGGATGAATCTCATGGATTATCAACTGCAACTCTTGCACTTGACTTACCACCATTTTAGAATCTACCATCATGAACTCAAGAAAGCGGCCTACAATGTATGTCTTATAATCGGCATCCTCAGTTCGGTATTTCCTATCCAATGACTCCCAAAGCTCCTTAGCTGAGCATTTGGTACTGTATACATTGTACAGTGTGATGATGTTGTATGGGAGTGTTTGACAAAACTAGCTCGAGTGAACAAGTTGCTGCTATAGCCCGTGTCCAGTGTTTGTGAACAAGACCAGTGATCAAGGAGCAACTGTAGCAGCAGAAAGCTATACCAGGAGCTTGTTCAGAAGGGCTGTAGCGTCTGTCCGAGTAGCAGTTATCTGGGTCTTTGGAAAGAGGTCGTGGCAGTCCTTCTAAGAGCAACAAAGGAGTTTCTAAGTTGCTACAGAGAATATTCCAGTGGAGATTCCTAGCTGAAGTAGGAGATTTGATTGTGGGAGATTTGAATCTTAAATCAAATCTAATCTCCTAAAAATTAGGAGATATTGATATTGCTAGGGGAATTGCTAAATCCTGATAATGATTGCAGTGGGCGCGCCTATATAATGGAGACCCTTCAGAGCAATGAAGGTTGATCGAAGCTAAGAGAGAAAACAAGAGAGTTACACAGAAGTTCAACAGAGAGTGAATCTGTGCGGGGGAATCTTCGATCATCACCGAGAGCAGAGCGTGAGCGCAGAGCTGAGGTGATTGAGACAGTGGGTGATCAGGACTTGCAGAGTCTGATCACAGCTTGATCGGGAGACCAATTCAGAGCAGCAGTGCTTGTTGGTGGATCAAGGAAGGCCGCGAAGGGATTGTCGAGTGGAGGGACTCGGGCAATCAATCTAAGGGCCAGCTCTTGCTAGTGACAGGAGGTCACTGAGTGAGGGGGAGTATTCCAGAGTGTGCAGCGCTCGTGGAATCGTTCGAACGGCTCAGCGGAAGGCTTGGAGCGACGCGGACAGACTGGGCATCAGCTGTGTGCTACAGCAGATGCTATAACAACCCTGCAGAATTTGAGTATTGTTTAGAATAGGCTGAGTTTTGAGGAGACAGTAGCTATTCTAGATAGATACCAGTAGAGGTTGTGCAGACACAAGTCAGAGCTTGTTCTGATTGTGTATGTGAATCCACTTGTGGTTGAGTAGCATAGGTTGCGTGGGTTATAACCGTGTGTACTTGGAAACCTTGAGATTACTGGATTGAGGACTGAGGAGAGTCCTCCCCAGACGTAGGCGATTGGCTGAACTGGGTGAACAAACCTTTGTCCTTGTTCATTCCTGTTGAAACAGTTTCCGGGTGAACTAGAGTGTGCTGTACCAACTGCTTGTTCATAAATCTGTTTATCAGAGGCGCTGCGAATTTTAATTAATATCAGAGCCGGAGCTCGACACACAGAGTAAAAGATCCTACATTGCCTCTGAAGTCAAGGAACAATGAAGGAAGGACAGAGCAGGAGCAGACCTCCATTGTTAGAAGAAATCGACTATGGATATTGGAAGGCTAGGATGAAGGCCTTTCTCAAAGCCATTGATGAGAAGACCTGGAGAGCTATCGTGGTCCAGTGGTCTCCTCCGATCACCATGGATGAACAAGGAGTTACACAGATAAAATCTGAAGAACAATGGACTCTGAAGAGGGAGATGCAGCAACTGGTAATTCAAAGGCTCTGAATGCTATCTTTGTTGCGGTTGATGCTAACAATTTCAGGTTGATATCAAACTGTGATATGGCCAAGCAAGCTTGGGAAATCCTGAAAATTGCCCATGAAGGAACTGATAAAGTAAAGTTGTCAAGATTACAGATTATTGCTATGCTGTCACGACCCAAAAATCTAGGTCGAGACCGGCGCTTGACCAACGATCAAGCAAGCCTCACATATGACAATATTATACAAAAAGATAGATTTTTCTAATTAATTCAGTCATAAAATTTATAATATTTACGGAAACGAGTTTACTACTAAACTAAGCAAAATGTGCTCCTAGTAACCTGCCCTAGACAACGGAGCATAACTCTAGCCAAAAGGAATCAAAAAGGATAGCTGATAACGAGTCTCAAAAACAAGACAGCTGAAGTTGGATGGCACCGTAAGTAAAGATAGCTCTCTCGTCGAGGATAACTGGACCTTTCAGCAGCTACCGATTCACTTATCTGTAAGGAAAGGGTAATAAAAGGGTGAGTCGGGAAGACTCAGTGAGGAAATAACCCGCACGTACTCTAGTAAGTGGTTACACACTTACGTATCCAGAAACGAGATATGTCATTTCTTAAGCTTGTAAATATATAATAACAAGCTGAAAATTCGTAGTGTCTTAGTTCGACAGATTCTGTGAACAAGCAGTTGCTGCAGCACACTCTTGTTCACTTAAATATTGTCACAACAAGCAATGAACAAGGCACAGGTTTGTTCACCCAGTTCGGCCAATCTGCCTACGTCTGGGGAGGACTATTCTCCAGTCCTCAATCCACTGAACTGAAGGTTCCAAGTACACTAGGTTACAACTCACGCAACCTATGCTACTCAACCTTATGTGGACCACTCAACACAATCAGAACAAGCTCTGATTTGTGTCTGCACACCCTCTACAATATGTCAATCTAGAATAGCTACAATCCTCTCAAAGAACTCAGCCTATTCTAAATTACACTACTCAGCAGGGTTGCTGCAGCAACAGCTGTAACACACAGCTGAAGCACAATGTCCGCGTCGCTCCAAGGCCTTCTGCCGAGCCGATCGAACCTCTCCAAGAGCGCTGCACACTCTGAGTAACTCCCCCTCACTCAGTGACCACCTGCCACTAGTGAGTACTGCCGCACGACACTCGACCGAGCCTTCCACCCGTCAGTTCTTCCGCGGCTGCCCTTGATCAACCAACAAGCTCCCCAGCTTTGAATTGGCTTCCAGATCAAGCACGAATCAGACTCTGCAAGTCCTGATTCTCTTCTGCAACTCTCACCTCAGCTCTGCGCTCAACGCTCTGCTCTTGGGTGATGATCGAAGTAAACTCCCGTCGCACACAACAAATTGCTCTCCGTGAATTCTGTGTATGCACTCGTGTATCCCTCAGCTTCGATCAACCTCTTCAGCCCTGAACCCCTTCTGCTTAAATAGCTGCACCACTTTAAGCAATTTTCAGGTTTAGGCAATTAACCCAACAAGATCAATTATCTCCTAAAATCTAGGAGATTAGATTTGATTATTATCTCCAATGCAAATCTCCTCCTCTGACTAGTAAACCTCTCTGGAATAAACTCTTCAGCAATTTAGAAATTCTTCAGAGGCTCTGCATAGAGTTTCCAGCCATTCCGGACAAGCCCAGGCAGCTGCTATGCTTGGTCAGTTGAACTAGCCTGTTGAACAAGCTCCTGCTGCAGCATCCCCTGCTGCAGCTGCTGCTAGTTCACTTCTGCTTGGCTTGCTCGATAATTTGAGCTGTAGCAGCTCCTTGTTCACTTATGCTGGTTTTGTCAAACACTGCCATACTTGCATCATCACAAGCTACCAAATAATCAGATATATCAAATGCGTGAATGCACAGAATGAGAACTGCAACTAACAGAAGCATAAAGCTAGGCAGTCGTCACTGCCGATCCGGATCATCAAAACGCGGAATTCATCATCGCGTAACAAAATGCGTCATTATCATCGCATAACAAAAGTTGCAGTCTCATGATGCAATATGTATGCACGTGTATGATGCTTCTCACAAAGTCTCTTCTCAACTTTAACAGAATTCGTTAACGGATGATTATGCGATATGCATAATAAACTGATAACTAATACGAAACGAATACGTGGGAATTATTTACTCACACTAAGATTGTTTTGAGAGCGTGCAGTCAACCAGTTCCTCCAGCAGTTTTGTTCTCCAAACCTATACGGCAATTAAGAAAATATATTACCATCCCGCCGCATCTTAAGATAGCTCACAGCTTCTCTGTATTTCGTCATGACATCACATATAACCCAAGTGTTTTTTTCAATTGACTTAGCATAAGTATCGAGTCAACTCCTAACAAAACAATCTCATATACATCTCAATTCCCTCCAAACAACCTATCAGAAAATTTCCGCACAACACAACTCCAAGTGATGAGAATTCAATTCCACTTCCCTTGCCAACCTCTCTATTCCTCACCAAATCGTCCTCCACCCCATTCCCCATCAAAATCCTAACAATTGCCAACAACTCATTCTTGAAAAGAACTATACAATGCTTCACTCTTCCTGCATAAATCCAAACCCCCTTTAGACCAAAATATCAACTCTTTAAATCAACACACAAAATTCTCATCACCTTGCATCACAACACACATCCTAATGCACCCTTTCCTTTTTTTTCTGCACTTTTCTGGTGTTATTTGTATCAAACCTCAAAACCTTAGCTCACAACTCATCACCATCATCATCCCAGATTCCCCCTTTCACACCCATACATCAACCCAGCACAATCCCCTTCCCAAAAACACCACAAAACCCACATAATTCAACATGAATCAAACCCCCCCCCCCCCCCCCCAAACTTCTCATACACCTCTTCCACAATCGACAAACCCACAAAATCTTCCACAAAAACCCACAAAACATCACCCAAAATAAGAGAAAGAACATACCTGATCAAAGCTCTGAGGAACCCTAAATCCACTGGGAGAAAACAGGAAAAGATGGGGAAAGGAGGAGGGGGAGCGAAGGCACGGGAGAGGAGAGGAGAAGGTGGGGGAAGGGGAGAGAGAAGATGGGGAGAAGGAGTGTTTGAGCCACAAAAATGTTTTTTTCAATTGACTTAGCATAAGTATCGAGTCAACTCCTAACAAAACAATCTCATATACATCTCAATTCCCTCCAAACAACCTATCAGAAAATTTCCGCACAACACAACTCCAAGTGATGAGAATTCAATTCCACTTCCCTTGCCAACCTCTCTATTTCTCACCAAATCGTCCTCCACCCCATTCCTCATCAAAATCCTAACAATTGCCAACAACTCATTCTTGAAAAGAACTATACAATGCTTCATCTTCCTGCATAAATCCAAACCCCCTTTAGACCAAAATATCAACTCTTTAAATCAACACACAAAATTCTCATCACCTTGCATCACAACACACATCCTAATGCACCCTTTCCTTTTTTTCTGCACTTTTCTGGTGTTATTTGTATCAAACCTCAAAACCCTAGCTCACAACTCATCACCATCATCATCCCAGATTCCCCCTTTCACACCCATTCATCAACCCAGCACAATCCCCTTCCCAAAAACACCACAAAACCCACATAATTCAACATGAATCAAACCCCCCCCCCCCCCCCCCCCCAACCAAACTTCTCATACACCTCTTCCACAATCGACACACCCATAAAATCTTCCACAAAAACCCACAAAACATCACCCAAAATAAGAGCAAGAACATACCTGATCAAAGCTCTGAGGAACCCTAAATCCACTGGGGGAAAACGGAAAAGATGGGGAAAGGAGGAGGGGGAGAGAAGGCACGGGAGAGGGGAGGAGAAGGTGGGGGAAGGGGAGAGAGAAGATGAGGAGAAGGAGTGTTTGAGCCACAAAAATATCTAATCATTTTTTATTTTATTTAATGGGTATTACATTCTACCCTCCTTTTAAAAAATTCGGTCCCCGAATTTATATAGTCATACTTTGAGACTCAAAAAGTTACGGGTATCTGACTTTCATATCCTTCTCTAAATTCCCAAGTGGCTTCTGCATTGGAATGATTCTTCCATAATACCTTGACTGCAACTACATCCCTGTTACGTAGTCTCTTCACGTCTCGGTCCACGATGGCAATTGGTTGCTCCTCATAAGATAATGTATCATCTATCTCAAGTTGTTCATGTTCCAGTACGTGACTAGGATCCGAAATATACCTTCGTAGCATTGAAACATGAAATACTGGATGAACATTAGACAACGCCGGAGGCAAAGCTAATTTATAGGCAACTGTACCAATCCGCTCCAAGATTTCAAAAGGACCGATGAATCGAGGACTAAGTTTCCCCTTTTTGCCAAATCTCATCACACCTTTCATTGGCGACACCTTTAAAAAGACGTAATCACCAACCCGAAACTCCAACTCTCGTCGTTTTGGATCAGCATAAGACTTTTGTCGGCTCTGAGCTGCTAACCGCTTATCCCTGATTAGACGGACCTTCTCATTTGCATCATGTACCAGGTCAGGTCCAATCAACTTACTTTCACCTAACTCAAACCAGCCAACAGGCGATCTACATCTTCTTCCATACAAAGCCTCGAAAGGAGCCATTCGGATGCTAGAGTGATAACTGTTATTATAAGCGAACTCCATCAATGGTGTATACCGATCCCAACTACCTTTGAAATTAATAATGCAAGCTCTCAACATATCTTCTAACGTCTGTACAGTCCTCTCTGACTGTCCATCTGGCTGGGGATGAAATGCAGTACTCAAATGTAGCTTCGTTCCTAATGCCTCTTGCAGTGAACTCCAAAATCTAGAAGTAAACTACGAACCACGATCAGAGATAATGGAGATAGGTACACCATGTGGGCGCACAATTTTATCAATGTACACACGGGCATACTACTCGGCTGAATAATTTGTCTTTACTGGAATAAAGTGTGAAGTCTTAGTGAATCTATCCACAATTACCCAAATAGAATCATGACCCTTGCTGGTGCGTGGAAGTCCAGTAATAAAATCCATAGTAATGCGCTCCAACTTCCATTCTGGAATCTCAATATTCTGCAATAAGCCAGCTGGTCTCTGGTGTTCAGGTGAAAACCTGTTGACAAGTTAAACATCTCGAGACAAAGTCAGCCACATCACGCTTCATATCACTCCACCAATAAGTGTCTCGGAGATCATGGTACATCTTACTCGATCCAGGATGCATGACATAAGGTGTACAATGAGCCTCTATCAAAATGTCTTGACGAAGTCCATTAGTTAAAGGAACGCATAACCGATTTTTAAATCGAAGAATACCATCATCACCAATTGTGAAATCTGCGTGTCTACCTTCACGGACTTCTGTAATCAACCTTCTTAACTTGGGGTCATTACCTTGCGTTTCTCCTATCCGAGTCACTAAGGTTGGCACAACTCTGGAATGCGCTAGAAGACCCTTTTCTCCTACTTCAAAAGAAACTCCACTATTTTGCAGTTGTGTGAGTTCCTTTGCAAGTCCTCTTCTGTTAACAGGTATGTGTGCTAAACTGCCCATAGACTTCCTACTGAGAGCATCAGCAACTACGTTGGCCTTTCCTGGATGATAAGAAATGGTGCAATCGTAGTCTTTCAGCAACTCCACCCATCTACGCTGTCGAAGATTAAGGTCTTTCTGACTGAAAATGTACTTCAAACTTTTGTGATCCGTAAACATCTCAAATGTCTCTCCGTACAAATAATGTCTCCATATCTTTAAGGAAAAAACTACTGCTGCCAACTTGTGGTCATGAGTAGGATAATTATGTTCATGCTTCTTCAGCTGACGAGAAGCATACGCAATAACCCGACCATGCTGCATTAGAACACGTCCCAGTCCAACGGCTGAAGCATCACAATACACAGTAAATCCGCCAGTGCCTGAGGGAAGGGCTAAGATTGGTGTAGTAATTAATGCTCTCTTCAGCATCTGGAAACTCTCTTCACATTTGTCAGACCAGAAAAATTTGACTCCTTTCTGGGTCAAACGAGTTGATGGTGCAACTATGCAAGAGAAATCTTGTACAAATCGTCGATAATACCCAGCAAGCCCTAAAAAGCTTCGAATCTCTGCTACCGAGGTTGGCGTCGGCCAACTTTCAACTGCCGCAACCTTTGAGGGATCAACTTTCACACCGTCATTTGAGACAATGTGTCCAAAGAAAGCAATACTATTCAATCAAAATTCACATTTAGAGAACTTAGCATACAACTTGTGCTCTCGTAGCCTCTGAAGTACTTGTCTCAAATGCGAAGCATGCTCCTCCTCAGTCCTCGAGTATATCAGAATATCATCAATGAAGACAATCTCAAATTTATCCAAGAAGGACCTAAATACATTATTCATCATTCTCATAAATGCTGCCGGTGCGTTTGTGAGTCCAAATGACATCACCAAGAACTCGTAATGTCCATAACGAGTTCGGAACGCTGTCTTCGGAATATCTTGCTCTCTAATCCGAAGTTGATGATAGCCTGAACGTAGATCGATCTTAGAGAAATATTGAGCTCCTTGCAACTGGTCAAACAAATCATCAATCCTTGGTAAAAGGTACTTGTTCTTCACTGTCACTTTGTTTAACTGACAATAGTCAATGCATAACCTCATCGTTCCGTCTTTCTTCTTCACAAATAAAACAGGAGCACCCCAAGGAGAAACACTAGGACTGATAAAACCCTTGTCAAGAAGCTCTTGCAACTGATTTTTCAATTCTTTCAGTTCCATCGGAGCCATTCGATAAGGAGGAATTGAAATAGGCTCCGTACCAGGAACTAAATCGATGCAGAATTCCACATCTCTTACCGGAGATAGTCCAAATAAATCCTCTGGAAAGACATCTTCGAAATCAGCTACTACGGGTATCGTATCCAGTGTAGATGACTGGACCTCATTCTTAGCATCCAATATTATCGCCAAGTAGGCCTGACATCCCTTTCTCATCAATTTATCAGCCATCAACGCTGATATGAAATAAGGTGACGATAAACTCCTATCACATAAAAAGGTGAATTCTGGCTCGTCCGGTAATCGAAATGTAATCATCTTCTCACGGCAATCGAGAGTGGCATAATACGAGGATAACCAATCCATCCCCAAGATGACATCAAAGTGTAACATATCAAGCAAAATTAAGTTTGCTTGCATATTGTGACCCCCAACCGCAATCAAACAAGAACAATATACCAACTTCGTCTCAATATGACCACCAAGTGGAGTAGTTACCGATAAGGGTGTCTTCAACCGTGAAGGACTCATAGTAAGGCGAGACGCAAAATATGGCGAAACAAATGAATGCGTAGCTCCAGGATCAAATAACACAGAAGCATCAATTAAGTAAGGTACCTGTGGCGACTGCATTAGAAGCTTCAGCATCGCGAGGAGTCAGTGCAAAAACTCTACCCTGTGTGCCTCCATCGAGATGTTGAGGTTGGTTGCTCATAGTCTGACTACTAGTTTGACCTTCAACACTTGTTCCATACTGCGCTATCGGAAAACCAGTCCCTCCATACTGACTACTACTGGTACCAGACTGCACCGAAGGCTGAACTAAAGGCGCATATGTGGGAGAAGGATACGCTGCTATGTGATGGATACTCGCACCTCGATGGGGACATTGATTAATAAAGTGCCCTTTCTGACCACACTGAAAACATGCACGTGCCTCGCGATAACAAACACCTGTATGGAATCGACCACAAGTCTTGCACTACGTCCTCGACTGATCCTGGCTGCTCGAACCTGCATGTTGACCTCCAATACTCTGTTGGGAGGCTTTGCGGTCACGTGAGGTAGTATTAGGCCGCTGACCTCGCTGTGATGACTGGAACTGATTCCCTCGCTGAAAATGCTGACCTCTACCTCCTCGAAAGTCTCCTCGGCGCTGGTTCTCATACTGATCATTCTCACGAGGCCTCTTTCTCGGGTCACGAGCAGCTTTCTCTAAAACCTCTCTTTCTTCTATAACTCGAGCAGTATCCACAGCTCTTGAGAAACTAGAGAACTGACTGCTGACCACCGATCAAAAAATATTGTGTCGTAATCCCATAACAAAACGCTTAATGCGCATCTGCTCTGTCATCACCAAATGTGGGGCATAAGCTGACAAGACGGTGACATTATTGGCATACTCCGTAACCGTCATAGCTTCTTATCTCAAACTCTCTTGCCTTCGCATCCCTCATACTGTCAGGCAGAAATCTCTCCAAGAACAATGTCTTAAATTCATCCCACTCTAAACGCGGCTGCTCTGAGCTCCTACCCCTTATCACCGCATCAAACCAAGCCATAGCAACACCATACAATCTAAAGGAAGCTAACTCCACTGACCTCCAAGCCGGACAATGAAGAACCTGACAAAGACGCTGAGTCTGATCAATAAATGTCTGAGGGTCCTCCCTTTCATCTGTTCCACTAAAAGTCAGTGGCTGATGCCTGATGAACTCATCCAGCTTCACACCTCCATCGTCAATAGTCGGAATTACGCCCTGAGCCGGGGGAAGGTCTACATTACCACCACTTGCTGGTGGTGGGGTCGCGGATTGGCCCTGAGCAACACCCTGCGGCACCATACCATACAGTGCCTGAATCAAACCTTGAATACTGGTCACGACGTCGGTATATGACATTGTGGTCTGAGGTGGAATAACTGGCTCGCTCCTTGGTGGTTCGCTACGTGCACCTCTCGGATTGGTTCCCGTCCGAGTGCTACGTGGCACAATGGTAGGAAATGGCTGATTAACATTATCAACACCGACACGCGCACCCCTATAATTGTTAACACCTCTGCCAGGTCGAGATGTACCTCTCGAACGAGCTGACCCACGTGATGCCATCACAACCTATACGAATAACGTTGTATCAGCAAACCGGAATGTCAAGAAAATGGTTTGACAGCAAATCAGAAGAAATTTCCTGAAGGTCATAGCAGAACATTGTTTATGGTGGTGGCGCGCTACACCACCATAATCAACATTCTACTAAGTCCTAGCTCCGTATACTAGGGGACGAACCTAGGCTCTGATACCAACTTTGTCACGACCCAAAAATCCAAGTCGAGACCGGCGCTTGACCAACGATCAAGCATGCCTCACATATGACAATATTACACAAAAAGATAGGTTTTTCTAATTAATTCAGTCATAACATTTACAATATTTACGGAAACGAGTTTACTACTAAACTAAGCAAAATGTGCTCCTAGTAACCTGCCCTAGACAACGGAGCATAACTCTAGCCAAAAGGAATCAAAAGGGATAGCTGATAACGAGTCCCAAAAACAAGACAGCTGAAGTTGGATGGCACCGTAAGTAAAGATAGCTCTCTCGTCAAGGATAACTGGACCCTTCAGCAGCTACCGATTCACTTATCTGTAAGGAAAGGGTAATAAAAGGGTGAGTCGGGAAGACTCAGTGAGGAAGTAACCCGCACGTACTCTAGTAAGTGGTTACACACATACGTATCCAGAAACGAGATATGTCATTTCTTAAGCTTGTAAATATATAATAACAAGCTACCAAACAATCAGATATATCAAATGCGTGAATGCACAGAATGAGAACTGCAACTAACAGAAGCATAAAGCTAGGCAGTCGTCACTGCCGATCCGGATCATCAAAACGCGGAATTCATCATCGCGTAACAAAATGCGTCATTATCATCGCATAACAAAAGTTGCAGTCTCATGATGCAATATGTATGCACGTGTATGATGCTTCTCACAAAGTCTCTTCTCAACTTTAACAGAATTCGTTAACGGATGATTATGCGATATGCATAATAAACTGATAACTAATACGAAACGAATACGTGGGAATTATTTACTCACACTAAGATTGTTTTGAGAGCGTGCAGTCAACCAGTTCCTCCAGCAGTTTTGTTCTCCAAACCTATACGGCAATTAAGAAAATATATTACCATCCCGCCGCATCTTAAGATAGCTCACAGCTTCTCTGTATTTCGTCATGACATCACATATAACCCAAGTGTTTTTTTCAATTGACTTAGCATAAGTATCGAGTCAACTCCTAACAAAACAATCTCATATACATCTCAATTCCCTCCAAACAACCTATCAGAAAATTTCCGCACAACACAACTCCAAGTGATGAGAATTCAATTCCACTTCCCTTGCCAACCTCTCTATTCCTCACCAAATCGTCCTCCACCCCATTCCCCATCAAAATCCTAACAATTGCCAACAACTCATTCTTGAAAAGAACTATACAATGCTTCACTCTTCCTGCATAAATCCAAACCCCCTTTAGACCAAAATATCAACTCTTTAAATCAACACACAAAATTCTCATCACCTTGCATCACAACACACATCCTAATGCACCCTTTCCTTTTTTTTCTGCACTTTTCTGGTGTTATTTGTATCAAACCTCAAAACCTTAGCTCACAACTCATCACCATCATCATCCCAGATTCCCCCTTTCACACCCATACATCAACCCAGCACAATCCCCTTCCCAAAAACACCACAAAACCCACATAATTCAACATGAATCAAACCCCCCCCCCCCCCCCCAAACTTCTCATACACCTCTTCCACAATCGACAAACCCACAAAATCTTCCACAAAAACCCACAAAACATCACCCAAAATAAGAGAAAGAACATACCTGATCAAAGCTCTGAGGAACCCTAAATCCACTGGGAGAAAACAGGAAAAGATGGGGAAAGGAGGAGGGGGAGCGAAGGCACGGGAGAGGAGAGGAGAAGGTGGGGGAAGGGGAGAGAGAAGATGGGGAGAAGGAGTGTTTATTTAATGGGTATTACATACTCAGTTTGAGAACCTAAGAATGTTAGAAGAGGAGACGATCACTGAGTTCAATGCGAAACTGTGTGACCTGGCAAATGAAGCCCATGCTCTTGGAGAACCTATTCCTGAAGAGAAGCTGACTAGGAAGGTTCTCAAATCGTTACCCACAAGATTTGACATGAAAGTGACGGCCATTTAAGAAGCTCAAAATGTCAGACACATGAGGCTGGAAGAATTAATTGGATCGCTCAAACAGTTTGAGATGAAGTTAGTCAAAGTAGATGCTCCCTTCAAAAACACTGATGTTGGATTGAAGGCTGAAACAGATGAAAAGAAACCCTCAACTGATGATCAACTGGGTCTGCTGGTAAAAAATCTAGGAAAGCTCTTGAAAAACATGGGAACAAGGTCAGGGCAGACCTCAACCTCTCGAAGACAATCCAGAAGAGGTTGAGGAAATCAGAGAAAGAGCAAAGAACCAGCTGAAGAGGAAGAAGAAAAGAAAGAAAGAAGAAAAGGGATTCAGTGTTGGAACTGTGAGGGGTACGGACACAGAGAAGCGGAGTGTCCCAGCAAGCAAGCCAAAGACTCTGACAAGAAAGACAACAAGTCACTAACAGCAACATGGAGTGACTCTGAGGAAAGCGATGAAGAAAATGTTATTGTGTTAGCTAGTGTATCCTCTTATGAATCTGAAACAGCAATAAAAAATGAGTTCAATTATGGGACTGATGTCTCAGATAGCGAAGAAGAAGATGACTCTACTCACAACATGTTAGAGAATCTGCAAGACATTCTTCACCAATGTGAGGATGCCCTGAAGGTAAATCAAGCTTTAAATGACAGAGTCAACCATCTAGAAGAAGAGAGGGAGGAGTTGCTTGAGAAATTGTCAACACTCAGTAGACTAGTCATCCTACAGAAGAAAGGAGAAGCTGCCTTCAAGAACCCTGCAGTCAGTATTCCTCCAACAATTGATCCTCAGAAAAATATACTGGATGAAATTCTATCCTATCAAAGATTTGGAGGAGGAAGAATGGGCCTGGGATATACAGGTGAGGAAACCTCTGGTAAACCAGTCTTTGTTAAGGCTGTAGAAACAAAGGAAATTGAGGATAGTGAAGAGAAAGGTGGACTCTGCCAGAAACTGATGGAGGAAGAATTAACTGTCAATCTGAACCAGGAACCTGTATCAACCCCCTGTATCAAATGCCCATCTTCACAGAGGAAGCAATCCACAGCCCTGTGGAAAGGAGAAAGGCCCTCAAAGAAAATATTTCAGCTTGCAGAATCCTCTGATGCACAGAAGGGTTACCAGGACCAGGGGTAACTTCAGAAGGAGAAAATCTAAGCTCAACGATCACTGTCAGATGTCCTACACCTCAGCTTATCTTGGCAATCTTCATCAACGATCAGAACTGAAATGGAGAGTCAAAATAATAGAGAAACCAGCGCACTGGGATGGAGCAAGCAAAAGAGTACCAAAGAAAAGTCAGATATGGAGACCCAAAGGCAACAAACTGAAAAATAACGGGGTTGAAAGTCTGAAACTGTGGAAACTCAAATGTGAGAAGCGAACAGACCAGGAACTTGAGGGTCAGAAGAGGGGGAAATCAAGACAAACTCAAGTGTGGGTAAAGAAACAATTATCGGAGTCTCACGAGGATCCTCCCTACAAAGGTGTCATTCAGGATGTGTAGGAGAACCAGCTCCTGCCTGCTATAGCAACCTGGCCCGACGAAGCTTGTTCAAATAATCTGGTTGCTAAAGATTGAAAAAGGCACATGCAGGGCACATGAGGCCAAAATCTCAAATCAAAAGGGAAAAAGCAACGGGTAAAATCAAATTTTAGGGCTCGTTCTGGTGAAGCTTCCCCCAAATCGCACACTCAGATCAACCTTCCTCTTCTGTTCGAACTCCTCCAGCTATCATCTGGCAATGGTGAAGACTCGCAGACTGAAGAAAAATCTGGCTGTAGCACGGCAAGGCAGGACTGAAAGGAGGTCCAAGTTCCGCAATGAAGCCCCTACTCAGCGGTTAGACTTGGTGGTCTGGGAGCCCGCACCTTTGCCTGTGTCACACAACGCTCCTTCTCCTCAAGAAGGAACCTCGCTGAAAAGGAGGCGTCTAGTCCGTGACGGGGAGCCTACCTCTAGTGCAGCAACAATGGATGAAGAGGAAATACTTGAAGAAGCCTCAAGAGAAGTACAAGCTGCAGAGAATGCTTTGGCAGGTCATACTGAAGAGAGCTGCAGAACACTTGTCAAATCCCCAGGCATAGAAGGAGAAGGGGAGGAGATGGAAGCTGAATTGCTTGAACAAGAATCTGCTGCAGCACATCCTCCTCCTTCCTCGGACAAAGGAAAAGCTCCAATCATCATTCCTGATACCAATAGTGAAGAAGAGGAGTCCAGTAAAGAAGAGGAGTCCAGTGAGGATGCTACAGGAGAACCTTCCGAGAGAAGACCTGTGGTTCTAAAGCCCAGTGAAGAAGATGACACTGCTGCAGTCACTGTCGAAGGATTATGGTTCAGAAACAAGGCCGCCTCTCAATCCTGGAGCTCAGTAGAGAGGAAGCACATTGTGACAGAGAAGAGACTGGACCTGGACAAATACAAATCTGCATCCATTGTCTAGCTTCTTACTGAGGTAAATTTACTCAAGTCCCTCACTTACCCGTACAGATTCAATACATCATTAGTCAGGGAATTTATAGTCAACATGGAAGAAAAATTTGGTGAGGAAGAAGGGAATGTTTTTGGACAGAGTTGGGTGCGGGGTAAGAAAGTGGTAATCACCCCTGAGAAAATAGATGAATTTCTTGAGATAGACAGTGATGCTAGAGAGCCCACAAATGTCAAACAAGAGGTGTTGGCTAGAGTCCTCGCGGGAGGAGTGTGCTTGTCTTGGGGTGGACCAAATCTCAGTGCTGCTGAACTCACCTCCAAAAATGCCCTGTTGTACAACCTGGGCATTAGAAACTGGATTCCCAGCTCTCACAGGGGAAAGGTTGGCAGGTCCTTTGCTAACCTTCTACACTCGATTGGGAAAAGAAGAAGAATTAGCCTGGGTAGTGTGATGTTTCCCCTGGTGGCTGCTCATGCTGGCAGTGCTTCCTCCAGCAAACCCATTGTGTTACCCTCCCTCATTTATGGAATGATGGTATCTCAGCATCCAGAACTAGGTGAGATTACTGAGGGGTTGTCCGAGGAGCTGCAGGTATTTACAGTGGATCACAAACTCTTCAAAGGAAAGTATGTAGTGGACATAGCCCATGAGGATCCTCTCCGGGTTGGTTCTTCAGCCCCATTCACTCTGGAGGAACCGCTTCCCCCTGCCGCTTCTATCGAAGCAGCCCTCCGTGCCAGAATTGTAAGCCACCTAAGATCTAAGCTGTTCGCTTTGGAAGCAAAAGCAAAGAGAAGGGATGCTAGACGCGGTCAAATCAGAAGTCTGCTTAAAGACTTGGAACTTCCGGAGGATGGAGGACAGGCCCCTTGCATCTGTGTCAAAAGGGGGGAGAGCAAGAAGCACACCACTGATGAACCTGCATTGTGGACTGATGAACATTTTTTTTGGCCCTATGTGGCTTAGCTAAGGCCGGATGTGGCCATTACTTACTCTTACTTTAAAGCGTTTTTTTAGTAAGTTTTTTGCATGTTCATGGAAGTGTGCATCAGTGGCCTAGGGTTTTGTCAAAATGCCAAGGGGGAGATTGATGATGTTGTATGGCAGTGTTTGACAAAACCAACTTGAGTGAACAAGTTGCTGCTACAGCCCGTGTCTAGTGTTTGTGAACAAGACCAGTGATCAAGGAGCAGCTGTAGTAGGAGAAAGCTATAGCAGGAGCTTATTCAGAAGGGCTGTAGCGTCTGTCCGAGTAGCAGTTATCTGGGTCTTTGGAAAGAGGGCGTGGCAGTCCTTCTAAGAGCATCAGAGGAGTTTCTAAGTTGCTGCAGAGAATATTCCAGTGGAGATTTCTAGCTGAAGTAGGAGATTTGATTGTGGGAGATTTGAATCTCAAATCAAATCTAATCTCCTAAAAATTAGGAGATATTGATATTGCTAGGGGAATTGCTAAATCCTGATAATGATTACAGTGGGCGCGCCTATATAATGGAGACCCTTCAGAGTAATGAAGGTTGATCGAAGCTAAGAGAGAAAACACGAGAGTTACACAGAAGTTCAACAGAGAGTGAATCTGTGCGGGCGAATCCTCGATCATCACCGAGAGCAGAGCGTGAGCGCAGAGCTGAGGTGATTGAGACAGTGAGTGATCAGGACTTGCATAGTCTGATCAAAGTTGATCGGGAGACCAATTCAGAGCAGCAGTGGTTGTTGGTGGATCAAGGAAGGCCGCGAAGGGATTGTCGAGTGGAGGGACTCGGGCAATCGATCGAAGGCCAGCTCTTGCTAGTGACAGGAGGTCACTGAGTGAGGGCGAGTATTCCAGAGCGTGCAGCGCTCGTGGAATCGTTCGAACGGCTCAGCGGAAGGCTTGAAGCGACGCGGACAGACTGGGCATCAGCTGTGTGCTACAGCAGATGCTATAGCAACCCTGCAGAATCTGAGTATTGTTTAGAATAGGCTGAGTTTCGAGGAGACAGTAGCTATTCTATATAGATATCAGTAGAGGGTGTGCAGATGCAAGTCAGAGCTTATTCTGATTGTGTGCGTGGATCCACTTGTGGTTGAGTAGCATAGATTGCGTGGGTTGTAACCGTGTGTACTTGGAAACCTTGAGATTAATGGATTGAGGACTGAGAAGAATCCTCCCCAGACGTACGCAATTGGCTGAACTGGGTGAACAAACCTTTGTCCTTATTCATTCCTGCTGAAACAGTTTCCGGGTGAACAAGAGTGTGCTGTAGCAACTGCTTGTTCACAAATCTGTTTATCAGAGGCGCTGCGAATTTCACAGTGCGTCATTTAAGGTCGTTCATGAGGTAGTTCCGACACTGATAGTCGGAATCTTTCCAAGCACTATATACCATGAAAACTTGTGAGTCGAATGTTGTGAGTAGAATTGTAATATATTTAATGAAATGTTTCTAATGAAGGAGAACTTAGACAAGGATCATGATTGTTATATTAAATCAAATGTTACATCAGTTTAATATAAAATAAATGAAGTAACTAAATCAATTATCTAATCTATTTAATACAATTCAATATAAAAATCAAAATAGTACAAATTAAATTAATTAGATTGAAAATTATAAATTGATTATAAAATAAACGAATTATTCAAAGTAAGAACGGAATTAAAAATACAAGCAAACCAGAATGAGTTAAAGATCGTTTGATAATTTCCTTAATGATTTTATTGTCGTCCCACCTGGTGCTTAGAAATGGCAAGAGCTACTCAGGATACAACAACTTTTGAGTATTCATCTTTGCACCGCAAGCTAATACTGTAGCGAACCAAACTTGTGCTAGCAACTATCACCAATGAAATACTCAAAAGAGTGTGTTGAAATCAAAGGAAAAGAAAGTCGGCTATCAAGAGAGGATACGTTGGAAATAAGAGATGTTGTTGTGTGACTTGTAATCTCAATCCCTCATTTGTACCTCCTTTTATAGGGGAGGATGTGACAGCCCATCATTATTGCATTGTGGGTGTCATAATGTCCTCTTGAAGGCACAAAAATGAATGTTCTAAGGGCACTATTGGTCTAACAATGAAGTTCCTTCATTTCACAAGACCAAAATCAATTTTGATGATGCAGTATGGCAGTCTTTGACAAAACCAACACAAGTGAACAAGCGGCTGAACAAGCTGCTGCTATAGCAGGTGCTGGTTCAGGAAGCTGTAGCATCTGTTCGTCAGCAGCAGCTCGGATCTTCGCGGAAGGAGCTTGGCAGTGCATCCATTAGCATCAAGGGAGTTCCTAAATACTCAAAGAGAATATTCCAGTGGAGATTCCCAGATGGCGGAGAAGATTTGTTTGTAAAAGATTAGATTTGCAAATCAAATCTTAGCTCCTACAAATTAGGAGATATTGTCGTTTGGAGGAAATTGCTAAAACTGTTAATGATGGAACTGGGGGTTCCTATTTAAAGGAGGCTGGACAGAGCGTCAAGGGTATCAAAGTGAAGAGAGCAAACACGAGAGCATACACAGAATACCGTGAGAATAGAATTCAAGTGCGAGACGATCTTCAATCATCACCGAGAGCAGAGCGTGAGCGTAGAGCTGAGGTGATTGAAGCAGAGTGTGATCATGACTTGCAGAGTCTGATCATAGCTTGATCTGGGAAGCCAATTCAGAGGAGCGATTGCTTGTTGGTTGATCAAGGGAGGCCGTGGAGGTATTGACGAGTGGACGAACTCGGTCAAGTGACTGGACGGCTAAACTCACTAGTGACAGATGGTCACTGAGTGAGGGGGAGTGCTCCAGAGTGTGCAGCGCTCGTGGAGAGGTTCGATCGGCTCAACAGAAGGCTTGGAGCGACGCGGACAGTTTTGGGTACCAGTAGTGTGCTACAGCAGGTGCTATAGCAACCTGCAGATAACATTGAATTAATTAGAATAGGCTGAGTCTGTGGAATCAGAGTTGTAGCTATTCTGAATTATTTCAAGTCTGTAGGTGTGCAATACACAAGTCAGAGCTTGTTCTGATTGTGTGACTAGTTTAGGTCAGGTAGCATAGGTGTCAACGTCGAACCGTGTTGTACTGTGGACCTGAGAAGCTAGTGAATTAAGGGTTGGAGTTCAGCCCTTCCCAGACGTAGGCAGAATGGCCGAACTGGGTGAACAAACCTTTGTTCCTTGTTCTATCTTGCTGCATCAGATTTGGGTATTCAAGAGTGTGTTGTAGCAACTGCTTGTACACAATCTGCAACTCAATGTTGATTTAAACATGTAAAAAATTGATTTTGTTACTTTCATTAATAGGAATTTAAATTAAATTAAATACTTTCATATTGAAATATAAAACATACTCAATGTTGATTATGAAATATGATCACCCCACATTTTCTTCACACTACACCAATTTTTTTTCCAACAAGTACTCCAATAAATACTAATTTTGGTACATGTGTTAAAAGGGACATTATATATCTCATAGATTAGAATTCGATTTTGAATATAATAGATAAAGCAAAAAATTAAAATGTTAACTTAACTTATCAAAATTAATCGTGGAGACATTTGAATTAAATGTATTATTGGTGACGCTGTAACAAACAAGTTGAGCTCATGAAACAATATCACACGCACGCACTGAAAAATCAAACCAAACAGAAAGCCACTCAGAGGCAATACGGCCGGAGGTTGTTTCTTAAACACACCTCTTTCATTTAGCCTGAAATAAAATTGAGGCAAGACTTAAACTAGCCGGAGCTGACCCTCCTGCAGTTCTTTCTTATTTGTCCCATCTTCCCAGTTAGGGGCTTGATGTTACCCATCTTAATCATAGACTTGCCGAAATCGGAATAAAACAAGGCTGTGTTAGTGCTGTATTTCTGTACCAGGGCATTGGTTGATAATCCGGTTCCGAACAAAGCTTGGTCAGAGTGCAGCAGCCCTCTCCTCTTCGTCAATCCAGTAAAGTAATTTGTGTCGAAGGCGGCCGCAGAGGGATCGAGTGGAGCGAGGTTGGAGTCACCACCGTTTCTTGGGCATGTTGATTGGCGGCTACGAGCAAAGGCAGGGTCGATGTTGGAATCATTATAGATGTGGTTTTTGAAGTTTCCACATTGCGAAAACCCTATTGTATGGCCGCCCGAGAGCGCCACAAGGTCTTGCTCATTGAGACCCTGGTTGTTGAAGCTGGCTAGTAGAGCAGGGAGGTCAAGGGTTGGCGAGGGAAGGTTTGTGTTTGCTAATGTTCGATTTGCAGTAGTCGAGTCTCTTCTTCCTAGGGGAACAACCCATGACTGTCCGCCAAGCTGCAAGTACGTGCGACCATCATGTTAACCTAGCTTTTGTAATCTGTCGAGCTACGAGTATTAGTAAGTTACACTACTACAAGAAGATATTGTGATGAATACTCACAGCAACCACAGAATCACGAGCTGCAAGGGTGAGAATATCAGCACAAGAAACCACAGCCCCCCCACAAGCTATGTCAACTGCGGCCTTGATTCTGTCAATAACATTGAACCCTCGTACGGAGTTCGCATTGGGGCCAGCGTTTTTCTCACTGTCAATGGAATTTGAAGAGTCCAAAAGAACCGAAGCATCGCAGCCCTACATGAGACAACAGACACGCGATGAATACGTACGTTGAATTCGAATCTACTATATATGTTGTTGCGGGCTTACATTGACAAAACAATCGTGGAAGTGAAGACGCAACAAAGAAGCACCCATGCGCTTTTCTTTCTGAACCTCATTTTGAACAATCTTCTGGATGGTTGACAAAGCACTGGGACATGACTTTGCGTAGAAAGATGGATCCAGTGCAGCCGAAATGGAAGCAGCAAGTGTCACAACCAAAACCAAAGCGTGACCACAAGTCACCATTTTGGCGCTTGAATTGAATATATAGCAACAAGTTAGCAGAACAAGTATTGATTTGTGCTTTGTCTACAACAAAATGATCGTCAATTTATAGAGTAATGAAGCTAATAAGCAGTTGTTTGATTGAATGTGCTCGATGGGCATGCAGTTGCTGTCAACTACGGAAGCTGCCAACCAGCAGTCATTTGCATGCATGATTGGATCTGGATGATAAGAACACAATGATTAATCAGTCAACCCTCATATAAGGTTTGGTTTTTGGTGTTACTGGCAAAGCAAACGGAACCGGCCCGACCAACCATGTTCCGTGGTGGTTGATGTTTATAATAACTGTTTGTCAAGAAGATGAAAAGGCATCTGCCAACTCTTAACGACTAGAGACCTAGCCTCACACCTCCTTTTATCATACTTTCCAATCCTCCTCAAACGTCCATGTCAGTCATAAGATTCAATATGTATGAATTTCTGATTAAACTAGCTTTTATGAGCAGTATTTGGTGATTGATATTCATTTAAATATATGCTGCCGCTGCTTCAATTACAGAGAAACTACATGTGTGTGTTTTTTTTTATCAAAGGAGCATCAGCTGACGTGTCATAGCAGCCACGCATAATATAAACCATAGGGTATATGTAATTACAATAACATTGAAAACGCCAGATTATATAATGTATATTCACCAGCAGCCTGGTATTAAAATGACACATGGGATTAAAGAAAAGAGTACTGAAGAAACGGACATGAGAGTTGTTGGTTTCATCGATTCATTTTTCATCCGCACCCTTGTAGTTTATGTTTAAGAAAAACTAGTTATGTGCGTTGAATTGAAGCAATAAGCTACTTCACTCACATCTATTGTGTAGAAAGATTAATTTAAACGTTTAGATGCTTCGTGTTTGAGGGCATGCAGGTAATAATCGGTCATCCCGAAGGTTATTATCTGACAGAAAACCAAAACATATCAATAGTGATGACATGTGATATTTATTTGACTTCCATCTCTGTCGATTCTCCGAAAGGCTTGATATTTAACACAGATTTACTATTAATGTTTGATCACCTTCACGAACATACCACTTACAAGTTGATTTCTAAATCCTCCAATTACAATCAATGTTGTACATGTTGGTTTAATTTGTTATTTATATGCTTTATTGCACAACTATGAAAAGAATATCATTATTTGAAAGCGTATATATTTTCTGGCTGAATTTCTTTATCTCATAAGGATATGAATTCCATTTATTTAACGTGAAATTTGGAAAAAAGGAAATTCATGTATTGTTACATGATATTTTTACTCTCATAATTTTAGGCATATTGAGTTAAGGGGAGACCTGGTTGAAAATTTTTCATTGAAGAGAAAAAGGTTTCTCTTACTATGTCGTGCTAGAATAAATTTGCATGTATGATAAACATTGTCAACTATAAGAAAATGTTAATTTCTCGCCAATTAAGCTTTTTTTTAAAATATAGTATGACAAATTCAATAGCCCCAAGAAGACGTATTTTGATATTAGTTATGACATTATTCATCTTTCGTTTGACAATGTTCAAGTTTATTATATTTTCATCTTATTTGATTTGGCGATGAATACATTTATGGCTTGTGTATAACACGGTGCAATGAAAGTAATATATATTTTCTTATATAATGGAACATGTGGTTCACACATTATAATAGAAAATGTGGATCCCCTTATAAAAGAAAGTATCATTTGATGTCTTTCATGGGCACGCCACTTTAATATATGTTATATTATTTTAAGATATTTAAATTTAGTAGAAATTTATATTTTTGCGTTGATACGTTGTGTATACATTTTGTCTATACGTTTGAATTATGTTCTACAGAAATAATGCTTTTACTATGTACACTCTCTAAGATTTAATTGATAAAACAACCAGTTAGACATAAGCATGTATATAGTTCATATTGCATGTAATTTTTATTCCACACACATGATTGATTTATATCATTTAATTTTGCTGGTAAACATGACAAGTTCGCCCGAAATAACAGTTAAGATTATGCATGCTGCATAGTTAATGAACTCGGTTACCTCAAACTAAACTTGATTCTATGAACATGCACAAGCAACAACTCCTACAGTAACAAACGTCCTTGCTTTGCTCTCCTATAAAAACCCATTAAACCCTAAAGGAAGTGCGCCACAGAAAACACGATGTATCATTGTTGTTTGGACTTTTGTTGTTTTCATGAAGTGTAAAAATACTTAGGACGGCAGAGATTGACCATGTCAGTTGCATACGATGTAAGTTCTTGAACGATCACCAGCAATACAACCTTATCAAATTTTAGTTATCCACTTGTCATTTCAATTTGGACTACAATTAATCCGTCATTCCCTTTTTTATTTGGAATCCTCATTTGTAATTGTTTCAAATTTAATTATAAAAATAAATATATTTGGACATATGAGCGATAACGATTGAAGTATCGCTTAAGACTTGTCATGTGACATGTAACTATGCGACAACTTCAAATTGTGTCGCATTAAATGTATTTTGGTATAGCGAGTTGAACGATATTGCGGTTAAGAGTTTGAGAAAGTCTTGTATTACTTGAGCACATATTCAACAACAAACGCTTCTACTCATTCAATAGGCAAAACTTTATTTTTGAGAATTCTAAACAACACTTTTGAAATATCCACACTTCATACAATCATTTATTGGGTTTGAGAATAGAGAAAGAGAAAAATAAGAGGGAACTGGAGGTTGATTTTACATGTAATTAACCAGCCTCTGGATTATGTCAACATTTTATAAAACAAACAGATATAATGATATCTTAGCTGGAGTTGACCCTCCTGCAGTTCTTACGTATCTCTCCCTTGTTCCCGGTAAGCGGCTGGATATTCCCCATTTTAATCATAGATTTCCCGAAGTCCGAGTAAAACAAGGCCGTGTTGGCACTGTATTTTTGCACAAGGTCGTTGGTGGAAGCTCCACTGACAAACAAAGCTTGGTCGGAGTGAAGCAATCCTCTTCTCTTTGTCAAGGCGGTAAAGTAATCTGTATTGAAGTTGGCGGCTGTGGGGTCCAGAGGAGCAAGGTTTGAGTCGCCGCCATTCCTTGGGCAGGTGGCTTGGCGGTTGCGTGCAAAGACAGGATCAATGTTGGACTCGTTGTAGATGCGGTTCTTGAAATTCCCGCACTGCGAAAAACCAATTGTGTGACCTCCTGAGAGCGCCACAAGGTCCTGGTCGTTCAGGCCTTGCTTTTTGAAGCTGGCGAGCAGCCCAGCAAGGTCTAGGAAGGGAGATGGAAGGTTTGAGTTGGCCCCTGCTCTATTAGCTGTTTTTGAGTCTCTTCTTCCGAGTGGGACTACCCAGTAAGGACCTCCAAGCTGTGAAGACCGAATATAATGTTACTACCTTGCATGTATGCATGCATGCAACAAGACAAAGTAAATAATTTGTTATATATGGATCGAATTGTTACTTACAGCAACTACTGAATCGCGAGCTGCCACGGCTAAGATGTCAGCGCAGGAAACCACTGGACCACCGCAGGCCTTGTCAACTTCTGATTTGATTATGTCGATCACATTGAACCCTCTGGCAGAGTTTAAATTGGGGAATGCATTCTTCTCACTATCAATGCTCGAAGAGGGATCCAGAAGGATGGACGCGTCGCAACCCTGCAATGCCATTATAAGCCAAAAGTAGGTACTTGATAAACCCTAAACACAAATTAATTAATTAAACTTACATCGACGAAACAATCGTGGAAGTGAAGACGCAACAATGAAGCTCCCATTCGCTTTTCTTGTCCAACTGCAGCTTCAACAACATTTTTTATTGTTTGCAACGCTTTGGGACATACTTTTCCGTAGTAGTAGGGACTCAAATCCGCAGAAATGGAATTCGCTGAAAGAGCCAAAATCAAAATGAAAGCATAGGAGAAAGCCATAAATTCGTATTCTCAATAACGTGGTGCTTTTGCTTGAGGAGATTGTTTATTCTTGCTCGTGTTATTGTGAATTTATAGCGTTGATGAAATAATTATCAAACCTCACGTTTTGTTAGTTATTTAATTCTTTTGCCTCCCAAGTTCTTTAGAATAGATATGACCAACTGAATGCACGCTAACTACGAATAATAAATAAGCTAAAACATACATAATTGATGGAACTAACTAACTAACTAATTCCCTCATTTTTATGTATGATATAACATCTGCAAGTATCCTACAAATCTTATTTGAACAAATGTAGTATATAGGCTTACAAGATTGCTGCAAATGCGCTTTACACTTTTGTGAACCATGATAACTAAATCCTAGATAGGTAACTAAACAACCGAGACATTGAGCAATCTAGTTTTAAGGAAATCAATGGCTGCAAACTCATGCGAACTTAATATAAACATTCTTATCCAAAGGTTGAACTATTGGTGGCAACCAACATTTTAGATCAAACTAAAAATATTATACTCTGATCAACACTTCTACCTACTACGCTGAAAATTTCCACGCATCAATAAGAGAGTTATTGGGCATGGAGGTATTTGACCTAGTTAAGTTTGGCTATATAAATTCAGCTGACAAAGTTTGGTTACATAAAATAATGAGTTAGTATTTAGACGACCATTGATATGGTCAGTAGATGGTTGATGGCAATCATATCTCAGATATAGCGACAAATATCGTAAATAAATTTGAATATAATGCAAGCTAGGCTGTGTTGTTCCCGTGGGCTCAATGGGTTGTGATCGATGACAACAGATATCGTTTGAATCGCGTGGAAGCTTTCCTAAATCGATATTTCGCCCCCTATGAGCCTTGGGGAATCCACGAAATTCGAGATGAGATAAGACAAACGTTACAACCCTCGTTTAGGCTCCAAACAAGAGTCCACACTCAAGAATGTCTAAATGCACTCAAATATATCCAAGAAACTCAGATTTTGTGTTGTCTTTTCTTATTGTATATTTCTTTCTATATCTTATGTGGGTTCTTCTCTTTGTTCTTATAAAGAACACAACCTCCAGGAAGTTCGCTGGACGGTTACTGAAGATGGGGACGTGGGTAGTTGTCTGCGTAGTGGACAGTTACGTGAACGGTTACTTGAGCAGTGGACATGTATGGGGACTCGTCCGCAGGACAAGATAACATGGCTGTAGTTACATCCATAGTGGGCACCAATAGTGGCCACGTTCCAGAAACTGCTCCAAGCAGTTCTTTGCCTTGTCCATCCATAAAGAACACACACTCGTCCACACAAGTGAAATCACTTAAATCCCCAACAATCCTCCCCCATTTAAGTGCATTTACCATAACTAGTGCATAAGCGGAAATGTCCATAGGATTGAATTTCCACGTAGTGTGCTATTTCAAACACCCTAAATATGAATGGTATCTATAAGATTTGAACCATCATATTCCTCTTGGATGCATAAAGGTAACACACACACAAGCTATATGACAATTCAAAAGTCTTTCCTTGACTCATTAACGGCCTTGAGTCCATATCTATTCATATGCGTATATGAAGCGTTACCCAATCGCTTCATGAAGCGGCCAAACTTCACGCATACATAGGTAGTTTCCTTAATCAGGGGACGTGTCCCCTGTTGTGTACCACTCCTTACATTTTTTCAAAGAAAACTAACCTTCTTCAAGTGGACAAGAGCACCCTTGGGGACTATTTTGTGCTCTCCAGTTCTCTAGAAATGAGCTTGTGCCACATTGAACTCTGTCCCGGAGTTACCGGTAGGAGTTGGGTGTCCCACCCCTAGAGGACTATTCGGGTACCAGTCCCATCCCCTTATTAGACTTTGAAACCAAGTCTTTCGCTAACCCCTTCGTCAAGTGGTCAGCCATATTTTGTTGTGATCTAACAAAATCAACCGTTATCACCCCGTGCATAAGGAGCTCTCTTATAACACTATGTCTCGCACCCAAGTGTCGAGACTTTCCATTGTACACATGACTATGAACCTTAGGCAATGTAGTTGCGCTATCACAATATATTGATATGGGTGAAACTGGTTTTTCCCATAATGGAATATCACAGATTGAGTTCCTTAACCATTCCGCTTCTTTTCCCGCAGAAAATAAGGCAACAAATTCTGATTCCATTGTTGAGGACGTGATACAAGTTTGTTTCTTGGAAGCCCATGAAATGGCACCTCCCCCAAGCAGAAATATCCATCCACTTGTTGAGGAGTAGTCCTCTGCATTCGTAATCCAACTTGCATCTGTGTACCCGTCCATAACAGAAGGATACCCTGTGTACTGGAGTCCCCAGTGTAAGGTTCCTTTCAGGTACCTAAGTACTCTATGTACCGCGTCCCAGTGATGCTCACCAGGGTTGCTTGTGTACTGACTTAGCTTACCTATTGCAAATGCAATGTCAGGTCTGGTGCTAGTCATTGCATACATCAAACACCCAATGATTTTAGAGTATTCCAACTGATTAACAGTTTTTCTCGTATTGGGGACGAGTCTCTGGGAAGGGTCATATGGGGTGCTAACTAGTTTACACTCAAAATAATTGAATTTCTTTAACACCTTCTCAATATAATGAGATTGTGTTAACATCAGTCCCGACTGATTTCTAATTATCCTAATTCCAAGGATAACATCAGCCTCCCCCATATCTTTCATGGAAAATTGCGATGACAAAAATTCCTTAGCACTGAGTACCCGTCCCTGATCTGTACCAAAGATCAGCATATCATCTACATATAGACAAATTATGACTCCATTACCGGAATCGTCAAATTTGCTATACACACACTTGTCCGCTTGGTTTAACACAAAACCATTGGACAATACAACCTCATCAAATCTTTGATGCCACTGTTTAGGGGCTTGTTTCAATCCATATAGGGATTTGACCAGTTTGCACACTTTGTGCTCCTGTCCCCTAACAGCGAACCCGTCCGGTTGTTTTATGTAAATTTCCTCTTCCAAGTTTCCATTCAAGAACGCTGTCTTGACATCCATTTGATGGATAATTAACTTGTGAATTGCCGCCAAGGCAATCAACAACCTGATGGTTGATATGCGAGCAACCGGTGCATATGTATCAAAGTAATCCGTCCCTTGCTTTTGTCTAAAGCCTTAAACCACAAGTCTTGCTTTGAACTTGTCTATGCTTCCGTCCGTTCTCATTTTCTTTTTGAATATCCACTTACTTCCCAACGGTTTGCAACCCGGTGGAAGGTCAGTTAATATCCAAGTACCATTTCCCAAGATGGAATCCATCTCATCATTGATTGCCTCCTTCCAAAAGGATGCATCACGAGACTTCAAAGCCTCATCAAAGGTTCTAGGATCGGACTCACTCATGTAACAATACATGTACTGTGATCCGACTTCGTCCCTAGTCCCTTCAACTAAGTAAGTCAGAAAATCATTTCCAAATGACTTTTCTTTCCTTACTCTGGTACTTTTCCTTACAGGTACCCGTCCCTCCGAGGAACCTTGAGGACCCGTCCATGAGTCAGGATCCAGAGTCAAGTCATTTGACATGGACTCTGTCCGGAACCTGTCCGCACAATCATCATCAGTATTTGAGCACCTCGATGTTAGGCGTCCTATATATAAGCCATTCTTAGACAAAATGAATTTATCGGCTTCAAACACTTGCCGAAAACCCATCTTACAAAGAAGTGCACCAGAAACTAAGTTTTTACGAACTTGAGGAGCAAATAAAACATTACATAAATCTAATGTCTTTCCAGAAGAAAATTCTAACACTACTTGTCCACAACCTAGTACAGGAACTACAGACTCGTTACCCATGCGCAGGACCCGTCCACTGCTCAATGAGGTAAACGTTTGGAACATGCTCTTGTCCCTACACACATGTGCTGTTGCACCCGAGTCTACCCACCAGGAAGTCTCATCAGTCTGCATGAAACATGCCTCAGAAATATTAGTTACATATTCTACCATTTGATAGGTGTTCATATGTAGCACAGGTTCCCTGAAGGGACCCGTCCCATTCTGACCTTGATGAGTTTTCTGAACAGGTTCCTTAGAACCCTGAACAGAGTTTGCAGCATTTGCTTTCTTCTTCTTTTCAACACGACAATCACGTTTAAAGTGACCCATCTTACCACAAGTCCAACATGCTTTCTCAGCACCCGTCCCTTGCTTGGACTGCTTTATGTATGGACCCGTACCCATGCTGTTGGAAGGCCTTTTCTTGCCTTTCCCTTTGTTCCCACCTTCTTCCACCACATTGATGGAATTAGGCACCTCTGGATTTTTGCCCTTCTTTTGCGCACGAATGCCTTCTTCGATGCGCAAATGGCTACCAAGCTCATCAAGAGAAATATTCTCTTTCTTGTGCTTCAACATGTTCTTGAATTCTCTCCACGAGGGAGGTAACTTGTCAATGATACTTGACACCTTGATGGACTCATCCATCTTCAAGTCATGTTGGGCAAATTGCCCCAAGATACGTTGTATCTCATGGAATTGTTCCATAACCGGACGTGTGTCCACCATCTTGTAATCATTGAAATTACTTACAAGAAACTTCACGCTTGAGGCATCCTCAGCGATATACTTGGATTCAAGTGAATTCCACAGTTCCTTAGCAGATTCAAAATGTTGATAGATATCAAACAAGGAATCGGACATACCATTGAGGACGTGTCCCCTGCAGATGTAGTCATCATTCTCCCATTTGTTCCTCCGCCTTATGTCCTCCAGTGGAGCATCGTCCCCTGCCTCAGGAATGGGTGTGGACAGCACATAGGCCACCTTCAAATTGGCCAGCATAAAATGCATCTTCTTTTGCCAACGCCGGAAGTCAGTTCCTTCAAACTTGCTCAGCTTCTCCACATTGCTTGCTATCTCTCGGACAGTGGTCATGATCACCGAAAATATCGATTTAGATTGTTGTTCCCGTGGGCTCAATGGGTTGTGATCGATGACAACAGATATCGTTTGAATCGCGTGGAAGCTTTCCTAAATCGATATTTCGCCCCCTATGAGCCTTGGGGAATCCACAAAATTCGAGATGAGATAAGACAAACGTTACAACCCTCGTTTAGGCTCCAAACAAGAGTCCACACTCAAGAATGTCTAAATGCACTCAAATATATCCAAGAAACTCAGATTTTGTGTTGTCTTTTCTTATTGTATATTTCTTTCTATATCTTATGTGGATTCTTCTCTTTGTTCTTATAAAGAACACAACCTCCAGGAAGTTCGCTGGACGGTTACTGAAGATGGGGACGTGGGTAGTTGTCTGCGTAGTGGACAGTTACGTGAACGGTTACTTGAGCAGTGGACATGTATGGGGACCCGTCCGCAGGACAAGATAACATGGCTGTAGTTACATCCATAGTGGGCACCAATAGTGGCCACGTTCCAGAAACTGCTCCAAGCAGTTCTTTGCCTTGTCCATCCATAAAGAACACACACTCGTCCACACAAGTGAAATCACTTAAATCCCCAACAGGCTGCATCGCCATATTCAGTAATATGCTCACCCACAAGGCGTAAGAAAATGGATATTCGAAGTCAAAACATGATTAATTAATTATGCAACTGAGTTTGATATGAATGCCAAATAAAACACCCCGCTCAGAAAAAAAGCGAAGAAGATTGAACTGAACACCCAAGGGCTTTTTGGTTCTACTTTTTGCTTTAAATTTCTTGGTTTTGTAATTTAGTAAGTAATGTAGCATTAGTTACCACCTTAAACCTAACAGCTCAAAGTAGCCCTTCACCTATAACTCCTTCCATGAAATAACCGGTGAGTTTAATATAGCTGTTCGCACATGCCAGGTTGTCCTTTGGAAAAAATCAACTTCATGCATAATGTATATATACAAGTACAAGTGTAGGCATATTCTAACTTATATTAACGAGAAACCGTGACCTCAAATACTTTTGGCTGGCTGGGGATCGTTTACCCAATATTAACAATTCCCCTCCTTATGCCCATTCACTGATTCATATCTATACTATTCCAAGGCCCTGTCACACCTGCCACCGCCATGTTCCCTTTATATTTTCCTGGTCAATAGAATCTGCATCCTTATTCGTTTTCTTACCCATTAATATGCATTGATATATCAAATTACCATTACTAGTGCATTTATTTGCTGGGCGCATGTGCATATTCTATATAAGGAGCATCTTTATTCATTCATCCCCAAAATAGTAGTTTGGCAAAAGTTGATTGAACATTTTCATTATAATTCCGCAGAAATATGCCACTGTCTACTCTCTTTCGTATATATTTACATCGATTATGCCATGATTTTTTCACATTTTCCAAAGCCCTAAGAGTTTAACTGGATTTTGCACCAGATTTATGACACTTTTGAAATAAACAACGGACCGTTGATGATTCCCATAATAAAATCGTTATAAAGTATGATGGTAATATGTTTTATCGTAACAATATATAAGCGGCGGGTGGTTACTGACGGCACATCGTTGTATGTGCCAAAATTATATTCATAGTACCTACTTCTTAGCTAGTAATAAGCCTTAGTTTCCTCCTTCGAGCAATGGCGGTCTACTGGTGCTTTTTCCTTCTTTCATTGTGGCCATAGGTGACAGCACCACCTTCCCGAATCACACTATGTGTTGGATCGTTGTGTTAGCTTAAGTTTAACTTAGGTTCACTGTGAAAGTTTCCCCAAGTACAGAAAGATAAAGTAAGGGACTCGTACACATTAATTTATAGTGGAAACTTTAGTACAACCAGTACTCAGAGAAAAACCACTACCTTTCAGATTTCACTGAAAGGATTTGAGAAGCAGTCTTTTATTGCAGTGTACCGATATACTTTTTACAAAAGACTAGACAAGTTGAATAGCACCCGAATCTCCAATTCGCCCTAGACCCACCTTCTATCTTCTATGAATCAACCGGACTGCCCTGCGGACGCCTCCCCTTTGCGTCATTCAGCAGCTCACTTGACTGGTCTATCGGGCCCTTCCTCAGACGCAGCAACGTGCAGCAGCTCGAAAAACACAGATCGACCTCACCAAAATTCTGAACTCTCTTATGTTGACCCACATCTTGATTTGAGCCTTTGAAGCTCTATTTATAGCTAGGATTTCCATCTTTATCTTGTATCAAATCTTCTTGCTTTCTAATCAAGGAACCAAAAAGATAATAACAAGATAATAGATATTTTTAAATATTTGAATTATGGTTACAAAATATCTAAAAAATATCTTAACAATATTTCAAATATTTTCTAGATTACTTAATTATCTCGTTTCTAAATATCAAAAGATATTTATCTAATCAATACAGATTTAGAAACTTAATAATAAGAAATTCAGGAATATTCTGCTGCGCCGCGTGTGAACCCGTCCACACGCTGCTCTCTGTGGAAGGGTCCCTACCCGTCCATAGAGACTTCATTCTGCGCAGTATTCAACTCTTCCAGTCCAATTGTCCATCTGCTTAGCTTGGTGTTTGTTCCATCAAAATCTGCTCGGTACATGTCCCCACATGTCCCAACAATTTCCCCCTTTTTGATGGTGAGAAACACCCTTCCATAAAACAGAAAAGTTAGTATAGCTAAGTAGTGAAACATAGCTAAGCAGTACCACAATCATATTCTAGAGCACAACTCTAAAGAACAGCTTTACCACACTTCACCTTGACATTGGACTCGTTCCCCCTCAGATAATACACAAGTTACCCGGGAACTGGTTCCCTCTCAAATAATGCTTTCCTGTCTACCTTCCCCCTTTTGGCATCATCAAAAAGAAAATAGTAAAATATTTAAGCAAAAAAGAGTACTAAACAGATAATCCAAAACGTCTCAATGTATATCAAAGTTGGAATGCGGAGACAATGAACGAGTACATAGATTGAAAATGCCTGCACAAAATTAACAAGGCAAAAAGGAAGGATGAAATGATAGGGAATGATATGCTAGGGTGACAAAGAGGGGCTGAACCATGACAGATCTAAGGTACGGGGGGAGCAGTGGAGGGGTCCGTCCGAGAGATCAATACCCCAAGGAGCCTTTGGATTTCGACCAGTGCCATATTAGCCTGTCCTTGGCATTCCTCCACCTGACGGAGTCTGTCCTCAGTCCTCTGTTTGCCTTCGGCCAACTTGCGAAACTCATCCTCAACCAGAGTCCTTAGATCAGTGGACCCTTCCCCACTTGCAACCCTGGGAGATGGAGTTGGCAGCTCCCTAGTCCACCCTTGTCCGGGAATAAACCTGAACCCCATCTTGCGGAGGGTCACCTCATCCAGCTCCCCTCTGCCCCCTGATGTGCTACATATGAGCCATCACAAAAAATTTCTTCCTTTTTCCCCCTTTTTTTTTGCTTATCTGTCCGTTGCATCCGTCCATGCGTGTCACGCAAGCTTTGGAGCCATTGTAGAGTCGTTCATTTTGTGGAACGGATGCAATATACGTGTCTGGTCATACCAGTCCCTTGTGCGTAGCGCAAGTAGTCCATATTACCGTTGTGTACCAGTACTTGGCGTGTGACACACGCGATCTTTATTACCGTTGTGTACCAGTCCACTGATGAGTTGTTGCTTGTGTCAATAGTCTATTCACAGCTGTACGCGCTACCCATTCTGTCGACGGGTCCCCCAACTGTCTCTCCACTGACCTTAGAGATTGTCATGGTTCTTTCAAGGGGTTTTGTATGATGCGGACAGGTACCCAAGTGGTTTTATGAAATGCATCACACACAATATTCATGAATGTATAATATAAAAGAGAGTACCTCATAGCTAGTAGTTCATAGGAGTATTCAAGGGGTTCATAGGACCACTGCTTGCTATGAGTAGGCTAAGGATGGCCGTGGACCCGTTCCTTCATGTTAGGCTTGTAATGAGGGTACGAGTATCCGGAAGGGTCCTCTGGGCTAGAATGAACATGCCTTAAATAATCATGTGGAATACATTACCAACGGACGTTTCCCATGCATGTTTTATACACCCAACTTATAATGAACATATGACATAGTGAGTTAAAATTTTCAGTGTCCTATGGCTAAAATATATCATACTTTCATTTCATAGCCAGCCATCGAGGGAGGCACGAATAGTCAATTAATTTGAAAGAGAGACCATACCTAGTTCCATCCGTAGCTTCTCGAAGGGTTTACGACTCAATGCCTTAGTGAAGATGTCCTCAATCTGTTCTTCAGTTCTACAGAACTCCATGGAGACCAGTCCCTATCACAATCTCTTAGGAAGTGATGTTTGATCTCTATATGCTTAGTGCGTGAGCGTTGTACGGGATTTTTAGAAACATTTATGGCACTAGTATTATCACACAAGATATGGATATGAGATACAGAGATACCGTAGTCGCTTAGTTTAGGGACCAGTCTCCAGACCTTGTTCTCCTCTTGCATTGCGTTTACCCAATCTGGATCTTTCAGGGCTTCCGAAACCTTCTTAGGTTCTGATAGAGACACAAAAGCATTAGATGTGCATACCTGTTCGATCAGTCCGTGCATGTATGCTGACTCCTCGTCTTGAGATGTAGTGTCTGTGGATGGGTTCTCAACTTGAGAATAGTACATTTCGTAGCCTTCGAGTCGTCTGGACGGTATTCTATCACGTTCACTCCTTCGAGGACCCACTGTTTCCTGAATGTCTTCACTGGACCTCAGATTCTTTAATGGGTACCCGTTCCTGTCTGGAGTCTGATCTTGCTCAGGGACTGGTTCCTCTTCCACAGTTTCTAACTGTTCAGTTCCCCCCGAGGATATGCCTGTTGCCTTTGGTGGATCCATATCATGAACTTCATGGTACCTGTCCACAGGTACTATCTCCGTGAGTGAGAACTCTTCCTCGAACTATAGAGGAGTATGTTTCCCGTCCTTTACAAGGTTCCCTCCCATGGTTTGCTCATCAAAGACGACGTGTATGCTTTCTTCCACCTTAAGTAGCCGTAGGTTATACAGTTTGTAGGCTCTACTGTGGAGGGAGTAGCCCACAAATGTTCCTTCATCACCTCTAGGATCAAACTTCCCTAAGTTGTCTTTTCCATTGTTGTGGACGTATACCTTGCAGCCAAAGACTCTTAGATGGGACACGTTCAGCTTCCGTCCCCTGAGTAGCTCATATGGTGCCTTGTCCAGACCCTTCCGCAGATAAGCTCGGTTCAATACGTAGCATGCTGAGCTTAGTGCTTCTGCCCAGAAGCTCTTAGGAAGTCCACCATCGACCAGAAGGGTTCGAGTCATGTTCTCCAATGTTCTATTCTTTCCTTCTACGACACCATTCTGTTGAGGAGTGCGGGGAGCTAAGAAGTTGTGAGAGATACCCTTTTTCCTGCATAAAATTAGAAACTGAGAGTTTTCAAACTCAGTTCCATGGTCAGTGCGGACTGATGCTAGGAACGTGTCTAGTAGGTTCTCCGTAGTTAATAGTCATGTTTCAAATTCTGCAAACCCTTCATCCTTGGATGGAAAAAAGTAAGTCCAAGTGTATATAGAATAATCATCAACAATGACTAATACATATCTGTTACCTCCCCGACTTTTAGTGCGGACGGGTCCGCACATATCCATGTGGATCAACTCCAGGGGTCTAGTGGTGCTTATCGCTCCCTTGGATTTGAATGAGGACCTAGCTTGCTTCCCCAATGTAAATGAGCTGCATATGGTATGGAGGCTATCATCCACCTTTGGCATCCCTCTAACCAAGTGTTTTTTGAAGAGTGTGGACAAGAATCATAGATTTGCATGCCCAAATCTCTTGTGCCATAGAGCCGTCTCCTCTGTGATTGATGACAAGCAGATCCCCATCTGGTACAAAGAAAGGGTCCACTTTATAGAATTTGTTCTGGCATATACCCTTCAATATCACCCTTCCTGTGCTCATACACTCAACCACACAATCATTAGCAGTAAAGGTGACTTTATATCCCTTTTGACATAATTGGGAGACGCTTAGCAAATCAAATTTCAGATTGTCCACAAGACTTACACTGTCAATTTCAACATTATCTGAAATACGTACCTTTCCCAAAGCCAAATATCTTACCAAATGTTTTGTTACCGAAGGACACTTTTCCTCCGCTATGTTGCTGAAGTGAGGTGAACCAGTCCATGCTTCCCGTCATATGTCCTGAGCATGCGCTGTCTATGTACTAGGGACTGCTCCTCACTTCCTCCTGAAAAAGTAAAGTTAGTTTTTACGAACCCAGACAAGCTTGGGCTTACTGGGTTTCGAAATAGAAGCAGGAGTAGCAACAATATCAGTGATATGGGAATGGTTGGTTAGATCAATCTTCTTCCTAGGAGTCGTTCTGGGTTTGCCTCTAGGTGTACAGACTCCTCTGAGGGAAAGGGTGTTCATGGTGGACTTAGGTACAGGAGCTGATGTGTTCCTGTGGCGGGGTTCCCTGGTCCTGTTCCAGTGAACGGGTGTCCTGTTCCAGTGACCAGGCTCCTTAGTTTTGTTTACGTGACCTGGCTCTTGTGTCCTGTTCCTGTGAACGGGTTCCTTACCCCTGTTCCTGTTCTGACTTTTTCCTTTGTCATAACTCCTCATCTTTTCGATCAGTCTCTTTTTCTCAAGACAGGTTGAGAGAACGTGTCCTGCCTTTCCACAGTGCCAACACACAGCGTGATCTTTCAAGCGTACATACTTGCTCTGTCCAGGGGGAATGGACCTGTTCTTTATCCTTGCTTGAAAGTCAATGGACGGTGGTTCTTTGTTTCTGGCTTGCTTCTTCCACATCTTGTAGGCAGGTTCATTGTCTCTTGTGAACGGGTGTGGCTGCGCTGATGAAGTTCCTTCCTTTGATTTTTTATCGTCCTTCGTTGTGTGGACGGGTTCGTGGCAGCAATGGTTCCGTTTGATCCTAAATCTGGGCGTAACCGGTCCTTGTAGTCCGTTTTAAAGGTTTTGACTTTGTTTTCCATCAGCCATTTATATTTCCTTATCTCCTCATCGGCTTTCAGGATTGTTAGCTCCTCGGCCATTATCTCCTTCTCGGACTCCAGATCGTGTACCCGTCCTTTGAGTACCTCGATCTGCTTCTTCTGCTCCTTCCGTTCGGTTATCAACCTTTCATTCTCATTCCTTAAGAGCTGGATTTCTTTGGTGTGATCTTTGCAGGTAATAAATGTCTCGTTCAGTTCGTTCTCTAGCTCCCTAGCCTTCCTTGCCCATAAGCTGTTGTTCTCTTTAAGGTCTTCAAACAGTTCTCTATGCTGTTCTATTTCTTCCAGCAGCTCTTCATTCTTGGTTACCATAACTTTTAAAGCAAGAGATAGTTTAGCATTTTTATAAAGAGAAGGGTCAGAAAGTACCTCAGTGGACAGGTCCTCAGAATGAGCCATCATGCACAACCCTTCTTCAGAAGGTTCCTACTCGCTTTCTTCATCTGATGCTCCCCAAGCGGCAATCATAGCTTGTCTATTCTGGTGGGGTTTGATGACGTCCTTCAGCTTCACACGACAGTCCTTTGCCATGTGTCCTTTCTTTCCGCATCGGAAGCATTCAAAGGTTGAAGTTTTGGATTCTTTGGCGTTTACCTTATTCTTTGGTTTGAAGCCGGTCATCTTGAATGCTCTCGTCATGAGGGCAATGTCAGGGTCGTCCTCCTCTGGGGGCTCATCGGATTGGGCTAGCTCAAACGCTCTTTCAATTTTCAGTGCATTGGACCTGTCCTTACTAGGTTCTCTACCCTCAACCTTCCGTTGATGAATTCCAGCATTGCTCTGTAGACGAGCAACCAACTCTTCCAGGGTGATGGTTTTGATGTCACTTTGAGCTTGGAAGGCAATAGACATGGCATCCCAATTCGAGTTCAGTGCTCCTAGGAACTGGTGTGCAACCTTTCGGTCAGGGATCTGTTCTCCAAGGAACAGCAGCTGGCCCACGTATCCTTTAAATCTTGAGAAGAATTCTTCAAGGGACTCGTCCCTTCCCTGGACAGCCTTCTCGTAGTCCTTTGAGGCCGCTAGTATCCTGTTCCTTTGAACGTCTACATTGCCTGAGTACAGATTCCTCAGTGCCGTCCACATATCCTTTGCGGTTTTGTGAGTAATTGCGATTTTCCTATCTCCATCGGATAGTGCTTGAAGGATTACTTTAATAGCTCTACTGTTCTTTTATAGGGCCTTGTAGTCAGCATAGTCATAATCTTTCCTATCTTTTTCTTTGGTTGGATCGGACTTGTCCATGATCATATATGGTCCTTGTTCAATGACCCTCCAAACCTGTCCATCCAGGGAACAGACATGAGCTTCCATCTCCCGTACCCACCAATCATATTGGCCGACCTTCAGCATGGGCGGCTTCCAGAATGAGTCTCCGTTTGATCCCATCTTCCTGCAAAGCTAACAAAAATCTAAAGCCAGGCTTTGATACCACTTGTTGGATCGTTGTGTTAGCTTAAGTTTAACTTGGGTTCACTGTGGAAATGTCCCCACGTACAATTTGCACAACGGATAAATAATGTAATGCAGAAAGGTAAAGTAAGGACTCGTACACAGTAATTTATTGTGGAAACTTTAGTACAACCAGTACTCAGAGAAAAACCACTACCTTTCAGATTTCACTGAAAGGATTTGAGAAGCAGTCTTTTATTGCAGTGTACCGATATACTTTTTACAAAAGACTAGACAAGTTGAATAGCACCCGAATCTCCAATTCGCCCTAGACCCACCTTCTATCTTCTATGAATCAACCGGACTGCCCTGCGGACGCCTCCCCTTTGCGTCATTCAGTAGCTCACTTGACTGGTCTATCGGGCCTTTCCTCAGACGCAGCAACGTGCAGCAGCTCGAAAAACACAGATCGACCTCACCAAAATTTTGAACTCTCTTATGTTGACCCACATCTTGATTTGAGCCTTTGAAGCTCTATTTATAGCTAGGATTTTCATCTTTATCTTGTATCAAATCTTCTTGCTTGCTAATCAAGAAACCAAAAAGATAATAACAAGATAATAGATATTTCTAAATATTTGAATTATGGTTAGGAAATATCTAAAAGAATATCCTAACAATATTTCGAATATTTCCTAGATTACTTAATTATCTTTTTTCTAATTATCAAAAGATATTTATCTAATCAATACAGATTTAGAAACTTAATAATAAGAAATTCAGGAATATTCTGCTGCGCCGCGTGTGAACCCATCCACACGCTGCTTTCTGTGGAAGGGTCCCTACCCATCCACAGAGACTTCATTCTGCGTAGTATTCAACTCTTCCTGTCCAATTGTCCATCTGCTTAGCTTGGTGTTTGTTCCATCAAAATCTGCTCGGTACATGTCCCCACATGTCCCAACACTATGTATGTCGAGTATCGCCTCTGATACCAATTGAAATTTCGCTGGGCTGCTGGTCTCGAGTTACAACAATGACCAAGAAAAGACCACATTCACTTGTCCCTACGGCACATTTGCTTATAGGAGAATGCTTTTTGATCTTTGTAATGCACCCGAGACTTTTCAACGTTGTATGATGTCCATTTTTGTTGTATTTTTAGAAAACTCAATGGAAGTATTTATGGACGATTTTTTTGTGCATGGTTATTCATTTGATGATTGTCTCACAAATTTGTCTCATGTGTTGGCTAGGTGCATCGAAATGAACCTAGTGCTTAATTAGGAAAAATGCCACTTTATGGTGAAAGAGGGCATTCTGTTGGGGCATCTTGTATCAAAAAGAGGAATTGAGGTCGATAGAGCCAAGATCGACGTTATTGAGAAGCTTCCACCACCGAGAGACCCGGAAGGAATAAAGGAGTTTCCTCGGGCACGATGGATTTTATTGCTAAACCTCTTACAAATCTGCTATGTAACGAGGTAGAGTTCAATTTCGATGAACCGTACCACCAAGCGTTTCAAACGCTAAAGAAAGCTTTGGTGTCCGCTCCGATAATTCAACCGCCGAACTAGGAGATTCCATTTGAGCTAATGTGTGATGCTAGCGATAGCGCTATTGGAGCGGTATTGGGTCAAAGGGTCGACAAGCGTTTGCACGTGATTTATTATGTGAGTAAGACCATTTACTCAGCACAAGAGAATTACTCGACCACAGAAAAAGAAATGCTTGCTATCGTCTATGCCTTCGAGAAATTCAGACAATACTTGATCGGGTCCAAAATAATTATCTACACGGACCATGCAGCGATCAAATATCTTACTGCAAAGAAGGAGGCGAAGCCTAGACTAATCCGCTGGATTCTCTTTTCACAAGAGTTCGATGTGGAAATTAAAGATAAGAAAGGAGTGGAAAATGTAGTCGCGGATCACCTATCAAGGCTTGAGCAAACTAGTGGATGTGGTGAGAGGAATGTGCCAATTAAAGACTCTTTTATTGGCGAATATTTACTAAGCATTGAGACAACGCAAGCTCCCTGGTATGCCGATTTTGTGAATTTTCTTGCTTGTGGAATTTTACCGGAAGGGGCAGATCACAATCAAAGGAAGAAATTCTTCCATGACATAAACCGTTATTATTGGGATGAGACATTTCTCTATAGGCTATTCGCTGAAGGGTTATATCGGTCATGTATTGCGGAGGATGATCAGACGGATATTCTACGAAGCTGCCACTCTTCTCCATATGGTGGACATGGTTTCAGCTTCAAAACAGCCGCGAAGGTTCTACAATGCGAGTTTTATTGGCCTACGTTGTCTAAGAATGCGTATGAATTTGTGAAGTCTTGTGACGCATGCCAACGCACGAGAAATATATCAAAACATGAGGAGATGCCGCAGAAGGGAATCCTTGAGGTTGAAATATTTGATGTTTGGAGGAGAGACTTCATGGGGCCGTTCCCGTCATTGCATGGGAACAAATATATTCTGGTCGCCGTTGATTATGTCTCCAAATGGATAGAGGCTGTCGCCGCTCCTTCTTGCGATGCTCATGTGGTGAGGAAACGTTTCACTAAGTTAATCTTTCCAAGGTTCGGTGCGCCAAGAACAATGATCAGCGATAATGGATCACACTTTACGGAAAAATAGTTCGAGGCATTGCTCCGAAAATATGGTGTCTACCATAAGATAGCGACGTCGTATCACCCTTAGACAAGCGGCCTAGTTGAGGTATCTAATCGCGAGATCAAGGCAATATTGGAGAAGACGGTTAGTAGTTCTCGCAAGGATTGGTCAACAAAACTCGATGAAGCGTTATGGGCTTACCGAACGGCGTTTAAGACACCAATCGGTATGTCCCCTTACAGACTTATGTACGGAAAACCTTGCCATCTCCCTGTGGAACTCAAATATAAAGCCATGTGGGCTGTAAAGAAGCTGAATTTCGACTTGAAATCAGCAGGGAGAAGAGACTACTCCAGCTTCACGAGCTTGATGAGATCAGACTTGACTCGTATGAAAGTGCCAGAATTTATATGGAGAAAACCAAACTGTGGCATGACAAGAAAATTCAAAGGGAGATAGCGTTTTACTTTTCAATTCCCGACTTACACTATTTCTAGGAAAGCTGAAATCAAGGTGGTCGGGGCCTTTTGAAAATCGAAAAAGTGTACGAAGATGGCCACTTCGAATAAGTAAACAAAGCCGGTGATACCTTCAAAGTGGATGGCCATCGAATCAAGGCATACCATGGAGACGAACAAAGCTTGGAGCTTGGAGACTTCAAGCTTGATGACTCCACCTAATTCCCACACTGTTAACTCATGCCACTTGAGAAGGGATCCTGACAAAGGACTTCTCAAGTGTGTTTTTTAGGAAGAAGGAATCAGCTACGTCTTAGCCAAGACGTTAAACTAGTCTGGTGGGTATTTGTGCTTTTGCTTCTACTTGTTGGTAGTATAGAATTATTTTGGACTTTATGTTAGGCCATGCACCAAATATTTGATTAGCAGTTTTAAGGATTTTTGTGTTTGAGTGCTGAACGTTGTTGAAATTGTGGTAGTAAAAATACTAGTCCAATCACGGTACCCAAACAATATTTATAATCCGAGTGACCTCGAGTCGAACCCAAGAGAAAAGCCTATATTAGTCCAAAGCTAGCTAGTAATGCCTAATGCGAGTCTGCTAAATAAAAGTGGGGGGTTTTTCCTCTATGCAAGGTATCTCTAGTGAATACTAAAGGCAAGATCAAATTTGGTTTAAAAGAAAGTAATAGAGAAAACGTAGTCGGAATCCTATTTCACCCTTAGATCATATGATTAGCAATGCAAAACAGAAATATATTCATGAGTTGATTTGATTGATTTTTCTAGGCTAAAGTATCACACATTATAAATTTAACTCTCGGTCTTTCTCTAGAATGAGAATGATACCTAAGTGACACAATTCTCAAACTCTCGCTCTGTTGAACCGTGTAGAACAAAAATCTTCTAATCTCAACCTCTCGGTCTATTGGTAGTTACCTAAAGTTCGCTCTATACTTAGCCTAATAGAAGGCGAATGTCACTCTCGTGCACAAACGCTATCTAAAATAATCGTTCTTGATCTTCTAAACAACCTAAGTTCAATTCTCATTCCATCCCTAGGTGTTTTATCAATTCATACTCATTCATGCGTTTCGTCAAACAATTGGTACGCATGGAATTAACATGAAAAACAAGCATACACATTTACAATCAAACTTCCCTCACATTGGTAAAAGAACATGTTTTGCATTACAATCTAACCTAAGGGATCCATACTACTAAACAACTACTCAATCATGCTCAGTTCAATACAAGACATGATTTTTAAGGGAAATTGTTCACCAATTGAAGAGAAACTAGTAGTGATTGAGTAAAGAGTTGGTGTAGAATCTTCAATTGCCCTCCTCTCCGTCAATTTCCACCGTTTCTTTTTTCAGCAGATTTCTCCAAATCCTTGACAATTCTCCAATTCGTCAAGAGCAATCGTCTAGGGTTTAGTTTTCTGGAAAAAGCCCCTTCTAAATTTGCATCTCTTTCTATTTATACTGTTTATGAAATTACCAATTCACCCGCAGTACCCGAATCAAAAGTGATTCGGACACGCTCTACTTGATTCGGTCGATTCAATATCTCAGTGCTGTTTCATGGCTGGCCGAATCACTTTATCTTGGGCGAATCACTTTTGATTCAGTCAAGTCCTTCAATCGATTCGGTCAAAATCCTTTTGGAGCTAAGCTGATTCAGGCAGCACGCTTCTTCCTTGGGCGAATCACTTTCTGATTCGGTCAAGCCCTTCTTTTGATTCGGTCAAGCCCTTCAGTTTTCTCTTCAAGTTAGGTTGATCCGTGCAGGTGGAGGATGATTCGGCCAAGGCTGGTCGAATCACATGTGATTCGGTCACCCTGTTGTCCGAATCAAATCTGCGTTGGGCGAATCACTTTTGTCTTTTGCTCAATTTTGCTCGTTTTTTCTCTCCATCGATCGGAATTCATCCCGATTTTCTTCGGGCCACATCATATCGTTTAAACACATTTTAAACCTGAAATGGACAAAGAAAGCATCAAATGACTTTATAAAATATCGGAAAAAATAAGAAGTAAAGTGAAAATAAGAACAAATATAAGGTTATTTATCCGCTCATCAAACACTCTACACTTAAGTCTTGTTCGTCCCGAACAAGTATATGCACAAGTCAAGCGGAGAGTAAGATGCTAGATCATAAAATACATGCACCCCTACTCATGTAACATAACATCAAAATACTAAACAAAGAAAATTAATCTATTTCTAACTCACTGTCTTAGGAATCTTGGATGCATTTAGCATATGCATCAAGCCTTTAACCCCTAGGCTACCCTAGTGGGCGAGTTATAGTCTCGTGAGAGTTTTCAGAATAGGAATACTCACAAATCCCACTTGCAATCATCCATAAGAGTCCAAAATCCAAATATAGCTCGCAAAGCAAGTAGTTGTCTATCAGCCCACATAAGGATAGAGTTGTGCAAATCATTCACTTCACGCCAAATCTAAGGATCATTCACTTTGTTGTAACAACAAATATTTATAGAATCGATATCAAAACTAGCATTCGTCAAATTCAAATTATCACTCAATTTCCAATGCAAGTAGTATGAAGAAAAGCGTCGCTTACACAAAAATTTTGTCGACTCAATCACATATGCTTGCAAGTCCATAAACTCATGACAACAAACGCATTCTCAAGTTTTAAATTATCAGTCATAATCCGTAAGAGAAAAGGAGTTTTGACATTGAAAATTTTAAATTCACTCGTACAAATCTTGATGCTTAGGTAATAAATTACGAGGGTCATACCTTAAACGTTTCCTAAAAGCGAAATGCAAATGTCTTACTCACACACATGCGAAAGAACTTGCGAAAAAGGCTTTCAAGTTGGAAATTACTTTCCTAACCCTCGGCATTTGTAAGACTTTCCCTTGACAAAAAAAAACAAATAATATTTTTGTGTTTATACAAATCCTTTCAAGAGGGAACTTACCTTCCTAACCATCGGCTTTTCTAAAACCTTAAATATATATTTTTCTTTCTTGCGCCCTTTTTTTTTCTCTTTTCGCAAACACTTTATTTGACCCCACACTTAATACTTGACAATGTACCTAAGTGATATATAATGGAGCATGAAGTGTGAGCTAAACAAATGCAAAGGCTAAATAGGAATGCTAAAGTCACCTAAAAGCAAACAAGAGAAAGTACAAGGTTTTATATGAAAACTATTTTTATTTTATTTTTGTGCTCGCTAGACTTAGCTTCATTTTTCATGCACGGAAAGAGCTTAAAAATAAATCAAACTAAGCTAGTCGAAACACCGAATCATGTGAATAAAATCATCATAAAGAATAAAGATATGATTCATGAATTCAAAGCATAACTCATTCCAAATTATTTTTAAAATGATACTACTTAATTGCTTAGCAAACTTTACTTCGTGTGATCAATATTTAAAGCTAGGATGAAAGCAATTATGCGAATATAATGCGCTCAAAGTAAATATGTAGCACAGAATCATATTGTTAAACAAATAAAAGCGCAAGCGCAAAACACCCCACATTTGTTCAAGTGTCTGGTTCCATCTTCCTCTGCAGGTTTTGGGCAAACATCCGGTGCTTTTATGAAAACAGTTCCTCTTGAACTTTCTTCACCAGTGTATCCGAGCCCTGTTCTTCCTCTTCCAAGTCTTTGATATGAAAGAATTTCATCTAGGATATTTTTCTGAGGTTCGGCTGCCTTTGTTGTAGCTAGAGAGACACCAATGTTAGTGGTTTGGCTTATTGTGTCTTCCCTTTTTAGTATGGTGACTTGTCTGTTAGCTGAGGAGAGAAATTGTCCTCGTTCTTCTTCCAGTAGCTTGACTCTGTCAGCCAAGGCTTGATTCATTTGCAGAGCTTCCTCACACTGTTTAAGTATCTTTCCCAGATAGTCAATTAGGCTGACAGTTGAGTCCTCCTCATCTTCACTTTCGGACACAACAACCCCATAGTATAATTCATTCTTTAGTAACTCTTTGTGGTTGAAGCCTGACACACTGGTTAGCACAACACAATTTTCTTCTACACTTTCTTCAGAGTCACTCCACTTAGCTGTCAGGGACTTGTTATCCTTCTTCTCCAAGTTTTTGAGGGGTTTGCTCGGACAGTCAGCCTCAATATGTCCATACCCTTCACAATTCCAACATTGAACACCCTTTCTCATTTCTTTCTTCTCATCTTCATTCTAAGAAGTTCCTTCCTCTCCTTTTATTTTCTCCACCTCTTCTGAATTGTTTTCGTGTGGATGAGCTTTGCCCAGTTCTTGAGTCCATGTTCTTCAGGAGTTTCCCAAGGTTCTTTACTAGCATACTCAGCTGATCATCTGGAGCTGGCTTCTTCACTTCTGTTTCTGCCTTCAGTCCTATATTCTCCTTAGGGGTAGGCTCTTCTTTAACCAGCTTCATCTCAAATTGTTTGAGGGATCCAACCAATTCTTCCAGCCTCAAGTGTCTGACATTTTGAGCTTCTTCAATGGCCGTCACTTTCATGTCAAATCTTGTGGGCAACGATCTGAGGACCTTCCTAATCAACTTCTCTTCAGGAATAGGTTCTTCAAGAGCATGGGCTTCATTTGCCAGGTCACACAGTTTCGCATTGAACTCAGTTATCATCTCCTCTTCTAGCATTCTCAGGTTCTCAAACTGCGTAGCAATAATTTGTAATCTTGACAGCTTTACTTTATCAGTTCCTTCATGGGCAGTTTGCAGGATTTCCCAAGCTTGCTTGGCCATATCACAGTTTGATATCAACCTGAAATTGTTAGCATCAACCGCAGCAAAGATAGCATTCAGAGCCTTTAAATTACCAGTTGCTACAGCTCCCTCTTCAGCAGTCCATTGTTCTTCAGGTTTTATCCGTATAACTCCCTGTTCATCCATGGTGATCGGAGGAGACCACTGGACCACGATAGCTCTCCAGGTCTTCTCATCAATGGCTTTGAGAAAGGCCTTCATCCTAGCCTTCCAATATCCATAGTTTCTTTCTTCCAACAATGGAGGTCTGCTCGTGCTCTATCCTTCCTTGACTTCTTCAGAGGCGATGTAGGATCTTTTACTCTATGTGTTGAGCTCCCGCTCTGATACCAATTGAAATTCGCAGCGCCTCTGAAAAACAGGTTCGTGAACAAGTAGTTGCTAGCTAGTAATGCCTAATGCGAGTCTACTAAAAAAATGGGGGGTTTTCCCTCTATGCGAGGTATCTCTAGTGAATACTAAAGACATGATCAAATTTGGGTTAAAAGAAAGTAGTAGAGAATGAAATTCGCAGCGCCTCTGATAAACAGATTTGTGAACAAGCAGTTGCTACACCACATTCTTGTTCACCCGGAAACTGTTTCAGCAAGAATGAACAAGGACAAAGGTTTGTTCACCCAGTTCAGCCAATTGCCTACGTCTGGGGAGGACTATTCTTACTCCTCAATCCACTAATTTCAAGGTTTCCAAGTACACACGGTTACAACCCACGCAACCTATGCTACTCAATCTTAGGTGGATCCTTGTACACAATCAAAACAGGGTCTAACTTGTGTCTGCACACCCTCTACTGATATCTATCTAGAATAGCTACTGTCTCCTCAAAACTCAGCCTATTCTAAACAATACTCAGATTCTACAGGGTTGCTATAGCATCTGCTGTAGCACACAGCTAATGCACAAACTGTCAGCGTCGCTCCAAGCCTTCCGCTGAGCCGTTCGAACGATTCGACGAGCGCTGCACACTCTGGAATACTCCCCCTCACTCAGTGACCTCCTGTCACTAGCGAGCACTGCCGTCCAAACACTCGACCGAGTCACTCACTCGTCAGTTCTTCCGCGGCTGCACTTGATCAACCAACAAGCACTCTCTGCTCTGAATTGGCTTCCAGATCAAGCTTGGATCAGACTACGCAAGTCCTGATCACCTTCTGCTTCTGTCACCACAGCTCTGCGCTCACGCTTTGCTCTCGGTGATAATCGAAGACCTCGTCCGCACACAAAAATACTCTCTCGAAATTCTGTGTGGTTTCTCGCTTTTCTGCACTCTGCTTCGATCAACCTTCATTGCTATGAAGGGTCTACTTTTTATAAGAGCACCCACTTCCATCATTATCAGATTAGCTCCAAAAGAAAAAACCCCTAATTTGTAGGAGATTAGATTCAATTGGCAAATCTAATCTTCTACAATCAAATCTTCTTCTCCAGTTGGGAATCTCTAGTGGAATAGTCTCTACAGCAACTCTGAACCTCCTCTGATGCTCTTCGAAGGACTGCTACGCCCTCTTTCCAAAGACCCAGGTTGCTGCTACTCGGACAGACGCTACAACTCTTCTGAACAAGCACCTGTTATAGCTCTCTCCTGCTATAGCTGCTCCTTGTTCACTGATCTTGTTCACATATGCTGGACTCTGGCTATAGCAGCATCTTGTTCAGCTGCTTGTTCACTTGTTCTGGTTTTGTCAAACACTGCCATACTGCAACATCAGAGAAAACGTAGTCGGAATCCTATTTCATCTCTAGATCATATGATTAGCAATGCAAAATAGAAATATATTCATGAGTTGATTTGATTGATTATTCTAGGCTAAAGTATCACACATTTTAAATTCAACTCTTGCTCCTTCTATAGATCTATAGAATGGGAATGATACCTAAGTGACACAATTCTCAAACTCTTGCTCTGTTGAACCGTGTAGAACAAAAGTCTCCTAATCTCAACCTCTCGGCTATTGATAGTTAACTAAAGTCCGCTCTATACTTAGCCTAATAGAAGGCGAATGTCACTCTCGCGCACAAACGCTATCTAAAATAATCATGCTTGATCTTCTAAGCAACCTAAGTTCAATTCTCATTCCATCCCTAGGTATTTTATCAATTCATACTCATTTATGCGTTTCGTCTAACACTTGGTGTGCATAGAATTAACATGAAGAACAAGCATAAGAATTTTCGATCAAGCTTCACTCATATAGACAAAAGAACATGTTTTGCATTACAATCTAACCTAAGGGATCCATAAGGATTCCTATTACTAAACAACTACTCACTCATGGTGAGTTCAATACAAGACATGATTTTTAAAATAAATTGTTCACCAATCGAAGACAAACTAGTAGGGATTGAGTAGAGGGTTGGTGTAGAATCTTTAATTGCGTGTGTCTTCTCCAAATCCTTGACAATTCTCCAATTTGTCCAAGAGCAGTCGTCTAGGGTTTCGTTTTCTGGAAAAAGCCCCTTCTAAATTTGCATCTCTTTCTATTTATACTGTTTCGGAAATTACTAATTCACCCACCCGCAGTGCCCGAATCAAAAGTGATTCGGTCGAATCACTATCTCAGTGCTGTTTCATGGTTGGCCGAATCACTTTGTCCTGGGCGAATCATTTTTGATTCCGGCAAGCCCTTTAATCGATTCGGTCAAAATCCTTATGGAGCTAAGCTGATTCGGGCAGCACGCTTCTTCCTTGGGTGAATCACTTTCTGATTCGGTCAAACCTCCAGTTTTCTCTTCGAGTCAGGTCACCAATGAAGTGGTGTCTGTTATCAATATTCTTGGTCCTCGAATGTTGTACTGGGTTTTTGGAAATGCTGATAGCACTCAGATTGTCACAGTACAAGACCATTTCATTTTGAGGCATCCCATACTCGGTGAGCATCTACTTCATCCAGAGCAGTTGAGCACAGCAACTCCCTGCCGCAATGTATTATGCCTCAGCTGTGGAGAGGGAAATACTGTTCTACTTTCGACTAAACGAGGACACAAGATTATTACTCAAGAAGAAGCGCCCTCTAGAAGTGCTCTTTCGATCTTCAATACACCCAGCCCAGTCTGCATCACTATATCCTACCAGATTTGCATTTATATCCTTCGAGTACCGTAAACCATAATGAACTGTTCCCGATACATATTGAATGATCCTCTTTACTAGTTGGAAGTGACTTTACTTCGGGCTAGCTTGAAATCGAGCACATACTCCAACTGAGAAAGATATGTCTGGACGGCTAGCAGTTAGGTACAGAAGACTCCCAATCATACTTCAGTAGGTGGACTGATTTACTTCAACCCCAGCTACGTCTTTGCCAACCTTGATGTGAGTTGCCGTAGGAGTGCGTTTGTGTCTGGCTTTATCAAGTTGAAACTTCTTCACCGGATTCATGCTATATTTGGTATGTGATATGAATATCCCTTCATCTTTCTGAGCTACTTCAAGACCCAGAAAATAGGACAGCTCACCCACCATGCTCATTTTGAATTCTTGTTTCATCTGCTCCACAAGCAGCTTTACCAACTGTTGTGACCTGGAGCCAAACAAAATGTCATCCACATAAATTTGAGCAATGACGAGATCTGACTTGGTTCTTTTTACAAAGAGAGTTTTGTCGGTTCCTTCTTGTTCATAGCCATGTTTCTCCAGGTAGATGGTTAATCTCTCATACCAGGCTCTTGGAGCTTGCTTAAGCCCGTACAGGGCTTTCTTTAGCTTGTAAACATGATGGGGATAATGAGGGTCTTCAAATCCCTTTGGCTGAGCCACATATACTTCTTCTGACAGATCCCCATTCAAGAAAGCATTCTTGACATCCATTTGGTAGAGTTTGAAGCCAGGATGACACGACAAAGCCAGGAGGAGTCTGATGGCTTCCAATCGAGCTACAGGTGCGAATGTTTCTTCAAAATCCACTCCCTCAATCTGAGTGTACCCTTGTGCAACAAGTCTGGCCTTGTTCCTTGTAACGTTTCCTTTTTCATCTGACTTGTTTTTGAAGATCCACTTGGTCCCTATGATGTTTGTCCCTTCAGGTCTGGGCACAAGGTCCCACACATCGTGTCTTTCGAACTCTGCCAACTCTTCCTGCATAGCCAGCAGCCAATATTCATCACTCATTGCTTCTTTGATGTTTCTTGGCTCTGTAAGATATATAAAGCAGGAATTGCAGATCGAGTCACAGGAGCTGAATGGAGATGAGCTTTTGGTTCTTCTCCCTTTTGTAGGATTTCCAATTACATTGTCCAGTGGATGATTTCTCTGTATCTTCTTTGGAGGTTGTCTCGATGATTGGAGAGGTTCTCTGTTATGTGGCCCAGTCACTGAGTTGTCTGTTTGTTGATCAGGACTTTCTGCTTCAGTATCTGCTGTAGCATTTTCTTGCACCACTTCTTGTTGACTTCTGTCATGATTACTTGTGCCTCCTTCTGAGTCAGATTCATCATCTTTAGGACTTGTGGAGATTTCCCCTTCCATGTCGTTAATGACAACGTTGATGGATTCCATCACTGTACCAGTTTTTTCATTATAAACACGATAGGCACGGCTATTGACTGAATAACCCAAGAATATTCCATGGTCACTCTTGGGATTGAGCTTTCTTCGGTATTCACGGTCTCTCAAAATGTAGCAGTCGCTTCCAAAAATGTGAAAGTATTTCACCGCAGGCTTCTTCTGATTCCAGAGCTCATAGCATGTTTGATTTGTCCCTTTTCGAATGGCGACTCGGTTGATGATGTAGCACGCAGTATTCATTGCTTCAGCCCAAAAGCGCAGAGGAATTTTCTTGGCATGAATCATAACTCGGGCCATTTCTTGGATGGTTCGATTCTTGTGCTCCACAACACCATTTTGCTGAGGGGTGATTGGTGAGGAGTATTGATGGGTAATCCCCCTATCATTGCAAAATTTGTCAACAGATTCATTCTCAAATTCTCTTCCATGATCACTCCTTATAGATGAGGTTCTGAGATTCTTCTGTTGCTCAAGACGAGAGATCAGGGTTGCTCCCTGTGTCTGATTTTTCCCTGATAAAATCAATCCAGGTAAATCTTGTATAATCATCCACACACACAAAAGCATACCTCTTCTTTCCAAGACTCTCTACCTCCATTTGTTCCATTAGGTCCATTTGTAGCAGCTGCAGAGGTCTGACAGTGTTGATGATGGTTGTTTTGGGGTGAGAAGCTTTTTTCTGCTTTCCTATTTGGCACTCTCCACAAATAGATCTGACTTCACCTTTGATTTCTGGAATGCCCCTGACCAACCCTTCTGTTGCAATCTTCTTCAGGGTTCTTAGGTTGATATGACCCATCCTCCTGTGCCACAGATTCATTTCTTCTGTGCTGGTCATCAAGCATGCTGATAAGGATTGAGCTTCGCCAACTTTGAGAAGATAGCAGTTGTTCTTTGATCTGGATCCATGCAGTATGCACTCCCCCAGATTGTTGTAGACTTGACAGGAATTTTGAGTGAATTTTACCTGGTGAGTCCCGTCACAGAGCTGGTTGATGCTTAAGAGATTTGCCTTTAATCCTTCCACTAGCATGACATTTTCCAGAGGAGGTAGTCCTATGACAGCCAGGGTCCCCCTTCCCAAAATTCTCTCTTTCAGCCCATTTCCGAACTTAACATGTTGCTTTGAGCAGGGTTTAACATTCTTGAGGTAGGATCTTTCTCCAGTCATGTGCCTTGAGCATCCACTGTCAAAGTACCAGCTTTCTTTATGAGCTCCTCTAGCTGTGCTAACCAAGGCAATGTGTATCATTTTGGATCTTTTCTGCTGATGACAGATCTTAGGGAGATTCTGACGAGTCGAGGTGAAGGGACAGTTTCTCTTAATGTGTCCACTCTGACCACATTTGTAACACCTTTGATATCTGCGAAAGGTCTCTCTTTCAGTGGTGTGGAGATGATACAGCGGTTGTTGTAGTTGATCCTTGCTCACATTTCTGTACCTCTTTCTTGCCACTTTTCGAGTGCATCTGGACCTGACCATGTGACATTCATCTCCACTGAGATCAGTATCCTCTTCACTCAAGTTTGCTGACATAGAGTTGTTATTTTTCTGATCTGAGTTTGACAATAGTTTGCTGGTACAGTCAGCCTTTCGATGATCATATCCCTCACAATTCCAGCACTGGATACCATTCCTTCTTTCTTTCTTATCTTATTCCTCTTCAGCTGGTTCTTTGGCTTTTCTCTGATTTCCTCCACCTCGTCTGGACTGTTTTGGAGTTTTTGAGGTCTGACCAAACCTTGATTCCATGTTTTTCAAGAACTTTCGCAGATTTTTTACCAGCAAGCTCCGTTGATCATCAGCTGAGGGCTTCTTTTCTTTTGTTTCAGCTTTCAATGCAACATTTTTGCTTTTGAGGAGAGCATCTTCTTTGACTAGCTTCATCTCAAACTGCTTGAGAGGTCCAATTAATTCTTCCAGCCTCATGTCCCGGACATTCTGAGCTTCTTCAATGGCTGTCACCTTCATGTCAAATCTGGATGGCAATGATCTGAGGACCTTCATAGTTAACTTTTCTTCAGGGATGGGTTCTCCAAGAGCATGAGCTTCATTAGACAGGTCACACAGCCTGGCATTGAATTCTGTGATGGTTTCCTCCTCCTGCATTTTCAGACCTTCAAACTGTGAAGTAATCATCTGCATTCTGGATATCTTCACTTTGTCAGTCCCCTCATGAGCAACTTCCAATATCTCCTAAGCTTGTTTTGCAATGTCACAGTTGGAGATTAATCTAAAGTTGTTGGCATCCACAGCAGCAAAGATTGCATTCAGGGCTTTTGTATTACCATTTGCTGCAGCATCCTCTTCTGCAGTCCACTGCTCTTCAGGTTTCTTCTAAGTGACTCCTTTATCATCAGTAGTTTTGGGAGGATCCCACTCTCTCACCATAGATTTCCACACTTTCTCATCAATAGCCTTGAGAAACGCCTTCATCCTAGCCTACAAGTAGCCATAGTTGCTTTCTTCTAGCAGTGGAGGACGGCTTGTGCTTTGTCCTTCCTTCATTGTCTTGCTCTTCTCAGCCAAGTGCACAGGATCTTGACTCTGTATGTTGAGCTCCTGCTCTGATACCAATTGAAATTCGAAGCACCTCTGAGATGCAGATTGTAAACAAGCAGTTGCTACAACACACGCTTGCTCACCAGAATCTGATGCAACAAGACACGTCAAGGAACACTGATTTGTTCACCCAGTTCGGCCAACTGCCCACGTCTGGGGAGGACTGTACTCCAATCCTTAATCCACTAATCTTAAAGGTCTCAAAGTACACTCGGTTTCAATCTCCACGCAACCTATGCTACTTAACCTTAAGTGGAACCTAGCTCACAATCAGAACAGGCTCTGACTTGTGTCTACACAACATACACTGATATCAATCTAGAATAGCTACTGTCTCCACGAACTCAGCCTATTCTAATTAATACCCAGTCGCTGCAGGTTTGCTATAGCATCTGCTGTAGCACACAGCTGATGCACTATCTGTCCGCGTCGCTCCAAAAGCCTTCCGCTGAGCCGATCCATAATTCCACGAGCGCTGCACACTCTGGAATACTCCCCCTCACTCATTGACCTCCAGTCACTAGCGAGAACAGCCGTCCAGACACTTGACCGAGTCGCCCACTCGTCAGTTCTTCCGCGGCTTCCCTTGATCAACCAACAAGCACTTGCTGCTCCGAATTGGCTTCCAGATCAAGCTTAGATCAGACTCTACAATTCCTGATCACTCTCTGCTTCAGTCACCTCAGCTCTGCGCTCACGCTCTGCTCTCGGTGATGATCGAAGATCTTCTCGCACACCAAACTACTCTCTCGGTATTTTGGTATTCTCTCGTGTTTGCTCTCTTCACTTCGATCACCTTCAACTCTCTGAAGGGCCTCCTTTAAATAGGAACACCCAGTTCCATCATTCACATTTTTAGCAATTTTCTCCAAAGAGCAATATCTTCTAATTTGTAGAAGATTAGATTTAACAAATCTTCTTTTTCATCTGGGAATCTCCACTGGAATATTCTCGGCTGAATATTTAGAAACTCCCTTGATGCTCGTTGATGAACTGCCAAGCCCTTTTTCTGAAGATCCGAATAACTGCTGTAGACCACATGCTACAGCTTCCTGAACCAGCTCTTGCTAAAGCAGCCGCTTGTTCACTTGTGCTGGTTTTGTCAAACACTGCCATACTGCATCATCAGTCTTAGCCATTGATTCGGTTAGGGGAGGCGACTCGGGCTGGTTGGCTATTCTGGCGAAAGGCTCGGTGACTCGCGGATGCGTCGGCTAAGTTGGCTAGGTCGGAAAGCACAGTGTTGGCGACGGGTGCGGTTGGACGGAGCCGGCAAGGTGTGGATGCGGGCTATGGACGTAGGCGACGGACGGACGCCGGCGGGGTTTTTATGGTTTGGGAGAGATGTGAGAGAAATAAAGTTTGAACGAGTTAAACTTAAAACCCGAATGAAGTTGATTCGGGGAAGTGAGCGAATGGCTTTGCCCGAATCAAAAGTGATTCACTCGAATCACTTACTCAGCGCTGTTTTGAACAGTTTCAAACTGCACGAATCAAATATGATTCGGGGAACCCTTGTCCGAATCGATTCTGGTTCGCATACTTTGCCCGAATCAAAAGTGATTCGACAACGGTCAAAATGGCGCCGTTGCAGGGGATTAGCCATTAGACTAGTTTGCTATTTACTATTGTTTTAACTAGTCCACTTCATTTTTTTTTCTTTTTTGTTGATTGTGATTGCATGTTTACGTTCTATTCTTGATTTAAGTTCACACTTATTAACGCTTTCTTTTATCACTTGGTAGGTGTTTGAATGCAAACTAGAGTGCGCATGAAAAAGGCACAAGAACAAGCCTCCACATCAACACCAAACCCGGATCAGAACTTGCCAGATATTGAAACTCCTTCACCTCAAATTCGCGTTGATCAAACATCAACAGAAATTATGGATCAATCGAATCCGAGGAGGGAAGGAAATGCCGCTCTTCCGTAAGAGGAAGATGAGAGACCGGTTGGAGCTTGAAGACTTCAAGCTCGATGACTCCACTTGATTCCCACACTATCGACGCATGCCACTTGAGAAGGGATCCTCGGAAAGGACTTCTCAAGTGTGATTCTTATGAAGAAGGAAATCAGCTACGTCTTAGCCAAGACGTTAAACTAGGCTGGTGAATATTTGTGCTTTTGCTTCTACTTGTTGGTAGTATAGAATTGTTTTGGACTTTTTGTTGTTCCATGCACCAAATATTTGATTAGCGGTTTTAGTGATTTTTGTGTTTGAGTGCACTCGAATTACCCCCTTTAATTTGATTATCTATATGTAGGAGTTTTAAGTGTGGGGTAATTCGATTTGTGGAATCTGGTAAATTTTGGGAGAATTTAGTGGAGAGGGCAGGCTGTAACACACAACAGTTGATTCGCCCGAATCAGTTTCTGGCTTGTACGAGTCACTTTTGATTCGTGCAGCTTGAAACTGTTTAAAACAGCACTAAGTGTTTGATTCGAGCGAATCACTTTTTGCGTTTCCCGAATCACTATTGATTCGGACAAGCTCGCATACCTAAACTGATTTGATTCGACCAGGGTGTCGCCGGATCACATTTTGAGCACCCCGAATCAATTCTGATTCGGACAGTTTTGACCAGCACTATTTTAGAATTGACTTTGGAAAATTTTGCAACTTTACTCGCATTTGTTCGAAACTTTTTCAAGCACTATAATACCCTAGTTCATGACTTTTGATTTACACGTGAATATCTAAGTAAACTCATCATTTGAATCGTTGCGCATTTGTTTTCCAATCTTCTGCGTAGCTATATGTTTTGCATTGATATATATGTCATAGCTAGCTGTTTTAATTTGTGAATTCAGGTGTTGCGCTAACCTTTTTCTTAAGTTTCAGATTTACTGCAACTGACTAGAGCATCATTCACGGATTTGAGCGGAAGCACATTTGGCTACCTCCACACAAAAGAAGTTCCTTCGAAACTCTCTTTATTTTTATTTTTCACTTATACTGCTTAGGGACTAAGCAAATTTTTAAGTGTGGGGTGTTTTGCGCTTGCGCTTTTATTTGTTTAACAATATGATTCTATGCTACATATTTACTTTGCGCGCATTAGACTCGCATAATTGCTTTCATCCTAACTTTAAATATTGATCACACTAAGTAAAGTTTGCTAAGCAATTAAGTAGTATCATTTTTAAAAAAATTTGGAATGAGTTGTGCTTTGAATTCATGAATCGTATCTTTATTCTTTGTGATGATTTTATTCACATGATTCGGTGTTTTGACTAGCTTAGTTTGATTTATTATTAAGCTCTTCCCGTGCATGAAAAATGAAGCTAAGTATAGCAAGCACAAAATTAAAATTAAAATAGTTTTCATATAAAACCTTGTACTTGCTCTTGTTTGCTTTTAGATGACTTTAGCATTCCTATTTAGCCTTTGCATTTGTTTAGCTCACACTTCATGCTCCATTATATATCACTTAGGTACATTGTCAAGTATTAAGTGTGGGGTCAAACAAAATGTTTGCGAAAAGAGAGAAAAAAAAGGGCGCAAGAAAGAAAAATTATATTTTTAAGATTTTACAAAGGCTGAGGGTTAGGAAGGTAAGTTTCCCCTTGAAAGCATTTGTATAAATAAAAAAATATTATTTGTTTTTTCTTTGGGTCAAGGAAAAGTTTTACAAATGCCGAGGGTTGGGAAGTTAAGTTCCCCCTTGAAAGCATTTGTATAAACGCAAGAAAAAAATTAAACACACTTAATTCTTAACTCTATGCCTTTTCCGCAAGTTTTTTTGTATGTGTGTGAGTAAGACATTTGCATTTCGCTTTTAGGAAACGTCTAAGGTATGACCCTCGTAATTTATTACCTAAGCATCAAGATTTGTACGAGTGAACTTTAAAATTTTCAATATCAAAACTTCTCTTCTCTTACGGATTATGACGGATAGTCTAAAACTTGAGAATGAGTTTGTTGTCATGAGCTTATGGACTTGCAAGCATATGTGATTGACTCGACAAAATTTTTGTTTAAGCGATGCTTTTCTTCATACTACTTGCATTGGAAATTGAGCGATAATTTGAATTTGACAAATGCTAGTTTTGATATCAATTCCATAAATATTTGTTGTCACAACGAAGAGAATGATCCTTAGAGTTTGCGTGAAGTGAATGATTTGCACAACTCTATCTTTATGAGGGCTGATAGAGAACTACTTGATTTGCGAGCTATATTTGGATTTTGGACTTTTATGGATGATTGCAAGTGAGACTTGTGAGTATTCATATTCTGAAAACTCTCACGAGACTATAAGTCGTCCACTAGGGTAGCCTAGGGGTTTAATGGCTTGATGCGTACGCTAAATGCATCCGTGATTCATATGACATTGAGTTAGAAGTAGATTAATTTTCTTTGTTTAGTATTTTTTATGTTATGTTACATGAGTAGGGGGTGGATGTGTTTTATGTGCGTAAGATTTGCTACGTGCTTTGATACTGTCATATATGATCTAGCATCTTACTCTCTGCTTGACTTGTGCATATACTTGTTCGGGACAAACAAGACTTAACTATAGGGTGTTTTAATAAGCTGATAAATAACCTTATATTTGTCCTTATTTTCACTTTACTTCTTGTTTTTCCGTTATTTTATAAATTCATTTGATACTTTTTTTTTGGCCATTTCAGGTTTAAAATGTGTATTACACGATATAAAGTGGTCTGAAGAAAATCTGGATGAATAAAGGTCGATCGAGAGCAAAAACGAGCAAAGGGCAAATTTGACCAGCAGGGTGACCGAATCACATGTGATTTGACCAGCCTTGGCAGAATCATCCTCCAGCTGCAAGGATCAACCTGTTTCGAAGAGAAAACAGAAGGGCTTGACCGAATCAAAAGAAGGGTTTGACCGAATCAGAAAGTGATTCGCCCAAGGAAGAAGCGTGCTGCCCCACTCCATAAGGATTTTGACTGAATCGATTGAAGGGCTTGACCGGATCAAAAGTGATTCGCCCAGGATAAAGTGATTCGGCCAGCCGTGAAACAGCACTAAGATAGTGATTTATGGATCCCTTAGGTTAGATTGTAATGCAAAACATGTTCTTTTATCTATATGAGTGAAGTTTGATCGAAAATTCTTATGCTTATTCTTCATGTTAATTCTATGCACACTGAATGTTTGACGAAATGCATGAATGAGTATGAATTGATAAAACACTTAGGGATGTGAAATTCACAGCGTCTCAATTAGGCAGATTTGTGAACAAGCAGTTGCTGCAGCACACTCTTGTTCACTTGGAAATTGTTTCAGCAAACAATGAACAAGACAGAAATTTGTTCACCCAGTTCGGCCAACTGCCTACGTCTGGGGAGGACTATTCTCCAGTCCTCAATCCACTAAACACGAAGGTCTCCAGGTACACTCGGTTACAACTCCACGCAACCTATGCTACTCAACCTTGTGTGGATCACTTGACACAATCAGAACAGGCTCTGACTTGTGTCTGCACACCCTCTACAAATGTCAATCTAGAATAGCTACAGACTTCTCAAGACTCAGCCTATTCTAAACTACACTCACTCAGCAGGGTTGCTGTAGCAACTGCTGTAACACACAGCTGAAGCACAATTGTCCGCGTCGCTCCAAAGCCTTCTGCCGAGCCGTTCGAACGATTCCACGAGTGCTGCACACTCTGGAATACTCCCCCTCACTCAGTGACCACCTGCCACTAGCGAGAACCACCGCTTAGACACTCGACCGAGCCACACACCCGTCAGTTCTTCCGCGGCTGCCCTTGATCAACCAACAAGCACCACTGCTCTGAATTGGCTTCCAGATCAAGCTCGAATCAGACTCTGCAAGTCCTGATTCCCTTCTGCTTCTGTCACCACAGCTCTGCGCTCACGCTCTGCTCTCGGGTGATGATCGAAGAATTCGTCCGTCACACACCAAAATTGCTCTCTCTGAATTCTGTGTATGCACTCGTGTATCCCTCAGCTTCGATCGATCATTCTGCTCTAAACCCCTTTCTCTTAAATAGCAGCACCAGCTTTAAGCAATGTCCAAGTTTAAGCAATGTCCCAAAAGGAACAATTATCTCCTAAAATCTAGGAGATTAGATTTGATTTTTATCTACAATGCAAATCTCCTTCTCTGACTAGGAAACCTCACTGGAATATACTCCACAGCATTTTAAAATTCTTCAGATGATCTCCGTAGAGTTCCCAGCCCTTCTAGACAAGCCCTGGTTGCTGTTGCTTCTCGGACAGATGATGCAGCCACTTGAACAAGCTCCTGCTATAGCATCCCCTGCTGCAGCTGCTGCTAGCTCACTTGTGTTGGTCTGCTTGTTTACTTGCTCTGTAGCAGCTCCTTGTTCACTTGAGCTGGTTTTGTCAAACACTGCCATACTACATTATCAGGATGGAATGAGAATTGAACTTCGGTTGTTTAGAAGATCAAACATGATTATATTAGATAGCGTTTGTGCGCGAGAGTGACATTCGCTTTCTATTAGGCTAAGTATAGAGCAAACTTTAGTTAAATATCAATAGACCGAGAGGTTGAGATTAGGAGACTTTTGTTCTACACCGTTCAACAGAGTGAGAGTTTGAGAATTGTGTCACTTAGGTATCATTCCCATTCTAGAGAAGGAGCCAGAGTTGAATCTAGAATGTGTGATACTTTAGCCTAGAATAATCAATCAAATCAACTCATGAATATTTCTGTTTTGCATTGCTAATCGTATGACCTAGGGGTGAAATAGGATTCCGACTACGTTTTCTCTATTACTTTCTTTTAACCCAAATTTGATCTTGTCTTTAGTATTCACTAGAGATCTCTTGCATAGAGGAAACCCCCCCCCCCCCCCCCCCCCCCCATTTTTATTTAGTAGACTCGCATTAAACATTACTAGCTAGTTTTAGACTAATCTAAGCTTTTCTCTTGGGTTCGACTCAAGGTCACTCGGATTATAAATATTGTTTGCGTACCGTGATGACAATATTTTGACTACCACAATTTCGACAACGTTCAGCACTCAAACACAAAAATCCATAAAACTGCTAATCAAATATTTGGTGCATGGCGCAACACAAAGTCCAAAACAATTTTATACTACCAACAAGTAGAAGCAAAAGCACAAATACTCACCAGCCTAGTTTAATGTCTTGGCTAAGACGTAGCTGATTAACTTCTTCATAAAAAAAACACACTTTAGAAGTCTCCAAGCTTCAAGCTTTGCTCGTCTCCAAGGTATGCCTTGATTCGATTGCCATTCACTTTGAAGGTATCACCGGCTTTGTTTACTAGTTCGAAGTGGCCATCTTCGTACACTTTTTCGACTTTGAAAGGCCCCGACCACCTTGATTTCAGCTTTCCTAGAAATAGTCTAAGTCAGGAATTGAAAAGTAAAACGCTATCTCCCTTCGAGAAAGGTATCCTCTGAATTTTCTTGTCATGCCACAGTTTGGTTTTCTCCTTTTAAATTCTGGCACTTTCATACGAGTCAAGTCTGATCTCATCAAGCTCGTGAAGCTGGAGTAGCCTCTTCTCCCCTGCTGATTTCAAGTCAAAATTCAGCTTCTTTACAGCCCACTTGGCTTTATATTCGAGTTCCACATGGAGATGGCAAGGTTTCCCGTACAAAGTCTATAAGGGGACATACCGATTGGCGTCTTAAATGCCGTTCGTTAAGCCCATAACGCTTCATCGAGTTTTGTTGACCAATCCTTGCGAGAACTACTAACCGTCTTCTCCAATATTGCCTTGATCTCGCGATTAGAAACCTCAACTTGGCCGCTGGTCTGAGGGTGATACGACGTCGCTATCTTGTGGTAGACACCATATTTTCGGAGCAATGCCCCAAATCTCTAATTACTGTTCATGGCGTGCCGAACCTTGGAAATATTACCTTGGTGAAAAGTTTCCTTACCACATGAGCATCGCAAGAAGGAGCGGCGACAGCCTCTACCCATTTGGAGACATAATCAACGGCGACCAAAATATATTTGTTCCCATGCAATGACGGGAACGGCCCCATGAAGTCTATCCTCCAAACATCAAATATTTCAACCTCAAGGATTCCCTTCTGCGGCATCCCATCACGCTTTGATATATTTCACGTGTGTTGGCATGCGTCACATGAATTCACAAATTCATACACGTCCTTAGACAACGTAGGCCAATAAAACCCGCATTGTAGAACCTTCGCGGCTATTTTGAAGCTGGAACCATGTCCACCATATGGGGAAGAGTGGCAGCTTCGTAGAATACCCGTCTGATCATCCTCCACAATACATGACCGATATAACCCATCAGCGCATAGCCTATAAAAAAATGTCTCATCCCAATAATAACGGTTTATGTCATGGAGGAATTTCCTCCTTTGATTGTGATCTGCCCCTTCCGGTAAAATTCCAGAAGCAAGAAAATTCACAAAATCGGCATACCAGGAGCTTGCGTTGTCTCAATGCTTAGCAAATATTCACCAATTGATAAGCAGACAAATAACCTAATATTTGTCCATAATTTTCCCCTTAATTCTTATTGTTTCGTTATTTTATAAAGTCATTTGATGTTTTCTTTGTCCATTTCAGGTTGAAATTGCGTACTACATGATACGAAGGGCCCGAAGAAAATCTGAATGAATTCCGGTCGATCGAGATCAAAAACAGCAAGATTGGACAAGACTACAGAAGTGATTCGCCTGAATCAAGTGATTCGCCCACCTGCTTGGCCGAATCACCCTCAGCTGCACGAATCAAATTGACTCGGGGAGAACTTGAGTGGTTTGACCGAATCACATGTAAGGTTGACCGAATCAGAAAGTGATTCGGCCAAGGGAGGAGCGAGATGTCCGAATCACTTCAACTCTACAAGGAGGTTGCCGAATCAAATGGAGTTTGACCAAATCAGAAAGTGATTCGGCCAAGAGAATCTATTCGCCCAAGCTGAAACCCCACTGAGTATATGATATGGCCGAATCAGAAAGTGATTCGCACAAGTGCCCGAATCAGTTTAGCTCTACAAGGATCTTGACCGAATCAAATAAGGGTTGACCGAATCAAAAAGTGATTCGGCCAAGACAAAGTGATTCGCCCAGCAGAAACAACTCTGAGTAAATGATTCGGACACCCTGTCCGAATCAGTTTTTTTAAGCCTTCCTCGAATCAAGTGATTCGGGCACTGCGGGTAGAATTTGGAAATTTTCAAAGGGTATAAATAGACTGAGATGTAAAATTAGAAGGGCTCTCTTCCAGAATTTGAAACCCTAGGCGATTTGAAGTTGGAGAAGTTGGAGAATTGTCAAGGATTGAAGGAAGAGACACGCAATTGGAGATCCTACATCAACCCGCTACTCATCCACTACTCTTTTGCATCCAATTGGTGAACAATTTCAATTTGAATATCATGTTTTGTTTCAAACTCACCATGAGTGAGTAGTCCCATTGTAGTTGGGATCCTTATGGATCCCTTATGTTTGATTGTAATGCAAGACTTGTCTTTTTATCTATATAAGTGAAGTTTGGTTGAAAATTCTTATGCTTGTTCTTCATATCAATTTTGTGCACACCAAGTGGTTGACGAAATACCTAAGTGAGTATGAATTGATAAAACACCTAGGGATGGAATGAGAGTTGAACTTAGGTTGTTTAGAAGATCAAGCATGATTATTTAGGTTGCATGTGTGCACGAGAGTGACATACACATTCCACTAGGCTAAGTATTGAGCGACTTTAGTTAACTATCAATAGACCGAGAGGTTGAGATTAGGAGACTTTAGTTCTACGCGGTTCAATAGAGCGAGAGTTTGAGAACCGTACTATTTAGGTATTATTCCCATTCTAGAGAAGGAGCGAGAGTTGAATTTAGAATGTGTGATACCTTAGCCTAGAACCATCACTCGAATTTACCCATGATTTAGACAAGTTTTGTGTTGCTAATAGCATGACCTAGGGGTGAAGTAGGATTCCGACTACGCTTTCTCTATTATTTACATCTTAGACCATATTTCATCTTGTCTTTAGTATTCGCTAGAGATACCTCACTTAGAGGGAAACCCCTTTTTTATTTAGTAGACTTGCATTAGGCATTACTAGCTAGCTTTCGACTAATCTAGGCTTTTCTCTTGGGTTCGACTCGAGGGCACTCGGATTATAAATATTGTTTGAACACCGTGATTGGACTAGTATTTATACTACCACAACAACCACAGCGTTTCACCAATAAAAGAGTCTTTAATTGGCACATTCCTCTCACCACGTCCACTGGTTTACTGAACCCTTGATAGGTGATCCGCGACTACATTTTCCACTCCTTTCTTATCTTTAATTTCCACGTCGAACTCTTGTAAAAGGAGAATCTAGCGGATTAGTCTAGGCTTCGCCTCCTTCTTTGCCATAAGATATTTGATCACTGCATGGTCCGTGTAGATAATTATTTTGGACCCGATCAAGTATTGTCTGAATTTCTCGAAGGCATAGACGATAGCAAGCATTTCTTTCTATGTGGTCGAGTAATTCTCTTGTGTAGGGTAAAGGGCCTTACTCACATAATAAATCACGTGCAAACGCTTGTCGACCCTTTGACCTAATACCGCTCCAATAGCGCTATAGCTAGAGTCACACATTAGCTCAAATGGAATCTCCTAGTTCCGCAGTTGAATTATCGGGGCGGACACCAAAGCTTTCTTTAGCTTTTGAAACGCTTGATGGCACGGTTCATCGAAATTGAACTCTGCCTCGTTACATAGCAGATTTGTAAGAGGTTTAGCAATTTTTGAGAAGTCCTTGATGAACCTCCTATAAAATCCATCGTGCCTGAGGAAACTCCTTATTCCTTTCGGGTCTCTCGGTGGTGGCAGCTTCTCAATAACGTCGATGTTGGCTCTATCGACCTCAATTCCTCTTTTTGATACAAGATGCCCAACACAATGCCCTCTTTCACCATAAAGTGGCATTTTTCACAATTAAGCACTAGGTCCATTTCGATGGGCCTAGCCAACACATGAGACAAATTTGTGAGACAATCATCAAATGAATAACCATGCATAGAAAAACCGTCCATAAATACTTCCATAGAGTTTTCTAAAAATTCAGTAAAAATGGACATCATACAACGTTGAAAAGTCCCGGGTGCATTACAAAGACCAAAATGCATTCTTCTATAAGCAAATGTGCCGTAGGGACAAGTGAACGTGGTCTTTTCCTGGTCATCGGGGTGGATAGAAATTTGAAAGAAACCACTATACCCATCAAGAAAATAGAAATATTCATGCCCCGTTAGACGTTCTAACATTTGATCTATAAAGGGAATGGGAAAGTGATCCTTCTTAGTGGCTGAATTTAACTTCCTATAATCTACGCACATTCTCCACGCCGTGACGGAACACATAGGTATCAATTCTTTTTTTTCTTTTTTTTTCATTTCTCACCACGGTGAGCCCCCCCTTTTTAGGCACCACATGAATTGGGCTCACCCACACAGAATCAGGGATAGCATAAATACCTACATTTCGCAATTTAATGACTTCCTTCAATACAACTTCTCCTAACTTAGGATTTAAACGCCGAAAGATCACTACTAGGCTTCGCATTATCTTCTAAACGAATTCTATGCATGCCAACATCGAGGTTAATCCCCTTCAAATCATCAATGGAGTGCCCAATAGCACCTTTATATTCATGCAGCAAATGCATCAATTTAGAAGTCTCGATATCATTCATTGAAGCTCCTACGATAACAGGTAAAGACTCGTTTGGTCCCAAAAATTCATACCTTAGATTCGGTGGTAGAGGCTTCAATCCCTCACCGAATTCCTTACCTTTTGGCGTGTCATTTACCTCGTTTGTGCCATCATCAATATCAGCGTGTTCCACGTCATTTCCATTAGAGAGGTGAACGACGAGCTATTTTCATCTTGTGTAAGCAACTCATACTCAAAGCTTGTTAGTTCACCAAGAGAATCAAAAACATTATACGCATCATAAGTTCACCATAGAATTGCTAGGTGACCTAAGCATGCTTTTCAAATCGAATTTGTTCTTTTCACTACCAAAATTTAATTCGATTGTACCCTTCCAGCAATCTATAATAGCCTTAACGGTGTTCAAAAAATGGTCTCCCTAAGATTATGGGAATTTCCTTATTCTCATCCATATCTAACACGTAGAAATCAACCAGAACATAGAATTGCCCAACTTTAATGGGAACATCCTCTAGGATACCCATAGGTGCCAGAGAAGAACGATCCGCTAACCTCAAATTAATCGTGGTTGGAGTCAATTCCCCCATATCTAGCTTATTGAAAAGCAAATAAGGCATTAAAGATATGCTAGCACCTAGATCACACATTGCACTAGCTATGCTAATTTCTCTAATAGAAATGGGAATAGAAAATGATCCATGATCGCTAAGCTTTCTAGGCATGGCACGCTGAATTATCGCACTACAATTTGCGTCTAAAGCTACATGGTCTAAATCATGCATTTCCCTTCTATGAGACATAATGTCTTTCAAAAATTTAGCATAGGTAGGCATTTGAGTGAGTACCTCCGTAAATGGCAAAGTCACTTGCAGTTTTTTCAGCATCTCCGCAAAGCGCTGGAAATGCGCATCCTCCTTCTTTTTGAGCCTTTGAGGGAAGGCAACTGGCTCCTACGACTTTTCCTTTTCCCGTAAATCAATTAGGTTATGCGGAAAAGACCCTTCTTCGACAACTCCATCTGCTGCCTTTCCCACCTTGGCCTTTGGCTGCGGCTCCTCTAGAACTCTCCCGATTTTGAGTGTAATTGCATTGATCGTTTCTGAGGAGTTCCAAGACGAAACGATTAATGCAGCTTCCCTTGATATTTCCAAGACGAACTAGCTTGTTGCACAATCTATGTTTCAAGCATTTTGTTGTGCGCTTGCAACTGATCTAGCCTTTGAAGAATAAGCTGATTGTCTTTTTGCTGTTGTGCTTGATTTGCGGCCAACTAGGCAACAATAGAAATCAGGGACGGTTCCTCATTGCTTTGTTTCTCTTCGTGCCTTTGGTGTGTTCCCTGATTTTGGTGGCTGAAATTGTTTGGTCTTTGATAATTTCCGCTTTGATAGTTGCTCCTCGGCTGATATGTGTTAGAAGGGGCTCCTTGATTCTGATTTCTCGGTACAAACCCTGGCAGTGCTGGTTTGGGCTCTATATTCAGCGGCCTATTCTCGGAAAGTTTGGATCCTCATGGAATCTCACATGGGTTGGAGGGTTCCTTGGCTGATATCCGCTAGCTTGCGGTGGCGCATATTCTCTCCCTTGATTTCTCACTAAGTAATTAACATCCTCGTACTCGTCCACGTTCTTTGCGGTGCACGAGTCATCATCATGCGCTGGACTAGAACAAATACCGCAAAATTACTGGTGATCTCTCTTTTTATTGAGATTTAAACTTCCAATTGATGCTGCTAAAGAATTCACCGTTTTTGCTAGGGAATTGAAATCTTCTTTTGTCACGGCCTTTGATGAATGCTCCTTCCCTTTCTTTTTTAAGTGATTTCTTTCTCCACCCCACTGATGCGAGTTTTGCGCTACCTTTTCTATGATTTTGAAACCATCGGAGGCTCTCAAATCCAACATTGCCCCTCTGCTCGCTTGGTCCATATGGTTTCTTGCGTCTTGATCCATTCCATCATAAAAACTTTGCATGAGCTGCCATTTGCTGAATCCGTGATGCCGAAAATCTCTTTGTAGCTCTTTGAAGTGCTCATATGGCTCGTGAAAATTCTCGTCGTCTTGTTGTGTGAATTGGCAAATACGGTCCCGGATTTTCTTAGTCTTTGCCGGCGGGAAGAATTGAATAAGGAATGCTTGGGCGAGTTCTTCCCAAGTGCGGAAAGTATTCGGCTCGTGACTCATTAGCCAATCCTTGGCTTTTCCACTTAGCAAGAACGGAAACACTTTCATATAAATAGCCTCCGGTTTGACACCCTGCACTTTGTAGGTGCGGCATAATTCTGTAAATTGTGCCAGATGCGCATTTGGGTTCCCATACCCTTCAAACTGATTTGCGACTACAATGTGGAGAAGCGCCGACTTTATCTCGAACTCATTATCGCCACCCTCTTCCAAGTATATGGGTGATCCATAATGTCCGATGGTTGGGGAAATGTATTCCCCATCCGGTCTCTCGTCGTCCTCTTGCGAACGAATAGCATTCTCTAGCCTCCTCGGATTTGGTTGATCCACAATTCTTGCTGGTGGCTGGTCCATATTCTCCATTATTTGTTGATCAACTTGAATTTGAGGAAGAGGAGTATCAAAAATCTGGTGTTGACGTGGAAGCTTGTTCTTGTGACTTTTTCGTGCGTGCTCGAGTTTGCATTCAAACACCTACCAAGCGATCGAAGAAAGCGATAATAAGTGTGAACTTAAATTAAAGCAGGCAAGAATAGTACACAAACACGCAATCACGATCAATAAAGTAAAGAAAAAAAATAAAGTAGACTAACTTAAAACAATACTAAATAGCAAATTAGTCTAATGGCTAATCCCCTGCAACGGCACCATTTTGAACATTGTCGAAATTATGGTAGTAAAAATACTAGTCCAATCATGATACGCAAACAATATTTATAATTCGAGTGACCTCGAGTCGAACCCAAAAGAAAAGCCTAGATTAGTTTAAAGCTAGCTAGTAATGCTCAATGCAAGTCTACTAAATAAAAATGAGGATTTTTCCTCTAGGTGAGGTATCTCAAGTGAATACTAAAGACAAGATCAAATTTGGTTAAAAGAAAGTAATAGAGAAAACGTGGTCGGAATCCTATTGCACCCCTAGGTCATACGATTGGCAATGCAAAACAGAAATATATTCATGAGCTAAATTGATTGATTATTCTAAGCTAAAGTATCACGCATTCTAAATTCAACTCTCGCTCCTTCTCTAGAATAGGAATGATACCTAAGTGACACAATTCTCAAACTCTCGCTCTGTTGAACCGTGTAGAACAAAAGTTTCCTAATCTCAACATCTCAGTCTATTGATAGTTAACTAAACTCCGATCTATACTTAGCCTAATAGAAGGCGAATGTCACTCTCGCGCACAAAGGCTATCTAAAATAATCATGTTTGATCTTCTAAACAACCTAAGTTCAATTCTCATTCCATCCCTAGGTGTTGTATCAATTCATACTCATTCATGTGTTTCGTCAAACACTTGGTGTGCATAGAATTAACATGAAGAACAAGCATAAGAATGTTTAATCAAACTTCACTCATATAGATAAAAGAACATGTTTTGCATTACAATCTAACCTAAGGGATCCATAAGGATCCCAACTACTATGGGACTACTCACTCATGGTGAGTTCAATACAAGACATGATTTTTAAAGGAAATTGTTCACCAATTGAAGACAAACTAGGAGAGATTGAGTAGAGGGTTGGTGTAGAATCTTCAATTGCGTGTCTTCTCCAAATCCTTTACAATTCTCCAAGTCGTCCAAGAGCAATCGTCTAGGGTTTTCGTTTTCTGGAAAAAGCCTCTTCTAATTTTGCATCTCTTTCAATTAATATTATTTCAGAAATTACTAATTCACCAGCAGTGCCCGAATCAAAATTGATTCGGACACGCTCTAGTTGATTCGGTCTAATCAATATCTCAATGCAGTTTCATGGCTAGCCGAATCACTTTGTCCTGGGCAAATCACTTTTGATTCGGTCAAACCCTTCAATTGATTCGGTCAAAATCCTTATCGAGCCAAACTGATCCGGGTAGCACCCTTCTTCCTTGGGAGAATCACTTTCGATTCGGTCAAGGCCTTCATTTGATTCGGTCATGCCCTTCAATTTTCTCCTCAAGTTAGGTTAATCCGTGCAGCTGGAGGATGATTCGGCCAAGGCTGGTCGAATCATATTTGATTCGGTCACGCTGTTGGCCGAATCAAATCTGCCTTGGGCGAATCACTTTTGTAGCTTGCTCCAATCTTGCTCGTTTTTACACTCGATCGACCAGAATTCATCCACATTTTCTTCGAGCCACTTCATATCGTTTAATACACATTTTAAACCTGAAATGGACAAAAAAAGCATCAAATGACTTTATAAAATAATGGAACAAATAAGAACTAAAGGGTAAAATGCGGGCAAATATAAGGTCATTTGTCCGCTCATCACCAGCCATGGCCAAATTTTCTATAGTCTAACACCGATGGAAGGTTCAACAAGACTCGCAGACAGCGCATGGCATCAGTGGACATCAGGTTTTGTTGAAAATGCCAAGGGGAAGATTGTTACGGTAATGGCATTCAATTAACAAAACCTGTCAGAGTGAACAAGCAGAGTGCACTAGGGGTTGCTATAGCTTCCTATGACAGAAGAGTTGTATACTCCTGATCAACAGTTTTCACGTGAAGAACAAGCTGTTCAGAATTGAAGAGAAAAGCAACGGAAGCTTTCTAAAGTCAGTTTAGAATATTCCAAGAGTCGCCTACTTGCCCCAATAAGTCAACTTCAAGATAATTCTACCAGCTTAAAGATAATGCTATTTGGAAGGTGAGTGTCCTTATCTTTAACAGCCAACCCATTATGATTTAGATGGAACCTGGAGGTCGCCATATATAGGAGGCTCGGCGGAGCAGCAAAGCATCGATCAATCAATCAATTGAGAAGAGCAAAGAGTGCAGAACGAAGAATTGAGCAGATTGGATATTGATTATCACTTAGTGCAGAGCGTGCGTGCATAGTAGAGTGGAGAAAAGGCTGATCGAGACGTTGAGAATTTGATCAGTGCCTAATCAGAGAAGGTCAATTGAAGATGTGCGCTCATTGACTGGTCACGGCGAGTCGAGGGAGCGTTGTGAGTGTCTGAGGAACTCATAGATGGCAGAAGACTCACTCCCATCAGTGACATGTGGTCACAAAGCAAGGGGGAGTATTTCAGAGTGGGCAGCGCTCGCGGAAAGTTCGATTGGCTCAGCGGAAGGCTCGGAGCGACGCTGACAGAATCGACAGAAGCTATAGGCACAAGAGTGTTCTATAGCAACCTATGGTAATTACTGTATTGATTCGAATAGGCTAGGTCTGTGAGCAGATTAGCTATTGTATTAAGTCAAGTGAGTAGTAGGTAGTGCAGGCTGGTCTAAGGCATTTAGATCAAGCCTTGATTCATTGTAGCTTGGTTAGAAATAGAGATTGTTTGAGCGTGGGCTGAACTGAGCCGTTGTACTAGAAACCAAGGCTAGTGAATCGTTGAGGACTTCTGAGAAGTCCTCCTCAGTGGTAGGCGATTGGCCAAACTGGGTGACCAAATTTGTGTGTGCTCTCTTTTATTGCTGCACAAGATTATTTCTGCACAGTGGGTACAAGAGGTTGCTATAGCAACCTGCTAGTACACTCCCAGCAAATGAAGGCGCTACAATTTGATTCTACAGACGTTGTTTCACCTTGTTAGTTCCTTCGAAGGTTGTTTTGAGTATGTCCCGTACATCTTTTGTTTCTTCACAGGTTGAGATCAATCTGAAGATATCTGGTTCGAGAACGTTGAAGATTGCCTTGAGTGTCTTGGCATTTGTTGCAGCAGTTCGGCACTCATCCGCTGTCCATTTATTTTTCAGCTTAGGGTAGGCCACACCATCTGTATTCATGATCAATGGTACCTCATATTTGGAGATCACAAATTTCCATGCTCGATAATCGATAGACTTGATGAACGCCCTCATGTGAGTCTTCCAATAGGGATAGTTTGAACTGTCTAAGAACGGAGGTCGGGAGATGTTTTATCCTTCTTTTGTACTCATTTTGAACAGCTTGGTTACAGCCTCTGAATCAGACTCTGTACAGTGAGTGTCGTACTCTGATACCAATTGAAATTCGATTGTCCCATTAGGACTATTCCAGACCACTTTGTTAACTGTTTCACAATGCATTATGTAGTTGAATCACCGTGAGTGTGTCTGACTCCCTCGGAATGAGATCCCTCTCTTTCTACCTCAATCTGCCTCCCACATATTAGAAGATCTTTTCCTGAGAATATCAGCACTATAACACTGTCTGTTCAACGTTTATCCTGAGCACCTTGCGATCAATTTCTTCTGCGTTCAATTTCTATCAACTCTAGAGCTGATCGCAGCTCTGATAACTCCTTCTTGCTTCGTTCTGAGATCAATTCATTCGTCTTGACTCACACCATTTCCCGATCCCTTCATCCTATATAGATTAGATTACACTTGTTTCATTTAGGAAACTAGAATAGCTTGATCATATTTTCGTAATTCAGAATCAGAATCCAATCTTCCGGAGCTGCAGGATCTTATGAATATTGTCAGCAGAATGTCGCCCAGAATATTTCTTTGCTTGGCTTGGCTACAAAATATTTGCATCAATGTTGACTGATCCAATGCATGCGCCTGTCTAAGCCGGTACTGTCTTACCCTCTACTGCAGCCTTGTTGGTTTGTACCGTTTGCCAAAAACATGACATACATATATCCATAGGTCACCGGGATTTAACACTCTACACAAAGCAAATTCCTTAAGGTTGAACAAAAGGATGATAGAGGACTTTGAGCCACCAAATTGTAGCGCCCTATTAAGTGGTAGCAGCCCATCTAAGATGAAGGATCCGGGTAGTTTCACTATCCCATGCTTGATAGGCTCTGTGAATTTCACCCTCTCTCTTGCTGATCTTGGTGCTAGTGTAAGTGTTATCCATATTCTGTATTTGACAAACTTGGTTTTCGAACTATTGAAATTACTAGAATAGCATTGAAACCCGCTGATTATTCTACAAAGCATCCACTTGGTATTTTATAAATGTGCCTGTTCAGATTGACAAATATTATATACCATGTGATTTTGTAGTAATGGATTTAGGGGATGATTGTCATATTCATGTTATTCTTGGACGATATTTCCTATCTACTACAAGGGCTGTAATTGACGTGAAAAATGGTGGCTTTTTATTGAGTATTATGGATGAGAGTGTAATTATTCGAGCTTCTAATGTCACTAATCTTTCACTTTCTAGAGCTTGTGTTGCAAAATCACCTAGCGAAGTCGAGCCCAGTAGGAAAACATTACATAGCGAAACCAAAGAGAATCTTAGGAAACTCTTTGATGGGATTGGATATTCGAGTGACATCAATTCATCGTTAGAATTTGATTATCTATGTTATTTGCTCGATAATGCTAAATTTAACCTCACTACCTTACATGATATACTCCTTATAGGTAAGCCTCCTAACAACCCTAGAGCCAAGAAAAAGAAGATCGCCAAGGTAAGGAGGCCTAATAAAGCAAGCACACTTCATTTTGGAGGAAAGTTGTCGAGGGAATTGTGTCTCCTCAAAGGTGCCGAATTAACAATCATCCTGCTTGTCTTGCCAAGACGTTAAACTATGCCTTTTCGGAAAGTGTAAGTTTTTAGGATCTTAATTGCTAGTTACGGTTTAATCTTAATAATATTCACCTATTTCCATTCTATTGCATGACATGACATGATCCGTGACTTGTATGCTCTCAACTTGAGTGTGGAGTGTTTACTGTGGTTAATATTTATTTTTATTTTTATCGGTTAGGGACTAAACTTGCTCTCAAGTGTGGAGTGTTTGAGAGCACATAGTCACGGCCTCAAAGCCATGTACTACATTTTAGTTAGGTTGATAAGCATATTAGTTTAGGAACACTGTGTGCTCCAATTATCTATGGCTTGTTGTTAACATTCTCATGCTTTATGATCTATGCCAGTTATGTTTTCATTCTATTTGAATTTGTGTTTAGAACCTGAAATAGTTAGTACAAGTGCGTATTCTTTCGAGTTAATATCATTACTATCTTTTGCCTGCCATATGTCCTACGCACTTTTGAAAACATGTTTTGAACTTGATACAAGTAGGCACCGATCTTAAAATCATTTTGTTTTTTGAAAACTTAAGAATTATTCTCGGTGACTTTAGTTCTCTTATCATGTATTCTCGTGCATGATGTTAGTCACACACACCCGCCTTCATTTTTTGTACTTTGTCAGGCTTTAAGTGTGGAGTCCCTCGAATGAGAGGGATAGAAAAGTCAAAAGAGGGCGCAAAATAGGCCACAAAAAAATAAGAATAAATAAAATGCAAAGAAATTGAAGAAAAGTTCCTCTTTAAGCATAAAAGGCCGAAGGCCATTAGATATCTCATCTTAAGTTTGACATTGTACATTATGCCACTTGCTTATTGTGTGTGAATGCATCATGTATTGGAAGGCATATAAAATGAGCTAAGGGCCAACTCTTGTGCTTGCACAGAATCCCTGGCTTGTTTATACAATTTTTGTATAATGCCAAGCCAAACTCCTCTTCTTTTATGGGTAATGAGTTTTGCACCAAGAGTACATGTTTTGTGTAACTTGAATCTATGTTTGGAATGCATAGCTTTAAAAGAATGTTAAGGCATGTGGTTAGTCATTTAATGGTTTTGGTACCGACTTGTTTGAGTGCAACAAATTGTTTGAAATATGAAGGTTTGAAAACTTATTTGAAGAATGTTTGATTTGAATTTGAGATTGTTGCAATAATGCTATGATTTTTGAGCACCCATTTCATACATTCATGTAGGATATCTGCATTAGGGATTTGTAGGTATTCCCTCTTCTGAAAACCTTCACGAGAATATAACTCGTCCAATAGGGTAACCTAGAGGTTTAGAGGCTTGATACATATGCTTAATGTATTCGTGATTCCTACGAAAGAGAGTTACGATCAGTATAGTGATTTACCTTTAATGCGCGTTAGAATAGTTAGAAATAATCGCATGAAATTTAAGTTGGTATTAAAACGAATGGCTATGAATCTTAAATGTTGATATATTCTGCCATTGTTTCATTGACATTAGCTTAATATTTGTTCGGGACAAACAAATCCTAAATGTGGAGTGTTTTGATTAATCGATTTATCGACTGAATATTCACTTGTTTATAATGGATTTTTGTTCGTTTCCCGCACTCTTTATTGTCATATTACCATGTTACTCTTAGTTTAAGTCAAATTTTGTTAAGTTGAAGCTTTGTAGTCCATTCGGAGCAAAGTAAGGAAAAACACAAAGATTCAGGAGAAACCAGACCAAAGATGGGCAGATTGACATATTCGTCTTCAAAGACTTGCCGAGCACTTGATCATTGTTTGATTGAGACGCGTCATAGCTTGTTGGAAAGCTGACTCAAGGGGCTACAACTTTATAGTTTACACCAAGACAAAGATCGAAGGTTCAAAAGGTTGAACAGTAGCCCGGTTCGCGAACAAACATGGTTTTTCTAGACTCTCTGAGATGGCCCGGGTCAAAACCACATCGGAGGTTCATAAAGTGAACCGGGGGTTGTGACAAGTCAACAGTCGATTTGCACAGAATCAGCCTGGGACTTGACTTAAATCGACCCAGACAATTTTAGTATAAATAAAGACCTAAAACCAAGAGTTCAGAGGATTTTTGGGGGTGGGGGAGAAAGTTGTTGACCTAGAGCTAAACAAAAGACGGAAGAATTCAGAGATTGAAAATTTAGCATTTGTAGTGAACGATTCTTCGTCTACTTTTTGCTTCTTCTTTCTCAATGTTCTTTAAGTCTATGTATTCTTATTAACTTACAATGATTCGTGAATAGTCCTATGATTCTTGGATCCTACGAATCCATTGTTGCATGAACTCTTTTCATGAGGTTTAATATAGATTTTATATCAAATTACTCGTATGTGTTTGATCCTACATGGCTTAATGCGATGTTCTATGCGAATTTGTCGTCAAGTATAATTAGGTTAAGAGCCAATATCACCATGTTTCAGATAATTAATCGAAATTATGTAGAATTGAAATGTAATCATAATTGCTACGTTGGTAGTATATGATTTGGTTGGAAAGTTAACATAGCTTGTTTGCAAAACATGTTTTTAATGTGTTCCTAACATAAAGTAGTTAACAATGTTGATTGGAAATAAATTGTCAGGAATAATCGAGTGCATGCCTAGCTGGAGAGACTCGTAGTACAAGATGTATTTCGAAAAGTAATGATCTAGAAGTGTTTGGCTTACTTTGAGCGTACATGGTTTATTCCCATTCATTGTATGATTTGAGTAATTACATGTTTTGCTGCATGGATTGAATGAATGCACACGGGTGAAGTATGATTTTGGAATGCTTTCTTTGATAGTACAAATCTCAATCTCTACATTAGGTTATATTAGGAATCTAGTTTAGATCTTTTCTTGGTATAATACCTAAGTAAATATACTTTCTTGCTTAGTACACATACACGCTTGCTCCTTAGACCGACCCTTGGATTTACCAAGGCTATAAATTGTGTATGACTGTAATTTGACCCTTGAAACATAAATTGATAATATAAAGAGTTAAAAATAAAATTTTCACATAACCAATAGTTTTCATTTCCCGACCCACCACAACAAAACGGGCTAGTCTGAAACCCTTGAATTTACCAAGGTTATAAATTGTGTTTGACTGTAATTTGACCCTTGAAACATAAACTGATAATATAAAGAGTCAAAAACAAATTTGTCATATAACCAATAGTTTTCATCTCCCGACACACCACAACAAAACGGATTAGTCTGAAATTTGACGGCATTGCTGATGACGAGTTACAACTTCTGGAGTTATAGCTTCTGATGTAGCACTCGCTGTATCTTTCTGCGGAATTCGTTCTTCTAGCCTAATAAGTAAGATACAAATAATTTGTTCACCCAGTTCGGCAACTTGCCTACGTCTGGAGAGGATCACACTCCGATCCTCAAGATTTTACTATCACTGTTTAAAGTACAAAAGACTCTAACCTCTACTTCTCACCTAACTAAAATTTCTATTCGCAATCTGATCACACAGATTCGCTTCGTGCTACCTACACACTTTTAGTAACAAATAGCTATAGACCTGACTCACAGACTTAGCCTATTCATCAACAAAGTGACAATTCGAAAGGCACTGAGAAGAGTTGCTATGAACTGTGGAAAGGAAAAGGCCTTCAGTGAAATACTTTCATGTCTTTGGGAGTGTGTGTTATTTTGAAAATGATCGTGACTACCGATAGAAGCTTGACCCCAAAAGCGACGAAAGCATCTTCCTTGGATACTCCCCAAACAGTAGAGCATACTGTGTCTTCAACAAGTGTCCTTTTACCGAACCAGTACTTGACCAAGTGTCCTTTCCTCTACCACTGATAACATAGAAGATCTTTACTGGTTTGCTTTCCGTTGAAGGATCACAAAGGTACATTCCCTTCCATTTTGAGGGCATTCGTCTGTTTGGGCAAGTTCAAAATCTTTCCTAACATTCGACATTGTTAAGGATTGTGGCATCCTTGACAAAACCCGCGCAAATGCTACAGCAAGCGATGAAGCAAGCTGGTAGAGTATGTTGCATAGCTGGAAACTTTAGAGATAAGATGAGGAGATATACTTAGAGACATGCATATATATTTCTTTTTCCAACTAGGAGGGTGTTTAGGTAATAATTTTCCTATAGGGTATACAAGCATCTGAAGTCAAAATCTAAGACCGAGTATTTATGTGAGAGGAGGTGTCACTCTAGGTTCAACCAAACTTCTATCAGTAGAATGAGTAACATCAAACGGATCACTAAACATGAGATTATCATCACATTGATTTGGTAGAATTGGCACAGGTTTGAAAGAATGATGAGGTAGCTTTTGAAAGATAAAACTCTCTTTATGTTGGATTGTTAGTTAGCTATCCCTCTAAGGTAACAGAGTTATGTGTTACCCGACTTGATGATTCATCCGAATATTCTACTAGAGAATCTAGCCTTCTTTGCTCTTGTGCATTCAATGCAATTTAAAGCCTTGTGTATTCCTGTACACTTATTGAAATTATTAGTTGAGTGTTTGTAATCATCAAAACCTTAGGAATCCAACACTTTATTTAGAACAACATATCCAATGATCACAACTTTTTGAGTTCCGAACAAAAATAACTTTATCCTCTTCTACCATAAAGGTATCCAACAAATACACAGATCTAATTTGAGATCAGACTTACATTAAGAATTAGGAAAGGTATTCACATAGCAAAGGCAATCAAAAACTCTGAAAGGTCAAGTTGAGTAGTAACAAACAACAACTCAAAGGGTGACTTTCCCTATATGATAGGCATTGGAGTTTTGTTCAATCGTATTGTAATCATAATGTACATTAGTGGTCACATTTTTTTTCATTTAATGTACCGCCGGAGAAGATGTCTTCGGGTTGCAATTAAAGTTCCCCAAGAGCTCTGAGGTTATAAATTTGGATGCTTTAAGACTGCTAGATTCTCCCCCTCATTGAGTTTTAGTTGATTAATGCAGAAGTGGGTATTTTTTATTTGTCATGGAAAATAGAAATAAAATAAAAGAACGTATTATAAACTTTCCATACAACTTTCTATCGAAAAGTCATTTTCCAACTTGTTTTTCATTTCATTTTGTTTCCACTCAATTTTCTAAAATCCAAACCAAGCATAAAGATCATTAGGTTATGTAACTCTTCCCTACTCTGCAGTTATGACACCTTATCAAACTCTTAATACTATGTCATTCTATCTAATTGAAATTATAGTTTTAGATTCGTTGTCCAGTCAACCGCATAGCTTCCTCGTTCAGTTAGCAAATTCTAATACGCTTGAAAAGACATGATGCCAGAGCTGTGGGTTGTTATTAAGCTTACAGATATGTATAAAGGAAGAACTGAAATCCTAATAAGCTTACATTGTATAACGCCAAAAAGAAAAATCAGTGCTAAGACTTCTTAGCACTTGTTTTTCCAAACCTCCAACTTTATTAACCTTCATTGAGCAAAGTATACATGAATTAGACATATTCTGACATCCCACATCCCAGCCCAAAAATCTTGTTAAATAACATAACAAACTAGGAAGCTCCCTGCTGTTTCTTTTGCAGTTAGCAGAGAGTATAAGTTCACCAGCACTGTTAGTTGGTGCATGTGGCAAAATGTATAATCCAGACCTGCCCTTGGATTTCTCTTTGATTAGTTATTACACAATCTCTAGTCCATACCATCAACTTGGTTATAAAACTGATCTGTGCATTGAGTGGGTCTTGGATTCCATAAAACTATTCCCCATCTGACATGAAATATCAAACTCATCACACACTCACTTCACCCCCATGACCCAAGGGAATAGGGCAGTAACCAAAACCAGTTCAGTGTACAGAAAGAGACATAAAAACTTTGGCCTTTTAAGTTCTGGACATAAGCATTTGATTATGCAAGGCAGTAATTCACATAAGTTGAAATGAGGATTGAGACTCAAGATGTCAATCATCTTAGTGTGTATTCAATGTGGAGATTGGAACATGTACCCAAACCTTCCTTGATGCATTAATTAACAATCCACAGAACCGGCCAACAATCAGATTTTATATATCACTCCCAACTACCACCATAATATTCTGGATCCTTCTGCTCCTCCCAACTCAGATATTTCCTCATTCGTTGATCACACACAAGCAAGTAATCTGAACAGGTTCACCGAACCGATTGCTGCAAAAGACCATGAATATGAATATCCCATAAACTGCTGCATCTTTATGAACATGTCATTTAGTAACTGACAACAGTTTGTTGACAGCAAAAGATGTGTTTTGGGGAAATAAACAAAAACTCTGGTTTTAATTCATCACATATTGACAGACATAATCCTGATTAGGTTGCTTAGTGTATATGCTCCATAACTACAAGAACAAGATGAGATGATGAGATGATGATGATGAAAAGCTTGCTTGCACAACAATGTAGCACATTGAAAACAGCTAGGGAACCAACATATCTACTGGCGATTTCAATCCGCAGAAGTAATGCGATTCAGTTAGATCCCACTGACATCGACTCCTTCTGCGAATTGCAACCTCGCTTACTCCATCTTTGTCTCCTGATCATGAAGCAGGGCGTAGAAGTCGGCGAGCCAACTATTCCATCACTGTCATCCTCATCCACCTTGCTGGATGTGGAACTGGACGAAGATGATCCGCCCCAGCTACCCAACCTTCTCCTTGTAGCACTGGATATGGAGGAGGAGTAGGATGAAAGGGAGGGAGAGGAAGGCTGAGCAGCATGAACATGGTTGGACGGCCATGTAATAATGTTGAGCTTAAGGAAGAGAATGTGAATTGGATTATTGGGTCGGCATGAGGTGTGCCTGTTGATGGGGTTGTGAGCAGAGTAGTAGGAAGGCGGAGGGGTGAGGGGAGGTAGCGCTTCGGCGCCCGAGGAGAAGCGGTGCTTGGGAGTTCCGGGCCGAGACTCCCATGTGAAAGGGACAGAGCTTGGGAGGCCTCTGAAGGAGCCGTTCTTGCGGCTGCTGCTCCTGTTCATGGAGAGTTCCCGGGTGAGGAGCCTGCTGAAGAACTTGTCATCTTGCTTCATTAGGAGGGTTTTCTGATGGAGATCAGAGCTTCTGGCGCTGAGCATTTTTGGGATGGGGATGCAGAGGAGTTGATGATTTCAAATGGAGGGATTTGAGGCGTTGTCGGTGGCTCGCATTGTTACGTATATTTATTTAGTTACATGACCAAGACGGTCACCAGCGGCTTCCCAAGAAACTCCATAAGATTCTTTCTGTTTACAATATATATATAACACTTCTTCTTTGTTCATTGTTTACTTCCAACTACATCAAAATACTCGAGCGTTCATGTGACTTTGCTGCTGAAATAACATCATTTAATAGTTTATCTGAAAGGTGGATTAACAATGCAAAATTTTCATACCATGTACCAGTCTGAAATCACCAAGACCAGACCAGACCAGACCAGACCAACAACGGTTTGGTGCAACAAAATGTATTTTGTTCGCTCTTCTTACAGATATCAAACAAAAAAATGACCAATTACGATTCTAATTTCTGATCCTAACAGATCCCATTCCATTGTGGTTCCTCAAATTTCCAACCTGATCACGGTTCCATTGCAGTTCGGATTTGATTCATCACGCTTTTTACTCTTATATATTTTCTTTCGACTTTGGCCACATCATATGCATCTTTTAATATTAATGATGAGCGTGTGTGAATGTTATTTACAAAAAGGGTCATTCTCTTCACACCCCACACCTCCACCTACCATACACCCTTTCATGGGTTCCACATATTTTCTCATTATACCCCCACTAAAATACATACCCCAAACTCATATATACATATTCTATACCCTATAATTCATTTAATTTTTGAAAATAAATATTTCTTTTATTTTTAGAACATAACAATTAGAAAACAATTATTGATTTAAAAAAATTTATAAATTAACATTAATATAATATATATATATATTATATTTAATGAGATATTATCGTCAATTCAAAACAATCTATAAATTAAACATATAACACATATTTTTTAAATATGAATACATTATTGATTAAACAAAAACTAAGTTATACTCAATATATATATAATACATAAATTAATATTACTACATTTTATTAAAAATTATGTATGAATCTATTTTACAGTGAGTTGTCTATTTTGTGTTTCGTAATGTATTGTCAAATCTATTGGACCATTCTAGAGTTCCGAGTACATATGATATCTACATTGATCAATTACCTGCGGTTATGCATTACTATATTTCTGACATTGTTGACGTTGCACCAGATGGTCATTGTGGATTTAGGGCGATAGCTGCACTAATCGGATTCGGTGAAGAGGGTTGGATGCAAGTACGATCGGATCTTATTGATGAGATTCAGCAAAATAAGGCTCAATATGAGCTAATTTTTTTCAGATAACAGTACATCAGACAATCTACTATTTTTGCTAGATTATTTTGAGAAACCGGCACCTGAGAGGCATTGGACGGAGTCTATGACTTTGAGAATCGTCATCGCATCAAAGTACAACATTGTACTTCATACTTTTGGTAGAACTAATTGGAGTTGTTTTACCCATTTGCCATTAAGATCCCCGCCGGTTAAAGACAACGAAAGCATGGAAATAGCTATCGGACACGTTGGCAATCACTTCGTGCAACTTTTTTTACACCCTTATCATCCGGTGCCACCTGTACCAATTTGGTGGTGGGATCATTCATCGTATGAAGTTAAACGATGGGCATCTTCATATAAGATACGTGCTAATTTATGACGCGAAATCACATGCACGGGGCCTCCAGGAGCACCATTTGAAGGAAATATTGATTAGATAAGTTTACTTTTTTATGTATTTATTTTTAGCATTGTTGTATATTTTTTTATGAATCCAAATTAATGTTGGGCTAACCAATCAAAACATATATAATATAAATTAATAATATATACAACAAACACATAACACAATTTTTCAAATATGAATATATAACATATTATTAATTAAACGAAATAAATTCTTATTCGCCCTAAATAAAATTAAACTATTTTCTAAATATAAATCATAAATAAAATTTGTCTAAAAATTATTTTACTACAATGGAAATTTTGTTTATTTAGTTACTCACTCACTCTTAATTATAAGTTTTATTAAAATTTAAAAAAAATCAAATACAATATAATTTTTTTTTAAATTGCTACATGTATATTTTTATTTTTATTTTTTACTATTAATTATTATAGAATATTTTCTGATTAATAATAATAAATAACTATGGTAAAATTAATTTATAATATTAATTGAATTTTAATTATCATTTAATTGAATTTTAAAAATATATAATACTTAATTAAAGATATAAGATTAATTGAATGTGATAATGTAGTATGACAGTGTTTGACAAAACCAGCACAAGTGAACAAGAAGTTGCTACAACACAAGTAAACAAACAGTCCAGCAGAAGTGAACTAGCAGCAGCTGCAGCAGGGGATGCTACAGCAGGAGCTTGTTCAACTGGCTGCATCATCTGTCCGAGAAGCTGCAGCAACCTGGGCGTGTCTAGAAGGGCTGGAATCTCTACGGAGAGCATCTGAAGAATTTCTAAAATGCTGTGGAGTATTTTCCAGTGAGGATTACTAGTCAGAGAAGGAGTTTTGCATTGAAGATAAAGATCAAATCTAATCTCCTAGATTTTAGGAGATAATTGTTCTTTTTGGGTCATTGCCTAAACCTGGACATTGCTTAAAGCTGGTGCTGCTATTTAAGAAGAAGAGGTTTAGAGCAGTAGGGTTGATCGAAGCTGAGGGATACACGAGTGCATACACAGAATTCAGAGAGAGCAATTCTTGGTGTGCGACGGACGAAATCTTCGATCATCACCCGAGAGCAGAGCGTGAGCGCAGAGCTGTGGTGATAGAAGCAGAAGGTGGTCAGGACTTGCAGAGTCTGATCCAAGCTTGATCTGGAAGCCAATTCAGAGCTGGGTGCTTGTTGGTTGATCAAGGACAGCCGCGGAAGAACTGACGGGTGGTTGGCTCGGTCAAGTGTCGTGCGGCAGTACTCGCTAGTGGCAGGTGGTCACTGAGTGAGGGGGAGTATTCCAGAGTGTGCAGCGCTCGTGGATTCGTTCGATCGGCTCGGCGGAAGGCCTTGGAGCGACGCGGACAATTGTGCTTCAGCTGTGTGTTACAGCAGTTGCTACAGCAACCCTGCTGAGTTGATTGTAGTTTAGAATAGGCTAAGTCTTGAGAAGTCTATAGCTATTCTAGATTGACCTATTGTAGAGGGTGTGCAGACACAAGTCAGAGCTTGTTCTGATTGTGCCTAGTGATCCACACAAGGTTGAGTAGCATAGGTTGCGTGGAGTTGTAACTGAGTGTACTTGGAGACCTTCGAGTTTAGTGGATTGAAGACTGGAGAATAGTCCTCCCCAGACGTAGGCAGTTGGCCGAACTGGGTGAACAAACTTTGTCTTGTTCGTTGTTTGCTGAGACAATTTCTAGTGAACAAGAGTGTGCTGCAGCAACTGCTTGTTCACAAATCTGTCGAACTAAGACACTGTGAATTTCAGAATGTAATTAAGTGAAAGGAGGAGGGCATATGAGTAAATGAGTAAATGTGGATTTTGTCTTGGGGCTGGGATGATCACTTCCCTTACAAAAATTGTACAGAATTTAAATACTATAAAATATAAATTTCATTTCAATGGTTCGAACCGGACCTTGAACATATCTACCTACTGGTTAGCTAGGAAATATATTATATTAATCATTTGAATATACTAGTCTGTACTAAAAGCTTTTATAGTTAGATGAATAATAAATTAATCCAACACGCTCGATTTGAGGTCTCCAATGGGCCATGTCGGGCTCATTGGTCCTAAGATGGGCGCGTCGGGCAGTGATGAGTGAATTTTATTACACTTTTTAGCCTCCATTTCTTTTGGATTTAAGCTCGTTTCAGAGTGACTTTTATCAGTTTGATATTTTTTTTGCTTGCCTTTCAAGACATTTACGCTTCAAGGAGGATCCCGAAGATGGAACACGCAAACAGAGCAAAATGAGACAAAGAAGAGCTCGCCTCACCATTTACCAGGCTTCGACTCATACCGTTGAGGACATTTCAGATGTCGCCTCACTCAACGAGGCGATGCCTCATTATTTTCAAAAACTTCAGGCGGTGCCTCACCATCATGAAGCACGCCTCACTATTTTACAAATGTCCAGGCGATGCCTCACCTATGGTCAAGTGACACCTCTCTACTTTAGAAATGTCCAAGCGACGCCTCCCCTACAGTCAGGCGACACCTTAGTTTGTTATGACATTGTCGGGCGACATCTCTCATTACCAGGCGACGCCTCGATAGATTTAGAAGCCTCCACGCAACGCCCCACACTATACAGGCGATGCATCCTCAGAAGTCCAAGCGACGGCTCGTTTCCGGTATATATTTGTAGCTCATGACCAACATTCTTCATTCGATATTTGAACTTAAATACTATTTTTTGAGTGTGGAGAAGAGCTAGAGAGCAAGAGCCTCAAGAAATATGCTCTTCGGAGCATACAGAACAACGAGTGAGCTAGTAAGGAAGACTCATCATGAAAGAATTAGCCTTCCTCTTTTACTCTCGTTGTATTCTTATTAATTTACCATCATATGATTTGTAAAACTTAATTTTCATTAATTATTGAGTTTATTACCCCTTACCTATATTTTATGCTCTACTTGCATGATAGGATATATGCGTTCCAAGCTTGCTCAGAGTTGATCAACTATCTACTGATCTCTCCAAACTCAAAATATCACTCCTAATAATTGGTTAGGATATATTAGGAAATATCATATCATGACTTGTGTGTATGTTCACATTGATTCCTTGAACAACCCTAAGTACTTACGTAGGATTATATATATTGTTTGAGTGTAGCGTACCCTCAATATCACTTTCTTGATTGCTCTAGAGGTTAGTCGGTCAAAATGGCGCCGTTTCCGGGGAACGAGCTTTTATATATCATATACTTTGATATGATTATATTTTGAGCCTATCCATTATTTATTTGAATTGTCTACTTTGAGCTATATTTCTTGATTCTCTTCTCGCATGACTCTCCTTCACTTTAGAAGAGTTGATCGAACCAGCAGCATGGTGGGAAATGAAACATTAGAACTGGAAGACAAAAGAAAAGTTATAGTGCTTGCAAGAGAGCAGACTCAGCGAGAGCAAGCGTTCCTTATGTATGTGGCACAGACTGGCCTTGAGTTGCAATCAACCATTCAGTATCCCAACACGGAGGTTAACATTGTCAAGATCAAGCCCATGTTGGTGACGAACTACCTTGATGGAGGCAACTTATCGCACCATCTCTACACTCCATAATGATGGTCTAGTTTTGCCAAGACGCTAACTAGACACTCGTTTGACCCTTAAAACATTTGAACTGGGTCTTGGTATAAAATAGGAAGTTGTGGCCAATTGAGTTAGGTGTCCAACAAAATATGAGTCATCCCAATCGAACAATCCTTGTGTGACCGTAAGGCCTCCAAAAGTGAATAGGTCAATTAACCAGATTTTGGCATGTTTTCTCGTAAATCTTAGTGTATTGTTTGGTTTTGTTTAAAACAAACTCAAAAGCCTCTATTTGATGATATTTGGCCCGAAACAATAGAAAATATATGAAATGACAATATAAAATCAAGAAAACGAACTAATTTCTAATAAGAATAAGGTGAATAATGGGTTGATATTTCGATCGATCAAAACACTTCACACTTAGAATTTGTTCGTCCTTAACAAATATTAAACCCATGTCCTAAACTGAAATCAAATGGAAGAATATATAGATATAGAGTTGATTGATTGATTGACAGCAGAATAAACAAAACAAAATCAAACACAAAAACTCGATTTTACCTTGGTGTAGCTAGTCTTGAATTAGCGTAAATCCAACAATCAAAGAAGCTTTATTGATTGCCGATTGAAGCTCGATCACAACACAAGAACACTCACAACCTCTCTCAACTAGCCTAACCTCGCTAAACACGAAGAATTGCCACCGAAGACTTCTTCTGTTTCCCAAAAGCTTTTCTGGATCTTCTCTATGTTTTTCAAGCCCTAATTTCCAAAAAGCTATATAATGAGGCCTAGTCTTTGACTTTTAATTACAAGTTTGTGACTAAGCTAAAGTACGCCATTTTTACCATAGCTTACTAAAAATTAACTTAATTTAGAAAACTAACCGTTAGGCTCTAAGCAACTAACTTGTACAAAACCAAAACCTGTACTTAGCATTCTAAGGCTTAAGGCCATTCCAAATAAATAACTGAAGACAAATTAAATAAGTTTCGATCATCCTTTAATGAGGTTGCACCAACCTAGAGTAATCTGAATCAACATCACAATTCTCCACCTGGATTCAAATACACTTCCATGAGCTAACAACCACCTGCCTTCTTTCATTGAACCTGCAAGTTTACTCAAAAACTTCCAACCTTATCAATTTCATACAGAAACTATATTTATTGAATGGAACTTATTTATGTAACATGTCAGTGGGATTCTCCTCAGTATCCAATTTAAAGACCTTGATAATTCCCAACTCCACTATATCCCTCACAAAATGCATTCTAACATCAATATGTTTTCACCTCTCATGGGACATTGATGCTTTGACAAATAAACTGCCCCTTGACTGTCACAATATATCTCTATGCAATTTTGCTTCAGTTCTAACTCAGTCACTACACCCTTCAACCACATACCCTCCTTAACTGACTTTGAAATTCGCAGCGTCTCAATCAGACATATTTATGAACAAGCAGTTGCTGCAGCACACTCTTGTTCACTCGGAAATTGTCTCAGCAAACAATGAACAAGACAGAAGTTTGTTCACCCAGTTCGGCCAACTGCCTACGTCTGGGGAGGACTATTCTCCAGTCCTCAATCCACTCGGTTACAACTCCACGCAACCTATGCTACTCAACCTTGTGTGGATCACTCGACACAATCAGAACAGGCTCTGATTTGTGTCTGCACACCCTCTACAAATGTCAATCTAGAATAGCTACTGTCTCCCCGAAACTCAGCCTATTCTAAACTACACTCAACTCTGCAGGGTTGCTGCAGCATCTGCTGTAGCACACAGCTGATGCACTATTGTCCGCGTCGCTCCAAGGCCTTCTGCCAAGCCGATCGAACGATTCCACGAGCGCTGCACACTCTGGAATACTCCCCCTCACTCAGTGACCTCCTGCCACTAGCGAGAACTGCCGCTTAGACACTCGACCGAGCCACTCACTCGTCAGTTCTTCCGCGGCTACCCTTGATCAACCAACAAGCACCACTGCTCTGAATTGGCTTCCCTGATCAAGCTTGGATCAGACTATGCAAGTCCTGATCTCCTTCTGCTTCTGTCACCACAGCTCTATGCTCACGCTCTGCTCTCGGGTGATGATCGAAGAACTCGTCCGTCGCACACCAAAATTGCCCCCTCTGTGAATTCTGTGTATGCACTCGTGTATCCCTCAGCTTCGATCACCCTCTCTGCTCTGAACTCTTCTCACTTAAATAGCAGCACCAGCTATAAGCAAGACCAAAATTTAGCAATGTCCCAAAAGGAACAATTATCTCCTAATTTTTAGGAGATTAGATTTGATTTTGATCTCCAACACAAATCTCCTTCTCTAGCTAGGAAACCCCACTGGAATATTCTCAACAGCACTTTAAAATATTCTTCTGGTGTTCTCCGTAGAGCTGCCAGGCCTTCTAGCCAAGCCCAGGTCACTGCTGCTTCTCGGACAGATGTTGCAGCAACTTGAACAAGCTCTGGCTATAGCATCCCCTGCTGTAGCTGCTCCTTGTTCACTTGAGCTGGTTTTGTCAAACATTGTCATACAGCATCATCAATCTCCCCCTTGGCATTTTGACAAAACCCTAAACCAGATTCAATACAGAGAATTTTTTCTTAACCTCCCATTCTTTTCCTCCCCCTTTTTGGAATAAATGACAAGGGGGTGCTCCTAGCTGCCCTATGGAGGCAATACACAGAGCCCCAGAGAGGCTCTCAGGTCTTCGAACCGGACTGCATCCAGAGCTTTTGTGAAGATATCAGCAAGCTGTTTGGCAGACACCACATGCTGTAGCGCAATGATATTCTTTTCTACTAGATCACGGATGAAGTGATGACGAATGTCAATGTGCTTGGTTCTGCTGTGCTGAACCAGATTCTTAGATATGCTGATGGCACTCATGTTGTCACAGTAGAGAATCATTTCATCTTGATAAAGACCATACTCACTCAGCATTTGCTTCATCCACAACATTTGTGCACAGCAGCTCCCAGCAGCTATGTGTTCAGCCTCGGCTGTGGATAATGAAATGCTGTTTTGCTTCCTGCTGAACCAGGACACCAGGTTATTTCCTAGAAAGAAGCAGCCTCCCGAAGTGCTCTTCCTGTCCTCTGAGCATCCTGCCCAGTCCGCATCACTGTATCCTACCAGATTAGCATTTGTGTCCTTAGTATACCATAAGCCATAGTTCACTATGCCTCCAACATACCGAATGATTCGCTTGACCAACTGCAAGTGACTATCTTTGGGACAAGCTTGAAATCTGGCACAGACTCCTACTGCAAAAGAAATGTCGGGGCGGCTGGCAGTCAGGTACAGCAAGCTCCCAATCATGCTTCTGTAGATTGTCTGACTCACTTCCACTCCAAGTTCATCTTTGATGGCTTTGACATGAGTGGCAGCAGGGGTTCGTTTGTGACTGGCCTTATCTAGCTGAAATTTCTGCACAAGATTCTTGCTGTATTTGCTTTGTGCAATAAAGATGCCATCTTCTTTCTGGGTAATCTCCAGACCAAGAAAATAAGACAGTTCTCCGACCATGCTCATTTGAAATTCCTGCTGCATGTGATCCACAAACTGCTTCACCAGGTGCTGAGACTTTGATCCAAAGACAATGTCATCCACATAGATTTGTGCAATGATCACATCTGACTTGGTTCTTTTTACAAATAGAGTTTTGTCAGCTCCCCCTCGTTTGTAGCCATGTTTTTCCAGAAACACTGTCAACCTCTCATACCATGCCCGAGGAGCCTGTTTCAGTCCGTATAAGGCTTTCTTCAACTTGTACACATGCTCTGGGTGATGAGGATCTTCAAAACCTTTTGGCTGAGAAACATATACTTCTTCAGAGAGGTCTCCGTTTAGAAACGCACTTTTGACATCCATTTGATACAGTTTAAACCCTAGAAAACAGGACATAGCTAGAAGGAGTCTGATGGCCTCCAGACGAGCAACTGGAGAAAACGTTTCTTCAAAATCTAGGCCCTCAATCTGGGAGTATCCTTGAGCAACCAGTCTGGCTTTATTTCTTGTGATGTTTACCTTTTCATCAGTTTTGTTTTTGAAGATCCACTTGGTGCCTATAATATTCACTCCATTGGGTCTGTCCACCAGGTTCCAAACATCGTGTCTTTCAAACTCTGCAAGTTCTTCCTGCATCGCTATCATCCAGAATTCATCACTCATGGCTTCCTTGAAGCTCTTAGGTTCAATGCTGAAAAAAAAAAAACAGGTATTGAGATAAGCATGGCTTCTTGTTCTTCTTCTTTCTGCCGGGTCTCCAATCACATTTGTCAGGGGATGATTCTTTTGTATCTTCTTCGGAGGCTGCCTTGATGGTGGATCAGGAGGCTCAATATTCAGATCTTCAGACAGGCTTTCTAATTGTTGATCTGGATTTTCTGCTTCAGCACTTGCTGTAGCATCTTCTGAAGCTACAGCTTGTTCACTTCTGTTCTGACTGACAGGCACCTCTTCAAGGTCAGAGTCTTCATCATCAGTGGTAGTATTAGTGGCAGGGACTTCTTCAGCATCATTGACAACTACATTTATGGATTCCATTACTGTATTTGTCCGCTGGTTATAGACTCGATAAGCCCTGCTGTTTATTGAATAACCCAAGAACACTCCAGGATGACTCTTTGGGTCAAGCTTCTTCCTGTACTCCCGATCTCTCAGAATGAAACAGTCACTTCCAAAGACGTGGAAATATTTAACTGTGGGCTTCTTCTGATTCCAGAGCTCATAGCAGGTCTAGTTGGTTCCTCTCCGTAAGGTGACTCTGTTGATGATGTAACATGCGGTGTTCATGGCTTCTGCCCAAAATCTTAGGGGAATCCTCTTAGCATGAATCATGACTCTAGCCATTTCTTGAATTGTTTGATTCTTTCGTTCCACTACACCATTCTACTGAGAAGTGATGGGAGAAGAATACTGATGTGAGATACCCCTTTGACGACAGAAATCATCCACAGCTTCGTTTTCAAATTCCCTACCATGATCACTCCGAATGCTGCTGATTCTGAGATTTTTCTCTTGCTCTAGACGGGAGACCAGTGACACTATAACCTTCACAGTGTCTGATTTTTCTCTGATAAAATCAATCCAGGTGAATCTGGAGTAGTCATCAACACAGACGAAAGCATACCTTTTTCTCCCCAGACTCTCAACTTCCATCGGACCCATCAGGTCCATGTGAATCAACTGTAGAGGTCTGGTAGTACCAACATCTTTGACTCTTGGGTGTGATGCCTTCTTTTGTTTCCCTAGCTGACAATCTCCACAGATAGAGTTTGTCTCCCCTTTTATCAGCGGTATCCCTCTGACTAGTCCTTTTGTTGCAATTCTCTTCAGAGTCCTCAGGTTAACATGCCCCATCCTTCTGTGCCATAGGATCATTTCCTCAGCCTTTGTCAGCATACATTTCGGAACCAGTGAGTTTGAACTCACGTTGAGAAGATAACAGTTGCTTTTTGATCTGGCTCCTTCCATTATACATTCTCCAGCTTTGTCGAAAACTTTGCATGAGTCTTTCGTAAATTTCACCTGTTTAGTTTCATCACACAGCTGACTGATGCTTATGAGGTTTGCCTTTAGACCTTCCACTAGCAAGACATTGCTCAGGATGGGCATTCCTTCAACTGCTAAGGTTCCCTTTCCTAGAACTCTTCCTCTCAGTCCGTTTCCAAACTTCACCTGTTGTTCCAGATAGGGTGTTATGTTTTTCAAGAAGGATCTTTCTCCTGTCATGTGCCCTGAACAACCACTATCAAAATACCAGCTTATCTTATCCGAGGTGCTTGCTGTGCTGACCAACGCGAGAAGCTGAGTCCGCGCATGTTTCTGCTTGATTGGTTTCCTAGCTGAACCTTTTCCGGTGAATGCTGAAGAACAGTTCCTCTTTATGTGACCTTTGTGCCCGCAGCTATAACATCTTTTATACTTTGAGACTCTCTTATCACGGTGATACAGAGGTTGCTGTAGCAGGTGCTGGTTCACTCTTCCTTGAGTTTTTCTGCCTCTTCTGACTGATCTGTATCTGGCCAAGTTGCATTCATCCTCACTCAGATCTGTCTCGTCTTCACTTCCTCTGGCAGAGAGAGCCCTCTTTTTCATCGGTTTGCTGGTGCAGTTGATTTGTCGATGGCCATATCCTGCACAGTTCCAGCATTAGACACCCTTTTTTATTTCTTTCTTCTCATCTTCATTCTGAGCAGGTTCCTTCCCTCTCCTTTTATTTTCTCCACCTCTTGTGAACTGTTTTCGTGAGGATGAGCTTTTCCCAGTTCTTGAGTCCATGTTATTCAGGAGCTTTCCAAGGTACTTGACTAGCATACTCAGCTGATCATCTGGGACTGGCTTCTTAGCTTCTGTCTCAGCCTTCAGACCAAAATTCTTGTCCTTAGGTGTGAGATCTTCTTTAACCAGTTTCATCTCAAATTGTTTGAGGGACCCCATCAACTCTTCCAGCCTTCTCAGATTCTCAAACTGTGTGGCAATGATCTGTAATCTTGACAGCTTTACTCTATCAGTTCCTTCATGTGCAATTTGCAGAATTTCCCAAGCTTGTTTGGCCATGTCACAATTTGATATCAGCCTGAAATTGTTAGCATTAACTGCAGCAAAAATCGCATTCAGGGCCTTTGAATTACCAGTTGCTGCAGCTCCCTCTTCAGCAGTCCATTGTTCTTCAGGCTTTATTCGTGTGACTCCCTGTTCATCCATGGTGATTGGGGGAGACCACTGGACCATGATAGCTCTCTAGGTCTTCTCATCAATGGCCTTGAGAAAGGCTTTCATCCTAGCCTTCCAATATCCATAGTTGCTTTCTTCCAACAATGGAGGTCTGCTTGTGCTCTGTCCTTCCTTCATTGTCGTGGCTTCTTCAGAGACACTGTAGGATCTTTTACTCTATGTGTTGAGCTCCCGCTCTGATACCAATTGAAATTCGTAGCGTCTCAGTCACACAGATTTGTGAACAAGCAGTTGCTGCAGCACACTCGTGTTCACTCGGAAATTGTCTCAGCAAACAATGAACAAGACAGATGTTTGTTCACCCAGTTCGGCCAACTGCCTACGTCTGGGGAGGACTATTCTCCAGTCCTCAATCCACTAAACACAAAGGTCTCCAAGTACACTCGGTTACAACTCCACGCAACCTATGCTACTCAACCTTGTGTGGATCACTCGACACAATCAGAACAGGCTCTGACTTGTGTCTGCACACCCTCTACAAATGTCAATCTAAAATAGCTACTGTCTCCCCGAAAGTCAGCCTATTCTAAACTACACTCAACTCTGCAGGGTTACTGTAGCATCTGCTGTAGCACACAGCTGATGCACAATTGTCCGCGTCGCTCCAAGGCCTTCTGCCGAGCCGATTGAACGATTCCACGAGCGCTGCATACTCTGGAATACTCCCCCTCACTCAGTGACCTCCTGCCACTAGCAAGAACTGCCGCTTAGACACTCGATCGAGCCACTCACTCGTCAGTTCTTCCGCGGCTACCCTTGATCAACCAACAAGCACCACTGCTCTGAATTGGCTTCCCTGATCAAGCTTGGATCAGACTATGCAAGTCCTGATCTCCTTCTGCTTCTGTCCCCAAAGCACTGCGCTCACGCTCTGCTCTCGGGTGATGATCGAAGAAGTCGTCCGTCGCACACCAAAATTGAATTCTGTGTATGCACTCGTGTATCCCTCAGCTTCGATCACCCTCTCTGCTCTGAACTCTTCTCACTTAAATAGCAGCACCAGCTATAAGCAAGACCAGAATTTAGCAATGTCCCAAAAGGAACAATTATCTCCTAATTTTTAGGAGATTAGATTTGATTTTGATCTCCAACACAAATCTCCTTCTCTAGCTAGGAAACCCCACTGGAATATTCTCAACAGCACTTTAAAATATTCTTCTGGTGTTCTCCGTAGAGCTGCCAGGCCTTCTAGCCAAGCCCAGGTCACTGCTGCTTCTCGGACAGATGTTGCAGCAACTTGAACAAGCTCTGGCTATAGCATCCCCTGCTGTAGCTGCTCCTTGTTCACTTGAGCTGATTTGTCAAACATTGCCATACAGCATCATCAGACTTAGTTATGGCAATGTATTTGGCCTTTCTAGTCGAGAGGGTAACTACAGACTGCAAGTTGGCCTCCGAACTCATTGCAGTGTCAAGAATAGTGAACACTAGCCTTGTTTGAGAATTTCTGGTGCAGAAGTCTAACCTGAGAAAGTAAAGCATCAAGTTTTCCACTATTTTTCAAGGAAGGGAATACATCGCCATGACCGGTGAGGGTACCTAGATATATGATAAACGAATTTATGAAACAAAAGAACCTGATTCCAGAAGGGGCAAAACCAGAAAAATGAACCCCAATTATTCCTCGTCAAGATATCAACAACCTCAGACTACCAGTATCTAACAACCCCAATTTGCGGCGATAGGCACATACAACAACATCATTCCCAATCCACACTAAATCAATTTAGCATTCATGAAACTCGTGAGTTCACCAAATCTTACAACACAGGAAAAAATTGACAGTAATTAAATCTAACATTACCGAGAAAGCAGAAGGCGATGCGTGGCTCAGCGGATTAAACATCGTCCGAAAAACCCCGGCAGCAAAGTCACCAAAAGCCCCGCAAGAGCACCGACATTGAACCTACGCCGACCACCACCACCGCCATTAAACCCAGAAAGCTTAGCCATTTTAGACACCCAATTTCCAGATCATAAACAGTTGAGAGTGATTGTAGTCTATGAATTGAAGTTATATAATACTCTATGCGGGGAGCGAAAAATTAAAACGGGATGGATTGCACAACTTGTGAAAAATATAATTCACACGATTGAAGAATTAATTTCACGCGATTAGAGATTTTTAAGAGATTTGTTTTACCATTTAGATTAGGATCTTTCTATATGAAGATTTTTTATATTATTTTAATCTTTAATGATTCAGACTTTTTATCAAAAATAAAAAGTCAAACAATTCATAATTTTGGTACAATGTGTGTATGATATGTTATTGTACAAAAAAGCATTATTATATTTAATTACGTTTATATTCATATAAAGTTGGTTAGTGCCTAACATCATATTTCTAACTAAGTTTTGCAACAAGCATCGCATATACATAAAACAGAATAAGATGTTTCCAAAATGAGAAGAAGCATTTAAGTTTAAGAGAGACCCTCTGGCAAATATGTAGGAACTGGAGAACAAGGCGATTTCTGATTGATAAGCACAAACCACAGTGGCGAATTAAACAAGGTTTACATGGCTTATGAATCACGTAATACGATAGTGTCTGATTGAAGGTCATATATTGATTTTTAATTTGTATTGCAAGCTAGCTTAATCGATAGGTAGAATAGAAGGACAACAAGCCAACTGACTTTGAATCTTTGAGTTTGTCGTTTGAAATCTTAAGAGCATCAGACTTATTATTCAATATAATTAATTGATTTTATTTAACACATTATATTCTTATTGAAATTCGCAGCGCCTCTGATAAACAGATTTGTGAACAAGTAGTTGCTACAGCACACTCTTGTTCAACTGGAAACTGTTTCAGCAAGAATGAACAAGGACAAAGGTTTGTTCACCCAGTTCGGCCAATTGCCTATGTCTGGGGAGGACTCTTCTCAGTCCTCAATCCACTAATCTCAAGGTTTCCAAGTACATACGGTTACAACCCACGCAACCTATGCTACTCAACCTTAGGTGGATCCTCGTACACAATCAGAACAGGCTCTGACTTGTGTCTGCACACCCTCTACTGATTTCTATCTAGAATAGTTACTGTCTCCTCGAAACTCAGCCTATTCTAAACAATACTCAGATTCTGCAGGGTTGCTATAGCATCTGCTGTAGCACACAACTGATGCACGAACTGTCCGAGTCGCTCCAAGCCTTCCACTGAGCCGTTCGAACGATTCCATGAGCGCTGCACACTCTGGAATACTCCCCCTCACCTAGTGACCTCCTGCCACTAGCGAGAGCTGGCCTTCTACAGATTGCCCGAGTCCTCCACTCGACAATTCCTCCCCGGCCTACCTTGATCTTGATTAACCAACAAGCACCACTGCTCTGGATTGGCTTTCCCGATCAAGCTTGGATCAGACTACGCAAGTCCTGATCACCCTCTGCTTCGTCACCACAGCTCTGCGCTCACGCTCTGCTCTCGGTGAAGATCAAAGATTTCCTCGCACACCACAAATTACTCTCTCGGAATTCTGTGTGTATACTCATTCATGCTCACTTCTTTGATCAATCTTCATTGCTCTGAAGGGTCTTCTTTATATAGGAGCACCCACTTCCATCATTATCAGATTATAGCTCCAAAAGCAAAAACCCCTAATTTGTAAGATATTAGATTTGATTGGCAAATCTAATCTTCTACAATCAAATTTTCTTCTTCAGTTGGGAATATTCTCTACAGCAACTCTGAACCTCCTCTGATGCTCTTCGAAGGACTGCCACGCCCTCTTTTCAAAGACCCAAGTTACTACTACTCGGACAGATGCTACAGCTCTTCTGAACAAGCTCCTACTATAGCTCTCTTGCTATAGCTGCTCCTTGTTCACATATGCTGGACTCCTACTATAGCAGCATCTTATTCACTTGTATTGGTTTTGTCAAACACTGCCATACTGCATCATCACTTATAAAATAAAATAATTAAACCACATTATCTTGAGGGTAGAAAAATAAAATTAGGCTGTTTAAGGTTGCTAAATTTTGTTATTTACACGACATCTAAAATCAAGTGGATTGTAAATTAATACTCTAATACGTACTTGATTTTTGAAGTTTGGTTTCCATAAATAAATAAGTGATGTGCTAAAAATAAAATAATTAAAATATCAAAGTATAAAGATTGATATAAATGCGAATATAATGTTTGTACAAAAAAGATTCTTTAATTTTATTTCCAAAAAATATGCTAGCTTAACAACAACACACATTCATATACGAAAATATTATATATATATATATATATATATATATGGAACAAATTTAAAACTAACGCATCACACAAATATTTGTGACGGTGTATTTTAAACCCTTTTTGTAATACTCAAAATATATAGAAACAACACCAATTTAATGGTTTAAAATTTATATTTAAATTTATCGTTCTTAAGTACGCGTTGTTGACTAAATGATAGTTAAAAACTATGAATTTTAATATGACAAATATTTGTTGAACATAAAAATAATATTTGCTACAAATTTATTTCCTACCATTTTAGTTGATACTTAAAACTTAATAATTATGTGGTATTTTGGTTTCTTATATTTATGATTAACCATTTTCACTTTTCACGGAAATTCCGTTGTAAAATTATGTTCACCAATCAACGGCGTTTATTCCAACGAAATTCTGTTGATATTAAAAGTAATATTAGTGACGGAAATAGTTCCCACAATATTTGTTGATACTTAAAATATTAAAATTACATGGAATTAAGTTTGAAAACTTTATATTTACAATTTTCATTGCTTACGTAAATTCTGTCGAAAATATGCTTTTTACAATCAACGACTTTTATTTCGACGGATATCTGTCGCTAATAAAATCATATTGTCAACGAAATTAATTCCAACCTATTTTTGTTGGCATTATACATAAAAACAACAACATAAAATCGGTTGCTTTTATATCGTAGATTTTAGTACATTTTCTTGTAGTGACAGACTCTCTTCGTACTACCTACACACTTTCAGTAACAAATAGCTACGGACCTGACTCACAGACCTAGCCTATTTTTTGCTGTGGATGATAACAATTTCTGATTGATCTCCAACTGTGACACTGCCAAACAAGCATGGGAGATCCTCAAAACTGCTCATGAGGGATTAGACAATGTAAAGATCTCAAAAATGCAGATTATCGCCTCTAGATTATCACCTCAAGAGGAGATGCTGCCATGGCTGTCGGTTTTCTGAAGGTGGAATGTTTGATCATTGACATCGTCGGAGATATTGCAAGCTCTAGGTTAGAAACGGATACTTCTGGGTTCTCACCTTTCTCGGCCCTTCCCTCTTTTTTTTAAAAATAAAAATAAAAAATTGGAAACGTGTCGACTTCTCTAAGCTCGATTATTTTGGTAATCTAGTCCATAAGTTATAGCTTCAATGTTCCAAGGAGTGCTTCAGCACTCTGTTCAGCAATCTTATCTGGATCCAAAATAATTTTTGAATCATGATCCCATTCCTCAGCTCCTACTTGGTGGTTGTTTATCAGCAGTAGCATTCCTTTTGACCTCCACCCAACGCATTTGACACTTGTTCTTCTCAGGTTTTCTGCCCCTTTTTACGGTTGTTGAAGAGTGATATGCGTTTCGCTTCTTTCTGTGCCTTTTCCTCTGATTGGTTTATCCTCTACTGCTGCTAAAAATTTTCTGCACAGTAACAAGATAACCTCGGTTTACCTGCGACTGAGAGTGGCAGTACTCATACGTGATCAGATGATTCATTGTTCTGACTTGTCTGATCCTTGCTCCTTTTTGAGCCTTTTTGAGCCTTTTTGAGAGTGGCATATCACTCTTCAACAGCCGTAAAAAGGGGCAGAAAACCTTAGAAGAACAAATGTCAAATGCGCTGGGTGGAGATCAAAAGGAATACCATTGTTGATAAACAACCACCAAATATCCCCGTTGAAGTAGGAGCTGAGGAACGAGATCATGCGTCAAAAATTATTTTGGATCCAGATAAGACTGCTGAACAGAGTGCTGAAGCACTCACTGGAACATTGAAGTTGTAACTTATGGACGGGATTACCAAAAATAGGTGAGCTTAGAGAAGTCGACACGTATCTAATTTTTTTTTTTTAAAAAAAGGGGGAAGGGCCGAGAAAGGTGAGAACCCAGAAGTATCAGTTTCTAACCTAGGGCTTGCAATATCTCCGACAACGTCAGCGATCAGACATTCCACCTTCAGAAAACCAACAGCCATGGTGAAAACAAGGGAAGCGAAGGCTTACAGACGAAGGGGTGAGCCCAGCAAGAGAAAAAATAGTGAAGTCCCGTTGAGCGAATCCCCAGAAACCAAAAGAAGGTCTTCTCTGTAGATCAGAGAACCGGAGGACGTTCCTCGGCTTACCTATATCCCTTCAACCGGCCAGACCGAGGCAGGTCCGTCTGCCACTGACAGGATAGAGGTTGTGCCTTCAGATGAAGGTGAGGCACTGCAGTTTGGAAAAGCAAAAGTCACAGCCACAATGACCAAGAGATTGCTACAGTAGATGCTGGGTCTAGCTATGACTCAGAAGAAAACTCTCTCGTGCTCATATCCAAGAAGGCCCTATATAAGCAGATTGCAGTGATTCCAACTCCTTCTTCAGAGGGAGAGGCAATAACAGCCAGCAGCAAAGAAGTGTCGGCTAAAGAGGTAGAGCAAGCTCACTCCAAGGAACCATTGAACAAAGGGAAGGAGCATATGGTTGAAGTCTCTTCCAGTGATGAAGAGAGTGTTGAATTGGAATCCACGGAGTGTGATGATTTCAAGTTGCTCCAATCCCACGAGCAGAGCCGCCCCCGACACAAGCTGTACCTCCTCCATAGTCCAATGCTGCCATGACCGGGCATGATCTTCAAGATGTTTGGTTTGTCAACAAGAAAGTTGCCGATTCCTGGAAGGTGATAAACCGCAGGACAATTGTGCCTGAGTAATTGCTGGAGGTTGGCTGGTTTTCGTGTACCAGAGGTGATATCACTGCTGAGAGAGGTAAATTTGCTAAACTCATTGACTTTAGTTAAACCTTACAACTTGCATATGGTTGAGTTTCTGGCCAATATTCATGGAGATTTTGGAGTAGTTGCCAGTTTGTTATATGGCGCTAGTTTTGTTAGAAGGTTGAGGGTTGTGATTACACCTGCTGTGATCAACAAAAGCAACAAGTTCGGTCACAGGTAGTCAGAATGCCTCAGCTATCAAAAGAAGAACAACAAGTCTCTAACTGTCAACTAGAGTGATGAAGACAGTGGAGAAGAATCTGAGAAGAAAAGCAACATTGCCCCTAGTACTGTAATTGATATTGAAAAGTCAAATTTAATATATTCCGAGATTGTCTATGGTATTGTTAAGTCAGATAGCAGTGATGATGAAGAGTTCACAGAGAATTCACTTGAAAGAGACTTTGCCTTGTTGCATGAAGAATGGCTGAAAGTTGTTGAAATTAACGAGCTGCAGGCCAAGATAGTCTGTGTTGAGAAAGAGAGAGATGAACTCCAGAAGACCATTACCTCTTTTTCAGAACAAACCAAGGATCTAGAAATAGAATATTAGAAAATTGAAAAGGTCAGTCTGCACAGTGATATAAAGAAGATAGAAAAATGTAGATTAGTAATCCTAAATGAAATCTTAGCCTACTAGAGGTGTGGGAGTGGAACTGCCAAACTTGGATACACGGGAGAAAGTGGCTTTGGAGTATTGTCAAAGCTATGGATACAGAAGGGGTTGATCCAAAATTACAGAGGAAGGTGGCTCAGACCAAGCAAGAAAAACAGTGTTGGAAGAAAAAGTCCAGAAGAAAGAAAAAGAGGTTGCTGCAGCAACCTCTTCCGCTCCCAAGTAGAACTTCACTGAACAAACGCAGGTGTTACTTCTGTGATCAACAAAGGCACATTCAATGGGATTGTTTTGTTCTAAACAAGTACTGGAAGCCACAGAGACAATATCATCGAAGGCACAGAGGGGGTACCAGAACATATTTGATCAACATTCTACCCTGCAGAGAACTGAACGTGACCTTCTGGAATGGACTAAGAGGAAGAGTGCTCGGCAAGGGAACTACTGATGTGCACAGATTGCCCATAATAAAGACAGTAATGCTCGTGGATGAGCTGAAGAAAAAACCTAGAAAGTCCAAAGCACGAAGGAGAAGTGACAAAGGTTGGTGGAGAAAGATAGATCGGAAGACAAATGTCAGAAGCGACAAAGAATTTCGTCACAAAGCTCATGCTGTTACACAGAACCAATGAAGATGAAAGATTGGGGTGATGGATCATGACCATACTAAGAAGCTACTGCCAAACACAAGTACAATGGAACTTGAGAGAAGTCAATCTGAGGGACATGAATCAAAAGCAAAGGTTCAAGTGAAAACAGACTGAAGTTGCTGTAACAACTTCTATCACTCGGATCTGACTATGTGTAAGGGGATTTAACGACACAGTGTTTGACGAATGAATGATTGACACGTGTCCTAAAAAAATTACAAAGAAAAAGGAGATTAACGGATTTTTCTAGGGCTTGCTTCTCGTTCTTCAACAACCTCCGATCTCCGACGACATTCTACCTCTGTCAACCAGCAACAATTGTGCAAACTAGAGAGGGAAAGGTCTCCAAGTCGAGCTCAAGTGCTGGGTCAAGGAAATGAAAACTTATCAGTACTCAAAAAACTTCAACTGTAGAGTCTGTGCAACGACCATCCTCTATTAAGATAAGCAAACCAGTGAAGGTTTCACTGCTGACCTGGAAGCCGTCCAAAGAACCGGCTATGGTAGAAGAAGGACAGTCCTCAAAGAGAAGGGTGGTTAAAGTCGACGAGTACCTCTCTGTGGAGGTAGATGAGGATCTGGCTTCAAAAGATGAAAGCGGAAGCCAGGAATCTGAAGAAGATGCTGAAGCATCTCAAGAAATTCGGTCAAAGAATGCCGCTTACAAACAAATCACAAAGCTGCCCAGTTCTTCAACAAAGGAGTATCAATCCGAGGTTGAGAGCAGTGATGAAGATGAAGAAGCTAGTGAAGAAGAAGGTGCCTCTGAGGAGGCGGTGAACAAAGGCAAGGAACCCATTGAGATTGAGTCGACTAGTATTGAGTCTGAGTTAGAGTCTGCCAACCCCAGATTGCCTCCTCCGACACAAACTGGAGAATCGTCTAGGGGACCTCATGTGCCCCCGAAGAAGATAACCGGTTTTGAGCACAAGGGCATATGGTTCCAGAGCAAATTTGTGCCCGGATCGTGGGAGGTGGTGTTCAAGCACACTATAATACACGAGAGACTCTTGGAGACTGAGAGGTACACAGTGCCTGAGATCATCAAGTTTCTTAGAGAGGTAAATCTAAAAATCAATTACCATGTCGAAAAAATATTGTGGCCAGCTAGTTAGGGAGGTTCTAGTAAATTTTCCTAAGTATTTTGGGCAAGTAGGGAAGGCTGTTTATGGTAGATGTTATGTGGGAGGAAAGGAAGCATTGATCACACCAGTTGTGATAAATGCATATTTTGGCATTGAGGCAGAAGCAAGGTCCGCTGCTGAGGTGAGCACAAATGAGTTGGCAGTGACCCTCACCGGTGGGTTGTGCATGGGATGGGTGGCTCACAACCTCGCAGCTGGCGACCTCACAACCAAGTATGCTGTGCTCTACAACATCTCAGTGAAGAATTGGACTGCTAACACTCACAAGGGCAAAGTGAACAAGGAGATGGCACGGCTCCTGTACAGTATCGGGCAGAGAAGAAAGGTGGACTTGGGGCAAGTCATCTTCCCTCAGATAGCTGAGCAAGCCACCTCCTCCAGATCAAGGCAAAGCATTGCCTTCCCTTCTCTGATCTATGAGCTGATCACCCGTCAGCTACCAGAATTGGTGAGGCCATCAGAAGAGCTCTCTAAGGCTCCTTAAGCTTTGTGGTGGACCATAAACTATTCAAGGGAAGACACATCGTTGATGTGACAGAAGGAGAGCCAGTATTAGAAACTGTCTCGGGAGGTCATAAAGATGCTGCAGCATATTCTTCCGCTCAGCCTGCCGCTCTGAGGTCCGCAATGCAACTGAGAGTGATTAGTTTATTGGAGTCAGAACTGGAGCACCTGACTGCTGAGGCAAAGAGGAATGCAGCACAACGAGATCAAATAAGAAGCCTCCTAAGAGATTCGAAGTTCCCCGAAACGGGAGGCTCTCCACCACAAGTTTGAAGACCCTTGTCATTTGTGACAAAAAGAGGGAGAAGAAAATTGTAATGAACTAAAATTTGAACTATCATATATTCCTGCCACTATGTAGAATATTTACAAAATGTGGCCTTTTAGTAGAACTTCATATGAGAAGTAGCTATAGCATAATAGAGCAGGTAGATAGTTGATAGGTTTTGTCAGTCAAGAGTGAAGGCTGCAAGGGCTGAAGTTATGTCAAAAATTCCAAAAGGGAGATTGTTATGGATATGACATATGTGACAAAGCCGAGCGGAAGAAAATGCTACAACATCCTATGGTACTAGAAGCTGGTACATGCAGATGAAGAGTGACAAAACAAAAGAGCCAGAAGAAGCTATAGCATCCTGTGACGATTGAAGCTGGTACATATGATCAGAAGGGATCAAGACAAGAACCAGAAGAGGCTATAGCATCCCTTGAAGATTCAAGGCTACGCATCAAGTGAGTATCTTTATAGCCGATCAATCTGGTGGAGCTCGGAGGATGTATAGGTTGATTGCTACCGGCGTAGCAACGGTCAGAGAGATTCCCAGTTGATTAGAGATCTTCGGCAGAGGCTCGGATGAAGGAAATTAAGATTTGTTTCTAACTTTCGATTAAGGAAACCAAATTTCAACAAACTTCCATGAATCCAGGGGAGGATTCGGATGGTGGCATTATCGTTTCAGACTGAAGTTTCTAATTTGCTGGGGTGCTAAAGCTATATATTAGGCAGAGACCGAAGCAACAAGCACCGAATCAAATACACACACACAAAGTGGAGATCGGAGTCTGCGGAAGCAGGGAGTACTGAAGCGTTGATTGTGTGAGAGCAGAAGAGTGATCAGAACTGAAGAAGTCTGATCCTACATTGATTCAAGGGAGTCGACTGAAGCGGAACCTCGTTGACAGATCGAAGGGTTGACAGTTGCGGAGTGTGTCTCGCTTAGTCTGTCCCAGCGTGCTTCTGAATAGTGACAGGTGGTTATTGATTAATGGGGAGCAGCACAAAGTGTCCGACTGAGTCAGCAGGGAGTGGTTGAAGAAGTTGTCGACAGAAGCGTCAGCAACTTGGAGGAACAAGTTGCTATGCTGAGAGTTGTAAAACTGCTAACTATCTATTATTGAAAGTAGATTGCCCTGTGTAGCTAATCTGTATGATCAGATTGAGCGCAGATTCCAGCTAGGTTAGAAGTAGAGGTTGTTCTAGCGTAGGTTGAGAACGGAATCCTTTGTACTTTAACCAGGAATAGTGGAATCATGAGGACCGAGGGCTGTCCTCCCCAGACGGGAGGTTACCGAACTGGGTGAACAAATCTGGTTGTGTATTTCACGAGGGATCATCCATCAAAGAAAGAAATAGCGATAAGCAAAGCGCTAGAGTGTGCTGTCACAGCTAAAGCTGAGAGACATCATGACTAGAAGAGTCTGATCGAAGCTTGCTTAGCAAGTTCAACTGGAGCAGAGCACCATTAAAGATCAAGTATATAATCTGTTGAAGAATCGTCACGTTGAGGAAAGCACGGACGATCGGAGATCAAAGTTGAATTCCTGGATATTCACAGAAGGTCATTGATCGAGTGGGTCATTGATCGTGTGAACTCGTGGAAGTAAGAATGAAGCAACTTGGAGAGCTTGGAGAGTCTGAGGTAGAATATGAAGTTACAACAATTCTGATATAGAGATTGCTATAGCATTCCGTCTACTACACATTGTAATATGATAAACTAAGTCTGAGAGTCAAGTCTGTAGCTATTCTTCACTTGAAGTGTGTAGGTAGTATGAAGCGAGTCTGTGGGATCAGACTACTAGGTAATCTGTGTGATCAGATTGAGCTGAGGTGGAGCTAGGTTAGAAGTAGTGGTTAAACTAGAGCGTGGCTTAGTTTTGGAATCCATTGTACTCTAACAGATATAATGAAGCTTTGAGGATCGGAGTATCCTCCCAAGCCTTGTGTCTGTTAAGTTTGGCCAGAAAAAACAAGTTCCGCAAAAGTGATACATGGAGTGCTACAGTAATCACCATCAACGCGCAGTAAATTTCAGGAAAGAAAGTTGTTACAACCATATCTCGACAAACTCTTAAGATCTTAGGATAGATCTTGGACTACTAAAAGGAGTTTAGAAAGCGCCTAAATCCTAGTGGGACTAGGACTAGGATTTATATAATCCTTAATGGGCTGCCATTATATAAGGGCAGCGCCTCCAGAGCACACACACACAAAGAAAGAAAGAACGATAAGCAAGAGCGAAGAGCTGGAGTGTGTTGTCACGACTAAGGCGGAGAGAGATCACGACTGGATGAGTCTTATCGACATTTGATCAACAAGTTAAAATGGAGCGGAGACTCGTTGAAGATCAAGTACATCAGCCGTTCAAGAATCGTCACGGGTGAGGCAGTCACGGACGATCGGAGTGTTGAAAAATTATAATAATTAATTCCTACTTGATTGGGATAGATGCAAAGCATCCACTTAGAAGCTGATCAAAGAATCTATAGGCATGTGACCGTGAATTTAAGGTACTAAAATTTAAACAAATTAACATAATATTGTATTAAGTAAGGGTAGAAGTGGAATATTTTTAATTTTGATGAAATTTGATGTTAAATTGTGGAGTGAGGTTGTGTGATCAGACTGAGTCAAGATTCTAGCTAGGTTGGAAGTAGAGGTTGTTCTAGTGTAGGCTGAGCACCGGAGCCTATGTACTTTAACCGGTAATAGTGGAATCTTGAGGACTCAGGAGTAGTCCTCCCCACACAAAGGCACTGGCCGAACTGAGTGAACCAAGTGCTCGTGTCTTTCAAGTTCAGCCGTAGCAAGACAATTTCGTAAAGTGACACAAAGGTTGTTATAGTAATCTGCTGATACAAGTCACCAGCAGCACTAGTAATTTCAATTGGTATGAGAGCCGATCACTCGACACATAGAGTGAGATCTAGGAAGGCGCTGCTGACTCCTAAGGCGACATAAAGGAAGGACAAAGCATAATCAGACCCCCGTTGCTCGAACAAGGTAATTATGGGTATTCAAAAGCTCGAATGAAAGCATTCGGATTAGAAGGCTTAGAGAATATGATTTTGGAATAGGCACATCCATTACTGATGGATGGAGAAGAGGCGGAGACCTATTCGTTGAGTTTTTCTTGAGGACCCCTTGTCTTTTATTGACAAAAAGGGGGAGAAATGATTATTGCTTCTACTTCAAGTGGAATACTGAATTTTCCAGAAGAGATGGAGAGTTAGATCATGAAGAAGCCAAGGAAGCTGCCAGAGATGGAGTTTGAAGACAAGCTTAGGATAGCTTGAGATCAGAAGAGTCCTTCGAGTTTGTCAAAAATGCCAAGGGGGAGATTGTTAAGGCATTTGGCATCCTTGACAAAATCTATAAAAGGTGATCTAGCGAGATGCTACATCATCCCGTGGACACAGCAGCTGGAGCATCAGAAGACTACAAAATGCTTACAAGTTGATCTAATAAGATGCTACAGCAACCTGTGAGGATAGCAGCTGAAGCATCGTGAAGGCCAGCATTCGCAGACTTTCGGGAGCAAGGATTAGCTATTGGCGATTGTTTCCTAATTGTTTTAGGAAATTGCAGCAGCAACAGATTGCTCAAACAACTCAGCAAACTCAAGTTAAAGATATGGTTCCAAAAAGGGTTTTTGGAAATGTTGAGATACGACATCCTTGACAAAACAACACAAGAAGATGCTACCTCACTCCCTGAAGATCGTAGCTGAAGCACAATCTGAAGATTAGCAAAACAGTAAAAAACTACAGCAATAAGCACAAGAAAGTGTTATAGCACTCTGCGGACCACAAAAGCTGAGGCAAACTGAGCAAAAGACAAATGATAGAAACTGCTATAGCAACCCGTAATGATTTAAAGCTAGAGTAGAATAGCTGATCATCTTGAAGTTGCACAACGAGAGTCCGGCGAGGTGCTGCAGGTGCCGCGAAAGCTTAGGAAGCTTTGCAAACTCCCTCAAGTGATCAGCAAACGTCATCACGCGGTCGAAAGAATTCAAGAAAGACAAGGTTTCTAAATTCCGATTTAGGAAACAAAATCTCAACAACTCCGCAAAAATCTTGGAGAAGGTTCAAGTGATGCTGAGTTGTTCTAAGAATTCTAAGGCAATTAGGATTTCCCAAAGCTAATAATTGATGAATGTATAAGAACAGTGCAAAGGCAGATCAATTGAGAAATCAAAGACAGATTACATACACACAACGAGAGACAATCTTCGGAGAACAGGTGCTGTTGCAGCGTGACTCTCTTTAATGACAGGCGGGCATTGATCAAGGGGGAGCAAATTCTGAGTTGGAGGAACTCAAAGAGAGACACAGACAGATTGGCATAGAGTGTTAAAGAAGTCGTCTACAAAAGTTACAGCAATTCTGGTGTAAAGATTGTAATAGCATTCGATCTACTGCACATTGTAATCTTTGATCACACAGATTTGCTTCGTGCTACCTACACACTTCCAGTAACAAATAGCTACAGACCTGACTCATAGACTTAGCATATTATATTACAATGTGTAGTAGATGGAATGTTGTAGCACACTCTATACCAAAGTTGCTGTAACTCCTGTGGACAACTATTCTAGCACTCTCTGCCAAACAGTTGCGCACACCCTGAATTCTGCAAAACTCAGACCTTGCTCCCCCTCGATAAATGACCATTTGTGAATACCAGCTCCCCAATAGCCTACAACACAACTTGCTTGCAGTAGTTCTTCAAAGCTACTGTGTAATCCTTCAACTAACCACGCTCCAGTTGAATTCTGCGGATCAACACTAGACCAAATTCAATGAGTACTGATCTCCTCCACGCACGACACAACTCTATATCTCTGCCTTCTGCTATTCTCTAGTTGTTTCGATTTTTTCTAGGTGTGTGACTGATTTGCCTCTACGCTCTTCTTATAGATTTATCAATCACAACTTTTTAGAAATCCAATCCTTGGACGGCAGGAATCTTCTCCTGGATTCTTGCCAAGTTGTTGAAGATTTCGTTTCCTAAATTGGAATTTAGAATCCTTATCTTTTTGAGTTCCTCTAACCGCGTGATGGCAACTGCATACTACTTGATGACGTTTGTGGTGCACCCTAAACTTCCGCGATGCATGCAACACCTCGCTGAGTTCTCTCCATGCGGCTTCAAGTTGATCTCTCAGACTGCTTAAGCTTCAAATCAGCTCGGTTTGCTGTAGCAGATTCTGTCCTCTATACTTTGCCCAGTTTGCCTCAGCTTTTGTGGTCCACAGAGTGCTACAGCAGATTTTGGTTCTTTGTCGCTAAATTGTGTTATTGTTTTGTCGGTCTCAAGATTGTGCTCCAGCCCTAAATCTTCAGGGATTGTTGTAGTAGAATCTTGTGCTGTTTTGTCAAGGGATCATACCTCAACAGTCCTGAGAAGAGTGTCTACCTAAATGAATAGAAGACTAAATTAGCCTTATACCTTGCAGATTAGTGTTAGATCCAGATAGTTCATGGATCGTGAATGGCACATTCTTTGACAAAAACAAGGCAATGTTCTTGGCTGAGACAGAAGGTGAGACAGCACCTGTTCAAACAGATAGCAATCAAGATCTGCAGATTCTGCACATCAGCAAGAACATCTACTGCAGTTATTACGAAAATCAATCAACATCTGCAGATGAAGCTCGTCAGCAAGAATATATACCGCAGATATTATGAAGATATTCTCCTCCAGAATGCGCCTAGAATCCCAGATTATGTGCAATCAAAAGATTGGATCCGATCCCAGATTTTATGCCTAGAAGATCATTTGATCCAATCTATTAATGAGAGGCAGGAGGTGTGCTGAGGGGTCACGAATTCTAAGAAAAAGAACAACAGCAGATCAGTGAAGTATTCAGGCGATCTTCATCAGAGTTGGTCAGAAAAATCGACGAAGCAAGAGCTTAATCGCCAGAAGCTGCAAAACAAAGTTGAACAGACACTATTTTAGGTCTGATATTCTCGAGAAGAGGATTACCAGTTTGCGGGGGGCAAATCGAGGTGAGAAGAGATGGATCTCTGTCTGAGGGAGTCAGACGCACTCACATCAAGTCAGTTGCATAGTGGTAACGGTCGGGGATTAGTTACTTAAAGAACTATTGTAATTGATCTTATATTTGTGAAGTGATTCTCACTTGGGGTTCAAGAGCAACCCCCTGAGTAGGCTTGGTGAGCCGAACATGATAAACATACCCTGTGTCGTTTATTATTCTGCATACTGTTTCTGTCTCGAACTAACTATCACCGAAACGAAGTGTGCTAAAGCTTTCTGAAATAGTTAACAATCAATCTTGAACAGCCCAGTCGAACAGACATATAACTTTCAATTGGTATCAGAGCGGGACACTCACTGTACAGAGTGTGATTCGGGACTGTAATAGAGCTGTTCAAGATGAGTACGCGAGAGGGCAGAACATTACTCGGCCACCACTTCCTGATGGTTCGAACTACCCGTACTGGAAGACGCGCATGAGGGCCTCTATCAAATCAATAGATGATCGAGCATGGAAATCAGTAATCTCCAGGTATGATGCGCCTATAATTGCAGACACAGCTGGAGTATCCCATCCAAAGCTGGAAAGTCAGTGGACAGCAGATGAGGATAAAGTTGCTGCAACAAATGCCAAAGCTCTTAATGCAATCTTCAATGTAGTTGAACCAGACATTTTCAGGTTAATTTCCACCTGTGAAGCAGCTAAGGAGGCCTGAGATATCCTTGAGACAGCATTCGAAGGAACGGACAAAGTAAAACAATCTCGGCTACAAACGATAACCACTAGGTTTGAGAACCTGAAAATGAAGGAGGAAGAATCTATAACGGAGTTTAATGCAAAGTTAATGGACATTGCTAACGAGGCATATGCACTTGGAGAGCCGATCAGCAATGAGAAGCTTGTCAGAAAAGTTCTGAGGTCACTACCGCCAAAGTATGTTATGAAGGTTACGACTATTGAGGAAGCTTAGGACGTAAAAGGAATGAGGCTGGACATCCTAATGGGATCTCTGCGGACATTCGAGATGAAGCTGATATCTGAAGCACCAGAAAAGAAATCTCGTGGAATTGCTCTCAAAAGTGAAGCTTCAGAATCAATTGAAGATGAGGGAGAGATGTCAGAACAGATGGCATTACTTGCAAAAAACTTTGGCAGATTCATGAGAAAGCTGAACCAGCCACAGTTCAACAAATCTGGAACAGACTTCAGAAATCCACCAGACAGGAAGTTCAAAAAAGTGAGAACTGATAAGCGGACAAATGACCTTATATTTGTCCATAATTTTCCCCTTACTTCTTGTTTGTTCCGTTATTTTATAAAGTCATTTGATGTTTTCTTTGTCCATTTCAGGTTGAAAATCTGTACTATATGATACCAAGTGGCCCGAAGAAAATCTGGATGAATTTCGGTCAATCGAGATCAAAAACAGCAAAATTGGGCAAGACTTCAAAAGTGATTCGCCCACCAGCATGGCCAAATCACCTCAGCTGCACGAATCAAATTGACTAGGGGAGAACTTGAGTGGTTTGACTGAATCACATGTGAGGTGGACCGAATCAGAAAGTGATTCGGCCAAGAGAAATCGATTCGCCCAAGCAGAAACCACACTGAGCCGAATCAGAAAGTGATTCGCCCAGGTGCCCGAATCAGTTTAGCTCTACAAGGATCTTGACCGAATCAAATAAGGGTTGATCGAATCAAAAAGTGATTCGGCCAGGACAAAGTGATTCGCCCAGTGATCGCGCGTCGTTGTACGCGTCAAATTAATCCTTCCTTCTCCACTTAGTATAGCGGCTAGGTCAGGGTCGATCCCACAAGGAGCGTGCAGACTCGTCTTAGCTAGCAACCTACAACTTACGAAATTGGGGTTGTGAGTGATTGAAATGCGCAGGTGCGCGAATGAACAGTAGTGAAAGCAGAATTGCATGATACGTGCGCAGGCAGTAGATTTTAAGTACTATGACTATGAAGAGTATCGGTACAGACAATCCTCTATGAATGTATCCCTTATCATCGACTCTAAACATCTATAGTGCAGTTCTACTTAAGTTAGTGTCCGGTCAAGGCTTCCTAACGTGCGCGCATGTTCCGATCAAAGTCCATGAGCTATTAATTCCTGAAACTAGTCTAAGCAGCTACGAATCCTATCACAGTAGCAGCTGATTATCCTAGTGCGTTACTCCTAGTTGTCACCGTCAAGCTATCAACTAGTTTAACATACAATAACGAGCAGTTAGAATAAGATTGCGGTTCAAGGCTTCTCCTATTCGCACAACTAATTATCACCCATATGCATAGAATTAATATAAGTAGATGAACTAAGCATTAAGCTCAAGTCTCAAAGGAAATACTTCATAGAATCATGCCCAACCGATACAAAGTGTTTAGCTGGACATGCTAGAAACAAACATCATAGAAATAATAATTAAAACTAAAGCAGCAAAAGAAAAGTAGCAGGTCGACGCAAGTGCAGATTGCTATTCTCGGCTGGAGCAGGTCATTCGCGCAGATTCTGGGCTGAAGTAGCTCGTGTGTTTTGCTGCTGTGTGTCCTTCTCTCTATCTGCTCTCTCTCTCTTCTCCAAACCCTAGCTTCCCTCCTCTTATATAGTGGTCTTGAAGCCCAAAGAATGCTTAGATTTGGCCCGAGAGACTTTTAGCAACTTCCCAAATCTAGGAGATCAATATTTAGAAACTCTGCCATCCTGCGCACGCTGATTGCGCTACTTGCTTCGCACAGTCGGTTTGCGCACTGTAGTCCGAATCAGCTATCTCCTTTTGCGCTGCTAGCTCCGCAGGTCGTGCATTGCGCTCTAAAAACGTCCGTTAGTGCATATCTGACTTATGCTCCTGTTTTATCCTGAAATACAAAAATACCGAAAACCAGTAATCTTGTACACAAAATAATGCAAACAAGCACAGTGTTAAGATCTAAATAGCGCATATAACTAGGCTCTATCACCTAGCTCGAAACAACATTGAGTAAATGATTCGGACACCCTGTCCGAATCAGTTTCTTTAAGCCTTGCCCGAATCAAGTGATTCGGGCACTGCGGGTAAAATTTGGAAATTTTCTAAGGGTATAAATAGAATGAGATGTAAAATTAGAAAGGCTCTCTTTCAGAATTCGAAACCCTAGGCTATTGGTTCTAGGAGAAGTTGGAGAATTGTCAAGGATTGAAGGAAGAGACACGCAATTGGAGATCCTACATCAACCCTCTACTCATCTACTACTCTTTTGCATCCAATTGGTGAACAATTTCAATTTGAATATCATGTTTTGTTTCAAACTCACCATGAGTGAGTAGTCCCATTATAGTTGGGATCCCTTAGGTTTGATTGTAATGCAAGACTTGTTTTTTATCTATATGAGTGAAGTTTGATTGAAAATTCTCATGCTTTCTCTTCATATCAATTTTGTGCACACCCAGTGTTTGACGAAATACCTAAGTGAGTATGAATTGATAAAACATCTAGGGATGGAATGAGAGTTGAACTTAGGTTGTTTAGGAGATCAAGCATGATTATTTTAGGTTGCGTGTGTTCGCGAGAGTGACATACGCATTCCACTAGGCTTAGTATTAAGCGACTTTAGTTAACTATCAATAGACCGAGATGTTGAGATTAGGAGACTTTTGTTCTACACAGTTCAATAGAGCGAGAGTTTGAGAACCGTACCATTTAGGTATTATTTCCATTCTAGAGAAGGAGCATACCTTTGCCTAGAACCATCACTCGAATTTACTCATGATTTAGACAAGTTTTGTGTTGCTAATCGCATGACCTAGGGGTGAAATAGGATTCCGACTATGCTTTCTCTATTATTTGCATCTTAGACCATATTTCATCTTGTTTTTAGTATTCGCTAGAGGTACCTCACTTAGAGGAAAACCCCCCTTTTTATTAAGTAGACTTGCATTAGGCATTACTAGCTAGCTTTAGACTAATCTAGGCTTTTCTCTTGGGTTCGACTCGAGGTCACTCGGATTATAAATATTATTTGAACACCGTGATTGGACTACTATTTATACTACCACAATTTCGACAATGTTCAAAATGGCGCCGTTGCCGGGGATTAGCCATTAGACTAGTTTGCTATTTAGTATTGCTTTAGTTAGTCTACTTTATTTTTTTTTCTTTACTTTGTTGATCGTGATTGCGTGCTATTCTTGCCTACTCTAATTTAAGTTCACACTTACTAACGCTTTCTTCGATCGCTTGGTAGGTGTTTGAATGCAAACTCGATCGTGCTCGAAAAAGGCACAAGAACAAGCTTCCACGTTAATCCAAATTTTGATACCCCCTTCCTCAAATTCAAGTTGATCAACAAATAATGGAGAATATGGACCAACCACCAGCAAGAATTGCAGATCAACCGAATCCGAGGAGGCTAGGGAATGCCGCTCGTCTGCAAGAGGACAATGAGAGACCGGTTGGGGAATACATTGCCCCAACCATTGGACATTATGGATCACCCATTTATTTGGAAGAGGTTGACGATAAGGAATTCGAAATAAAGTTGGCGCTTCTCCACATGGTAGCCGCGAATCAATTTGAAGGGTATGGAAACCCTAATGCGCATTTAGCACAATTCACAGAATTATGTCACACTTACAAAGTGCAGGGGATCAGACCGGAGGCCATATATATGAAGGTATTTCCATTCTCGCTAAGCAGAAAAGCCAAGGATTGGCTAATGAGTCACGAGCCGAATACTTTCCACACATGGGGCAAAATGATGACTCGTGCACCGCAAAGCACGCGGACGAGTATGAGGATATGCGCCACCGCAAGCTAGCGGTTATCAGCCAAGGAACCCTCCAGCCCATGTGAGATTCCATGAAGATCCGAATTTTCCAAGAAGATCGCGCTGAATATAGAGCCCAAACCAGCGCCTCCAGGATTTGTTCCAAGAAATCAGAATCAAGGAGCTCCGTCCAACACATATCAGCCGAGGAATAATTATCAAAGCGGAAATTAACAAAGACCAATCAATTTCAGCCATCATAATCAGGGAACGCACCAAAGGCACGAAGAGAAACAAAGCAACGAGGAGCCGTCCCTAATTTCTATTGTTGCCAAGTTAGCCGCGACTCAAGCCCAGCGGCAAAAAGACAACCAGCTTATTCTTCAAAGGCTAGATCAATTGCAAGCGTACAATAAAATGCTCGAAACGCAGATTGCGCAACAAGCTGGCTCGTCTTTGAAATATCAAGGGAAGCTGCCCTCGCAACCCGATGTGAACGCCTTCGAGACGATCAACGCAATTACACTAAAGAGTGGGAGAGTTCTAGAGGAGCCGCAGCCAAAGGCCAAAGTGGGAAAGGCAGCAGATGGAGGCATCGAAGAAGAGTCTTTGCCGTAGAATTCGAGTGATGTACGAGAGAAGGAAAAGCCGTAGGAGCCAGCACCTTATGTGCCTCCGATTCCTTTCCCTCAAAGGCTGAAAAAGAAGAAGGAGGATGCGCATTTCAAGCGCTTCGCGGAGATGCTGAAAAAGCTGCAAGTGACTTTGCCATTTACGTAGGTACTCACTCAAATGCCTACCTATGCTAAATTTTTGATAGATATTATGTCTCATAGAAGAGAAATGCATGATTTAGACCATGTGGCTTTAGACGCAAATTGTAGTGCTATAATTCAGCGTGCCATGCTTAGGAAGCTTAGCGATCATGGGTCATTTTCTATACCTATTTCTATTGGAGAAACTAGCATAGCTAGTGCATTGTGCGATTTAGGTGCTAGCATATCCTTAATGCCTTATTCACTTTTTAATAAGCTAGATATGAGGGAATTGACTCCAACACGGTTAATTTGAGATTAGCGAATCGTTCTTCTCGGGCACCTAAGGGTATCCTAGAAGATGTTCCTATTAAGGTTGGACAATTTTATGTTCCGGTTGATTTTTACGTGTTAGACATGGATGAAGATAAGCAAATCCCCATAATTCTAGGTAGACCATTTTTGAACACGGTTAAGGCTATTATAGATTGCGGGAAAGGTACAATCGAATTAAATTTTGGTAGTGAAAAGATCAAATTCGATTTGAAAAGCATGCTTAGGACACCTAGTAATTCTATGGATTGTCACTTGATTGAATCATATGATGCGTATAATGTTTTTGACTCCCTTGGTGAACTAACGAGCCTTGAGTATGAGTTGCTTGCACAAGAGGAAAATAGCTCTTCTTCACCTCTATAATGGAAATTGATGAGGATCCCGCTGATTTTAGTGATGGTGCGAAAACAATAAATGAGGCGCCAAAAGGTAAGGAATTCAGTGAGGGGTTGAAACCTATTCCACCGAATCTAAGGTATGAATTCATGGGACCAAACGAATCTTTACCCGTTATCATAGAAGCTTCTTTGAATGATGTTGAAACTTCTAAATTGATGAATGTGTTGCATGAATATAAAGGTGCCACTGGGCACTCCATTGATGTGTGCATGTATAGAATTCGTTTAGAAGATAATGTGAAGCCGAGTCGTGAGTTCCTTAGGCGTTTAAACCCTAACTTCGACTATTCCTGGGAAAGCTGAAATCAAGGTGGTTGGGGCCCTTCAAGGTCGAAAAAGTGTACGAAGATGGCCACTTCGAATTGATGAACAAAGAAGGCGAAACTTTCAAAGTGAATGGCCATCGAATTAAAGCGTACCATGGAGACGAGCAAAGCTTGGAGCTTGGAGACTTCAAGCTTGATGATTCTACCTAATTCCCAAATTTGCTTGCCACTTAAGAAGTGATCCTCGCAAAGGACTTCTCAAGTGTGTTTCTTATGAAGAAGGGAATTGGCTACGTCTTAGCTGAGACGTTAAACTAGGCTGGTGAGTATTTATGCTTTTGCTTCTACTTGTTGGTAGTATAGAGTTATTTTTAACTTTGTGGTGCGCCATGCCTATATTAAGTTAGAGGTTTTAGGAATTTTGTGTTTGAGTGCACTCGAATTACCCCTTTTGGTTTAATTATCTATGTGTAGAAATTTTTAAGTGTGGGGATGTTTTGAGTCAGTATTAGGGATATTTAAGTGATTGTGGAATCTGGTGCATATCTGTGAAAAATTTTATGCAGAGTGGCTGTTAACACACAGCAGTTGATTCCCCCGAATCAGTTTTCTGGCTTGCGCGAATCGGTTGATTCATGCAGCCTGAAGCTTTTCAAGACAGCACTGAGTAAATGCTTCGGGCGAATCACTTTTAGCCACCCCGAATCACTTTCGATTCGGGCAAAGTCTGCGAACCAGTTTTGATTCGGACAGGGTGTCCGCGAATTAGTCGATTCGTGCAGCCTTAAAGTAGCACTGAGTAAATGATTCGGCCGAATCACGTCTGATTCGGGCAACAACCCTTCACTCACCCTTGCCGGAATCAAATTTTATTCGGGCTTATATCCCGAAGCAGCCTTTGTTTCCTCTCATTTTTCTCCTGAACCGCGAACCCTAAAATCTCTCCCCTTCCGTCCGACCCCGTCCGTCGCCAGTCTCCTTCCCTCCAACTTAGCCTTGCGCCGCCAGCATTTCCCTCTCGAGCGAACCCTAAAACGCATCCTCTGTCCGACCTAGCCGCACGCGTCCCGCTTCGCCCGAAACACTCGCTCCAGCCGCTTCGCCCGTGCACGACTCGGCTCTAATCCGGCCGAATCACTCTCCACCTGCCCTGCTCCCATGGCTCGCACCAATACAAACACAGCTGGGAAACCAACACAGCCGCCTACCAACAAACTGTTTGCAACTCAGAAAGGGAAGGGACTGGCTAAACCTAAAGCCCCAGCCAAAACCAAGCAAAAGCTGACGCGAGCTGCTGGCGGCATTGTCTTCCGCTCCTCCCCCCCATCTCCAGTCAGTGCCACCTCATCATCATCCTCCGAGGAATACAGACACGTGGGAGAATCATCCCGTGCACGAACCAACTTAGCCATCTTCCCCCATTGGAGCGCAGAAAGGGCAAGGACGCCCTTTCCTTTTAGTGGAGAAATTCAGGCTGTCGATGCTCAGATGAAGGACCTGTTGGCGCAGCACAACAGCTATGAGGTACTAGCTCCCACTTACCCGCATCGTCCCACACTACATGAGCTTAAAATCTTGGATGAAATTTGTGATTACCTATGATGATGCAGTGTGGCAGTGTTTGACAAAACTAGCACAAGTGAACAAGCTGCTGCTACAGTCAAAGTTCAGCACAAGTGAACGAGCTAGTGAACAAGGCACAGCTATAGCAGGAGCTTGTTCAGAAGAGCTGTAGCGTCTATCCGTGCAGCAGCAATCTGTGCTTTGGAATGAAGGCGTGACAGTTCATCTAGGAGCATCAGGAGAGTTTCTAAGTTGCTGTACAGAATATTCCAGAGTGGAGATTCCTAGCTGAAGTAGGAGTTTTGGTTTGAATCTCAAATAAAATCTAATCTCCTAGAAATTAGGAGATATTGATGCTGCAAGGGGAACTACTGTAATATGATAATGAAGCAGTGGACGCACATATATAAGAGAGACCCTTCAGAGCGATGAAGGGTGATTGAAGAAGAGAGCGTGAACTAGTACATACACAGAATTCTGAGAGAGTATTTTTGGTGTGCGAGGAAATCTTTGATCTTCTCCGAGAGCAGAGCGTTAGCGCAGAGCTGAGGTGACAGAAGCAGAGGGCGATCAGGACTTGAAGAGTCTGACCCAAGCTTGATCGGAAAGCCAATTCAGAGCAGTGGTGCTTGTTGGTTGATCAAGGAAGGCCGCGGAGGAATTGTTGAGTGGAGGGACTCGGGCAATCGATCGAAGGCAAGCTCTTGCTAGTGACAGGAAGTCACTGAGTGAGGGGGAGTATTCCGGAGTGTGCAGCGCTCGTGGAATCGTTCGAACGGCTCAGCGGAAGGCTTTGGAGCGACGCAGACAATTTGTGCATTAGCTGTGTGCTACAGCAGATGCTATAGCAACCCTGCAGAACTTGAGTATTGTTTAGAATAGGCTGAGTTTGAGGAGACAGTAGCTATTCTAGATAGATATCAGTAGAGGGTGTGCAGACACAAGTCAGAGCATGTTCTGATTGTGTGCGAGGATCCACCTAAGGTTGAGTAGCATTGGTTGCGTGGGTTGTAACCGTGGGTACTTGGAAACCTTGAGAATAGTGGATTGAGGACTGAGAAGAGTCCTCCCCAGACGTAGGCAATTTGGCTGAACTGGGTGAACAACTTATGTCCTTGATCTTTCCTGCTGAAGCAGTTTACTGGTGAATAAGAGTGTGATGTAGCAACTGCTTGTTCACAAATTAGTTTATTAGAGGCGCTGCGATTTTCAATTGGTATCAGAGCGAGAGCTCAACACACATAGTAAAAGATCCTACATCGTCTCTTTTGAAGTCGATGAACAATGAAGGAAGGACAGAGTACGAGCAGGCCTCCATTGTTGGAAGAGAGCAACTATGGATATTGGAAGGCTAGGATGAAGGCCTTTCTCAAGGCCATTGATGAGAAGACCTGGAGAGCTATTGTGGTCCAGTGGTCTCCTCCGATCACCATGGATGAACAGGGAGTTACACGTATAAAACTTGAAGAACAATGGGCTGCCGAAGAGGGAGCTGCAGCAACTGGTAATTCAAAGGCTCTGAATGCTATCTTTGCTGCGGTTGATGCTAACAATTTCAGGTTGATATCAAACTGTGATATGGCCAAGCAAGCTTGGGAGATCCTGCAAACTGCCCATGAAGGAACTGATAAAGTAAAGCTGTCAAAATTACAGATTGTTGCTACGCAGTTTGAAAAGTTGAGCATGTTAGAAGAGGAGACGATCGCTGAGTTCAATGCAAAAATGTGTGACCTGGCAAATGAAGCCCATGCCCTTGGAGAACCTATCCCTAAAGAGAAGCTGATTAGGAAGGTACTCAGATCATTTCCCACAAGATTTGACATGAAAGTGACTGCCATTGAAGAAGCTCAAAATGTCAGACACATGAGGCTGGAAGAATTAGTTGGATCGCGCAAACAGTTTGAGATGAAGTTAGTCAAAGTAGATGCTCCTCACAAAAACACTGATGTTGGATTGAAGGCTGAAACAGATGAAAAGAAACCCTCAGCTGATGATCAACTGGGTCTGCTGGTAAAAAATCTCGGAAAGCTCTTGAAAAACATGGGAACAAGGTCAGGGCAGACCTCAACTTCTCGAAGACAATCCAGAAGAGGTGGAGGAAATCAGAGAAAGAGCAAAGAATCAGCTGAAGAGGGAGAAGAAAAGAAAGAAAGAAGAAAAGGGATTCAATGCTGGAAGTGTGAGGGGTACGGTCACAGAGAAGCTGAGTGTCCCAGCAAGCAAACCAAAGACTCTGACAAGAAAGACAACAAGTCACGAACAACAACATGGAGTGACTCTGATGAAAGTGATGAAGAAAATGTTATTGTGTTAGCTAGTGTATCCGCTTATGAATCTGAAATATCAATAAAGGATGAGTTCAATTATGGGATTGATGTCTCAGATAGCGAAGAAGAAAATGACTATACTCACAACATGTTAGAAAATTTGCAAGACATTCTTCACCAATGTGAGGATGCCCTGAAAGTAAACCAAACTTTAAATGACAGAGTCAACCATCTGGAAGAAGAGAGGGAGGAGTTGCTTGAGAGATTGTCAAAACTCAGTAGACCAGTCATCCTACAGAAAAAAGTAGAAGCTGCCTGCAAGAACCCTGCTGCCAGTGCTCCTCCAACAATTGATCCTCAGAAAAATATACTGGATGAAATTCTGTCATATCAAAGATTTGGAGGAGGAAGAATGGGCCTGGGATATACAGGTGAGGAAACCTCTGGCAAACCAGTCTTTGTTAAGGCTGTAGAAACAAAGAAAATCGAGGATAGTAAAGAGAAAGGTGGACTCTGCCAGAAATTGATGGAGGAAGAATTAACTGTCAATCTGAACCAGGAAGTGCTTCAGCAACCCCTGTATCAACCTCCTGTATCAAATGCCCAGCGTCACAAAGGAGGGAATCCACAGCCCTGTGGAAGGGAGAAAGTTCCTCAACGAAAATATTTCAGCTTGCAGGATCCTCTGATGCACAGAAGAGTTACCAGGATCAGGGGTAACTTCAGAAGGAGGAAATCTAAGCTCAACGATCACAGTCAGATGTCCTGCACCTCAGCTTATCTTGGCAATTTTCATCAACGATCAGAACTGAAATGGAGAGTCAAAATAATAGAGAAACCAGCTCACTGGGATGGAGCAAGCAAGAAAGTATCAAAGAAAACTCAGATATGGAAACCCAAAAGCAACAAACTGAAAAACAAGGGGGTAGAAACTCTGAAACAGTGGAAGCTCAAATGTGAGAAGCAAACAGACCAGGATCTTGAGGGTCAGAAGAGGGGAAAATCAAGACAAACTCAAGTGTGGGTAAAGAAACAATTATCAGAGTCTCACAAGGATCCTCCCTACAAAGGTGCTATCTAGGAAGTGTAGAAGTACCAGCTTCTGCCTGCTATAGCAACTTGGCCTGATGAAGCTTGTTCAAATAATCTGGTTGCTAAAGATTGAGAGATGCACATGCAGGGCACGTGAGAACAGAATCTCATATAAAAAGAAAAAAAAACAGCGGGTAAAATCAAATTTTAGGGCTCATACTGGTGAAGCTTCCCCCAAATCGCATACGTAGATCAACCTGTCTCCTCTGCTCGAACTCCTCCAGCTTATCTGACAATGGTGAAGACTCGCGGTCTAAAGAAAAATCTGGCTATAGCACGGCAAGGCAGGACGGAAAGGAGGTCCAAGCTCCGCAATGAGGCCCCTTCTCAGCGGTTAGACTTGGTGGTCTGGGAGCCCGCACCCCTATGTCTCACAATGCTCCTTCTCCTCAGGAAGGAACCTCGCTGAAAAGGAGGCGTCGAGTCCGTGATGGGGAGCCTACCTCTAGTGCAGCAACCGTAGATGTAGAGGAATTATTTGAAGAAGCCTCAAGAGAAGTACAAGCTGCAGAGGTTGCTGTGACAGGCCACACTAAAGAGAGCTGCAGATCACCTGTCAAATCCCCAGGGATAGAAGGAGAAGGGGAGGAGATGGAAGCTGAAGGGCTTGAACAAGAATCTGCTGCAGCACATCCTCCTCCTCCCTCGGACAAAGGAAAAGCTCCAATCATCATTCCTGATTCCAGTAGTGACGAAGAGGAGTCCAGTAAAGAAGAGGAGTCCAGTGAGGATGCTGTAGGAGAACCTTCCGAGAGAAGACCTATGGTTCTGAAGCCCTGTGAAGAAGCTGACATTGTTGCAGTCACTATCGGTGGAATATGATTCAGAAACAAGAACGCCTCTCAATCCTGGAGCTCAGTAGAGAGGAAGCACATTGTGACAGAGAAGAGACTGGACCTGGACAAATACAAATCTGCATCCATTGTCCAGCTTCTTACTGAGATAAATTTACTCAAGTTCCTCACTTATCCGTACAGATTCAATACGTCACTATTCAGGGAATTTATAGTCAATATGGAAGAGAAATTTGGTGAGGAAGACGGGGATGCTTTTGGACAGAGCTGGGTGCGGGGTAAGAAAGTAGTAATCACCCCTAAGAAAATAGATGAATTTCTTGAGATAGACAGAGATGCTAGAGAGCCCACAAATGTCAAACAAGAGGTGTTGGCTAGAGTCTTCACGGGAGGAGTGTGCTTGTCTTGGGGTGGACCAAATCTCAGTGCTGCTGAACTCACCTCCAAAAATGCCCTGTTGTACAACCTGGGCATTAGAAACTGGATTCCCAGCTCACACAGGGGAAAGGTTAGCAGGTCCTTTGCTAACCTTCTACACTCCATTGGGAAACTAAGAAAAATTAGCCTGGGTAGTGTGATGTTTCCCCTGGTGGCTGCTCATGCTGGCAGTGCCTCCTCCAGCAAGCCCATTGTTTACTATCCCTCATTTATGGTATGATGGTCTCTCAGCATCCAGAACTAGGTGAGATTACTGAGGGGTTGTCCAAGGATTTGCAGGTATTTACAGTGGATCACAAACTCTTCAAAGGAAAGCATGTCGTGGACATAGCCCATGAGGATCCTCTCCGGGTTGGTTCTTCAGCCCCATCCTCTCTGGAGGAACCACTTCCCCCTGCTGCTTCTATCGAAGCAGCCCTCCGTGCCAGAATTGTCAGCCACCTAAGATCTGAGCTGCTCACTTTGGAAGCAGAAGCCAAGAGAAGGGATGCTAGACGCGGTCAAATCAGAAGTCTACTTAGAGACTTGGAATTTCCGGAGGACGGAGGACAGGCCCCTTGAGCATCTATGACAAAAAGGGGGAGAGGAAGTAAGAAGCTGCTGCCTCTGATGGACACCCACTGTTGGAACTTTGATTTTTTTTGCTTTTGGCCCTGCGTAGCTTTGCTAAGACCGATTGTGGCCATTACTCTTGTTCTTAAAATATTTTTTTAGTAAGTTTTTTTTTCTTGCCTGTTCATGGAAGTGCGCATCAGTGGCCAGGGGTTTTGTCAAAATGCCAAGGGGGAGATTGATGATGCAGTATGGCAGTGTTTGACAAAACCAGCACAAGTGAACAAGCTGCTGCTACAGTCAAAGTTCAGCACAAGTGAACGAGCTAGTGAACAAGGAGCAGCTCAGGAAGAAGCTTTAGCAGGAGCTTGTTTAGAAGAGTTGTAGCGTCTGTCCGTGCAGCAGCAATCTGTGCTTTGGAATGAAGGCGTGGCAGTTCATCTAAGAGCATCAGGAGAGTTTCTAAGTTGCTGTAGAGATTATTCCAGAGTGGAGATTCCTAGCTGAAGTAGGAGTTTTGGTTTGAATGTCAAATCAAATCTAATCTCCTCGAAATTAGGAGATATTGATGCTGCAAGGGGAACTACTGTAATCTGATAATGAAGCAGTGGACGCACATATATAAGAGAGACCCTTCAGAGCAATGAAGGGTGATTGAAGAAGAGAGCGTGAACGAGTACACACACAGAATTCTGAGAGAGTATTTTTGGTGTGCGAGGAAATCTTTGATCTTCACCGAGAGTAGAGCGTGAGCGCAGAGCTGAGGTGACAGAAGCAGAGGGCGATCAGGACTTGAAGAGTCTGATCCAAGCTTGATCGGGAAGCCAATTCAGACCAGTGGTGCTTGTTGGTTGATCAAGGAAGGCCGCGGAGGAATTGTCGAGTGGAGGGACTCGGGCAATCAATCGAAGGCAAGCTCTTGCTAGTGACAGGAGGTCACTGAGTGAGGGGGAGTATTCCGGAGTGTGCAGCGCTCGTGGATCGTTCGAACGGCTCAGCGGAAGGCTTTGGAGCGACGCGGACAATTTGTGCATTAGCTGTGTGCTACAGCAGATGCTATAGCAACCCTGCAGAACTTGAGTATTGTTTAGAATAGGCTGAGTTTGAGGAGACAGTAGCTATTCTAGATAGATATCAGTAGAGGGTGTGCAGACACAAGTCAGAGCCTGTTCTGATTGTGTGCGAGGATCCACCTAAGGTTGAGTAGCATAGGTGGCGTGGGTTGTAACCGTGGGTACTTGGAAACCTTGAGATTAGTGGATTGAGGACTGAGAAGAGTCCTCCCCAGACGTAGGCAATTTGGCTGAACTGGGTGAACAACTTGTGTCCTTGATCTTTCCTGCTGAAGCAGTTTACTGGTGAACAAGAGTGTGCTGTAGCAACTGCTTGTTCACAAATCAGTTTATTAGAGGTGCTGCGAATTTCAACCTACGTGTTAGTAATCTTCACTATATCTTGATGAGTGATCTGATTACTTACTCGAGGCTGGTTAAGGAATTTATGGCCTCATTTTCAGCGACTTGGGTAGATGGTACTCAAATTGCAAGGGCAAGAGGGAGCGCTTTGTGCAGTTTTGGAATTTCCGGTTAGGCGGACAGGCTTTTAACTTAGACACCAATGACGTCGCGACTATATTTGGGTGCACTGAGTATGGGTATGACATGACATTCAGGGAAAGCGAACGGTACAAGTTCTGGAAAGAAATTACCGAGCAGGACATTTTCTTCACCCCACCTCGGCCAGGTTCGATGATTCAGTCCCCAGTTTGGCGGCTGATCCATCGTTTTATTACGACATCTATTCGCATCCGCAAAGACGGTGGCCGGTATGTGAACAACGCAGATATAGACCTCCTGCTTCAAATTCATTCTGGCAAGAAGGTTTGCATTGTCCACGCTTTAACTCTCCAGTTCGAGTCTTATCAGAATCCCCAATACAAGGGGCGTGCCTTAGGTGGGGGACCATTTATTACGCTTCTTGCGAAGCACTTAGGCTTCACTTTGGACCGAGGCACGCCTCTGCCCAAGAAGGTGCTTTACATGGAGGGGCTTCGCAAGATGCCCATGATAGACATAAAAACGAAAGAATGGATTGTTCCTAAGGATGTCCCGAAACAGTTAGAGAAACAGATAGCGTAGAAGAGAAAAGAACATGGGGCTCCTCGACTTCCAATACCACCTCTTGTACCAGAATCTGCCTCTGCCCATATCTCCGAGCCCATTCCAGAATTCAGGCCATCTTCCACTCCCCCTCCTCCCGCTGAGACCGAGCCACTTGCACACGAGGACCTGAGATTGATGAGCGCACGTTTGGACTCACTTTCAGATTCTCACATGTCGTTCATTCGCTCCCACGAGGTGTTATCCACAGTTGTCCATGATTTCGTCGCATGACAAGAGGTGTCATGGCGCGTATGGCAGCACACATGGTATTGTAGACATTCCACCACCGCCATCACCATTTTCTCAGCCACCACCTCAGCCGCGAGCGATGACTCCATTTCAGCCATGGTTGAAGGCAGAGTTGATAGAGGAATTATCAGAGCAGACAGCCATGGCACCAGTGGGAATCAGCATGTAGCCGAGGGGATAGCCACTGAAGAAAGTGAAGACTCAGGTCTCGAGAGGCGCACGAAGCATAGGAATGATGTTTAGATTACTTTTATGTTTGTCATGACTTGTGGTGCTTTTATTACTATATGATTTGCTTGACTTGTCGATTTGTACTTTGACGCGCTTCGCCGCGATATTTTTTGCATGACAGATGGTTTTCCTACTTGTATGTTTCTTTCATTTGGCAGATTTTTCCTTAGAACAACTTTTTGAACTGCGCTAGTAATTGATTCGGACACATTGGCCGAATCACCTTTTTTGGCCTTGTCCGAATCACTCTGATTCAGGGCACCATGCTATCCAAACTCATTTGATTCGGACACCTTGGCCGAATCACATTGTTTTGCCTTGTCCGAATCACATTTTGATTCTGGCAAGCACATATTATCCGAACTGAACTGATTCGACCAGGGTGTGGCTGAATCACATATTTTGCCTTCCCCGAATCAGAAAGTGATTCGGTCAGTCTTGAGCAGCACTTTTCTCAGTTCACTTTAGAAATTTCTGCCACTTATTTGCATTTGTTAGAAACCTTCTTCAAGCACTATAATACACTAGTTCATGATTTTTGATGCACACGGACATATTTAAGTGAACTCATCGTATGAATTGTCGCACACTTGTTTTCCAATCTTTTGCCTAGCTATATGTTTGGCATTGCTATATATGTCGTAGCTAGTTGTTTTTCCCCTGGGAATTCAGGTGTTGTGCGAACCTTTTTCTTGAGTTTTAGATTTATTAGAATGGATTGGAACATCATTCACAGACACGGGCGGATGTGCATTTGGCTACCTCCACATGAGAGAAGTTCCTTCGCAACTTTCTCTTTACTATTCTTTATTCTTTATATTGCTTAGGGACTAAGCATATTTTTAAGTGTGGGGTGTTCTGCGCTTTCGCTTTTATTAATATTGATCACACGGAGTAATGTTTGCTAAGCAATTAAGTAGTATGAAAAAAAATATAATTTTGGGATAAGTTGTGCTTTGAATTCATGAATCGTATCTTTAAGTCGATTGACATTCTTTGTGATGATTTTATTCGCATGATTCGGTATCTTGATTAGCTTAGCTTGATTCATTTTTAAGCTCTTCCGTGCATGAAAAATGAAGTGAAGTTTAGCGAGCAAAAGAATAAAATAAAAACAGTTTTCATACAAAAACCTTTTACTTGCTTTTAGGTGACTTTAGCGTTCCTATTTAGCCTTTGTATTTGTTTTGGCTCACACTCCATGCTTCATTATATACCACTTAGGCACATTGTCAAGTATTAATTGTGGCGTGTTTTGAAGTGTTTGCGAAAAGGGGAAAAAAAAAAGAGAGGCATAAGAAAAGAAAAAAAATCTTATTTTTAAGGTTTTACAAATGCCGAGGGTTAGGAAGGTAGGTTCCACCTTGAAAGCATTTGTAAAAACACGAAACTATTATTTGTTTGCTTTTTTTTTTGGTCAAGGAAAAGTTTTACAAATGCCGAGGGTTAGGAAGGTAAGTTCCCCCTTGAAAGCATTTGTATAAACGCAAAAAAATAATAAGCACACTTAATTCTTGAGTTTGTGCCTATTCCATAAATTCTTTCGCATGTGTGTGAGTAAGGCATTTGCATTTCGCTTTTAGATAGTGCCTAAGGTATGACCCTCGTAATTTATTACTTAAGCATCAAGATTTGTACGAGTGGAATTTAAATTTTTCAATGTCGAAATTCCTCTTCTCTTACGGATTATGAAGTATAGTCTAAAACTTGAGAATGAGTTTGTTGTCATGAGCTTATGGACTTGCCCTTAGCTAGCATATGTGATTGACTCGACAAAATTCTTGTGTAAGCGACGCTTTTCTTCATACTACTTACATAGGAAATTGAGCGATAATTTAAATTTGACGAATGCTAGTTTTGTTATCGACTCTATGAATATTTGTGATCATATTAAAGTGAGCGATCCTTAGAGTTTGCATGAAGTAAATGATTTGCACAACTCCATTATTATGTGGGCTGATAAAGAACTACTTGCTTAGCAAACTATATTTGCATTTTTGAACTCTTATGGATGATTGCAAGTAGGATTTGTGAGTATTCCTATTCTGAAAACTCTCCCGAGACTATAACTCGTCTACTAGGGTAGCCTAGGGGTTCAAGGCTTGATGCATATGCTAAATGCATCCGTGATTCCTACGACAGTGAGTTAAAAGTAGATTTTAATTTTCTTCGTTTAGTTACTTTTAGGTTAGGTTACATGAGTAGGGGGTGGATGTGCTATATGTGTATAAGTTGTGCTACATGCTTTGATATTGTCATATATGATTTAGCATCTTACTCTCCGCTTGACTTATGCAAATACTTGTTCGGGACGAACAAGACTTAAGTGTGGGGTGTTTTGATAAGCGGACAAATGACCTTATATTTTGTCCATAATTTTCCCCTTGACAATTCTCCAACTTCTCCAAGAGCCAATCGCCTAGGGTTTCGAATTCTAGAAGAGAGCCCGTCTAATTTTACATCTCATTCTATTTATACCCTTTGAAAATTTATAAATTTTACCCGCAGTGCCCGAATCACTTGATTCGGGCAAGGCTTAAAGAAACTGATTCGGACAGGGTGTCCGAATCATTTACTCAATGTTGTTTCGAGCTGGGCGAATCACTTCGTCCTGGCCGAATTACTTTTTGATTCGCTCAACCCTTATTTGATTCGGTCAAGATCCTTGTAGAGCTAAACTGATTGGGGACCTGGGCGAATCACTTTCTGATTCGGCTCAGTGTGGTTTCTACTTGGGCGAATCGATTTCTCTTGGCCGAATCACTTTCTGATTCGGTCAACCTCACATGTGATTCAGTCAAACCACTCAAGTTCTCCCCTAGTCAATTTGATTCGTGCAGCTGAAGTGATTTGGCCATGCTGGTGAGCGAATCACTTTTGCAATCTTGCCCAATTTTGCTGTTTTTGATCTCGATCGATCGGAATTCATCTAGATTTTCTTTGGGCCACTTCGTATCATGTAGTACGCATTTTCAACCTGAAATGGACAAAGAAAAATCAAATGACTTTATAAAATAATGGAACAAACAAGAAGTAAGGGGAAAATTATGGACAAATATAAGGTCATTTGTCCGCTTATCAAGAACCACTGAAACTCAAAGAAGGAGAAAAAGGCAAGGATATCAATGTCGAGAATGTGAAGGCTTTGGACACATCCAAGCAGAATGCGCCAATACTCTTAAGAAACAGAAAAAGGCTATTCTGGCTGGATGGGATAGTACTGAGACAGAGGAGTCTGTAACAGAGGAGGAAGAATCCAACTATCTGGCTCTTACAACCGTAACAGAACACGCCAACACTGAACCTGAACAACCTGAGTCAGACAGTTGTGGTGACAGTGATAGCGACTCAGAAATCACCAAGGAAGCTTTTGCTGAAAATACAAGTTGCTATATGAACAATGGGAGAAGGCTGTGAAAGTTAATTCCAAACTCAGCAAGGAAGTGATGGGCTTAAAGGCTGAAAAGTATGAGTTGTCTGAAACAACTAAGAGACTGCAAACAGCACTTGACAAGGAGAAACTGGAACACTCAGAAACAGTGGCTGAACTGTCAAGAATAAGAAAGTATGTCAGTATGTTGAACAGCGGGACGAAGAAGCTTGATTCGATTTTGGGTGCTCAGCGTTCAAATACCGGAAGTCTTGGTTTGGGCTATGAGTATCAAAAGACAAATGGTAAGACAGTGTTTGTTCAAGCTAAAAATTCTAACTGTGCTAACAATGTTCATCCCTGTCACAGATTTAATAAGCGTTGGACAGAGGATAGCGTGTCTGCTACTTTTGCAAAGCTCAAGGCCACATCTAGAGAAAGTGCCCCACATTTCTTGCAAAATATCGCTTGAGAAGATCCGTGCATGTCCCAAAAACTCATGACAACCATTGCTACGTCGCATACAACTCATCTTCTCACCTTGAGATGGACCGGTGGTACTTTGATAGTGGCTGTTCAGCCCACATGACAGGAGAAGCCAGCTATCTGACCGATGTACAGAACCTGGATGGGAGATTTGTTACATTTGGTGATGGGAAAAAACGAAAGGCCATTGGTCAAGGTACATTATCTATTCAAGGGATGCTCTCAATTGACAAAGTGCTCCTTGTGGAAGGCCTTCAAGCCAACTTGCTAAGTACAAGTCAGCTGTGTGATGGAAAGCTAAATGTGCAATTCACCAAGGATTCGTGCCAGGTCATCAACAGTGAAGGGAAGTGTGTTTTGAGAGGAGTTCGTTCATCAAATAACTGTTATGTGTTGAATTCTGACACAGAACCTGTCACAGCTCGCTGTTTTCTGTCTCAGCAGGAGAACTGATTCTATGGCACAAGAGGCTGGGACACTTGAATCTCAAGGCCATGAGGCATATACCTAAACTTGGACTGGTACGAGGAATACCTGAACTGACAGGAAAAACTGATGCTATGTGTGGTGAATGCAAGATAGGAAAACAGACAAGACAAAAATCAGACACTATTCGAGCTGTGATTCACCCAATTCTGAGTCTGCAACGAGAGAAAGACACAACTCTTATTTCCATTAGAATGTGTATCGCCTCAAAAAGGCCTTGTACAGACTGAAACAGGCGCCCAAAGCATGGTGTGAACATCTCAGGATATTTCTCGTTCAACATGGCTATGTGCGAGGGGGGGAATACAAGACTCTATGGGTAAAGCACGTTCACAAGGATGCAAGAAACTTGGTGAAGAAGTGTGGGTTGGAAAATGAAAGTCATAAGCACACTTATTCTGGAGACAGCGTGGAACAGACCCTGTACAGAAGCTTGATCGACAGCCTACTCTATCTCAGAAATAGACTTTGTACTGCTTAGGAGGAATATATAGCTGCAGAAAGTTGTTGCGCCCATATGATTTGGATGAAACATATGCAGGAAGAGTATGGTCTGAAACGGGGGGTGATGACTCTGAAACATGTATCCACTAATAAACAGCCAGTAGATACTCTCACTAAGCCCTTGAACAATGCTCAGTTTGAAACACTTAGACTCGTCTTGGGTCTATGTGCTGTCGACGCATAATTAGGTTCAGGAGGGCTTGATCAGTTCTGGAACAATACGTAAGGAACTGTTGAACTGGTTAAGGAATTCAAGGGGAGAAGTTCTGGTGTTCTTCTAATAGAGTGGGTGAAATTGAGTCTGAGGCAGAGGATGTGTGCCAGGTCATGCATGATGAGGCAATTATTTTCTAGATCCTTTGGAAAGAAGAAATCAGCAAGATCCGAGATTCTGATTGAGGTTTCTAGTTCTTTGATATTTGTGTTTTGAATTTTCCCTTATATATATTCGCAGAGCATCCAGGTGCCAGCTCCTGTTCAGAATCTGCAGCAGTTGAACATAGCCTGTTTCAAAGGTTCTGACAGTCAGGGGGAGCTGCCTGCCGAGAGGACTGAGACGATTAGCGACAGAAGGCGAGGTCGGTCAAAATGTCTCTGGCAGACAAGTGTGGAATAGGCTTGTTTCAAAGAAGAAACTGTTGAAGTCTGTTGGCAAAAGACTAACTAAGCTGCTTGCTCAGAAACCTGATGAGAAGATAAAGGAGGAAGAATTTGGGTTGAAGAAAGATTCAAAGAATGCGTTGTCAAGGAGAGTAAAGACTTGTTGCTGAGACAGTCTCTAGTGAAGCAGACAAAGAGGCAGATGATCAGTTCCTGAGACAGATATTCAGAATGAGGCAATGATGTAGTACTCTGTTCAGCATGACTATCTAAGCAAAGAGGGATAGTAGAACAAAGAAAAAGGAGAGTGCAGTCACTGAGACAGGGGGAGCAGTGCCACGAAGAAGAACAAGATTGGTGCAAGGAAGTCCGAGAAGTGTCCACCCTATCTGAAATCTAAGTGAAGAGCCTTTGACAAAGGTTGTCACAGTATCAGGAACATTGTTTTGCAACAGTGAGGTTGACAAGAAGTGGAAGACTGTTCAGGAGACGAGAGTTTGGTTGGTCATTGCCTTGTCATTTTGTTTACAAAAAGGGGGAGTAATATAGCAAATGGCAGCGGGAGTTAGTTTTGTCAAAAAATTGTCAAGGGGGAGATTGTTAGATCCAGATAGTTCATGGATCGTGAATGGCACATTCTTTGACAAAAATAAGGCAATGTTCTTGGCTGAGACAGGAGGTGAGACAGCACCTGTTCAAATAGATAGCAATCAAGATCTGCAGATTCTGCACATCAGCAAGAACATATACTGCAGTTATTACGAAGATCAATCAAGATCTGCAGATGAAGCTCGTCACAAGAACATATACCGCAGATATTACGAAGATATTCTCCTCCAGAATCTGCGCCAAGAATCCAAGATTATGTGCAATCAAAAGATTGGATCCGATCCCAGATTTTATGCCTAGAAGATCATTTGATCCAATCTATTTATGAGAGGCAGGAGGTGTGCTGAGGGAATTCTAAGAAAAAGAAAAACAGTAGATCAGTGAAGTATTCAGGCAATCTTCATCAGAGTTGGTCAGAAAAGTCGACGGAGCAAGAGCTTGATCGCCAAAAGCTGCAGAACAGAGATGAACAGACATTGTTTCAGGTCTGATATTCTCGGGAAGAGAATTACCCGTTTACGGGAGGCAAATTGAGTTGAGAAGAGGTGGATCTCTGTCTGAGGGAGTCAGACGCACTCACATCAAGTCAGTTGCATAGTGGTAACGGTCGGGGATTATTTACTTACAGAACTATTGTAATTGATCTTATATTTGTGAAGTGATTCTCACTTGCGGTTCAAGAGCAACACCCCCCCCCCCCCCCTTCCTCGAGTAGGCTTGGTGAGCCGAACAAGATAAACATATTCGATGTCGTTTATTGTTCTACATATTGTTTCTGTCTCGAAACAGTTAACAAGTGATCTTGAACAGCCCGGGTCGAACAGACATATAACTTTCAATTAGAAATGCTCTATTTCAGATACACTTACGAAAGTCCCTGTTATGGATGAATTCCTTGTGATTTTTGATCATAAATATGGGACAGTGTAGTACGCAATCAGTGGGGTATTAAATTGCCTTATGATCACACAGACTAGCATACACTGTCAACACACTCCAGTAGTAGAACGCTACAGCTCTGATTAGACAGACTTAGCCTATTCTAAAACAATGTGTTACAGCGGATGCTATAGCAACTTATTTGGTCAAGTTGCTGTAACTTTTTGTTCAAGCACTCCCTTCTAAGCAGTCGGACCTCCACGAGTTCTCCTAACTCTGGCAAAGCTCCCCTTGATCTATGAACTCTCGTCAATATCTAGGAACTCTGCTATGCTCTCTGATAGTCCTCGATAGCTTCTCTCCGCGACTATGCTCCACGGAAAGTACTTGATTTTTTAAGGAGACTACGTTCAAGTTTAAGTTCTTAGATCAAGCTTAGATCAGACCCTCTAGTCATGATCTTCTCTTAGCTTACGCACCCACAACTCTGCACTCTAGCATTTAGCTCCATCTATTTTTATATGCATATCTCTCTGTGGTTGTTTGTATTTTTTCAGAGTTGTGCTTCTGCGACGCTTATAAAGCTCTAGCACCCAACAAACTTGGAAACTTCACGTTGGTTGGAACTTAAAAATCTGTCCTAATCTTTGCGGCACAATCCCGATCTTCTCCTAGATTATAGGAGGTTGTTGAGATGCCTTCTTTCCTAAACTGAAATTTAGAAACTTACCTTCTTTAATATCTTCTAATTGCTTGATGACGACTTCAGATCAGCTGACTGACTGGAGTCTCCCTGACTTGTTCCGACGCCGGCAGCAATCCTTCGGACGTTCTTCGTGCTGCACAAGTTGATCGGCTACGTTGCTTTAGCTTTGAGTCTTCAAGGTATGCTATAGCATCTTCTAGTGGTTGGTTGCCAGCTTCCGAAACTTGCTCTAGCTTCTAACATAGTAGGATGTTGTAGCAACTTCTTGCGGTTGTTTTGTCAAGGATGTCATAACCTTAACAATCTCCCCCTTGGCATTTTTTGACAAAACTACAGCATGGACTCCTCTTCTCTCTCGAAGGTCGACTTGCATCTTTCACGAATAGTTCTATAACAAGGCCCAAAATATCAGCATATTTTTCTCCCCCTTTTTGTCACAAATGACAAGAGGGTCTTTTAAGCTCTTTCTTTTGCTAGAGTAGAGTTGCTACAACAACCCACTCTGGTACCACACATAATCCTAGTGCAGATCTCAACTACTCGAACCGAACTCCATCCAATGGTTTAGTAAATATATCAGCCAATTTCTTCTCAGTAGCTATATGTTTTAGCACTATAATTTCCTTTTCTACCAGATCTCTTATGAAGTGGTGTCTTATGTCAATGTGCTTGATCCTTGAATGTTCCACTGGATTCTTAGAGATACTGATGGCACTCATATTGACACAGTAGAGGGTCATAGCATCTGTTGCACATCATATTCTGTCATCATCTGTTTCATCCAGAGCATTTGAGCACAGAAGCTTCCTGCAGCACTGTATTCTGCTTTGGCAGTAGATAAAGAAATATTATTCTGCTTCTTGTTGAACCAGGAGGACAGGTTGTTGCCTAGGAAGAAACATCCTCCAGAGGTGCTCTTCCTGCCTTTTGCACAACCTACCCAATCAGCATCACAAAAGCCTACCAGATCCGCGCTGGTGTCACTTGTGTACCATTCCATAGCTAGTCGTCCCTCCAATATACCTGATAATTCTTTTTATCAGTTGAAGATGGCTCTCCTTTGAGCTTGATATCGGACGCACACTCCTACTGCGTAGGATATATCTGGATGGCTAGCAGTTAGATATAGCAGGCTTCCAATCATGCTTCTGTACAAAGTTTGATCAACAACAGCTCCGCTTCATCTTTGATCACTTTTATATAGGTACTGCTTTGTTTGTGACTTGCTTTGTTCATGTAAAACTTCTTCACCAGATTTTCTCTATATTTTCTTTGGGAGATAAAGATGTCATCCTCTTTTTGGGAGACTTGTAACCCAAGAAAATATGATAATTCACCGACCATGCTCATTTGGAACTCCTTTTGCATATGAGCAACAAACTGCTTCACCATCTATTCGGAACTAAAACCAAAGATAATGTCATCCACATATACTTAAGCTATAACAAAATCTGACCTTGTTCTTCGAACGAATAGAGTCTTATCCATCCCTCCTTGATCATAGCCGTGTTCTGTCAGAAAGATAGTCAGCCTCTCATACCAGGCTCTGGGTGCTTTCTTTAACCATAGAGGGACTTCTTCAGTTTGTATACATGATTGGGATAATGGGGGTCTTCAAATCCCTTAGACTAGGCAACATACACTTCCTCAGACAGAATTGACGTCCTTCAAAGCCCTTGTATACAAGGCTCTCTTGACGTCCATTTGAAATAGCTTAAACTTCAGATGACAAGCAAGCTCTAAGAGTATTCTGATTGCTTCAGCGGAGCTACCTGGGCGAAGGTTTCATCAAAGTCAACTCCTTCGATCTGTGTATAGTCTTGAGCTCGTCTTGTTCCTTGTTATTGTTCCTTTCTCATCAGATTTGTTGTGGTATATCCACTCGATTCCAATGATGTTCACTCGTGCTGGTCGAGTCACCAAGTTCATGAAGACGATTCTGATTGCATTCTCTCGGATCAGGGTCTTCATCATCATCACTCTTTGGACGTAGCTCTTCTATATCTTTGACAGTTATGTTGATGGATTCAATCACTGTTCATGTTCGTTTGTTGTAGACTCGATATGCCCTGCTAGTTGTACAGTATCTAAGGAATTCACTTTTCGGGTCAAGTTTCTTTCGATACTCGTGGTCTCTCAGAATGTAGCATTTGCTTCTAAAGATGTGAAAATATTTCACAGTCGGTTTCTTCTGCATCAAGAGCTCATAGCACGTCTTGTCAGTCCCTTTCCCGATAGACACTCGGTTAATGATGTAACACGCAGTATTCGTTTCCTCAACCCAAAACCATAGCAGAACCTCTTTTGCATGAATCATGTCTCGAGCCATCTTCTGAATGGTCCATTCTTGCGCTCAACTACTCCATTCTGCTGAGCTGTAATAGGGGATGAGTATTGATGAGTAATACTGCGGTCATGGCAGAACTTGTCCATAGCTTCGTTTTCAAACTCCTTTCCATGATCACTTCTTATGGCCGCCACTCTTAACCCTTTCTCTTCCTCTAGCCGATTAGCTAGGGTCACCACTATCTTCACTGCTTCTGACTTCTCTCGTAAGAATTCGATCCAGGAATAGCGAGAGAAGTCATCAATACATACGAAGGCGTATCTTTTTCTACCACAGCTTTCAACTTCCATTTGTCATCAATACAGCTTTCAACTTCCAGTGTGTAGCAATTAGAGAGGTGTGGATGTGCTGATTTCTGTTACCTTTGGATGAGGAACCTTCTTCTGTTTTCCGATTTGGCATTCCCCACGGATTGTGTTCAGCTCTCTTTTGATCTCAGGGATTCCTCGGACTAGTTATTCTAAAGCAAGCCTTTTGAGGGTTCTCAGGTTGAGGTGTTGATAGAGCCTAGTTATACACGTTATTTAGATCATAAACCCATGCTTGTTTGCAATATTTTATGGGCAAGATTACTCGTTTCCACTATTTTTGTATATCAGGTCAGAACGAGTCCTTAAGTCGGATACGCGCTAACAGGCAGCGTTCTAGGAGTGAAAGATCAGCCTGTGGAGCTAGCGGCGCAAACAAAAGAAGAAATGGCGAAGGACAGCAGAGGTGCGCTACCCGATTGCGCCAATCAATGCTGTGCGCCAGGCGCAAAGTCCTAGTGACCAGATTTGGAAGTTGCCAAAAGATGAACTTCCTGGGGCACTATTTAAACAAAGAAAGTCTAGGGTTTCAAAGGAGGCGGAACACCATCACTCAGTGACATTCCAAAGGCACTGCGCGGCAGAACTGAAAAACACACGGACCTGTCAAGGAGAGTTGCGCCAGCCGACTGCGCCAGCCAAGAGAAGACACTGCACGCACTGTTTGCTACCGTTTTCTTGGATTCAGTAGTTGTTATTTACTATTTTATGATGTTTACCACTAGCATGTCTAGCTAAACACTTAGTGTTGGTCGGGCATGAATCTATGATGTATTACCTTTGAGACTTGAGCTTAATGCATAGTTTATTTACTTGTATTAATTCTGTGCGCGCTGAGACACTCAGTTGCATGAGTAGGGGAAGCCTTGAACCGCAAACTTACTTGTGTTGCTTGCTTGTCACCTGTTAAACTAGTTGCATGAGTAGGGGAAGCCTTGAACCGCAAACTTACCGTGACAATTAGGAGTAACGAGTTAGGGTAGGCAGCTGCTACTGTGACAGGATTCGCAGCTGTTTAGTCTAGTTCTAAGGATTAATAGCACATGAACTTTGAACGGAACATGCGCACGTGTTAGGAAGCCTTTACCGGACACTAACCCAAGTAAAGCATAAACTATAGGTGTTTTAGAGTCAATGATAAGGAATGCATTCATAGAGGATTGTCTGCCCAATACTTCTCATAAATATAGTACTTCATCTCTACTGCTTGCGCACGTCTAGTGCAATTCCCTGAGTTACGATATTCGCTGTTATTCGCGCATCGCGCAAAACCCCCAATCACTCACGCAACCCCCGTTTTCTTAAGTGTAGGTTACTGGCTGAGACTTACTGCTTGCTCCCTGTGGAGATCGACCCTTACTTAACCGCTGTACTAGTGGGAGAGGAAGGAATTATATTTGACGCGCACAACGACGCGCGATCAAATTTTGGCGCCGTTGCCGGGGAGCAACACAGCTAAGTTTTAGCTAGCTTACATTTCTCATTTTAGTTATTTCATTTTGTTTTTGTTTTCTCGTTGTTGTTTTCTGACAGCGCGCAATCACATCAGCCTGCGCAACCTTGAAACAGTTGCGCTGCGCAGATTCTAGTTGCGCACTGACAGACGCAACAACTTCATTGCCATTTAATTTCGTTTCTGAGTTTGGATCAGGACATGGAGGATAACAGTGTGGTTGGAGATAACCTGGGAGACAGAACCCCAGAGGAAGCAAGGGCACATAACCGCGCAGCCCTATTCAGAGAGGAAGTGCAGCGTGAGGACGACGCACGGATGGCCGCTGAACCATACATTGCGCCACCCGTTCGTCCAGTCGCGAGGCGCAGGACAGTGCGCGAAATGTCGGCCCCACTCACTGTTAACCAGCCATGGTGCATAGTGCTTCCGCCCGACGGACAGTTCGAACTAAGGAGCTCACTCATCCATCACATGCCCAAGTTTCACGGAATGAACAACGAAAATCCAGTCAAGCATGTGCGGGAGTTCCTAATCATTTGCGAGAACATGAAGGCTTTGGGGGAAAACGATGAAGCGCTGAAGATGAAAGCGTTCCCTTTTTCATTGAGCGATGCAGCCAAACACTGGCTGATGAGCCTACCCGCAGGATCAATCCACACATGGGAGCAGCTGCAGAAGAAATTCTTAGATAAATTTTATCCAGCAGCGAAGATTGCGCTGCTCAGAAGGGAATTGGCCGCGCCAAGGCAAGGCGCAGGGGAGTCTCTGTCAGAATACTACGAGCGTTTCAGGGAGCTAGAAGCCAACTGCTACAATCACGGGCTTCCCCAGAATGTGCTGATAGAGAACTTTCTGAATGGACTGCTGCCCATGGAGCTGCGACTACTGAATGCATGCGCAGGAGGGGACATTTGCAACATGTACCCGGAGGATGCATGGCAGCTGATAGAAGATTCTGCTGGGCAGGTAAGACATCAATTGACACTTGAAAGTAGTCGTAATCGTTCTGTGCATCAGGTAGAGGCAAGCGCTGAGATCAAAGAAATGAAGGCCATGCTACAGAAGCTGATGAGTGCGCAGAGCGCACAACCAGTTGCACCAAAGGTATGTGAATTCTGCAGGTCCACTGAGCACAAGACAGACGAGTGCCCAACACTTTTTGAAGAAACTGGAGATGTAAATGCCCTTGGAGGATGGGACAACAGAGGACCGCAGAGGCAGAATCAGCCGCGCTTTGGGCTTGCTGCAAATGGATTCAGATGGAGAGAAGAGAACAATTTCCAGAGGCAGCCCACTGATCAGCGCGCACCACAGCAGACGCAACAGGCTGCACCCTACAATCCACCGCATCGCCGCACAGACGCACCAGCGCAGAACAATCAGCAACCAAAGCGATCCTTGGAAGATATCATGGGGCAGCTAGCAGACACAGTGCGCAAGAATGACGAAAAGTATGACAAGAGGTTCGAATCCATAGAAAAGCATCTATCACAAATTGCAACCACGGTGTATGAGCTGAAAAAGAGCGATGGCAACCTGCCTTCGCAAGTGATTCAGAACCCTAAGGGAGGAGTTAATGCAGTAACACTGAGGACTGGGCGCACAGTGGGAACAGAGCAGACCGCGCAGGCGCCCGCGCAACCAGTTGCGCAGATCCCAGATCCAGCAGCTCAGAGTGCGCAACCAGAGCCAGAGGCGCAATCAGAAGCGCTAACCACGAACCAGCAGGGCAAAGCGCCAGGTATGTCTCACTCAAAAAACAAGGACAAAAATTGTACTAACATACCTGCTCCTTTCCCTGTGCAGGCACCACTGGCGAGAAAAGAAGCACTGGACAAGGAACTGTATGAGCTGTTCAGCAAGGTGGAAATCAACATACCTCTCATAGAAGCTATTCGACAGATTCCCAGGTATGCGAAGTTTTTAAAAGAGCTGTGCACGAATAAAAGAAGGACAGGCGAATGCGCACAGGTAATGCTAAATGCGCAGGCCTCAGCAATCGTGCAGCAAAAGGTACCACCTAAGTGCCGAGATCCAGGTACATTCACTATCCCTTGCACCTTAGGTAAAACCACGGTAAGCAACTGCATGATCGATTTAGGCGCATCAATCAATTTATTACCATATTCTCTCTATGCGACCTTGCGCCTTGGACCACTAAAACCTGCAGGTCTCACAATTCAGCTAGCAGATAGATCGTGCAAACAACCTGCAGGCATGATAGAAGATGTCCTAGTTCGAGTAGGAGAGCTGGTGTTCCCAGCAGACTTTTATGTGCTCGAAATGGAGGGTGAATCAAGCGCCAGCGGTGCGCAGATCCTCCTAGGCAGACCGTTTCTGATGACTGCGCGCACGAAGATAGACGTGTGGAGGGGCACGCTCTCCATGGAGGTAGATGGCGAAGAAATCCATTTCAACATCTTCGAAGGGATGCAGCACCCACATGAGGACGCCACCGTGCACGCAATGGACAGCCTTGACGACTTAGTCACAGAAGCGCAGTGTGCGAGCGCAACCATAGGACCAGAGCTATTGACACAGGCAGAACTGGAGGAGCAAGAGAAGGAGCTAAGCAGTGCTGAACCAGCATCCACACAGGTACGTGATATAGTTCATATTTGCACCGCTAACAAAATCTTGCCCTCTGTTGAGCAGGCACCCAAGATCGAACTGAAGCAACTCCCGGAGCATCTCAAGTACATTTTCTTGGGAGATGAGGACACCCTGCCAGTGATCATCAAGAAGGGATTGGAAAAAGAGCAGGAGGCGCGCTTACATCAGGTGCTGCGCAGGAACCAGCGCGCTATTGGATGGACTCTTGCTGATCTGCGCGGAGTGAGCCCAGACGTGTGCATGCACCGGATTCTGTTGGAAGATGGTGCCAAGCCATCCAGGGAGGCTCAGCGCAGGTTAAACCCAAATATGATGGAGGTAGTGCAAAAGGAAGTTCTGAAGTTGCTTGACGCAGGGGTCATTTACCCAATCTCAGACAGCAGATGGGTCAGCCCGGTGCACGTTGTGCCAAAGAAAGGAGGAATCACGGTAGAGGAGAATGCGCAGGGCGAGCTAGTTCCCAAGCGCATACAGACTGGCTGGCGCATGTGCATCGACTACAGGAAGCTGAACGCTGTAACGCGCAAGGACCACTTCCCGCTACCCTTCATGGACCAGATGCTGGATCGCTTGGCAGGTAAACCTTACTTTTGTTTTTTGGACGGATATTCAGGTTACAATCAGATACCCATAGCTGCGGAGGATCAAGAGAAGACCACGTTCACATGCCCCTTCGGAACATTTGCGTTTCGGCGTATGTCTTTTGGGCTGTGCAACGCGCCAGGTACGTTCCAACGCCTCGTCATGAGCATTTTCTCTGATATGATTGGTATATGTATAGAAGTGTTCATGGATGATTTCACTGTATATGGGAGTACCTTTGATGCATGCTTAATACATCTAGATAAGGTCTTAGCGCGCTGCATCTCTAAGAACTTAGTGCTAAACTACGAGAAGTGTCATTTCATGGTTACGCACGGAGTAGTACTGGGTCATATCATTTCAGAGGAGGGTATTAAGGTAGACAAAGCTAAGATAGATATTATTTCTAATCTGCCTTATGCCACCAACGTGCGCGACGTGAAATCGTTCTTAGGGCATGCTGGGTTTTACAGGCGTTTTATTAAGGATTTCTCTAAGATTTGCATACCCCTGTCTAACCTGTTGCAAAAAGACGTGTGCTTCGATTTTACTGATGAGTGCAGGGCGGCGTTCGATAAACTGAAAGCAGCGCTGACCAGTGCGCCAGTGATGCGCGCCCCAGACTGGAACCTGCCATTTGAGCTGATGTGTGACGCAAGTGACTACGCAGTGGGAGCAGTCTTGGGGCAGCGCGAGGACAAGAAGCCGCATGCCATCTACTATGCATCGCGCACACTAGACTCCGCGCAGAAGAACTACACCACCACGGAGAAGGAGCTTCTGGCAATTGTATTTGCGCTGGAGAAGTTCCGAGCATATGTTCTAGGCGCCAGAGTCATCATCTACACGGACCACGCAGCTATCCGCTACCTCATATCCAAGAAAGAGACCAAGCCGCGCCTGATGCGCTGGGTACTTCTGCTTCAGGAATTCGATTTAGAGATCAAAGATAAGAAGGGCACAGAAAATACCGTCGCTGATCACCTGAGCAGGATCATAAAGGATGAGGAGCCAGGGCAGATCAAGGAGACATTCCCTGACGAGCATCTGATGGCGCTAACAGGTAAGGTACCATGGTATGCGCATATCGCAAATTACCTGGTCACAGGTGCGTTCCCTCCTCGTTTCAATAAAACTCAGTGCATGCGATTGAAACATGAGTCCAAGCATTACCTTTGGGATGATCCTTACATGCTTAGAATAGGTCCAGATCGGATATTAAGACGTTGCGTGCCTGACCATGAGATTAACTCTGTATTGATGTTTTGTCATGCGCACGCCTGTGGAGGACATTTCGGTCCCAAGCGCACGAGCAGGAAGATCTTGGACTGCGGATTCTACTGGCCGCACCTGTTCAGAGATGCCTATGACCACTGCAGGAAGTGTGACAGGTGCCAGCGCACTGGAGGAATCTCCGCGCGCAACGAGATGCCGCAGACCCCGATTCTGGTGGATGAAGTGTTCGATGTTTGGGGAATCGACTTCATGGGTCCATTTCCCCCATCTGCCGGCTACGAGTACATACTGGTGGCCGTGGATTACGTATCCAAATGGGTCGAAGCTAAAGCCACGCGCAAGGATGATGGTAAGACTGTCGCTAATTTTCTCAGGACTAACATATTTTGCAGGTACGGAGTGCCTAAGGCAGTTATCAGCGACCAGGGGACGCACTTCTGCAACAGGGTTGTGGCGCAAGTCTTCAAGCACTATGGGGTGCGCCACAAGACGTCCACCGCTTACCATCCGCAGACGAATGGACAGGCCGAAGTTTCTAACAGAGAGATCAAGCGCATCTTGGAAAAGACTGTGAGGCCGTCGCGCAAGGATTGGAGCCAGCGCCTGGATGATGCGCTATGGGCATACCGCACTGCACACAAGACACCCATTGGAACCTCACCATTCCGGCTGGTCTATGGGAAGGCATGCCACCTGCCAGTGGAGCTCGAGCACAAGGCATATTGGGCCTTACGTATTTGCAACTTGAACTTGGAGGAGGCAGGACAAGAACGCGCATTTGAGCTGAGCGAACTAGAAGAGCTGCGCCTGGACGCCTATGAGGGACTGCGCGATTACAAAGCGCGCACCAAGGCGTTTCATGACAAGCACATCCTCCGGCGCACATTTGAACCAGGCGATCAGGTATTATTATTTTCATCACGCCTGAAGCTCATGCCTGGGAAGCTGCGCAGCAAGTGGACGGGACCATACACCGTCACCAAGGTTTTCCCCTACGGCACAATTGAATTGGACGACGGGCACCAGCATCGTTTTCAGGTTAACGGGCAGAGAGTCAAACGGTACTTGGGCGAACCTTGGGATGGCGCAGCACGCAACATTGACTTGGCCGAGCCAGAGATAGTAGACGAGCAAGCTGCTGCGCCAGACGCACCACCAGCTGTTTCAGAGGGAGAACTAGCACCCATCGCCTATATCTCCTCTTCCTCTGCATCTGCCCTCCTTACGAATAATGTATCACATGCTGACCTCCCCTTTTATCCTTTGCGCAGGACCACTGAGATCGTAACACAAGCACTGGCGCAAGGACACTCAGGAGCAAGAGTAGGGGAGGCTGCAGACGCACTACTTGGCACGTAACGAGGTACCGTCGAGCCAACGACGTTAAACAACGGCACTTGTCGGGAGGTAACCCGACACATTTTATTTTGGCACATTTTATTCTGCTTGTTTCGTTTTTTGCGTGTTTTTAGTTAAGAGTAGGGTTTGGTAGTTTTTTAGTCACACAAGTGCGCAGGACCGTGCGCCCGGCATTCTGTGCCTCCCTTGCTATTTTTTGTGTGACTATTGGTGTTCACTCGTATGTTCTTTATTTTCGTTGCATTGCATGCATGTGCGCAGCCTCCGTGCGCTTGAGCTTGAGTCGTGGGGACACGCCTCTGTTCAAGTGTGGGGGGGGGGGGGGGGGGGGGGGGGGCGTTACTCTTACATTTTATGTTTTGAGCATTTTTAGTATAACTTAGTTTAAGTTGAAGAAAACTAGTAGCAGTAGTGCGCTAAGGTGCAGGATGCGCATGCGCTCCAGCTTGTATTGCGCTATCCGTATTGTGCGCACTGCTATCTACTGTTTTAGCATAATTTTTTCGTTTTTTCTGCTCCTGTTAGTTGGGATATACAGGGGATGTGGAGTTGATAGAAATGCTCCAGAGAGGCGGTTAGTCGCTTCTGCTTCGAAGGCGAGGTATATGGTCGAGTGCGCTAGTGGAGGCCGGTGCTTCGCAACCTTCGGAACAACAGAGTGCGCTCAGTCACGCGGATGCAAAAGGCAAAATACCCAAGGCGTGGCGAGGTGGGAAAACAGACCACCTTCTCTCTGGATATCAAGCTAAGGAAAGCGGGCGCGGATGTAAACGCGTGCGCTGACCGGCGCAGACAAACCAAGGAGGGAGAGCGGAACGAGTTCCATAGCTGCTATCCGAAGGCTGAGATTGGAACTGTTCTGGGAATAAAATAAAAAATATAAAAAATAATATAAAAAATTGGAAAGGAAGCTGTACAAAAGAAAAATACCAGCAGAAGCAGATGATTTGCGTTACAAAGAATCAGCATGCGCACTACTTAGCACCTGCGTGCGCAAGACCACAAGGATATCATCAAAGGCTCAGGTTCCCAGGAAGTGTGCGAACGAATCACGCACTGGAAGAAGCTCGCGCAAGAAACCATATACCTATCTTCGGAGCGGGAGTGACAACCAGGAGCCTAAGAAGAGCTATCTCCCAGTCATCCAAAGACCTTCATCCCGGCTGAGAGGTAATGAAATTTCGGGATTATTATATTAGAACTATTGAGTGCAGTTGTGCGCAGGTGATAGAGCAGCGCAAGTTGAAGCAACTGTGCATCTTGCGCTAGAATGCAAGGCTGTGCGCTAGTCTCCAGAAAAGGTAATTGTATCCGCGTTTCAGTACTTGTTCGGGACGAACAAGGGGCAAGTGTGGGGGGTTTGATAGAGCCTAGTTATACACGTTATTTAGATCATAAACCCATGCTTGTTTGCAATATTTTATGGGCAAGATTACTCGTTTCCACTATTTTTGTATATCAGGTCAGAACGAGTCCTTAAGTCGGATACGCGCTAACAGGCAGCGTTCTAGGAGTGAAAGATCAGCCTGTGGAGCTAGCGGCGCAAACAAAAGAAGAAATGGCGAAGGACAGCAGAGGTGCGCTACCCGATTGCGCCAATCAATGCTGTGCGCCAGGCGCAAAGTCCTAGTGACCAGATTTGGAAGTTGCCAAAAGATGAACTTCCTGGGGCACTATTTAAACAAAGAAAGTCTAGGGTTTCAAAGGAGGCGGAACACCATCACTCAGTGACATTCCAGAGGCACTGCGCGGCAGAACTGAAAAACACACGGACCTGTCAAGGAGAGTTGCGCCAGCCGACTGCGCCAGCCAAGAGAAGACACTGCACGCACTGTTTGCTACCGTTTTCTTGGATTCAGTAGTTGTTATTTACTATTTTATGATGTTTACCACTAGCATGTCTAGCTAAACACTTAGTGTTGGTCGGGCATGAATCTATGATGTATTACCTTTGAGACTTGAGCTTAATGCATAGTTTATTTACTTGTATTAATTCTGTGCGCGCTGAGACACTCAGTTGCATGAGTAGGGGAAGCCTTGAACCGCAAACTTACTTGTGTTGCTTGCTTGTCACCTGTTAAACTAGTTGCATGAGTAGGGGAAGCCTTGAACCGCAAACTTACCGTGACAATTAGGAGTAACGAGTTAGGGTAGGCAGCTGCTACTGTGACAGGATTCGCAGCTGTTTAGTCTAGTTCTAAGGATTAATAGCACATGAACTTTGAACGGAACATGCGCACGTGTTAGGAAGCCTTTACCGGACACTAACCCAAGTAAAGCATAAACTATAGGTGTTTTAGAGTCAATGATAAGGAATGCATTCATAGAGGATTGTCTGCCCAATACTTCTCATAAATATAGTACTTCATCTCTACTGCTTGCGCACGTCTAGTGCAATTCCCTGAGTTACGATATTCGCTGTTATTCGCGCATCGCGCAAAACCCCCAATCACTCACGCAACCCCCGTTTTCTTAAGTGTAGGTTACTGGCTGAGACTTACTGCTTGCTCCCTGTGGAGATCGACCCTTACTTAACCGCTGTACTAGTGGGAGAGGAAGGAATTATATTTGACGCGCACAACGACGCGCGATCAGGTGTCCCATCCTTTCTTCTTGGTTATCAAACATGTGGATACAGAGGTTGCTGTAGCATCCTCTAGAAATACCAATTATTGGCAGACCTTGTACCCTTCATTATGCATCTCCCATCTGCATTAAGTACTTGACAGATCTTTTGAGCAAAATTCACGAAGTGCGTACCATCATCTAATTGGCTTATGCTGATGAGGTTTACTTTCGGTCCATCCACGAGCATCACATTATTTAGTCTGGACAGACGCGTTTGATGTGACCAACCTGATCAAGGAAGTAACATCTGCGCTTGTCCTGTGGAGTTCTACTTGAGAACTGCAGAGATTGTTGTAGCATCTCTTGTCTCTTTCTTCTGGGAGTTTTCTTCCGAGCCAGTTCTTGTTGTTTGGCTTGCATATCCTTCTTCTGCACTAGAAGTTCAGGATCTTCTGGCCAAGTCCTGAATTTCCACCTACATACCTTTGGTAAGATAAGAGATCATCGAGGCTGCTTGATCCACTGTTGAGCATTTTGGCAATTTTTTTGTGCAAACTGACTCTTCCATCACTACAGCATACTCTATCTCACGTTGGTCTATCATAGAAGTGATGGTCTTCAGCAATTCCTCTCGTTGATATCTTTGAACACAATCCCTTGTTGATCTCCATGACTTGCAGCCACTTTTCGTGCAACAGGGCAAAGTTTCTTTCAATGGACTCCTCAGTGTTTCCTCCAACACCATAAACAATACCTAACTTTATTCAAACGGTGTTCTTTAGATTTGTTACAATAGTCAAAGCAAAATTTCTCTTCTGTTCAAAGTCATCTTCACTATCTTCGTCGCTCCAGTTTGCAGCAAGGGACTTGTTGTTCTTCTTTTGATTGTTCAGACATTCACAGTACCTGTGGCCAAAGCCTTCACAGTCCCATCATTGCATCCCTTTATTTTTTTCCTTCCTCTCTTATCTACTTTGATCAGCATTCTTGTTTCTTCTTTGGGAGTTTTCTCCCCTTCTGGACTGATTTCTTCCACCTGATTGCTGACCTGCATACGAGGGTTTTTTATCCAATTGTTTCATGAACTTACCAAAGTTCTTTGCAAGCAGTGCCAGTTAATGCATTATGTCTTCTGGTGCATCTTCCTTCTTATTTGTCTCAGCCTTCAGTATGATGTTCTTCCCATGAAATGGTGTAGCATCCTCTACCAGCTTCATCTCGAATTATTTAAGCGATCCAATCATCGCCTCTAGCCTCATATTGTTGACGTCTGTGCTTCTTCTATGGCGGTGACCTTCATGTTGAGCCTTGTAGTCAAAGATCTAAGCACTTTTCTGACGAGCTTTTATTCCTACTTTGGTTCCCCGAGAGCATGGGCTTCATTAGATAGGTCGCATAACCTTGCATTGAACTCAGTTATGGTCTCTCCTTCCAGCATCTTCAAGCTTTCAAATGTTGAGGTGATCATCTAGAGTTTCGAGGACTTCACCTTGTCTGTTCCCTCATGAGCTGTCTCTAGGATGTCCCATGCTTGTTTTGCAATGTTGCAGTTTGATATCACCCTGAAATTGTTTGCATCAACAATAGCAAATATTGCATTGAGGGCTTCAGAGTTACCGAATGCTATAGCTTCCTCTTTTGCTGCCCATGTATCTTTGGACTTCTTCTTAGCAACTCCGTGCTGTCGATGGCCAATGGGTGTGACCATTCTGATATCACATCTCTCCATGCTTTTTCATCTATTGCCTTTAGGAAAGCCTTCATGCGGGCTTTCCAGTACTTGTAGTTTCCTCCTTCGCATAGCGGTGGTCTGGTGGTGCTCTGTCCTTTCTTCATGTTTGCCATAGAAGATAGCAATCCTTGCCCGGATCTCACTCTGTGTGTCGAGTGAACGACTCTGATACCAATTGAAAGTACGACGCGTTGTTGAGTGTTCAATTATAGCAGGTTTCTATAGCAACCTCTTATGAAACTTGCAAAATTTCTTTGCTTCGGCCGAACCTGAAAGACACAAAAGCTTTGGTTACCCAGTTCGGCAACTGCATGCATCTAGGGCGGACTTCTTTCCCATCCTTAAGATTCCACTATCACGGTTAACGTACAAAGGATTCCAAAACTTAGCCTACGCCAGTTTAATCTCAACTTCTAACCTAGTTCGAATCTCAGCTCAGTCTGATCACATAGACTAGCGTACACTGTCAACAAACTCCAGTAGTAAAACGCTACAGCTCTGATCACACAAACTTAGCCTATTCTAAAATAATGTGTTACAGCGGATGCTATAGCAACTTACTTTGTCAAGTTGTTGTAACTTCTGTCCACGACTCTCCAAGCAATCCCTGCTAGCAATCAGACCTCCACGAGTTCTCCTAACTCTGGCAAAGCTCCCCCTTGATCTATGACCTCTTGTCAATATCTAGAAACTCTGCTTTGCTCTTCGATAGTCCTCGACAGCTTCTCTCTGCGACTATGCTCCACGACAAGTACTAGATCTTTCAACGAGACTATGCTCTAGTTGAAGTTCTTAGATCAAGCTTAGATCAGACTCCTCTAGTCGTGATCTTCTCTCAGCTCATGCACCCACAACTTTGTGCTCTAGCCTTTAGCTCCCGCTCTTTGCTTATGCGTATCTCTCTGTGGTTGTTTGTATTTTTTCAGAGTTGTGCTTCTGCGACGCTTATAAAGCTCTAGCACCCAACAAACTTGGAAACTTCACTTTGATTGGAACTTAGGAATCTGTCCTAATCTTTGCGGCGCAATCCTGATCATCTCCAAGATTCTAGGAGGTTGTTGAGATGCTTTCTTTCCTAAACCGATATTTAGAAACTTATCTTCTTTAATATCTTCCGATCGCTTAATGAAGACTTCAGATCAACTGTTATTTACGGTATTTGGCATCCTTGACAAAATATGTAAAAGTTGATCCTGCGAGATGCTACAACAACATGTGAAGACAGCAGTTGGAGCATCTAAAGACTACAAAACGCCTACAATTTGGTCTAGTAAGATGCTACAACAACCTGTGAGGATAGCAGCTGGAGCATCGTGAAGGCCAGCATCCGGAGACTTTCGTGAGCCTTTCAAATTCAAAAGATCAGCTTTTGGCGATTGTTTCCTAATTGGTTTAAGAAATTTTAGCAGCAACAGAATGCTCAAATAACTCAGCAAGCTTGAGTTAAAGATATGGTTCCAAAAAAGCTTTTTGGAAAGAAGGTTGTTACAACCATATCTCAACAAACTCCTAAGATCTTGGGATAGATCTTAGACTACTAAAAGGAGTTTGGAAAGCGCCTAAATCCTAGTGGGACTAGGATTTCTTTAATCCTTCAAGGGCTGCCACTATATAAGGGCAGCGCCTGTACAGAAGGAAGAGAGCTCATACACACAGAAAAGATAGACGCATAACTAAAGCAAGAGCGAAGAGCTAGAGCGCAGAGTTGAGAGTTTTGAGCGTATGAGCAGAGAGAGATCCGGACTAGCATAGTCTGATCAAAGTTTGAAAGTCAACTGGAGCAAAGCCTCATTGAAAGATCAAGTATACTCTGTGAAGAATCATCGCAGGTGAGGCAATCACGGACGATCGGAGTGTAGAGCAACGTCCTCTTACATTGAGTGGAGGTCAATGATCAAGGGGGAGCATCACCTGAATTGTGAGAACTCGCGGAAGTCAGATTGAGGCGGTTGGGAGAGCTCATAGAATCTTAGGTAGAGTCGAAGGTAGAGAAACCTTGACAAAACTGCACGAAGATTCTGCTACAGCAAACCCTGAAGATTTGAAGCTGGAGCACAATATGAAGAATGGGCGAGATACATCAACCAAGCAACAGAGTCTGCTTCAGTACTCCCTGATGACCCAAAGCTAGAGCAGAATGTTCGTTCAACCTGGAGATGCACGAAGAAGCTCCAGCAAGTTGCGGCAAGCATTACGGGGTGGCGTGCAAATGTCATCTAGTGTCTAGCAAACGACAGTACAAGGACGAAAAAGATAAAGATCCGAGAGTTCATATTAAGGAATGGAATCTTCAACAACCTTGCTAGAATCTAAGAGATGATTCTGATAATGATCGTAATGAGGTTTTCGTCCCTGGTGATCGAAAGAGCTTCAAAAGGAAGGCTGGACGGAGCTACTCAAGGACACTGAACAGAGTGAGCGCGAGAGAACACGCACAGAGATCAACTAAAGGTAACATGGTATACACACTGAGTTGAAGACTGGTGGTGCGCAGAGTGAATCAGAAGTAGTGGAGTTTGATTCAGCATTGATCCTTGCTAATCAACTGGAGCGCTGCTCGTTAAAGGATCAATCAGAGCTCGGAGAACAACTACGGACAGGTTTGTCGCAGGCTGAGTGAGAGCTAATCAAGGCGACCCAATACTGACAGAAGGTCATTGATCAAGGGGGCAACATCTGAAATAAAAGAATTCAAAGAGAGTATCTATCGGCATGGCAGAGTCTACTAGATAAATTGTTGACAGATGTTACAGAAACTCTGAGATGGAGTGTGCTGAAGCAGTCCGTGTACCACACATTGTAATAAAATAGGCTAGGTTTGTGAGTCAGGTTCGTAGCTATTTGTTAATGGAAGTGTGTAGGTAGGGCGAAGAGAGTCTGTGTGATCAGACTGCTTGCTAGTCTAGGAGGTTAGACTGAGCGTAAGATTTCAAATAGGTGAGAAGTCGAGGTTAAAGTCCTTTGTACTTTAAACACTTATAGTGGAATCTTGAGAATCGAAGTGTGATCCTCCCCAAACATAGGCAAGTTTCCAAACTGGGTGAACAACTCGAATGTGTCTTTCTTATTCTTTAGTAGAATAATTTCAGTATGAAGGGACAGAGAGTGCTATGGCAGAAGCTGTAACTCGAAATTAGCAACGTAGCAGAATTTTAATTGGTATCAGAGCCAATCACTTAACATACAGAGCGCTATCCGCGACGGCGCTGCTATCACCTATGGCCACCATGAAAGAAGGACAAAGCACCAGCAGACGCCATTGCTCGAAGGAGGAAACTATGGATACTGGATGTATCGAATGAAAGCTTTTATTAAGGTTATTGATGAAAGGGCATGGAGGGCGATCATATCAGAATGGTCTCATTCAATAACGGTTGACAACACAAGGGCTGGAACAAACAACCTGAGAACAAGTGGATTGTTTATGAGGTAGCCTCTGCATGTGGAACTCCAAGGCTTTGAATGCCATATTTTTTGATGTGGATGCTAACAATTTCAGGTTGATCTCCAACTGTGACCCGGCCATACAAGGATGGGAGATCCTCAAAACTGCTCATGAGGGAACTCACAAAGTAAAGATCTCCAGAATGCAGATGATCACCTCAAGATTTGAAAGCCTGAAGATTGTTGAAGAAGAGACCATCTCTAAGTTCAATGTCAGATTGTGTGACATATCAAATGAGGCCCATGCACTTGGAGAACCAATTCAGAAGGAGAAGCTGGTAAGAAAAGTACTCAGATCTCTTACCTCAAATTTTGATATAAAGGTGACTGCCATCGAAGAAGCCCAAGATGTGAAGAACATGAGGCTGGAGACACTTATCAGTTCACTAAGGCAGTTCGAGATGAAAGTTACAGAGACTGCTTCACAACTCTCTAGGGAAGACCTCGGTCTGAAAGCTGAGGCAGTCATAGATGATGTCAGCCAACAACTATCTACTGGTCAAAAACCTTGGGAAGTTCATGAAAAGAATGGACTAGAAACCTGCATACTGAAAGTTATCGAAATTGTGGTAGTAAAATTACTAGTCCAATCACGGTACGCAAACAATATTTATAATCTGAGTGACCTCGAGTCGAATCCAAGAGAAAAGCCTAGATTAGTCTAAAGCTAGCTAGTAACGCTTAAGGTAAATCTACTAAATAAAAGTGGGGGGTTTTTCCTCTAGGCGAGGTATCTCTAGTAAATACTAAAGACAATCTAGGCTTATTGAGTTGATTCGTGCATACTGTACGAATCAAAGTCTTAGTGTGTTTCATGGCTAGGCGAATCACTTTTCCTTGGGCGTATCACTTTTGATTCGCCCACTGCATGGGCGGATCACTTCTGCAGCGTTAGAATCTCGCTTGTTTGACCCTTTAAACCTACGAATCACGTCTTTATATAAACTAAGAAATTGTATCTCTTTGAATTAGATTTCCAACAAGCTATGGCACGCTTCAATCGGATAAGAATCATACGCTCATAAAGCCTTCGATGATGAACACGTCAATCTGCCCAGATTTGGTCTCGGGTGAATTCTCTCGAGTCATTTCTGATCCGGAAAGCATGGAGGTTGATCCGAACAAGGGTGGCCAAATCACATGTGATTCGTGCACCCCCTGGTAGAATCAAATCTGCCTTCGGCGAATCACTTTTACCTTTTGCTTAATTTTGCTCGTTTTAGCTCTCGATCGAACGGAATTCATCTAGATTTTCTTCGGGCCACTTCATATCATATTATACACATTTTTACCTGAAATGGACAAAGAAAGCATCAAACGACTTTATAAAATGATGGAACAATCAAGAAGTAAAGGGAAAATACGGACAAATATAAGGTCATTTGTCCGTTCATCAAAACACCCACACTTAAGTCTTGTTCGTCCCGAATAAGTATATGCACAGGTCAAGCGGAGAGTAAGATGCTAGATCATATATGACAGTATCAAAGCACGTAGCAAATCTTAGGCACATAAAAAACATCCATCCCTACTCACGTAACATAACGTAAAAATGACTAAACAAAGAAAATTAATCTACTCCTAACTCACTGCCTTAGGAATCACAGATGCATTTAGTGTATGCATCAAGCCTTTAAACCCCCAGGCTACCCTAGTGGACAAGTTGTAGTCTAGTGAGAGTTTTCAGAATAGGAATACTCATAAATCCTAATTGCAATCATCCATGAGAGTTTAAAGTCCAAATAGTTTGCAAAGCAAGTAGTTCTTTTATCAACCATCATAATAGTAGAGTTGTGCAAATCATTCATTTCACGTAAACTCTAAGGATCATTCACTTCATTCCGACAACAACTATTCGCCAAATTAAAATTACAACTCAATTTCCTATGCAAGTAGCATGAAGAAAAGCATCGCTTACACAAAAAACATTTGTCGAGACAATCACATATGCTTGCTAAGGGCAAGTCCATAAGCTCACGACACCAAACTCATTCTCAAGTTTTAGACTATACGTCATAATCCCTAAGAGAAGAGGAGTTTCGACATTGAAAATTTTATAATTCACTTGTACAATTCTTGATGCTTAAGTAATAAATTACGAGGGTCATACCTTAGATGTTTCCTAAAAGCGAAATGCAAATGCCTTACTCACACACATGCGAAAGAACTTGCAGAAAAGGCATAAAGTCAAGAATTAAGTGGGTTCATTTTTTTATGTTTATACAAATGCTTTCAAGGGGGAACTTACCTTTCTAACCCTCGGCATTTGTAAAATTTTTCCTTGATCCAAAAATATATATATATATATATATATATATATTTATGTTTATACAAATGCTTTCAAGGGGGAACTTACCTTCCTAACCCTCGGCATTTGTAAAACCTTAAAAATATAATTGTTCTTTCTTGCACTTTCTGTTTTCTCTTTTTACAAATACTTTATTTGACCCCACACTTAATACTTGACAATGTGCCTATGTGATAAATAATGGATCATGAAGTGTGAGCTAAACAAATGCAAAGGCTAAATATGAATGCTAAAGTCACCTAAAAGCAAACAAGAGCAAGTATAAGGTTTTTATATGAAAACTATTTTTATTTTATTTTTGTGCTCGCTAAACTTAACTTCATTTTTTATGCACGGAAAGTGATTAAAATAAATCAAACTAAGCTAGTCAAAATACCGAATCATGTGAATAAAATCATCACGAAGAATATCAATCAACTTAAAGATACGATTCATGAATTGAAAGCTCATTCTAAAAAAATTTTAAATGATACTACTTAATTGCTTAGCAAATATTACTTCGTGTGATCAATACTTAAAGCTATGATGAAAATAATTATCCGTGTATACTGTGCGCAAAGTAAACATGTAGCATAGAATCATGTTGTTAAGCAAATAAAAGCGCAAGCGTAAACACCCCACACTTAAAAATTTGCTTAGTCCCTAAGCAATAAAAAGTAAAAGAAGTAGAGAGAGTTTCGAAGGAACTTCTCTCGTGTGGAGGTAGCGAAATGCGCATCCGCTAATTCCCGTGAATGATGCTCCAATTGATTGCGATAAATCTGAAACTCTAGAAAAAAGTTAGCGCAACACCTTAATTCACAGATGAAAACAACTAGTTATTAAAGATAAATCAATGCAAAACATATAGCTAGGCGAAAGATTGGAAAATAAATGCGCGACAATCCAAACGATGAGTTTACTTAGATATGCTCATGTAAATCAAGAGTCATGAACTATTGTATTATAGTGCTTGAAAAAGGTTTCGAACAAATGCGAGTAAAGTTGCAAATTTTTCCAAAGTCAATCAGAAACAACTTTGCTCAAAACTACCTGAATTAGAATTGATTCGGGCTGCATACAAAGTGATCCGGCCACACCCTGGTCGAATCAAAGCAGTTCGGATATCGTGAGCTTGTCCGAATCAAACGTGATTCGAGCAAAGCAAAAAAAATGATTCGGCCAGGTAGTCCGAATCAAACTACCAATGTAGTCCGAATCATTGTTCTAAGGGAAAAACTGCCAAATAAAAACAATACAAGTTCGAAAATCATCTATCATGAAAAAAATATCACGATGAAGCGTGTCAAAATACAAGTCGACAAGTCAAGCAAATCACATAGCAAAATACCCACACAAGTCATGATATACAAAGACGCAACCTAAACATCATCGAATTACCCCACACTTAAAACTACTACATTTAGATAATCAAACTAAAGGGGTAATTCGAGGGCACACAAACAAAATCACTAATCAAACATTTGACGCACGGCGCAACACAAATTCCACAACGATTCCATACTACAATCAAGTAAAAACAAAAGCATAAATACTCACAAGCCTAGTTTAATGTCTTGGCTAAGACGTAGCCGATTCCCTTCTACATAAGAAACACACTTGAGAAGTTCTTTGCGAGGATCCCTTCTCAAGTGGCATGCGTTGATAATGTGGGAATCAAGTGGAGTCGTCGAGCTTAAAGTCTCCAAGCTCCAATCGATCTCTCATCTTCCTCATGCGAAAGAGCGACATTTCCTTCCCTCCTCGGGTTCGGTTGATCCATAATTTTTGTTGATGGTTTATCAACGCGAATTTGAGGTGAAGGAGTATCAAAATCTGGCAATTTCTGATCTAGCGTTGATGTGGAGGCTTGTTCTTGTGCCTTTTTCTTGCGTGCTGTAATTTCAAGTGTCTCTACTTATGCAGATTTGTGAACTAGCAGTTGCTGCAGCACACTCTTGTTCACTTAAATGTAGGCACAGCAGACAATGAATAGGACACAGATTTGTTCACCCAGTTCGGCCAATCTGCCTACGTCTGGGGAGGACAATTCTCCAGTCCTCAATCCACTCAACCAAAGGTTCAGATCACACTAGGTTACAACGCACGCAACCTATGCTACTTTAACCCCGTGTGGACTACTCAACACAATCAGAACAAGCTCTGATTTGTGCCAGCACACCCTCTACAATATGTCAGCCTAGAATAGCTACAATCCTCTTCAAGAACTCAGCCTATTCTAGCCTACACTACTCAGCAGGGTTGCTGCAGCAACAGCTGTAACACCAGCTGAAGCACTCTGTCCGCGTCGCTCCAAGGCCTCCTGCCGAGCCGATCGAACCACTCCAAGAGCGCTGCACACTCTGAGTAACTCCCCCTCACTCAGTGACCACCTGCCACTAGTGAGTTCTTCCGCACGAACCTCGACCGAGCCTTCCACCCGTCAGCTCTCCCGTGGCTGCCTTTGATCAACCAACAAGCTCCACAGCTCTAAATTGGCTTCCAGATCAAAGCACGAATCAGTCTCTGCAAGACCTGACTCTCTTCTGCAATACGCACCACAGCTCTGCGCTCAATGCTCTGCCCGTGTATGTTGATCGAAGAACAACTTCCGTAGCACACCCAGAAAAATCCTCTCTCTGAATTTCGTGTCTACTCTCGTGTATCACTCAGCTTCGATCACCCTCTTCAGCCCTCGAACCTTCTGCTTAAATACCCTCACCACTTTAAGCAATTTCCAGGTTTAGGCCATTGACCCACAAGATCAATTATCTCCTAAAATCTAGGAGATTAGATTTGATTAATATCTTGAAGCATATCTCCTTCTCTGACTGATAATCCTTGCTGAAATATGCTCAGCAGCATTTTAGAAATTCTTCTAAGCACTTTCACAAAGCTGCCAAACCTTCAAAACTCACCCAGCACAAAACTGTTATTCGGACAGTTGAACTAGCTCTTGAACCAGCACCTGCTGCAGCATCCCCTACTACATCTGTTGCTGGTTTACTTCTGCTGTATACTTCTGCTGGCCTCCTTGATTGATTGAGCTGCAGCAGCTCCTTGTTCACTCATGCTGGTTTTGTCAAACACTGCCATACTTGCATTATCAATCTCCCCCTTGGCATTTTGACAAAACCTTAAGGCCAATGCACTCTTCCGAAAACCAGAAACGAAATACTCTAAATAAAATTAATAGAGAGTAAGTAGATGAGGCCACACTCGGCCATAGCATACTGACCACGCAGGGTCAAAAAAAATGTATCAATATTCAGCAGCACATATAAATCTTCTCTCCCCCTTTTTGTCATAGATGCTCAAGGGGCCTGCTCCTCATCCTCCAGGAACTCCAAGTCTCTGATGAGGCTCCTGATCTGTCCCCGCCTGGCATCTCTCCTCTTGGCTTCAGCATCAAGAATAGCCAGCTCAGACCGGAGGTGGCACACAATCCTGGCACGAAGAGCAGACTGGATTGTGGCAGCAGGGGGAAGAGATTCCGCCAAGGGAGCTGGAACTGAAGAACCACCCATGAGAAGATCCTCATAGGCAACATCCACTGCATGTTTTCCCTTGAATAATTTGTGATCAACAGTAAAGATCTGCAGCTCCTCAGATAAACCTTCAGTAATCGCTCCGAACTCTGGGTGCTGAGATACCATGATCCCATGGATGAGAGAGGGCAGCACAATAGGCTTGCTGGAGGAGGCACTCCCGGCATGTGTAGCAAGCTGAGGGAACATCACACTTCCCAGGCTGATCTTCCTTCTCTTTCCAATAGAATAAAGAAGGTTAGCAAAGTCTTTGCTGACCTTCCCTCTGTGAGAACTAGGAATCCAGTTCCTTGCACCAAGATGATACAGCAGAGCATACTTGGAGGTAAGCTCAGCTGCACTGAGATTCGGGCCGCCCCAAGACAGGCACACTCCCGCTGTAAGGGTCTTTGCCAATAATTCAGGCTTCACATCAGTGGGAGCCCTTGCATTCTCAGAAATCCCAAGGAATGCATCAATAATTTCCGGAGTAATAACCACTTGTTTACCCCTTACCCAGCTTCTCCCATACTCATCAGCTCCTTCTTCTCCAAATTTTTCTTCCATATTCACTATAAATTCTCTAACCAGAATAATATTGAAACGGTGAGGAAAGGTTAGGGACTTGAGCAGTTTTACCTCAGTCAGGAGCTCAATCATAGTAGCTGATCTATACTTGTCTTGCACCAGACGCTTCTCATGCACAATGTGTTTCCTCTCAACAGCACTCCAGGATTGAGAGACGCTTTTGTTCCTGAACCATGTGCCTCCGACAGTGAGAGCAGAGAAATCTTCAGCTGCAGGACCTTTCTCAGAGGGTCCACCAAGAGATCCTTCTTCACTGGATGAGCTTTCACTACTGGAGCCTGGGATCAGGATAGGAGCTTTGCCCTTGTCTGAAGAAGGGGGATGTGCTGCAGCAGGTTCTTGTTCAGGGGACTCAGCAGCTGTTTCAACCCCTTCACCAATAATACCTGGAGACATGACCAGTGATCTGCACTCTTCTCCTGCAGGAACTGCTGCAGCAGTCTCTGCTGCTTGTTCTTCCTCTGAAGCAGCTTCAGTCATATCCGCTTCTGGCAGCACAGCAGAACCGGAGACAGGTTCTCCATCACGTACCAGCCGCCTCCTCTTCTGCGAAGCTTCTTCAGAGGGAGAGGGCTCACTGTGCGACACAGGGAGAGGGTTTGGTTCCCACACAACCACCTCCAGCGGCTGAGCAGGGTCTTCGTTGCGTGCATTGGTCCTTCTCTCAGACCTGCTTTGCCTGTCAGCTGCCAGATTCTTCTTCAGTCCACGTGTCTTCACCATTTCTGCAGAGATGTGGAAGGAGGGAGGAGCGCACAGAGGATGATCGGCAGAGATTTCTGAGACGCCCTTTGCTCTTGATCTGTGCCCTAGAAAATATTTACCCGTTATTTTCTTTTCCTTTTTGAAGTGTAAGTCACGTGCCTCTCATGTGCAAATATTTTCTTTTCCATCTTCAGCAACCAACACATGTGAACAAGCTAATTCGGACCAGGTTGCTGCAGCACATGTGAGCTTGTTCACCTATTCACTTCAGGCTGCAATTTTTTGCTCAGAGGATCCTTGAGAGATTCTGGTGGAGCCTTCTTCACCCATACTTGGAATACACCAGAGCTTTTCTTCTTCTGATCTTCCAGCCTCCTAACCCTTTGTTTGGGTTTCCATATTTGTACCATCTTTGATTTACCCTTGTTTTTAGTAATCCAGTGCCCTTGTGCAGCAACATGAAATGGAGTCTTTGTGCAACATGTGCTGATTTTGGACTTTGCTCCCCCTCTTTCAGCTGAGCAAGTTCTGTGTTGCTGCTTCAGATCGAAATTGATCTTCTGCTTCCCAACACTTGTATCAGTACTCCACTTGTTCTGAGACTTTTGTTTTGTTTGAGAAAAATGTTGTCCATGATGCTGCAGCATCCTCTTGTACACATGTCTAGATCCAATTTTCTCTGCCATTTTTGAGAAGGCATCTGAATTCTTCTTCTCGTCTGTCTCACCATCTGAGGCTTTAATGAACACTGTCCCTTTAGAGCTTTCTTCACCAGTATATCCAAGCCCTGTTTTCCCTTTTCCAAGCCTTTGGTAAGATAATATTTCGTCCAGAATATTGCTCTGCGGGTCAGCTGTCTTGGCTGCTGCTGGAGTGGATTCAACAGAGGTCTGTCTTTCTGAATCTTCTCTTTTCAGAATAGTAACTTGATTATCAACTGAGGGTAGACATCTCCTTCGTTCTTCTTCCAAGAGATTTACTCTGTCAGTCAAGGTCTGATTGGTCTGAAGAACTGCCTCACACTGTTTGAGTATCTTCCTCAGAAGATCAGCAAAACTGTCAGATGAGTCATCGTCATCTTCACTCTCAGAGACTTCAATCCCATAGTGAATTTCTACCTTTTTTAGCTCATTGAGGTGGACATCTGAAACACTTGTCAGCACAACACAGTTTCCTTCATCACTCTCATCTGAATCACTCCATTTTGCTGTCATGGATTTGCTGTTCTTTTTCTCAGAATTCTTGAAGGATTTGCTTGGACAATCAGCCTCAATGTGTCCGTACCCTTCACAGTTCCAGCATTGAACTCCCTTTTTCATCTCTTTCTTGTCATCATCGTCCAGTGCTGGTTCTTTCCCTTTCTTCTTTCTTTCACTGCCCCGTCTGAATTGTCTTCGCGAGGAAGAGCTTCTCTCAGTTCTGGATTCCATGTTTTTCAGAAACTTTCCTAGATTTTTAACCAGCATGCTCAACTGATCGTCTGGAACTGTCTGCTTGATTTCTGCTTCAGCCTTCAAACCAACATTCTTGTCCTTGGAAGTGGTGTCTTCTTTGACCAGTTTCATCTCAAATTGTTTGAGAGACCCCATCAGCTCTTCCAACCTCATGAATCTGACATTCTGAGCTTCTTCAATGGCTGTCACCTTCATGTCAAATTTTGTGGGCAGCGATCTGAGAACCTTTCTGATAAGCTTTTCTTCTGGAATGGGCTCACCAAGGGCATGAGCTTCATTTGCAAGATCACAGAGTTTAGCATTAAACTCAGTGATAGTTTCTTCATCAAGCATCCTCAGATTCTCAAATTGTGTGGCAATAATCTGGAGTCTTGACAGCTTTACTCTATCAGTTCCCTCATGGGCAGTTTGTAGAATCTCCCATGCTTGCTTGGCCATGTCACAGTTTGAGATCAACCTGAAGTTATTAGCATCAACTGCAGCAAAAATTGCATTCAGAGCCTTTGAATTACCAGTTGCTGCAGCACCTTCTTCAGCAGTCCATTCCTCTTCAGGTTTAATTCTTGTCACTCCTTGCTGATCCATGGTGATTGGGGGAGACCACTGAACCACAACAGCTCTCCATGTCATCTCATCAATAGCTTTGAGAAAAGCTTTCATTCTAGCTTTCCAATAACCATAGTTGCTCTCTTCCAGGAGTGGAGGTCTACTCGTGCTCTGTCCTTCCTTCATTGTCTTGGCAACTTCGGAGACACTGTAGGACCTTTTAAACTCTATGTGTCGAGTTCCCGCTCTGATACCAATTGTAATTTCAAGTGTCTCTACTTATGCAGATTTGTGAACTAGCAGTTGCTGCAGCACACTCTTGTTCACTTAAATGTAGGCACAGCAGACAATGAATAGGACACAGATTTGTTCACCCAGTTCGGCCAATCTGCCTACGTCTGGGGAGGACAATTCTCCAGTCCTCAATCCACTCAACCAAAGGTTCAGATCACACTAGGTTACAACGCACGCAATCTATGCTACTTTAACCCCGTGTGGACTACTCAACACAATCAGAACAAGCTCTGATTTGTGCCAGCACACCCTCTACAATATGTCAGCCTAGAATAGCTACAATCCTCTTCAAGAACTCAGCCTATTCTAGCCTACACTACTCAGCAGGGTTGCTGCAGCAACAGCTGTAACACCAGCTGAAGCACTCTGTCCGCGTCGCTCCAAGGCCTCCTGCCGAGCCGATCGAACCACTCCAAGAGCGCTGCACACTCTGAGTAACTCCCCCTCACTCAGTGACCACCTGCCACTAGTGAGTTCTTCCGCACGAACCTCGACCGAGCCTTCCACCCGTCAGCTCTCCCGTGGCTGCCTTTGATCAACCAACAAGCTCCACAGCTCTAAATTGGCTTCCAGATCAAAGCACGAATCAGTCTCTGCAAGACCTGACTCTCTTCTGCAATATGCACCACAGCTCTGCGCTCAATGCTCTGCCCGTGTATGTTGATCGAAGAACAACTTCCGTAGCACACCCAGAAAAATCCTCTCTCTGAATTTCGTGTCTACTCTCGTGTATCACTCAGCTTCGATCACCCTCTTCAGCCCTCGAACCTTCTGCTTAAATACCCTCACCACTTTAAGCAATTTCGAGGTTTAGGCCATTGACCCACAAGATCAATTATCTCCTAAAATCTAGGAGATTAGATTTGATTAATATCTTGAAGCATATCTCCTTCTCTGACTGATAATCCTTGCTGAAATATGCTCAGCAGCATTTTAGAAATTCTTCTAAGCACTTTCACAAAGCTGCCAAACCTTCAAAACTCACCCGGCACAAAACTGTTATTCGGACAGTTGAACTAGCTCTTGAACCAGCACCTGCTGCAGCATCCCCTGCTGCATCTGTTGCTGGTTTACTTCTGCTGTATACTTCTGCTGGCCTCCTTGATTGATTGAGCTGCAGCAGCTCCTTGTTCACTCATGCTGGTTTTGTCAAACACTGCCATACTTGCATTATCACGTGCTTTGGTTTGCATTTAAACACCTACCAAGCAATCGAAGAAAGCGTCAATAAGTGTGAACTTAAATCAAAGTAGGCAAGAATAGCACAAAAACACGCAATCACAATCAACAAAAAAGAAAACAGAAAAAAATGAAGTAAACTAACTAAAGCAATATTAAAAAGCAAACTAGTCTAATGGCTAATCCCGGCAACGGTGCCATTTTGAACGTTGTTGAAATTGTGGTAGTAAAATTACTAGTCCAATCACGGTACGTAAACAATATGTACCGAGTGACCTCGAGTCAAACCCAAGAGAAAAGCCTAGATTAGTCTAAAGCTAGCTAGTAATGCTTAAGGTAAATCTACTAAATAAAAGTGGAGGTTTTTCCTCTAGGCGAAATAGCTCTAGTAAATACTAAAGAAAAGATTGAATTTGGTTTTGAAAGGAAGCAATTAAGAAAGCGTAGTCGGAATCCTACTTCACCCCTAGGTCATGCGATTAGCAACACAAAACAGAAATATATGCATGAGTTAATTTGAAGTGATAATTCTAGGCTAAAGTATCACGCATTCTAAATTCAACTCTCGCTTCTTCTCTAGAATGGGAATGATATATAAGTGACACAATTCTTAAAATCTCGTTCTATTGAACCGTATAGAACAATAGTCTCCTAATCTCAACCTCTCGGTCTATTGACAGTTATCTAAAGTCCGTTCTATGCTTTGCCTAATAGAATGTGAATGTCACTCTCGCGCATAAACGCTATCTAAAATATCATGTTTGATCTTCTAAATAACCTAAGTTCAATTCTCATTCCATCCCTAGGTGTTTTATCAATTCATACTCATTCATGTGTTTCGTCAAACACTTGGTGTGCATAAAATTGACATGAAAATAAAGCATGAGAATTTTCAATCAAACTTCACTCATATAGATAAAGAAACATGTTTTGCATTACAATCTAACCTAAGGGATCCATAAGGATCCCTACTACTAAAAGACTACTCACTCATGGTGAGTTCAATACAAAACATAATGAAATTGTTCAACAAGAAAAAGTAAAGAGAGTAAAGTAGTAGAGAAGTAGAGAAGTAAGGTTCAGAGTAGGAATAGAGTAGAATGATGTTGTAGAATCTCCAATTGTAGGTGTCTTCTCCGAATTCTCGACAATTCTCCAAGTTCGCCAATTAGGGATTCGTTCCAAGAGAGGAACCTAGGCGCCGGAGGCACCCCAAGGCACAATCTGATTTGTTCCATCTTTTTTTCTATTTATATTTACCCGTCGTACTCGAATCAAAAGTGATTCGGGATAGCCTTATTGAGTTGATTCGTACAGAGTGTCTGAATCAAAGTCTCAGTGTGTTTCATGGCTGGGCGAATCACTTTTCCTTGGGCGGATCACTTTTGATTCGCCTACTACTTGGGCGGATCACTTCTGCAGCGTTAGAATCTCGCTTGTTTGACCCTTTAAACCTTTCAATCACATCTTAATGTAAACTAAGAAGTTGTAGCTCTTTGAAGTAGCTTTTTAACAAGCTATGGCAGGCCTCAATCAGATAAGAATCATGCGCTCGGAAAGCCTTCGATAATGAACAGGTCAATCTGCCCAGATTTGGTCTCGGGGGAATTCTCCTCGAGCCATTTCTGATCCGGGCAGCATGGAGGTTGATTCGACCAAGGGTGGCCGAATCACATGTGATTCATGCAACCCCTGGTCGAATCAAATCTGCCTTGGGCGAATCACTTTTGCCTTTTGCTTAATTTTGTTCGTTTTTTCTCTCGATCAACCGGAATTCATCCAAATTTTCTTCAGACCACTTCATATCATGTAATACACATTTTTAACCTGAAATGGACAAAGAAAGCATCAAACAACTTTATAAAATAATGGAACAATCAAGAAGTAAAGGGAAAATACAGACAAGTATAAGGTCATTTGTCCGTTCATTACATACTCAGGTCAGTCATCCATGGGGGAGAAATAGAAGAGGGGACAACTCTCAGTGAAAAAGAAAGGATGCTGACAAAGACAACGATGAAGAAAAAGACAAGCAGAGAGGAATCTAGTGCTGAGAATGCGAGGGGTATGGACATAGGCAATCCGAGTGCCCCATTTACCGAAGTAGAATAACAAGTCTCTAACAGTGAAGAGGAGTGATTATGACAGCAAAGAGGAGACTGATCTCAAAGGAAATCTAGCCTTGACCACTGTATTTATTAATGATTCAGATCAAATAAAGACGGACTTTGTTTATTGGATCGTTGAATCTGACAGCAGTGATGACGAAGAATTCTTATTAGAGACTTTTGCTGATCAGTTCAAATTAATACAACAGAAGTGTCGGAAGTTATTGAAGGCAACAAAGAATTACTGTCAAAGGTTTCCAGATTGGAAGGAGAAAGAAACGAGCTTCAGAACATCATCACCTCTCTGTCCAAGGAACAACATTCAGATGATGCCAAGATAGTTAATGAAGGGTGTCGACAGAAAACTATATCTGGAGCAACCTGTGGAGAGGCATCCATTCTGGATGAAATCTTGGGTTACAAAAGATATGGAGGTGGGATTGAAGGTCTAGGGGTTCACTGGTGATGAAGAAACAGGTGTAACTACATTTTTCAAAGCCACGGTTTCTGATCAAAGTGCCAACATTCAGGAGGATCCTGTCTCAGTTATTCCCGAAGAAGTACCAGATAGGTAAATCTGCTAAACTCCTTGACTTTAGTTAAACGTTACAACTTGCACATGGTTAAGAGTTTCTGGCCAATATTCATGGAGATTTTGGAGTAGTTGGCAGTTTATTACATGGGGCTAGTTTTGTTAGAAGGTTGAGGGTTGTGATTACACCTACTGTTATCAACAAATTTCTTGGCATTGATGAAAATGCTAGCCCACCAGCAGAGGTAAGTGCAAATAGGCTGGCAATTGTTCTCACTGGAGGTTTAAGCAAAAGCTGGGTCTCTTACAATTTAGGAGATGTTGATTTGACAACTAAGTATGCAATTCTCTATGCATTTTCGGTAAGAAACTGGATGCCCAATTCCCATAAAGAAAACGTGAGTCGAGCTATGGAGCTACTACTGTTCAGTATTGGGGAAAGAAGAATGGTAAATCTGGGGCAGCTCATTTTTATCAGATTACTACACATGCTGAGAAGCCGAAGTCCAATCTGTGCATTGGATTTCCTTCGATTATTTATGAGATAATGATCAACCAACACAAGGAGTTGGGAGCTGCAAATGAGGGCCTGTTCAGAGCTCCTCAGTTGTTCACACTGGACCACAAGGTCTTTAAGGGTTGACATATAGTGGATATAGAAGAAGGAGAACCTGACATGGAGCCAGGCCGGGAAATTCCAGAGACTACTGAAGCACTCTCTGGTGCTCCAGTTCTTGCCGTAGATGCTGCTATGCGTGAGAGAATGATAAGTCATCTCAAATCGGATCGAGCTTTCCTAATAGCAACGGTGATCGCGCGTCGTCGTGCGCGTCAAATATAATTCCTTCCTCTTCCACTAGTACAGCGGTTAAGTAAGGGTCGATCTCCACAGGGAGCAAGTAGTTCGGTTCTAGCCAGTGACCTACACTTACGAAGATTGGGGGGTGAGTGATTGGGTTGCGCAGTGCGCAAGTAAACAGTTGTAAAACGCAGGGGAAATGCACTAGACGTGCGCAGGCAATAGAGATTAGATACTATGACTATGAGAAGTATCGGCGCAGACAATCCTCTATGAGTGCATTCCTTATCATCGACTCTAAATGTCTATAGCTTGATTTTACTTAAGTTAGTGTCCGGTCACGGCTTCCTAACATGTGCGCATGTTCCGATCAAAGTTCATGTGCTATTAATTCTTACACTAGACCTAAACAACTACGGATCCGATCAAGGTAGTAATTGCCTATCCTAGCGCGTTACTGCTAGTTGGCACCGTCAGGATATTCAACTAGTTTAACAGACAACAACAAGCGACAAGAGTAAGATTGCAGTTCAAGGCTTCCCCTACTCATGCAACAAGCTGCCAGTAATGTGCACATAATTAATATAAGCAAGCAAGCTATGCATTAAGCGCAAGTCTCAAAGGAAATACTCATAGATTCATGTCCAACCGATACTAAGCGTTTAGCTAGACATGCTAGTAATAAACATCATAGAATAGTAAATAAGGTCTAATGTATCTGAGAAACAAGTAGCAAACAGTGCGTGCAGTATGTCTCTCGGCTGGCGCAGTCGGCTGCGCAAATCCTCTCAACAAGTCCGTGTGTTTTCCAGTTTGCCGCTCTCTTGCTCTCTCGTGGCCCTCTGATGCGGGGTGTTGCATCTCTGTGTGTCTCCTGATTGATTGATCCCTCTCTCAAACCTTAGACTTCCTCCCCTTTATATACTGCTCGAGAGGTCCATCCTTGGCAACTTCCAAATTTGGTCATGTCAGGATTAGGAAATACTGGACTCTGCGCCTGGCACACGGCGTACTGCTTAGCGCGTTGGTCGGCGCACTCTGCTGTGTCTCGCCATTTCTTCTGTTTGCGCCGCTAGTTTCGCAGGCTGTGTGCTGTGCGTCCTAAACGCTGCCTGTTAGCGCGTATCCGGCTTAGGCCCTCGTTTTGCCCTGAAATACAAAAATACTGGAAACCAGTAATCTTGTACATAAAATAATGCAAACAAGCATAGGGTTATGATCTAAATAATGCGTATAAATAGGCTCTATCAAACGGCCAAGAAGATCTCCACACGGCGAGTGCATATCGACGCTCTTCTCCGAGACCTTGAGTACCCAGGTGCACGCAGCTCATCCCCTACTCAGCTATAAGATAGATTGAAGCCCCCGACATTTGTGCCAAAAAGGGGGAGAAGGTTGTAATAGCCTAGACACTTACTCTGACTTGATATGCTCCTAGAACTTACTTTCATTACTTCTGGTGTTTAGCATACTTGAGGAACTCTAAACACAAATGTAATAGTTAGAGAAACTATCTAGTTAAGCTTTAGTTTTTACCAGATAATCTGAATCAGTAGTGTTGTTGTAGGTGCAGGTTTGTTTTGTCAAAATGCCAAGGGGTAGATTGTTGAGTATGACATACCTTGACAAAACTGCACGAAGATTCTGCTTCAGCAATCCCTGAAGTTTTGAAGCTGGAGCACAATCTGAAGAATGGGCGAGATACAACAACCAAGCAACAGAGTCTGCCTCAACACTCCCTGATGACCCAAAGCTAGAGCAGAATGTCCGTTCAACCTGGAGATGCACGAAGAAGCTCCAGAAGTTGCGGCAAGCATTACGGAAGTTCAGGGTGTCGTGCAAATGTCATCTAGTGTCTAGAAAACGACAACACAAGGACAAAAAAGATAAAGATCCGAGAGTTTAAATTAGGCAACGGAATCTTCAACAACCTTGCTAGAATCTAGAAGAGGATTCTGATATTGATGGCAATGAGGTTTCCGTCCCTGGTAATCTAAAGAGCTTCAAAAAGAAGGCTGGACGCAGCTACTGAAGGACACTGAATAGAGTGATATTGAGGCAGCAGGGTATATACACTGAGTTGAAGACTGATGGTGCGCACAGAGTGAATCAAAACTAGTGGAGTTTGATTCAGCATTGATCCCTGGTATTCAACTGGAGCCCTGCTCGTTGAAGGATCAATCAGAGCTTGGAGAACAACTACGGACAGGTTTGTCGCAGGCCGAGTGAGAGCTGATCAAGGCTACCCAATACTGACAGATGGTCATTGATCAAGGGGGAGCAACATCTGAATTGGAAGAATTTAGAGAGTCTCTGAAGGTGTGGCAGTTGTTGACTGAAGTTACAGCAACTCTGAGATAGAGTGTACTGAAGTAGTTCGTGTACCACACATTTTAATAGAATAGGCTAGGTCTGTGAGTCAGGTGCGTAGCTATTTATTACTGGAAGTGTGTAGGTACCACCAAGAGAGTCTGTTTAATCAAATTGCTTGCTAGTCTAGGAGGTTAGACTGAGCGTAAGATTTCTACTAGGTGAGAAGTCGAGGTTAGAGTCTTTTTGTACCTTAAACCGTGATATTGGAATCTTGAGGATCGGAGTGTGATCCTCCCTAGACGTAGGCAAGTTTCCGAACTGGGTGAACAAATCGATTGTGTCTTTCTTATTCTTCAGTAGAATAATTTCCGCAAGAAGAGACAGAGAATGCTACAGCAGAAGGTGTAACTCGAAACCAACAGCGCAG